>CM053790.1:523958311-525158311 GCA_028749045.1 Cupressus sempervirens
GAAAAATAAAATAGGTGAATCTAAATGGGAAACGTTGTATTCATGCATTTGATTTGATCTTGGCGCACACACACACACACACACATATGTAAAGGTCTTTCAAAATAAATTTGGAATCATTTTTAAAAAAAATATATATATATATATATATATGTCTAAATCGTTACTGAAAATGTTTTCTTAAAATAAAAAAAATTAATTCTAAATTCGTTTATTGTAAACATTTTTATAAAAGAAATTTTTTTAATTTAAAATGTATTGGGGAGGGGCAAGTTTACGCACCCCCTAAACCCACCTTCCTTCATAACTTTAATGCCGACGGTTGCCTATACTCGCTGTCGCAAGTATTGCAACTACCGTTGCAGACCCTGCAACAGGGAGCAAGGCCGTAAGGCCTTTTTAAGAGCCGCCTAATGATTTAAATCACTTAAAAACTTTTTAAAATGCTTCCTTTTTTTTTAATATATTGTGCAGTTTTAATTTTATTAAGTTATAATAATATGTTTATTTTAAAGGTACGATTCATATTTGCATTATTGTTATAAGGTAAGTTTTAGATTTATATATAGTTTTAATAATCATTTTTATTAATTAATATATATATTTATTAATTAACATTAATACATGTTTTAATGTTTTTTAATATATATTATTGTTAATGTTCTATAAGTATTGATAAATATGAATTATTAAATTATTATTAATTCGTTAATTATTATTAAAGGAAAGGAAATATTTTAAAAAGTTAGTTAGTTATTAATTAATTTAATTAATTGTAGATTTAATTAAATTTAATTGATTATTAAGTTATGCAATGGAGATTTTTAATTGATATGATTATCAATAATACCGATATTAAGGAAATTGTAAACTAATTATTTGAAAGTTGATAAGTCTTGTTCTAATGACTTGGATAATGGGAGACGCTTCTTGGAATTAAGGAAGTTTTTTCTTTAATCAGTAGTAACATTGACTTTTGTAACATAATGCAAATGATTTTTGGTAAAAGTCGATGGGAACTAGTTCAATGATTTATACAAGTAAATAATTATCTTATGATTATTTTAGAAAATTGTTTTAGAATAATGGAGGGATAATTCTATGTTTTATTCAAAGAGATAAATGGGTTGACTTGTGGATTAAATGAAGAATCTTATACACTTGAAATATACTTGAAACGGAAACTGAAGCCTCATATTTGGCATAATTATGTGATTGCAAAAGCAAACCAAAACATGTGTTTGTATCTTGTTTCTCTATGCTATGTGTGTTTTGGAGTTTTGATGTTTGCCCTAGCTTGACCAGTCTTAGGTTGTAACCAGAGGCTCAGGGGTTATGAGATGTGATCTCATGTTGATGTTATTTGATCTTGATTTTTTTAAAACCCAACCATGGTTATGAGATGGCATGCTTTATGGTGTGTGTGGTTCACTGATTGATATTGTTTCCAATCCTCTTGTGTAAACTATGATATATGTAACCATTTATGAGTTATTGATCAGTTGTATTTGGATTACTTTCCAATCATCTTGATGGGACTGAAGTGTTTATCTAATCTTGATGATGTCATGTTGTGACATGTTTAACTTGACCATTTTGGAATCTTCGATTAGTATTAATTATTTTGAGATTCCTTACGATTGCTTGTTGAGAACCAATGGATATTGTGATTATCATTTATACCTTCAGTTGCCAATAGAGAACTGTTGTGGTCATGATTATCAAGGGATGCTTTTCAGTTGCTCATGGAGATTTGATGCTCTATTTGTGGATTATCTTTTGGTATTTTTCTAGTCACTTGTATAGGACTGTGGTGATTTTGTGATTTATGATTCCATGAGCTTAGGGTAGGTTATCTACTTGTAGTGCCGGGAAGTGGCTTGCAATGGGGGCCGGGGCCCTAAGTGGCTGTCAGAGTAACTCATTGTAAGTTGTTTAATAAGTGAAAACATTACACTTAATACTGACTTAAATGAACCTAATAAGATAATTGTTTGTTCTCACCCATGCCTCGAGTGCTAGTATAGACTAGGATGGGAGTAGAGAGAACGCTTGGTTGCAACCTTGCATTTTGTAGCATGCCTCGTCAATACAAGAGGATACTAGTGGCCGCATAGGGATCACTAGGGGTCGAGGTCTATTAAGAGACTACCAGGGTAACTCTAGCATGATTCATGCGATGACACTTTCCCACTTACATAGTAGGTTTCCTACGTGTCTGGTGTGTTTCTGGGAGTATATGTCGATTTATGTTCGAACCTTTGAGTTATTATACTTTTAGCATTCCTGGACTTAGAGAGTATTTGTGATATGTGATTTGATAGCTTGTTTAGGACTTGAGATTATCTCCTCAGTGTGGTGGGAGTGGGCCATTTAGGTTCCATGCAGTCGGGTGGTAGTGATTTTTCACTCTTACCATTTGAGATCCATCTGAGACACCATGGCTGATGCATTCTTTGCTGGCACTTATCTTCATTCTGTTCTTGGATTATGATGGTGGACATGTATCCTTATATTGATGATTAGCATATGATAGATGATGTTATTTACTTATCTTATGTTTTATTTGTATGTTTAGATTTCTTATGTATATGTTGTAGCATGTTAAGCTTTCTTTCTGCATATGATGTAGTATATTTTAGGAATGACATTCCTACTATGATAATACCGATGATCTCTTCAGTGATTTGGGATGTTATGCATAGAGGGATGACTAGGACCCATGATGGTCTAATGATGTTATTTATGGTTGGGAGGAACTGTGCACTTAGATAATTATTTTTATGATATATGCTTATACTTCGCAATGGATGTTTATATCTTCTATGATGTATGGAATACATTTTTATTTACTTTATTGTACTTGCATCATGGATGAGAATAGGATGATGTACTTTATTTTCACACATGTATATTCTTTTAAGATTTTCATACCCTATGACATGTACAGTGGATGATTGAGCATTCTAAAATGTAATATACTAAGGGACATTTGGAACCAAAGTATATTGTTTAAGAACGTTAGACTTTTCATTATTATTTCATGTGGATGTGGTGTAGATGGAATCAATATTAGTTAATTTAAATGTGATTCAACGTTAAGGGATCCTTAAGGAATGTAACCTGTTATGTTTGTTTATGAATACTTTTAGTTGAATTGTTGTTATTGCTTCCACTACTGTGTGTATGATGTGAATGGTTCAACCTTTATGTTTCAAAAAAAATAAAAATTCTACCAAACTTAGTGAAACTTTAGGTTAATTCTTTTGGATCCCTTGGTGGGGTGTTACATGTTTCAAATGGCAATTGCTTTTGAGAATATTGAAAGAAAAATATGAGGTTCTATGTGCACAATTTGCTTCTTATATGACTGTTGCTTCAAAGGACATAGACAAATCTAAGGGATAACTAATAAAAGTTGGTTTTACAACAACATTTCATAAAGGGGTTTTGTCAAATGATCCTAACTAGTTCAGTTGGTTTTGTGTAACTGATTCATTTCAAATTTCATCTCTATATAAAGAGATCACTGTAAAATTTGAAAGATATGTGTGAAAAGATCATTGAAAAGGAGACACAAATAAATTTGAGAAAACTTGTGAAGAGTTGTAATCTAGAAGTTATATTATAAGCTTAACTACATGTATAGATGTACCATATACATGTATATGTGTATGTGAGATTGTAAACAAATAGCAAAAGATATAAAAGGTTGAACACCCTGAGCAATTATTGCTACTTATTGTAAAGGAGTTGAAGCTCAATAAAGATTATAGGTTCATGGAGTGGTTTTTCTCCCTATGATGAATCCTTTTTGAGGAATTTTGAGGGTTTCCCACTTGGCAAAATACATGTCTCTATATTTTGTGAGTTGATATTTCTTTCTATTCATGGTGAATGTTTATATTTTCAGCACAACTTTACATTCAATTATGAATTGTTAAAGGATTTTAATCAATTTTTGAATTAAATTCATAAAGTTCTAATTCATCCCCCTCTCAAAACTCCAATACTTCCAACAAACAACTCCTGCAAAATCTATGGTTTTCCACAAAAACTACAACTCCAATGCAAACCAATTACCAGGCTCTCAACCCTCCCAATCTAGCACTTGTTGCCCTTCTCCAAATCCTCAGGCAACCTCATCAATGAGTGCTCCATTGAATCATGGCCTAAATTCTCAATCTTTGCTTCTTCATTTTTGTTATCTAGACATCAGTGTTCATTGTCCACAATGATAGTTACTTCTTCAGGAGAAACCATAATTGACCATCGAAGTATCGATGCATTCTGGATGAAATGCATGTGCACCTTTGAAGCAAGTGACAGGGTTTAGGTTTTGACTCTCATGTCATCAAATCTAACTGCACACTCTGCACTCTTCTTCCTATGTTTACCATTGTCCAGGCAAGCTGAGATGTTGACAAAGCTTTGCCCCATCTCTTTTTCCATCATAAAATCTCATTACTCATCCGCCTAAAGCTCTCCTCTAGCAACACCAGATACAGGTTGAAGAAGTGATGGTATTCACAAAATTTCTCATAGAAATCCCCAAACTCTAGATCGACTTCCTCTTCCATGATAGTCACAATGTTAGGGTTCATATTTATGAGGTTTGGGAGAAAAGAATCCTTATATGCTTTAACCTCTACAGGGAAGAAACTCATTTTATGGCAAGGACTTTGTCTGACATAAGTTCAATTCTCTTAGGGTCTCTTACTTTATACAACTCTGTATATTTATCCTTGAACTCAACCTTCAATACACATAAAAAATTAAGTATTGAATGCCAAAGCTATAATTCTAAATGTATTGATTACTAATTGGAATGACCACTTGTCAGATAAACTCAAGGCCCAAATTGTACATGATTTACAATAAGAGACAATATGGACAGGCTTCCCAATAATTACAATGTGCAAAAAAAAGTGAGATGTTTGCTATCAAATTATAGAAAGTGCATAAAATCCATTTATTAGTTTATGAATGATGGAGAGGGCTCCCACCTACCCATAAAACTACCAGAAAATGTGAAATACCTTTGGAGAAAAATAGAGCCTAAATCATTGCATCAGCCTAAACCATTGTGTTAGTCGAATCCACTATGTTTGCAAAAAACATGATCAGAAAACTATATTCCCATGGCTGGTTTAATGGCATGAGTCAAATTCCCATTAGGAAAGCCTGTCGGCTAATAATAAATAATATTAAAAGAATGAAATCTTCTATTTTTTAGAATCAGTTGGAAAGGTGACAAGCTTTATGGAAAGTGTGTAAAAAACAAAAAAAAATCACAAACATTCAATATAGTAATAATAATAATAATAAAATAGTTTCTAATTTCAAAGAGAAATAGAGTATGTATTTTATTAGAGAAACAATTTTTCAATAGGTCTATTGGCAATATATATTTTTTAAAGACAAATCAAGATCAATTAATTTGTTTCACAAATTCCCTACATCTAATCCAACTCATTGATTCTCTTAAGAGCCACCACTTAAGAGCCACATGATAACTAGGATTTTAATTATATTGTCAAAACTAATTTTGATAGCATTAGACAAGATTTTTCTCTTAGGATGAGAGCCTTAGATATGGTCATCCCCTTTCACCTTACTTGTCCATCCTAGTTATTGAGATGCTAGGAATAAACATCTGAAATTTGAGAGAAAAATAATCTATCCAACTTCAACCTTCAACCGACTAGTAATTTGTGAATGGCACACTCCTATTTGGGAAGACAAATGTCTCTGAAGCTTTGAACTAAAAGGAAATCTTGAATGCCTATGCTTCTCTATCTAACCAACATAAGAATTATGATAAAAGTTATATTTCTTCACTACTGAAAGGGCAACTCAAATTAAAATTTCTACAATCTTGGGATGTAACTTATCTTCCCTTCCAGACTCTTATTTGAGTTTTCTCCTATTGGTAAAGTTCTCTCCCTAACATTACTAGATGAACCTTATTGAAAGATTTCATTGAATGCTTGTAGCCTAGAAATGGAAGCTCTTAATTTTGGGAGGTAAGATTTGGCTGTTAAAATATTTCATTCAAAGTACTTTGGTCTTCTCCCTTTCCCTCTTCCTTATTCCTACTTCATAGTTAATATGATTGAGAATTAAAAGGAATTTTAATGGAGGAGAACTGAGGAAAAATCTAGATTTCTCCCAGTTACATGGGACAATGTTTGTGCACCCAAAGAGGGTGGGAGGGCTTGGCCTTAGGATAATCAGACTTTTGAACAAGCCTCTTATCTCTAAAGTTGGATGGATCTTAATGGAAGGAAAAAAAGGAAGGACAAAAACTTTGAGGGCCAAATACATGTAGGGTACAAGCATAGAATTATGTCACCCTTTTATAGAGGAAAAGGCTAACAAAAGTATAATTGTTCACCTTCAATCACATAAAACTGGTAGTATTATTTAGAATTTGAAAATGAAGTAAACTAATGAAATGTGTAGAAATAGACGAATTTTAGGATTATAATTTTTAATAATTATTTGGAATAAGAATTAATATATTTTCCTAATTATTAAAGCTAATTTTTTAGTTGTTGAAAAACGTTGAAAATTAGGGGTCTAGTTCCCACCACAAAACTATATGTAAATAAACTTATTTCCCTTTGATCTTAGATTATGTTATAGATAACATATATAGATAGAGCAATCAAAAATAAAAAAATTCTTTAGACCTATATTTTATCTTTTATAATGATTCAAATTTAAACTCACATGAAATTGATAGTTTTCATCTCCCACCACATTTTTCAAAAAAAATGTATTCTAACCAAAAGAAAATTATATATTCTAGAAGAGGACTCTCTCCTCTAGAACGTCATATGATTTTTAAATTTTTTTGATATGATTTGATATTTTCTTTCTTTCTCAAAATTGACATCTTCTTGAGTGTTAAAATACATACTTGTAGAATTTTAAAATTACAATATACTATATCTAATTAAAACACAATAAAATCTATATGAGAATATTCTTCAGTTTGAGATCTATAAAATGGAGTTTATATGTTATTAAAAAGATATCATAAAAAATAGTAAGCTATTGAAATGTTAATTTTCTGAAATAATTTGTTTTCTTTAGTAATTAGATACAAACTAGTATAAAACATGCATTTAATAAACATTTTCAATTGGAAAAGTGTGAGACCGTATATAACTTAGCTAGAATAAATTTATCTAGATCATATGTTTGAAAAAAAAAAATTAGATAGAAATACCCAAATTTAGTCGTTTTGATAAGTCAGCCTAAAAGGTGACATAACTTTGTACTTTTACCTTGTAATATGGGGAGTCTTGATTCCTTTCTCTCCAAATCTAGTTTTCCTAGAGGATGACCATTGTGGAATGTCATTTAAAAGGTCAAAATTGGGCTTAGGAAAAGGAGTAAAATATTAAATGGTTATTGAAAGAAGGCTAACTTCTAGTTGGATATATGGCATAGGGATTCTCCTTTAGAGGATGTTCTCTTTTTGTCCCAGATTAGAGATTGGCTTACCAACCTGCTAGGCTACAAGGTGGATAATTATTTAAGTTGGATTGTAAGGGAAGGCTACTTGGAAGCACCTAAAATGTCTTTGGTAATTGGTGAGGGTTAGTCAAAGGAATCTTAATATAAGGAGGAAGGAAGTTACGCAATTGATTAATTTGCTATTGGATTGTGACATATTTTCTCGAGAGGTGAAGGATAAGTGGATTTGGAGGCATAACAACTCTGGATTCTTCTTGGTCAATTCTACTTATATAGCCATAGAAGATAAGGAGGACGTGGATCAAATTTTGAATCATGTCTAATTCCCTAAAATTAACTACTTTTGGTGGGTAGTGGCACAAGGAAGGATCCTTAATTTGGATATTCTTATTGGGAGGTTTTTAGTTTGTCAATAGACACGTGCAATGTAAAGAGGACAACGAATTCATAGATCATATGTTTTTGCATTGTAGGTATACTAATGAATTCTAGAGTCATTCTCTCTTCTCCTTAGATGGACTAGGTTATGCCTAACTCACTCAATTTGTGGGTCTATATAAATGGGATTACAACCCTTTAAACCACCTTATTCTTAAAAACACGTGGCTTAGGATGATTCCTTTTGTGGCCTAGAATGTGTAGAAAGAGAGAGAAAAATATTTTTTTGGGAGTGGGAAAGATCTCCTTTGATAGTGTTCCAAATTATCAAAAAACAAGTGAGGGAGAATGTGAATAATGCTACCTATAAGCATTGTAAAGTGTTCCTTCCCCTCATGACCTTAGAATCAAGAAGTGGTATATTTTGTGGAATTTAAATAACATCAATTGGCAAAGTATCTGCAGAAGAAATAAAAATAGATAGATACATGTGGTGGAGGAAATGTGAGTCAAGGATAAATTCACTATATTCCTAGTTTTATGTTTGTGATGTAGATTCATATGCTCTTCCATCATAATAAATTCATTGTATTCCTAGTTTTCTATTTGTGGTGCAGATTCATATGCTTTTTGAAAAAAATCATTTTTTATTGTTGTGATGTTATGTTAATTCATTTTGGACCAAATTAAATCTCTAATATCTCTCCAATAGACTGTTTTAGATTTTGATATTTATAAGTTAGTTTGAAGAAAAAATGCAACCATTGTGGTAAATTAACTTAGATCCTAGATTTTATTTTCTTTCAATTTTCTTGCACCAATTGTTTGGTAAAATATGAATTTGATATCATATCCTCCATGTTGTAGGCTTGCAAACGTCCATTATTTCTCCCTTCTTTCTTGAAAGAAGCTTTTTTTTTCTTCCATTAGAAATGACATCCTCAAAGTATTTTTAAAAGGGAAGATATCTTTAATATATATTATTAGTCCTGTCCTATACCCTTTCTCATTTGTATTTCGATGCTTGTCACCAGGTCTATAACTTATTGTCGGGTTCACATTTTTTAGAGTAATGACAAAATTGAAGCCTAACTTTGTATATTTAACATTATATTTCAAAAAGGGAATGCTTTATTCATGTCTCTAATTAATTTTATAATGAAAGTCTTTCCTTGCGCCTTTTCTATTTCATTAGTTCAAATATATTTGTTATGCAACTTTTGTTAATTACAAATGGCAGAACATTACAAAATCAAATTTTCTAAGAAAGAGAACTATCTGAAGCCATCGTCTCTTCTAAATAATTCAATGTAATGTTTTCACAAATACTAAGAAGTGGAAAGAAAATGTAATTTACGTGTTATTAAAAAAATAGCGCAAAGGTTAATGTCTTTCAAGTTTTTTAGCACAAAGGTTAATTAAGAAAAATTAAGACAAGGATGCATCTCCACTAAATTCATTAAATATACTCCCAATTTTGTGTATTTAACACAATTCCTAATTATCATAGAGAGAAATTATTGATTTTTCTAGTGACGGTGACTAAGAAAATATCTATGAGTCATGTCTTCTTTCATGCTTTAGTTGTGCAATTTGGATTCCCAATTTTTTTGTTAAGTTCAAATTGTGGGTTTTGAAAGACGAGGAGGTCTAGAAGAGGAAATTTCACTTAAATTTTGAACTTGTAAGCAAGAAAAAAATTCCTTTCAATTCGCTTATTATTTTTGGGTTTTGTTTCTTTTTATGGGCGAGAATGGATGCAATTTAGTAAGAAGAGTGGAATAAAGCACAAGAAATTATCTTTAGCATTGATGTTGACCTAGTTTTTGCAATGAAACAACACCTACAGTTTCTTGCTTTTGTTGATTGCAATCAAGGCCTTTATGATGGACTAGCTCTCAAAAGAGTTATTTTCAGGTGCTTGTTTGAAGAATGATGGCATATGAAAAGTATATTTTCCTTTTGTCTAAAAGTATATTGCTATAGATTTTTTTTTATATGTGTTTGTTTGTAAATTTCAAGGTCAAGTGTCACATAAAAAAATTGGTCAGTTTTGAAAAATATTAACACGATATGCAATTTTCCTCTTTTAGTTCTATTGAATATTTAGATTTTCTGATAGCATAGATTAATTTTAGACCAATTTTGTATTTGGAGGAAAATTCCAATTTTTCTCTACCTATGAGAGAAATATTAGGATAATATGAGATGTGAGTGAATTTATTGATTGAACAATGGGGAGAATAATGTTCCAACATTTCAAGCCTCACTAAATATGCTTATCAGAGTAACATCTTTCAGTATTTAGGATGCACAATTGACGTTACTAATTAATTAATTGAAAAATAAAATAATGTTATATTCTAAATTTCAAGTCATTAGAAAATAAAATTACATATGGTCATATGTGATTTCAGTATGTTGGCTAAATAATATGCATATTCAGGGAAGATAGTTTGGTGCTTTCTTCTTGATTTTAAAAGGATATGTGGAGTATTGTGGCATGGTCTCATGTTATTGTTTGAGGTTTGGGAATTAGGGGTTTCTTCTTTCAAGACTTAGATTTTTTATTAGCTCTTGTACTACTTGATGGTTTTTTATTTACTTTTGTTATGTATCACTTTTTCTTGAGATGAACTCAAAACTCCAAGAATGTGCTAACATGGTTTTTCATGTGTATTTTTAATTCTTGGCTGAAGGTGAAACTTGAAATATAAATTAATTTTCTCTAGTAGATGTTTTATAACTATCTAAGTAATTTAAAACTAATTATGAAAGTAAGGTGGATTGTAAAACTATGTTCCAATCCTATTTCCTATGTTCTTACAGGTATCAGTTTTCCTAGCTTCCTTTACTTTCAAATCACATCGATTCCATCTCTATAAAATTTCATTGGGTGGCTCCACTAGATTACATATGGATCTGAATTGTCATAGACCCAATCCAACGAGCAAAACATATCACACTAGTTTTTGGCTTTAGCATATAAAGAATTCCAACTTTGTTCATATAAAGAATTTCAACTTGAACAACTACATGCTTGCTAATTAAGGCTTTGAAACCAATTTTGTTACCAAAAATATCCAAGTAAACTATTGTATAAGATGATGAATTCAGAAAAGCATGCCCAGACAACTAGAATGCAATGTTATGCTAAATTTATTTTTCTATTTTCTCCTACAATATAGAGAAAATGTTACATCATAATTATAAGCATAGTTATTAGTTAAGAGATAAATTTCTAATTCAGATTCACAACATCAATTATATATCTTTAGAACTGGATGATAATTTCTAAACATATATTCACCATTTATAGAATCTAACTACATTTCTCTCTACTAATGCATAAATGAATGGATTTAAGAAGATGCCACCTCTTAGAAACATGCCAAAATATGCCAATAACCTCCATTCTAGTGCAATATTCATCTTAGACATTATGAACAAAAGACTCTATTTTTTATTAATGTATCCCATCTGAGATATACTGATCTTAGTTTTCTAGTGAACATGTTGAGTATAGTTGTATATCTACTTTCTTATATTATGCCACTTCTTTGAACTTATTTGAATTTTTGCTATAGTAATTATATATATATGCATTCCATATCAAAGTTACTAGTTTTCACTAAAGTTCTTATGTATAATTGCATCTATTTTTCCTTATGTTATTTCAATTATGGTAAAATTTATACATTTTATTTTGTATATTTATTTTTAAAATAATGTAATGAATTTACATACAGACCTTGATTTGGGCTATATGTGTAATGCCCCACCTGGAGATCCTTGGAACAAGGATTCAATACAAGCCAAGGTATTTATTTTTTACAAGTATGAATGCATATGACAACATCATATAGGGATCACAAAAATCACAATAGAAGACTCCACCAACAATCCCCACGACCAATGGATCTCCAAACACCACTACCTAATTGACATGACCAAATAGAAGAACAAAAGCCAAAGACGACATTAAACACAAAATCTCTAATTTGTCAAAGCATGGAACCACTAGCATTCCTAAAGGCTACTCAAAATTCCAAATTGCGTTCTCTAAAAAATAGCAGAGATGCACCATGTTTTTTGCACAAGAGAATAACAACTAACAGTCTCACATGAGGAAGTACCTCTTTGTGTGAGAAAGTACACCGAGCCATGTGAGGAAACACCATCTCGTGCAAGCAAGTGTTGGGTTCAGGTGCCAAAAGCACTACACTAGTGCTGAGGTTCACACGAGGAAGTACCAGGAGCCACACAAGGAAATGCAAGGCCCTACACAAAACTTCCACAATCTCGTGTGAGGAAGTACCATCTCATGCAAGGAATCATAATAGAACACTAGAAAAGAAAAGGATAAAAAGATAGAAAAGATTATTCCTCCACACCAAGGAGTACCGGATCCACAATCGAGGCATAGACACTCCAATCATAACAACTAAAAGATGAAAATTGAATTTAACCATCTAAACATAGTAGTGAAGGAAAAGTACTAAAAGCAACATCATAATTTACGAACATAAAAAAACTCATGTGTGGTTCCTCCCAACCATAATAGCATCATGAGACCTTGAAAGTCCTAGCCATCCCTCGCACGTAACATCCCAAATTACCAACCAGATAGTCAGAGTTGTCTTGTGAGGATGTCACTATTAAAGTGTAATAACATCATAAGAATATGAAATCTAACATGATAAACCAATAAACAATAGATACTCCAACTAAGAAAATCTCATCATCTAATCATATGCTAAGTATCACAAGAATAGGAAATCTAACATGCTAAACCAATAAGCAATAGATATTCCAACTAAGCAAATCACATCATCTAATCATATGCTAAACATTATAATATAGGAATGCGTCAAATAAACTAACATCATCTAAACATGATATCCAAGCATTCCAATGAAAGAATAAATCACAAGAAAGCATACTCCAAAACTCGAAGTACCAATTAAAAACATCTAGCAACGGTTGCACTAGGATAATAGATCGTCTCTACACACTGGTCCCCAATAGTGGTGAAGGTAGCTATGCCTCTCAACCATGTGGAACCCATAGGTCCACTCTAACCCTACTGATGGAGATAATGATCCAACCAAAAACACACATAAAGAAAATATTCAAGGCTAACACTCATGCCAGATAGTAATGATGATTGAAACCAAGATCATGGGACAATGCAAGTACAAAAGGTTCTAGTTAGACACTCAATGGGAAACTATGTAGGGGTTGACATCATGGAGAGTCGCTTGGCATCAAAAAGCCCAAGCTAGTGTTGGCAGCAACACTTTTCAACAGAAGGTGTACAATCCAGCTAGCAACACTTCCCAATGGAAGGCACACAATCCTACTTTTTTATTATCTTAAATTTATTACCACTTAGTATTTTTATTTAGGTATCACTTACTTAAAACTCCCTCTACAAACCCATGGGAAATAGTCACTAGGCTACAAGATAGGAGCCCCTCCATGTGCTATCATACCCTACCCATGCTCATCCAACAATGAGTGCCTGTAGGCATGCATATTCCCAACCCAACCCAAATGATCAAAACTCCATCGAAGTACCAATGGGAGATTAGGCCTCATAAGTCACCCAAATATGTATGCACATGTACTTGTGTGTGGAGTACCACCATCACAAAGATCTTAACACAAGGACTGGATGAGAACACAAGCAAAATTTCACTCAACCAAAAATAGTTTGAGAGGACAGATTCTACAAAAATCAACAACAACAATAAAACCATACATCATGAACTCACTCAATCGACCTCAATCCAAGAGTATGGATTCACATGAATATCAATGATGCAACAAGACCAAACATCATGAACTCATTCAGCTGGCCTCAATTTCGGAGTATGGATTCTATGTGAATCCTAGTGTCCATGAAATAATAACAAGGGTCCAAAAGAAACATTGACACCAGGTATAAAATCACTTAACCAAACATGAAGTCATGAGTATGGATGTGGCACACATCCTAATGCAACATAAAAGTACAAAAATAATGTAACTAGTATCCTAATAAATGATCCAGGTCCATGACCAACATCATGCCAAGAAAACCTAAGAGAATAGGGTGGCACACAAAATGAGGTAAAAACTCCAAAACTTGAAAAATTCAAAAATAAAACCCATTTGGTCTTAGGGCACAAAAGCCATGAAAATCCAATAAAATATGGGTTTAGAGTCTATATGAAAAAATGACTAGCATAACGGTGCAAAACCCCAAACTCTCATCTCAAAAAATAGGGAAATACTCATACCCACCCAACTGGGTACAACTAGAATAAAAAAGTAGAGGGGTACACTAGTTCTTAGCCTTCGAACAAATGGCTACCAAAAATAGAAGTAGAAATAAAGCCAAAACAATAAAATGAGAGAGCCCTACCTCATAGCCAAAAAGAAAAAACTAGAATCTGAAAAAAATCCCACTGAAGTAGCCAAAAATTGTGGCAACTCAAGGTCTCCCCGAGCTGGATCTAACGAGACCAATCTCGCAATGATCCCATGCCTGTAGCTCCCATAATGAACAAAATAGTAAATCCTCTTGAAGAGGATTTTGGGTTTTACTCTCAAACTTTCTAATTCAAAAGTAAGAAGTGACAAATTAAATTCCTTTTCGGATACTTATTCACTTTTCAAGTGAATAATGGATTAGGGAAAATAACCAGCCAACCTAGTTAAACCTCAAATCAACCCAAATGAAAATAGGCTATTCCAAGTAATTGGAATTCATCTGTGGCAAGGCCGCCAGAAATTAAAATAAAATTAATAGCCTGAAAACCCAAAAATCACACAATTTCTTTAGTAACTTCTGTGACAAATGTGAACCTCTAAATGCACAAACACGTTCACAAGTCTAATCACATAATGAAATGAGTTTGGATTTAATAATCACCGAAAGATTTAATTTAAAAAATTAAATGAGGATACATCGACCATATAGGGACGACATTGGTAAAATATGAATAATTGAATCACTAACTCCATGTGCCACTGCTAGGGATATAAATCATTCACACTAAAACACATGATCAAGTGTAATTGTATATAATAACATAGCCAAAACAATAAACACATTAAATACATAATTTAACCATTTATTCAAATATACTGAAATAATCCATTTACATCACTCACATTCACATAAAACATATCAAAGAAAGAATGAAGTAAATTACCATATCATTAAATCCACATATAACCAAATCAGAGATATGTCCAAATACCAGATAACCAGATATCATCATAAAACATATTGTCATCTCAAAATGGCATCAACATGCAAATATGATGAACTGCACAACATAGTAGTATAGCATCTATGATATTGAAATCAAAGTATAACATCTAACCCTTAGCTCATCTCAAATATGAAAATAACAACATGAGTACAAGTATCTCTCGGATTAAAATATAACAAAGTAAATATATGTAGCTCATAACCAAAGAATCCAACATGGACAATTCTATTCTAATTATTTAAGCATTTAATAATAGATATTTGAATAACATTAAAAAGACACATAAAATACATAAGTGAAAATGGTCAAACACATGACTAACCACTGCTACAAGAACCTAGTCTAGTGTAGCAAGATAACAGTACACAGTGCACTCTCTACACACCTCTTTGAGTAATCATTGAACAACATCATGATACCACAACAATCATGGTAACCACTGGCACAAGCCTCAATGAACCATCTAACACATCATAATCTCATAAATTAGTCATAAGCATAACCAAAGCAACTGATATAATTAACATAGATCCAATCACCTCAAGGGTGTAGACCACTCATGGTCCCAATCATGATCACTCACCAAGCAAGATCATCAAGGTTGCATCCATCAGGATGACTTACAAACATCAAATGGTAGAGGTGCTACAATATGTGGAATTTTCTTTGTAAACAAAGAACATGCAACTATTGCATGTAAGTAAGATCAACCTCTTCAAGGTGGTAGACAAACTTAAGTGACCCCTTTGTGCCTTTTTTTGAATTTCACATTGATATCTCTATCTACAATGATTCAACAGTTGTTGTACATGTTAATATAATTAGAATAATTGAGAGGGGAGTGAATCAGTTATCCTCAACTCTAGATGTACCAATTCAATTTTTGACAACTTCAAACCACTTAATTAAACCCATCAACTCACTCAATCCATGTAAGAAATCATCAGTAACTCAACTTATTCATATCAACACTTAGCTCTCTATTTTAGTGTTAGCCAAATTGCAGAAACATATAACAGTAAATAGCATAACATGTGAAAACAACATTCACACAAATATGACACTAGGATTTAATGTGGAAACCCAATTTGGGAAAAACCACCAAGTAACATGCTACCATTTTTTCACTCTTCTAAAGTGAGCTTGGTTAAGAGTCAACTATGTTAAAGGTTACAGAACACATTGTTCTATGTGACCCTATTAAAGGATTTAATCACCCTATTAGGAGTGGCATTGTTAGAGGTCTTTAAAAAATATCCCATTAGAATGTCACCTTGATTAAAGGGTTTACAACATGACTATTAGGTCAACCTTGATTAAAGTGTTTCACTGCCGCAATGGTTAGAAGGTAATAGCTAGGTTGATCTGATAAATTACAACTCACTTTGCATGTTTAGATCTCCATTCATCTTATTCCTAGTTCATTGACTAGTCTTCATCACATTCTCCATCTCTGATCTACTTGGCAACACCTCAAGCAATCTCTCTTTCACCAACTTCCCACTTTTCCTCTCCAACTCTTGTTCTTCCACTTATTCTTCACAAAATCACCACCCAACTAAATTTGTAAAACATCTCATGTGCCTCCTTAAATAGATAGGTTTAACCTTTTTCCACTTAAACATAACCATAGATCTTGGGGTTTGATCACATTCATTGAATATGTTCATCATTTTGACTTTCTTCTTCTTTCCTGTAAAATTATGGAAACTTCTCATTGAATCTTTGTCGTAGATCATTTAACAAAATCAATTTATGCATTAAATATGTCAGCTCATCAATCCTTATCTTTAACACATTTTGACTATTCAATAAATTCAAATGTGTCAGCCTTGGATCTTGATTCTTTCTCAAACTATTAATATGTTGACACTCGGTCATCACTATGTTCTTTGGTTTGATCATCACTAGGCAACTCGATCACTACTAATCTGTCTCACTCAACTTATACTAGCTTGCTCGACCATCACTGTCTTGGGTCATTAATTCAATTTCCTTTCATCTTTCTAGGTCATTACAATCACTTTGCTAAGTCTTAAGTTCCTAATCTTCTACTAGGTAATTCTTAACATTTTCATCGACCTAGTAACATGTTGCTCAATTAAGCTCATGTTTTACTAAACTTATTGACTTCTATCAATCATCTTTTCCACACTTCAACTCATCTTTCTTCTTCACTTAATACAATGGTCAAATAGCATATTATCTTATCAAATATAGTTGATCACGTGCCCTTTGTAGTTCCATCATACTTACTCCTCTTTACTCAACCACTTTACTTAACTTTGTTTTCAAATCCTCTTCATTAATTAAATAATAGAGCACTCTACTTTATTAGAAAATGTCTTACCAGTAAGGTTTGACATCAATGACAACATAACAATTATTCATATTGTAGTTTCCAACAATCTCCCTCTTTGGCATTGATGGCAACACCTTTAGTTGTCATGAAATGGAAAAAGTGTTCTTTGGATTTTCACTATCAAATCTTTAGTAATATCCTTAGTTTCATTTTGATTTTGGTCCATGTCATGTTATTGTCCTTCTTTTTACAACTTCAGGAAGCTTCTAAAGTGTGACCTCCTATATCAATCAATAAGATATCATGTTAGAGTAATAAAGTATTTTCTTATTAATTAAATCATATTGATTTAATTATTAAGTCACTTATTATTTATATTTTACTTAATCTAAAATTTAGGCATATAATAATTAATTCATTTATTAATTATTATCATGTAACCTAGGTTTTACCTTTTAGGGTTTTGATCTCCTTTATAAAGGAAATCTCTCTTTATATACTTTCATTCACTTTTGATAATAGAAAATTCTCTTTTTTCTCATCAAGAATGTCTCATCTATGGATTTGGGAATTCTAGCTTCCATAGTTTTTGCTTCTCTCTTTTTGTGTTAGCTGTTTGCATGTAGGTGATTCTTGGGAGCTGTGGATTTGATCTTTCATCAACTTCAACATGGTATCAAACCTCGAAATCTTCATGCCCCTATTCTATTTATGAGAGGTTTGGCTTGGCTTCTAGATCTATATTTTTTCTTTCAAAGGGTTTCATTGTTCAGCGGTTTTTTGTATTCAATCTGGGGGTTAATGATTTTCGGTGCACTTTGAGCCCAAACAAACCTCATTGTTGAGCTCAAAACACCCAAAAACCCCTATTTTCATATTAAATTTGTCCAATTTGGACACAATTGGAATTTGAGAAAAAAATTACTCCTAAATTGGGCACATTTCTTGAGGTAGTGATCTATATATTTTTGGCATGGAAATCGAGGCATTTTGGCATAGGTGTCGAGGTGGTAACTTTTTATTTTTCCCTTCAGGCTTTTTTTTGACCTATCTATGGTTGTTAGGTTGTAACTTGCTTGTTCAGACTATATTTTGCAAACAAGATATCATCAAAAAGCTGATTTCAAGTCCGTCATGATGGTGTGGTTTATTTGGGTTTTTTATGTTGTTTGGTTTCCAATTTATGCAGTCAAAGTTAGCAGTTATATTTTGCACTTTGGAAGACATATCTTGGGCATCCAATCTTTGATTTAGGAATTCTTTATATTGTTGGAAAGGTATATCTAAACTCTTTCTAGCAATGCTAATTATTTTTCTAGATTCTTCTCTAGACACATTCTATTCATTTTTTTGCATTTTTGCATTTTGGTGGATATCTTGGTTATTTCAGGTTTGGGGATCGATTTCATTGATTTAGATGATTCATCATGGGTTGTACTATCTATTATATCAACCTTATGTCTCTTATAATATTTGTTGACATCCTTTTGTAGTATTTTTTCAAATGCATTGAGATAAAGCGCCACTCTATTGTATTTTGGGATCTTGCACATCTTTGTGTTTTATTGTACTCACACTACATTATAAAGTGCCTTGGGGGGTTTCATGCTGGCCATATTCACCATCTTCCTTTTTTAAGTGAGTGTTACTTCCATGACATTAGCCTCATGATGTGTTGGTGGCACATGCCATTATAGGTGTTTGTACTTCTTTTGCACTCTCAATGTTCCTGGTTCTTCTTTCTATAGGAGATATTGCATTCAGTTTAAGTGTTCATGTCTTACCTCTCAACATTATAGGGGGGTTATGTTGGTTCTATTTCTTTCTTAGTTTGATGGAGTGAGCTATGTACTATTTGATCTTATGTACTAGGTGATCATAGTGGCTAGATACCTATACATTTTGGTGAGATGGATCATTTACCATATAGACATTCTTTAATTCCTATTTTTGGAGGACATGAAGATATCTTCCATATTTGATTGATTAACTCTTCAAACTTAGTCTTCTCTACCTAGTCATGTTGTGTACAATGGAGGTTCTTCATATCAGTAGTTTGGTAGTATTTGCAGCTTCATGCTTTAGTGGTATTCTTCATGATCATCTTTTCTTCTCGAACATTCCCAAGTTTGGATGCTTCTTCGGTCCTTCACTAGTTCTTTTCAGCATTATTTCCATATCTTTTTGGAATAGAGTTTTTCCCATGTAATTTTCTCTATTTCTCCCCTTTTCAAAAATTTGGTTGTGCTTGGGTACCTCATCAAGCTTCATTGTTGGGACCCAAATTTCTTTTCAGTGGTAGTTTCTAGGTTTTTAGCTACTCCCTAAGTTTATCTTAAGGGGGGGTGATAGAGTAATAAAGTATTTTCTTATTAATTAAATCATATTGATTTAATTATAAATCACTTATTATCCCTCTTTTACTTAAGCTAAACTTTAGGCTTATGTTAAATTAATTCTTTTATTAATTATTATCATGCAACCTAGGTTTTATAGTTTTGATCTCCTTTATAAGGACGATCTCTCTTTGTATACATTCATTCACTTTTGACAATAGCAATTTATTATTTTTCTCATCAAGAATGTCTCATTAATGCATCAGAGAATTCTAGCCTCCATAACTTGTTCTTCTCTCTTTTTGTGCCAGGTGTTTGCATGCAGGTGATTCTTGGGAGCTATGGGGATCTTTCATCAACTTTAGCATGGTATCAAAGCTCCAGATCTTCATGCCTATTTTATATATATGAGAGGTTTGACTTGGATTATGGATCTATGTTTTTTCTTTCAAAGGGTTTCATTTTTTCAAAGATTTTTTATATTTGATCTAGGGGTTAGTGACTTTTGGTGCACTTTGAGCCCAAACGAACCTCACCATTGAGCTCAGAACACCTAAAAACCACTATTTTCATATGTAATTTGCTCAATTTGGATACAATTGGAATCTGAGGCAAAAAAAATTGCTCATAAATTGGGTACATTTCTTGGGGTGGCAATCTATATGTTTTTGGCATAGAAATTGAGGAATTTTGGCACGAGTTCCAAGGTGGTGATTTTTTATTTTTCCTTTATGGCTCTTTTTTGACCTACCCATGGTTTTTAGGTTGTGACTTGCTTATTTGGACTTTGTATTTTGCAAACAAGATATCGTCAGAAATCTACTTTTGAGACCGTCATGATGGTGTAGTTTATTTGGATTTTTTATATTGTTTGGTTACCAATTTATGCAGTCAAAGTTAGTGGTTATATTTTTCACTTTGGGAGACGTATCTTGAGCATCCAATCTTTGATTTGGGAATTATTTATATCATTGAAAAGGTATTTCTGAGATCTTTCTAGCGATGCTAGTTGTTTTTCCAGATTCTGCTCTAGACACATAATATTCATTTTTTTCATTTTTGCATTCTGTTGGATATCTTGGTTGTTTTAGGTTCAAGGATCAATTTTGTTGATTCAGATGATTCGTCATAGGTTGTACTATCCATTGTATCAACCTTATGTCTCTTTTGATCTTTTCAACATCCTTTTGTGATATTTTTACAAATGCACTTAGATAAAGTGTCACTCTATTACATTTTGGGATCTTGCACATCTTTGTGTTTTATTGTACTCACACTACATTATAAAGTTCCTTGGAGGGTTTCATGTTGACCATATTTTCCATCTTCTTTTGTTAAGTGGGTGTTCATTCCATGCCATTAGCCTCATGATGTGTCGATAACACGTGCCATTATGGTGTTTGTACTTCTTTTGCACCCTCGATGTTCATGGTTCTTCTTTCTATAGGAGATATTGCATTTAGTTTCAATGTTCATGTCTTACCTCTCAGCATTATAGGGGGGTTATGATGGTCATATTGCTTTCTTGGTTTGATAGAGTGACCTACGTGTTCAGTATTTGATCTTATGTAACAGGCAATTGTAGTGGCTAGATACCTATGTATTTCGGTGAGATGAATCATTTACCATATAGACATTCTTTCATTGCTATTTTTGGAGGCCATGATGATACATTCCATCTTTGATTTATCATCTCTTCAGACTTAATCTTCTCTACCTAGTCATGTTCTATACAATGGAGGTTCTTTAGATCAGCAGTTTGGCAGTGTTTGTAGCTTCATGCTTCAATGGTGTTCTTCATGATCATCTTTTCTTGTTTGGATGCTTCTTCAGTCGTTCACTAGTTCTTTGCAGCATTATTTCCCTCTCTTTTTGGAGTAGGGTTTTTCCCATGTGGTTTTCTCTTTTTCTCCTCTTTTCGAAGATTTGGTTGTGCTTGGGTACCTCATCGGGCTTCATTGTTGGGACCTAGATTTCCTTTTAGTAGTAGTTTCTAGGTTTTTAGCTACTCCCTAAGTTTATTTTAAGGGGAAGGGGGTGTTTGAGTGATAAATTATTTTCTTATTAATTAAATCATAATGATTTAATTATTCAGTCACTTATTATCTCTATTTTACTTAATCTAAACTTTAGGAATATAATAAATTAATTCTTTTATTAATTATTATCATGCAACCTAGGTTTTACGGTTTTGATCTCCTTTATAAGGGAAATCTCTCTTTCATTCAATTTTGATAATAGAAATTTCTATTTTTTCTCATCAAGAATGTCTCATCTATGGTATGGGAATTACAACCTCCATAGATTTTGCTTCTCTCTTTCTTTGGTAGGTGTTTGCATGCAAGTGATGTTGAAATGAGATTGTTGAAGTGAAGAAGATTGATGAAACTATCATGAAAGCTACATCTAGGAGGTCTTGGAGATTATGCACAATTAACTATTACCACTAAGCATGTTGATCCAGCTAGAGCCCCAACTGTTGATCAATTGAAACAGAAAAAAAAATAAAAATGCAATTAAGCAATGTTAGAGATTGCATCTGCTCTAAGCTACTTAGAGTTTGATGGCATCAAAGGATGTGATACTTCCAAGAAGATGCAGGATGCCCTACATGTGATCTATGTAGGAGACAAGAATGTTTTGAGAGCCAAAGTTGAAATCCTTAGAGGAAAATTTGATGAAATTAGAATGCAAGAAGGTGAGATTGTTGATTGTAAATGCTATTCCAGGATCTAATGGAAATATTGAAGATGAAACTATGATAAAAAAAATTATTGAGAACCATATTTCCTATCTATGCTATTAGAGTCTCTTCTATACAAGCACTGAGGTGTACCCTAGTAGCAATCTAACCCTCTAAGGATTGGTTGGTAGACTCACTACTTTTGAACTTTCAAATTTTGATAATTTCAAATCTAAAAATGTTGAATCTACCTTTAAAGCTAAGCTGAAACTAAAAGAGCCTAAAGATAAGAAAATAAAAAGGCCAAACCTTCTTCTATTGACAATGATATAGATGATGAAGAGCTAGAAGAATTGAAAGCATTGTTGGCTAGGAAGTTTCACAGAGGCAAAGGAAAATACAAAAGTAAGTTACCTATCATATACTTTAATTATCATGAGGTTGGTCATATTGCAGCAAGATGCCCTAATAAGTCAAACAATAAGAATGAAGACAAATTTAGAGGTAGAAAATATGACAATAAAAAATGCCACAAAGACAAGGGAAAGAAGCCTTGTTACATAGCTAAAGAAGAATTCAATGATGAATATGAAGATCATGATGATGAATTTGTCTATGTTCCTATGAAGGATGATTCTGATGAAGATAAGGAAACTACATTGATATATTATGTGAACAAAAAAAAATATGGATCACTAATAGTGCATGTTCACATCACATGAATGGGGAAAAAATTAAGTTGATTACCCTTGAGTATTACAATGGAAATAGTGTTAGATTTGGTAATGATGCACCCTGTCTGATTAAAGGAAAATGATCAATAATATTGACAAATAAGATCATGTGTGACGATTCTTACTATGTGGAAGGACTTAAATATAATTTATTAAGTTTGTCACAATTGAATAGTTTAGGTTGTAAAGTTCAATTTGATAACAGAAAAGCTAAGATCTATGACACTAAAGGAAAACTAATTGGAAGTAGAGATCAAACTAGAGGTAATTTATTTTATCTTGATATGAATGATCCTACTTGTCTTTTTGTACAATTTTATGATGTGTGGCTATGGCACAAGAGGTTATGTCATGTAAATTTTGATAAAGTATCAGTAAGATGAAAAGAGTAAAAGGTTTGCCAAATTTGAAGAATCCTGATAATGTAATTTGCAAACAATGTCAGTCAGACAAGATGACAAAGTCTAGTTTTAAAAGTAAGACTCATACTTCAAAATAAATTCTTGAATTAGTTCATACTGATTTATGTGGCCAATTGATGTGCAAAGCTACAAAAGTGAAAAGTACATTATCCTATTTGTTGATGATTACTCAAGAATGATGGTAATAATGCTCTTATAAGAAAAATCCAATGCTTTTCAAATGTTTAAGTGGTATCCAGCAAGAATTAAAAAAGAAACTAGAAAAATCCTAAAATTTTGAGACTTGACAGAGATAGAGAGTTTACATCAAATGAGTTTGAAAAATTGTGTAATGACAGAGGAATCAAGAGACAAAATTATGCACCTAGGAGCCCACCACAAAATGGGATTTTTGAAAGGAGAAACATATCTATAATGGATTGTGCTAGAATGTAGATGATGGAGAATAATATTTCTTTGAAATACTGGAGAGAAGTTGTCAGTATAGCTATCTATACCTTGAACCGAGTACAAGTTAAGAAAGGTACAAATTCTACTTAAGGACAACGGAAATGGTAAACTTGATGCTAAAAATGAAGAATGTATATTCTTGGACTATTCCACAAGAAGTAAAGTTTATAAGTGTTTAAATACTAACACTAAAAAAGTTGTGGAAAGTACAATGTTAAGTTTGATAAATATAAAGAAGTACATGAAGATGAACCAAAGAAGAAACCTGAAAAACTACAGAACCTTTATGTACAACTATGAAGACATGTTTGTTGATGATAATTTTGCAAACCAAGTTGCTAATCAATAAGAATTGGTGACAGACCCATTATAGAAAGAAAAGAACCAAGATTATCAAAGTATGTTAGAAGACATCACCCTACTAGACAAATAATTGGAGATAAAGAAGCCAAACCAATGGAAAGGAATAGGTTGAGAAATGATACATGTTTGTTAAGCATGCATGAGCCTATGTCAATGAAGGATGCATTAGAGAATGAAGAGTAGAGTAAAGCCATGTTGAGGGGGAAAAAAATGGACTCTAGTACCCAAACCAAAGAACAAGAATGTGATTGGAACCAAGTGGGTGTAGAGAAACAAACTAGATGAGAATGATGAATTTTGGAATTACAATAGGAAAGGTAAAGTTCTAAGAGGGGAGGGGGTGAATCAATAGTTTAAACTTGGACCCATAGAATTTTCACCACCCATACATCTCATACATTCAATGAATAACATATAAAGAATGTACATCTAAATCATGTAAACACAAATAATTAATCATACACACATAACACCAAATATGATTACCCAAAAACCTTCCAAGTGAGAAGGTAAAATTGGGGTGAGGATGACACCCATAAATCTTCACTACTACAACAATAAAGTGTATCCAATAAATGTTACAATTTTTTGATCATGAAACATGATCTACCCTATGAAAGGTCTACCATGTTAAAGGCTTATAAAGATTGTTAGGTCTCACCTTGTCAGAGGATTTCAACACCCTGTGAGAAGTGTGTTTGGTTAGAGGACTTTAACTTACAACTAAGTAAGCACCCTATTAAATAATTGCATACATCATGTTAGGACTACTCTATAAAGAGATTTTCCCAAAATCACCTATTAGAATGTCTCAGCATAGATCCTATGGTTGGAACTTTCTTGCCTAATAACAGATCACTTATAAATAATGTATTCTTGATCCTTCTTGATCAGATGTCCCTTTGATGTATCCTTTTCTCTATCCTCTATTATTCTCTAATTGATTGTGTAATGTAGTTTCACTTCATAACTTCTAAGTCACCATGAATGCTCTATTTGTGCATGCAAAATATCTTTTTCACTCCTTCAACACTCATAGAAAGTTTAGAGTTTCATCATCCTTAAGAAGACTTTGGTTTCTTAGGGTTAGGTATGAATATATGGTTAAGATTCATCCATTTTTTTGCTTAATCCTTCCTATTTTCTGATTGGTTGCATGCAATTGTATAGGGAATCCAAAAATATATTCATCCTTATCTCCAAAAAATTGAAATTCAATCTTAAATCAGCTCAAAAATGGTTTACATAGTTGTTTGTGCCTTTACATACAAATATGTCAAAACTATTTTACTTGGCATCTATAGTCTCTGATGCTTAGCATAAACTAATCTTTTTGTTGTGACTTGGCACCTATATTGCTTGGCATCCACTATTTACTTGGCTCCTATGTCACTCGACATATACTATCTACTCGACACTTGATTGACTTGGCACATGAGTGGCTCAACACTCACTATGACTTGGCATGGTCTATTATTTACATGTTGTGATTGGCATGTACTATTAGTTCGGCATGAAATAAATAAATAGCTTAAGTGTGTTGACACTCACTTGTCAAAACCAATCTAAGATCAAAAATCTTCCCCTTTAACATGAGTGTCAAAAACACTTGAGTATACATTATCATCCTTAATCTTGTGAGCATAACATATCTCAACTCGACTTATATACAAAATTTCAAAACATCAAAATTTATTAATAACTTGTATACCTCAAATTTTGATAACTCCCCCTAAGTTGATAAGTCTATTCTATAACCAAAATTATGTACTCCTTTTGAGTAAATATAACTCCCCCTTTTGCTTTAGTCTCCCCCTCAAAAATATATCTCCCCCTTTTTGACACTTATGTTAATGGGCTATACACTTATTGTGTGTTTGTCCAGAAAAGTTTTATGGACTTCCAATATTATCTTGAAGGTTGCATCCTAGTTATCACATGCAATATCCAATAACTTTATTCGGATGGAAAGCTCGGCAGTAAGGTGGACTAGACCATCTAAAGTAGAAAGATTGAGGTCTTTCTTCAGTAGGATTTCAACATAGCCTAGCTCCTTATGCAAAATTTCCATATGTGGGGTGAGAGTTGCTTAGATGCTAGTTAGTTTGGCTCTTATGTTAGCCTCAATTGATATCAATACAGATAACTAACTCTATTTTTGAAGCAATATCCTAAAATGCTTCTCACTCTAAGTTGGATTTATTGGCAGTTTTGCACCTAATGCAGTGATTTGGCTTTCTAGACTCAGAATGTGCTTTCTAGTCTCTTGGGTGAAGAGTAAGGGATTGCACAATTTGGTGTACAATGAGAATATGTTCTCAAGTACCTTCTTCACATCCTCAACCTTAGTTTCCAATGCAACTTGTGTCAGTGCTATATCACTAGATATTTTCCCATTCACCTTGTTCTGGAACTTCTTTTCTGACCATACAAGTAATTTTGCATTTGTATTCAGGTCTTTGTTATTGACCTTATCCAATATATCTATCAATTGTTCCATTAGTGGCTTGGTCTCTTCAGGAGTTGGCAAATGAAATGCATCTAGAAAGATGTAGTTAATGTCTTGTAGTGCCTACTTCTACCTATGTTCTCTCCTAAGCATTTCTTTATGCTTTTTTCTTTCTAGGGCCTGCTGTAATATGCCTATTTGTTCTAATGTCATGGTATCATAACCATATTTGGGTATAATAATTTTTTCATAAAGGATTACATTTCCATATTGAATTACCTTTTTAGCCTTTGATGAACTTGGGCTTGGCATTGAGATTTGCAGAGGAATAGCATCTGTGCTCGACTTCTGAAGAGTGTGACTAGATGGTGTGCCAGATACTGGTAAAGTTACCAGGGCTTGGATAGTAGTTTGCTTCTTCAATTTTGGTTTCATTTCACTCTCTTCAGGTTTTCCTTGTTCTCCCATAGTGACTTGTCTTGTACCTTGTCCTTGTGTAGATAGGTCTATCTAACCTGTTTCCTATTGTTTTACAATGGTAGCTTGCTCTCTTGATGTCTTCTTCTCAAAAATATCAATCTTGGCAATTGTATCAATCTTGGTAGTGTATATTTTGACATTTGGATCAAATGTTGTACAGTAATGACTGGAGGGATAATAGAAGGTGGTTCTTATGGATTCTTTTTTTCCCCTTTCAACATCAGTCACAAACTTTTTTAGCTCATCTACACTGATCAAAATAGGATTATTACAAAGTTTAGCTTGCAGTGTAGACTGGTCTAATATCTCCTTCAAATCTTCTCCAGTAAGGGAATTGATGTTTTGAGTTGATAGATCATAAACATCCTTGATAGTTATTATTTTAATTGTCTCAATTGTGTCATGTGGAGGACTGACACTCGACAATTATGTGTCTTGCACACTCTATTCTTCTAGCTACTCAGGCTCAACTGTTGCCTTGTCATCTTATTCCATTTTTGTTCCTCCCTTAATAGTATCGTATTTGCCATCATCTTCTTCATCATCATTAACCTCAATAGGTTCAGTTTCTCCTTTCTTTACTATAGCCAATCCATATGTTACCTTCCATACTTGTGTGGATTTTTTGACTACATCTTCAATATTATTTTGCAAAATGCTAAAAGCTATGTGTTTAGGTGTGAACCTAACAACATACTTCTTTATAGCCTTAGAAATTTTTTCCTTAGTTAGGCATCACTTGGGCTAGTGTAGTCTTCCTAATTTGTTTCTCCATGTGTAGATAGTAATTCTATTTTTTCTCCACTATTTCATATAGACTTTTAGGCATAGATTTGGAAAATTCTAGTGGAGTTGTCTTGAATTTTTCCATCATGGCATATATGGCCTCCTCCACTTGGTTTTTCTCTTCTTTACCCAATTTATCAAAATTGACATGATTGAATCCTAATAGATCTGTATTATTCTTAACATTTTCATATAAATTTTAAGATCTAAAAGAAGGTTATGACTCACCACTTTGAATTGGTTGTTTTCATCCGACTCTATTTTATCCTCTTCAGAATATGGTGTTCAATATACTTTCTTCTTGTTTTCTTCTACTTTTGACCTTCTTCTTCTTCTTTTTTAGTCTTTTCTTTGGCCTTATGTGTAGTTATGCGTGTGTTGGCTCTTGTTCTAGGTGCAGTGGACTTGGGCTGACTTGGTTTGACAATTTTCTTAGTCCTTGCCACAAGTTGTGCCTTGGCCTTTCTCTTCTTTGACTTGGTAGGAGTAGGTGCTTCCTTGGCTTCTTCTCCCTCAGAACCTTCAATTTCCTCCTCTTCTTTGTCTTCTCCCATACCTCAAGTTAATGCTAAAGGTTCTTGCATTTGGTTTTCTTCTTCCTCTTCTTCCTCATCTCCTGCATCCTCTCCAAACTTAGCTTTCAACTTCTTCACTATCTTCTCCTTTTTCTTCAAAGTTGAAGTAGTCTTCAATTCCATGGTAATCTTCAATTTTACCATCTCATAATTTCAAAAAAAAATTACAGTTTTTCTATCTCTTCTACCAGTAAAGTTGTTATAGTTGCAAAGGCTTCATCCACATTTATTTCATAACCTAAGGGTCTTAACCATCTTACTCTTGGCATGACAACTTGTAAAAATGTATAATCAGCATCCACAAGAAAACATACATCATTATAGTGTTTCTTAACCAAAGATACTGGTATCCTTATTCTTTGCTTCATTGACTTCTTGAAGTCTTCAAAGTAACTTGTCATCAAAGATTCAAAATTTTCTCCTAATTGCTCAATAAACTCACCAATTTGTATAGCTACTGATCTATTTTTTTTCCATCCCATAGTACCAAATGAGGGGAATGGGTTTTGCACATAAAAGAATACACATATTAATATAGAGCCAAATATGCATTGTGCACTCTTAGTTTTCCTAATTGCTCCAAGGTTTTCCATTAATTGTTGCAACTGTAGCTCTGCTAGATCATATCTATGATCTTTCTTGACAATATTATATCCAACATCCACAACTATACAGGGCACACTATTCAATCTACTAGATTGATAGAACTTGTTTGATATAACCCTTACAACAAAGTTTATTAGAGGATCAATGATTGTGTCTATTGCCATGCCTCTCTTGTTCTAGATAGCTCTAGTGTTCTTTTCAATCACTTCCTTTACATCTACATTCTTTGAACTTGACACCATAATACAAAACTAGAGTTTATGAAAATTAAAACTACATAGCTCAGCTCTTGATAAATACATTATGAAATCTGATGAATGAATATGAGATTACTGCTAGAATCTTCTGCAATTGCTTGAAACAGATTTCCAGATTGCCTTATGCTCTTCTCGCTCTTTCTTGGATTTGAAATGATGAAGAATGAGCTAAAATCAATCAAATACCCTTTAAAAACCCTACAATTAATGTCAAGTGCTTACACAGTTGTAAACTATGCATCAACCAATTTTAGGTTCACTCTGTATCCATTAACATTTCCATTACTCGGAAACTACTATGATCTCGACATCAACTTTTTAGCATTAACTTATGTGTGTCATTAGTGACAACACTTATTCATAATTTTGTATGGTTACTAAGTTCATCATATAGTCTCCAGTGTCTTTCAAGCAATTCAGTGGTTATCGGGTTTCATAGTTCACACCGAGCATTCCAGAGGTTACTGAGTGAAAATAGATAGTGTGAAGTCCAGCAGTTATCACCGAGTAGTTCAGTTGTCACCAAGCTTTGTAGTATTTACTGAGTCATCAGTTCCTATAATGTGAAGCCAGTGTTAACTGAGTAATGGGATGAGCAGTGTTCACTAAGTACAAGCAAGGTAAACATAGTATTTATTTCTTACCGAGTTACACTATATCTCCTGAGTCTCCAATGTTCACCGAGTTCAAAGTTACGTTGAATGATTAGTTTGGACTGAGCCTCTACTTCTATTGAATGCATGACAATGCTGAGTAATGTAGTGGTCATCGAGTATCAAAAGGTCACCAAGTCAGCTTTTAGAACTCAAGTTTCTACATTTGGGCTGACTCAGTAATATTGGTGTTATCTTGTGTTTTGGCCAACCTTGTAATTATGAGAATTTGGATGGTATATATGTAATGTATTGTATCATGCCCAAATAAGATGATTATTTTTGAAGAAGAGTGAAAGAAAATGTGATGATTAGCATGTGAATGTGAATCAGTAGCAGAACAAAGTATTCAACAAGGTCAATAAGGAGCATTCAAGTTATATCTATCACAAAGAGGTGATCAAAATTTCAAAGATCTAATCGACAATTTAGTTGTAAGTCAGATCTACTATTTCATCCTAACAGGTGAATCAGATTTAAATCCTTTAATAGGGTAGACTTAACAGTATTTTCTTTAAATCTCTTAATAGAGTGCATACTTCATTGCATGTTTGTAAAACCTCTAACAAGATGGACCTACCAGTCCTAATTGCCCCTAACAAGGCAGATCATCAGAAGTGATCATTGTAAGCCTTACCAGGCCATCTTTATACTGTAGTATTGAAGTTGTGTAGGTATCATGCCCACCCCAATTTTACTTTCTATTTGGAAGGTTTTTTGGGTCACCAAATATTGTGTTCATGTGCCATGAATGTTTATCTTTTAGTTTCTCATACATCCAGTAGATTACATCAATTAATGGTGAATGGATTATGTTGATTAAGTGCTGAATTTGATAAAAGTTTTGATGTTACTGATTCACCCCTCTCCTCTCAGTAACCTAGCTAGTCTTGATTCTTTCTAACAATTGGTATCAAAACCTTGTGGTTCTTGGGATAAAGTTTGATAGCTTGAGCAAAGATCAAGGACAATGGAGATATTTAGACTTGACAAAGCTATTGACAATGAGAAGCTAGATTTGGAGATGGCCATAGCTCAACTCAAGGAAGCAAAAGGGTATCTTTCCCAATCCCTAAAAAGAAGGAAGGAACTTGTAAAATAGATGAATGACTACTAGTATGTTGAAGAAAAGATTGAAGACTTTTTCCCTTCAAGTAGTTCAGAAGAATAAAATCAAGCAATCAAAGAACTCCTAGAAAAGAATGGCTCCCTGCAAGAAGAGGTAAGAAAATTGAAAAGAGAATAAGAAATTGAATCAATAAGATTGTGTGAAATTTTGGAACAAAGAAATAAGGCAAGTGAAGACTTGGAGGAAAGAAACAATGAAACTAAAAATCAATCCCTTCAGCAAGAAAGTCTTATCAATCAACTCTCCAATGCAAATGAGGAAATCATGAGTCTAAGATCTGAAAATGAAAGGTTAAGGAATAATTTAAACACTAAAAGGCAAGGCAATGAAAGATTGAAAGCTGATCTAAATTCTAAAAAGCAACTCAATGAAAGAATAATGAAATCCCAAGCATACATGGATCAATTGAATCAACAAAATGAGCAGAATCTTTATAAGCAAAAGGGTAAAGTAGGACTTGGATACAAAGAAGAAGGTAAATCCTCCAAGCAAGGTGCTCAAAGGAATCAAAGACCTACTTGCAATCACTATGGTAAGATAGGTCACACATCAAATAAATGTTGGAGCAATGGAAACGAAAAAATCAATGGAAAATGCTACAATTGTAGTCAACTTGGTCATAAAGCTAATGAATGCAAGGAGAAACCAAAGTTTAAAGGTAAATGTCACAAATGCAAGAAATAAGGTCACAAGGCATCTAAATGCAAATCTAAACCATTCAATCCAGCTGAGCAATTTGTAAAGGCAATATTTGGTTGGGACTATAATACTTGGTGTAGATGTCATTATTGTGGAGAATATGGACACATTGGCACAAACTATGCAAGGCATCACTTGAGAAGAAAGGATACTATAATAAGATGTTACACATGCACTAAACTTGGTCATATAGCTAAGAACTACATGACTATAGGTAGAGTTGAAGATGAAAAGAAAGAAAAAGTTGATAACATCAGGAAGTAGATGAGACAACAATGGATTCCCAAATCTACTGAGAAAGCTAGTTCAAGTGATGATGATCATGTAACTCAAGAAGTGGGCGACTCCACCATTTCCAATTAAGTTGTTAAGGAAGAACTGGAACTATATTCTTAGGATCACATCTTAAACAGTTCCAATGGAAGGAAGCAAAAGATCCAAACTAGTATTTCAAATATAGAGGGATCACAAAAGGTTAGCATCAGTAATCATCGAGCAAGGCTAGATCATACCGAGCAAGGTTGGTAGTAACAAAGTTTTGATTGATCACTGAGTTACAAGGTTCTACCAAGCAATCTGCATAGATAGTGGATGATAGCCTGTCAAGCACTATGTCATTATGGCTCTCATCGTACCTAGTATTAATGGGAAAATTTCATCAAAAAGGTAGAATTTTGACTTCATTTTCATCGCGAATTCAGTATATCCAGAGCAGAACGATTTACAGAGCATTCAAGCGATCTTGAGCAGAGTTTGCAGCAAAATTTTCAAAGAAGTTTTTCTCAGTCTACCAAGAAATCATGGCATCCACCAGCAGTAGCAGCAAGGCAAAGAGGGGATCAGAGATGTTGGTGCGAGGTGTCAAATGGAAGGCTCTAAACTTCAAATTGGTGCCAGCAATTACAGAATCACTCGACCCCAATGGAGCTCAGTTGCAAATTCCACAAAAGGTACTTCTTATAAATGATATTCATACTCACTTCAAATGTGTTGTGCACGAAATTGGAACCCTAGAAATGGACAGTGCCTTAGGAGAATTGTGTGTGGATGGAACCCTTAAGCCTGAACATAAACATCTAGAGGAGAAAGGCTTGATCCTCATTCTAAACCTACCAAGAAACTTCCAAATAAAATGGATTAGGTATATGTTGAGCTGAGTGCATAATGGTTAGTTGTGGTTAGAACAACCAGTCTTGATAATGAAGAAGATGATTCATAGAAGCATGGGTCTCCCTATGCTTAACAAGGTTAAAGTTACCAAAACCCTAGGTCAAGATGAGCTACAAAAAAAAACCCTAGCCAAGTGGGATGGCAAAGGATTGAAGATTAGTAATGTATCTAATGTGGAACTTAGGCTTGGTATTCACATTATTGCACATAAGATATACAGCTCCAATCGACTGAATAGTGTGTCATGTGAGGCCGTGGAATTAGCTTACAAGGTAGTAAAGAAGAATTTGGAATATGATTTAGCAGATTTAATATTGAAACAGTTGAACAAGAACATGGAAAGTATTAGGACCTCAATGAATAATCTATGTAAATTTGGTTCTTTGTTAACCTGTTTGTTCTTTTATGTACAAAATTTTTTCCCCTCCAAAGGAACAGTGGCATGGAGAAAGGGTACTCTAGTTTTGTACCAAATTAATGAGTTTATTGCAGAAATGGGTTAGAATTTTGACAGTATAATGGACAACTGTTTTGAAGCATTTAAGGAGAAGATGAATAACAGGTTTTGAATTCCACCAAAATTAGTTGAAGATTACAAGGATGATGTTTGTGTCATGGTTGACTATGAAAAAGTATACATTCAGGCAGTAAGGCCTAGAATAGTATGGATGAAACCTCTTTGTTATGAGGTTAATATTGATGAAACAAAGGAGATAATTGAAGCCCTGGTGAATGAGCTTGTAGATCCAAAGGTACCCATCTTTGGAACTTATGATGAAGAAAAGGCTAGAATAGAGCTTGAGATCAAGCTCCCATAGGTGGTAAACAAAGGTAAGAGGAGGATTTCAAAACAAAAAACTTCAAGTTCCCCTCTCATGGTTACCAAAAGAAAAGGTAAAGATGAAGATGAATCTGAGGATGAAGAACATGAATCAAAAAAGGAGGAAGAGCCTATAAGAAAGAAAGGTGAGGTGATTATCACCAAGCCACCCAAGGCCTCTACAGCTATGTTCATAAGAAGACCCAAGAAGAAAGGAGGTAGTGAGATTGTGTTTAGTAAGCCCTCACTCACCTTTGAAGAAAGACAAAAGCAATTGGAAGAAGATGCAAGTATTACAAATTTTAAAGCTTTAAATTATGAAACTAGAACTAATGTAGAGAAGATGCAAATTAAGGAGCTAGTGTTGACAAAGATGGGAAAATGGAAATATTCCCCAGATCAAATTGCCTCTCAGATTTCCAAGGAGTTATTAGCAAGGTTAAAACCTAGATGGGAATCAGCTATGCAAACTGCAAAGGATATATATGAGCAATCTTTGATATAGTTGCTACTAAGTCTTACTAATGTTGAGGTTAAGGAAGCAATGAAGAAAAATGAAGATAAGATGATGATGAGTTTTCATACCTGTTTGATTTTAGTGAAAGCTATTGAGCATGTAGTTAAGGATGCTACATCTATTTGGAAAAATGTTTATCATATGCACAAACCTAGTGAGGATCTAGTGGAAATCAATGATAATGATAGTGATAAGGATGAAGATAATGAAGAAGATAATACACCTTATGTCACTATTGATGCTAAGGATTATCAGGCGTTGATGAAAGATGGTGAAGAAGAGAAAGAGGAAGAAGCTAAAGAGGAAGATAGGGAAGAAGAAGAAGAAAGTGATCTAGTTAGGATAGCTATAGAAGTTATAGCCTCCCTTACTCACTTTCCACCAAAAATTGCTACATCATCTGGCATGGAGACAGCTTCAACAAGTGTGATTACAACCACAACATATACATCATCTTCTCAATCAGTCTTTTCTCCCTCTTAGCTCCATGTATCTCTAATGGAAGTGTCTGCCACTTCATCCACCAAGTTGCAACCCTCCTCTTCTTTAGCTCCCAAGTCAAGGACATCAGCATTAAGCACAACATCTAGTTCTACAATTTTACATGCTCCTATAAGTGATTCATTCGTAAATACTTCTATCAATGTTCCACCCATAATTACTTCAATTTTGGGTAGCACATCAATTTTGGATTCTTTTAGCACTCCACTTAGTATTCCTTCAATAGGCCCTATACAAGTTTTCATAGCAAGCCCTATTGTTTCTACCACTGTTTCTATTTCAAAGTCCAAAGCAGTAATGTCAGAAGTTGAACCAAGGACACCACTTAAGCTTTTGATTACTGGAAAATAAATTGAGGAAGATATTGATTTGGACAAAGAAATTGAGATACCCAAGTTGGATTTTTAGAATGCTACTGTGAAACAAATGAGGTTGGTCAACCAACTTCTTGAACAGAAGGCTAGATAGAAGCAACTAAGAGAAGAAAGGGACAAAGAATTTTGAATCATAGAGAGTGCAAAGAATATCCTGATAGAGACTATAAGCATCGATGTTGATTCATCTCAACATAATTTTTTATAGTTAGAAGTAGTAAATGAATTCAATGAGGAATCTACTAGCCAAGAAAAGTTGATAGAAAAAGTAGAGAAAAATTTTGACAACAAAGTGCTTAAGCACATTGCTCAGCATATTGCTATTCATCAAGTAGAGCTTTCCTCAATTTTGGCTAATCTTGAAAATTCTTTCATGAATGTAACATCTCTTTTTGCCAAGCTATGTGATGTTATCAAGTACACAAAGGAAATAAAGGAAAAAATAAATAAGATAGATGAGGATCTAAAGGCCAATGCTCAAAAGTTGTAGCTTGACCCTAGCTCAAGCTCAACACATCACATGAAGGTCAGATTCCTATCAGACACTCAGGTAGAGTTTTTGAGAGAGGAAGCAAGGATTAGGTCTACATTAATAGACATCCAAAACATGATCCTTCCAATCATGGATAAAATGTAGAAGCACATTGCCTATTCAAAAGCATTGATCCATGATAACAATTTTTCCATTACATATCATATGATTGAACTCTCAGCAGAAGTTCAAGTTGCACTTCATACTTACAAAATTTTGCAAGAAAACTGGGATAAGACATTAGCTCTTATTCTTAAGGTACACTCTAAGTTTCTCTCACATTTTAGTGTCTTTGTATAAGTGTGTTGTGTATAAATCTTTGGCATTATTGTCAAAAAGGGGGAGAGACATATGTACAAAATAAAAGGGGGAGAGACTTGTGTAGGAGAAATATTTGTATATACAATATGGTATTATGCCTTATATAATATATACATTGTATGAGGGAGATATGTGCAAATGTATATATAATAGAATTACAAAGAAAAATTTTGAAAAAAAAAAAATCAGCATGACACTGTACATAAATTTTAGTAAGTGTTTTTTCACTAATGTCACAGGGGGAGATTGTTGGAATTAAGTTATGTTTGTCATTAGTGACAACACTTATTCATAATTATGTATGGTTACCAAGTTCATCATACAGTCTCCAGTGTCTCTCAAGCAATTCAATGGTTACTAGGTTTCATAGTTCATACCGAGCATTCCAGAGGTTACCAAGTGAAAACGGACAGTGTGAAGTCCATCAGTTATCACCGAGTAGTTTAGTTGTCACCAAGATTCATAGTATTTACTGAGTCATCAGTTCCTATGATGTGAAGCCAGTGTTAACCAAGTAATGGGATGAACAGTGTTTACCGAGTGCAGGCAAGGTAAACATAGTATTCAGTTCTTACTTAGTTACACTATATCTACTGAGTCTCCAATGTTCACCAAGTTTGAAGCTGTGTTGAGTGATTAGTATGGACCAAGATTCTACTTATACTAAATGCATGGAGATGTCAAGTAATGTAGTGGTTGCCGAGTATTAGAAGGTCACCAAATCAGCTTTCAGAACCCGAGTTTCTACATTTGGGACAACTCAGTAATATTGGTGTTATCTTGTGTTTTGGTCGACCTTGTAATTATGAGAATTGGGATGGTATATATGTAATGTATTGTATCATACCCAAATAAGATGATTGTTTTTGAAGAAGAGTGAAAGAAAATGTGATGATTAGCATGTGAACGTGAATTAGCAATAGAAAAAAGTATTCAGCAAGGTCAATAAGGAGCAGTCAAGTTACATCTATCACAAAGAGTTTATCAACATTTCAAGGATCTAATTGGCAATTTAGTTGTAAGTCAGATCTATTGTTTCATCCTAAGAGGTGAATCAGATTTAAATCCTTTAATAGGATAGACTTAAAGAGTCTTTTCTTTAAATCTCTTAATAGAGTGCATACTCCATTGTATGTTTGTAAAACCTCTAACAAGATGGACCTAGTAGTCCTAATTGCTCCTAATAGGGCAGATCATTAGAAGTGATCATTGTAAGCCTTAACAGGCCAACTTTATACTACAATATTGAAGTTTTGTGGGTATTATCCCCACCCCAGTTTTACTTTCTATTTGGAAGGTTTTTGGGTCACCAAATATTGTGTTCATGTGCCATGAATGTTTATCTTTCAATTTCTCATGCATGCAATAGATTACATCAATTGATGGTGAATGGATTATGTTGATTAAGTGTTGAATTTGATAAAAGTTTTGAGGTTACTAATTCACCCCTCCCCTCTCAGTAACCTAGCTAGTCTTGATTATTTCCAACACAACTACCAAGTTTAATAGCTTGACATCTTCTAACATTCAACTCAGCACATATAGGAAACTTTTCATTCTTGGAAACAACATGAAAAACTCAAATATTTCTTTTGAATTCCTAACAACATCTTGCATCTTTGTTTATGCTAATATAGTCCTTTTAGTAGTAGAACCTTTTGGAACTAATGTGTGATATAACTTTTAGATATTAGTCCCAAAAACCTTTTGATTGCTTCGTTTGATGAGGTGTGATCACTGATCTATTGGGTGAAGTGATCCCTTATCCATTTGATGTGTTGCAATCATATTTCTTTTTCCATGTCTTATTCTCCTCTTCTTTGATGTGATCAACATTTACCTTGCCTTTTCCTTTATCAAATTCACAACTTGGTGCCTTTGACTTTGTTGGACAATACCTACTAATATGACCAATTTTCAAATACCTAAAACATGTGGTTTGACTCAACCACCTTTGGTAGTTACCTCTAAAGAGTGTCTTGATGCAATTTTTAGGAACATGTCCATATTCTTGACAATAATGATAGTTTTATTTTGTATTATAATCCCAGTCATAAGAGTTTCCATTGTTCCTTACCTTTTTTTGTCTATTTGATGACCTCATGTGTTTAGATCTGCATTCAAAAGCTCTGTCTCCATACTTCTGATAGTTGTAGCAATAACCTTCAAATCTTTGTGTATACATGGTCTTGGTTTTGCATTCATGTGCTTGATGACCTTTCATGTTGCACTTATGACAATGAATCATGTTCTTGGGCTTAACTTTCTGATTAGTAGTCTTGCTCCTGCACATATTAGCAATATGTCCTTTCTTACCACAATTATGACAAGTAGGCTTGGAGTTCTTACCTTTTTTGTTCCTTTCTTCTACACTTTTGGATGATTCTCCTTCTTCAGTGCTTGTATATCCTAGTCTAGCTGTTTCATTATTAGATCTAGGGGATCTCAATAATTTCTCAAAGTATTTGATGGCTTCATTTGGCTTGTTAAAACCTTCAACAGATTCCTTTTCTCTCTTTAGAGCACTCTGTAGTTGTTCATTTTGCAACTTATCTCAATGTCCTTGATATTTAACTCATGGTTGACATTCATCATTTGACTTAGAGTATCCAATTTCATATTGGAAATCTTGTTAGCTTTGTTGACTTCTCTTCCAGTTTGTTGTTCAAGATTATTTTGTCTTCTTTAATCATGGCTTTGTCTTCCATAGCTTTCTTCTTTTGTTCGGTTACCTCTTCGCAATATGGCTTGTGATTCTTGTTCTATTTTGAGATTTCTGATTTTCTTGGCTTGTATTCTATTCTTTTCCATCAGATCTGTAATTGTTGCATCAAATTCATTAGAGTTACTATTGGCAAATAGCTTGGTAATGTCAATCTCTTGGTAAAGTCCTTCTCTTCAAAGACTTCTTTAGTTCTTCTCTTTCTTCATCTAATTGATGTAGAATGAGTTGTATCTCAATTCCCTGATTCTCAATAATCTTTCCCAATTTGTAGACTTCTATTTCAAGATTTTTTCTCAAAGTTGCAAAGCTTCTCTTTCAAAGAACTAGGCCCTGATACCAATTGTTGGAATTACAATAGGAAAGGTAAACTTCTGGGGGGGTGAATCAGTAGTTTAAACTTGGACCCATAAAATTTTCACCACCCATACATCTCATACATTTAGTGAATAACATATAAAGCATGTACATCTAAATCATGTAAACACAAATAAGTAATCACACACACATAACACCAAATATGATTACTCAGAAACCCTCCAAGTGAGAATGTAAAATTAGGGTGGGGATGACACCCACAAATCTTCACTACTATAGCAATAAAGTGTTTCCAATGAAGGTTACAATGTTTTGATCATGAAACACGATCTACCCTGCAAAAGGTCTGCCCTATTAAAGGCTTATAAAGGTTGTTAGGTCTCACCTTGTTAGAGGATTTCAACACCATGTTAGAAGTGTGTCTGGTTAAAGGACTTTAACTTACAACTATGTAAGAACTCTATTAAAGGATTTCATACATCCTATTAGGACTACTTTGTAAAGAGATTTGACTGAAATCACCTATTAGAATGTCTCAGTAGAGACCCTACAGTTGGCACTTTCTTTCCTGATAATAGATCACCTCTAAACAATGTCTTCTTGATCAAATGTCTCTTTGTTGTATCCTTTTCTCTATCCTTTATTCTTCTCTAATTGATTCTACAATGTAGTTTCACTTCATAACTTCTGAGTCACCATGAATGTTATGTTTGTGCATGTAAACTATCCTTTTTGATCCTTCAACACTGATAGAAAGTTTAGGGTTTCATCCTCCTTAAGAAGACTTTGGAGGCTTAGGGTTAGGTATGAATCTACAGCTAAGATTCATCCATTTTTTTGCTTAATCCTTCCTATTTTCTGATTGGTTGCATGTAATTGCATACGGAATCCAAATAGAGATTTGTCCTTATCTCCAAAATATCAAAATTCAATCTTAAGTCAGCTCAAAAATGGTTTATATAGTTGTTTGTGCCTTTACAAACAAATATGTCAAAACTATTTTACTCAACATCTAAAGTCTCTAATGCTCAACATACACTAATCTTTCTATTGTGACTCGACACCTATATTGCTTGACATCCACTATTTACTCAACTCTTGTGTCACTTGACATATACTATCTACTCGGCATTTGAGTGATTTGGCACATGAGTGGCTTGGCACTCACTATGACTTGACATGATCTATTATTTACATGTTGTGCTAGGCATGTACTATTAGTTTAGCATGAACTAAGTAAATTGCTTAAGTGTGTTGACACTCACTTATCAAAACCAATCTGAGATCAATGGTGAAGTCACAAGGAATAATGCAAGATTAGTTTGCAAGGGATATGCACAACAAGAAGGAATTGACTATGGAGAGATATCCTCCATAGTTGCAAGATTGGAAGGAGTAATAACTCTGCTTACTTTTTAATGTTGATCAAATGAATGTGAAGTTAGCATTTCTAAATGGTATCTTAGAAGAGGAGGTTTACATAGATCAACCAAAAGGATTTGTTGATTCAAACAACGAGAACATGGTATGTAGATTACACAAAGCTTTATATGGTTTGAAGAAAGCTCTAAGAGCATGGTATGAGAGGCTTCACAACTATCTTGTAAAGACTAGCTTTGATAAGGCTGATGATAATAATAATCAATACTTGAAGATAGAAAGAGGTAAAGGATTTTACTAGCTGAAATATTTAGTGATGATATCATATTTGGAGGAAAAAATTCATTGTGTGAGATATTTGCAAATGAAATGAAGAAAGAGTTTGAGATGTCTTTGTTTGGAGAGATAAAGTTATTTGTTGGATTGCAAGTATATCAGATGAAATATGGTATTTACATCACTCAGTCCAAGTATGTGAAGGAATTATTGAAAAAAAATTCATATCGAGGATTCAAAACCTATTAGTACTCTTATGGTGATAGGACACAAACTATCCAAAACTGATGATTCTTCTAAAGTAAATCAAACATTATGTAGGTCTATGATTGGAAAATTGCAATATGTACTTCATAGAAGACTGAACATTGTATTAGTTGTTGGAATTTTTGCAAGGTTTTCTATAAATACTAAGGAGAATAATTTAATGGTTGTTAAAAGTATTATGATATATTTGAAAGGAACAAAAGACTATGGTCTATACTACAAGAAAAATGACAAGTTTGAGTTGAGAGCATATACTGATGCTGATTGGGCTGGAAATATTGATGACAAAAAGAGTACAAGTAAAGGAGAATATTTTTTAGGAAAGAGATTGGTCACTTGGACCAATAAGAAAAATAATTGTATATCACAATCTATTGTTGAAGCTAAATATGTTGTTGTTGTAGTGAATTGCATAAATGTGGTATGGATCAAATAGTTACTCAAAGGAATGAAGGAGGAAATTATTGAACTTGTAGTACTTTATTGTGACAATACAAGTGTTATAAACATATCAAAGAACCCTGTGGTGCACACAAAGACAAAGCACATTGCAATGAAGTATCATTACTTGAGAGAGTTGGTTCAAGAAAAAGAAGTGAGAATGGAATATGTGAATACAAAAGAATAAATAGCTGATATATTCACAAAAGCTTTACCTAAGGATACACATGAATATCTCAAAGGTAAACTTGGGGTGATACCCCTATCTAAAGCTATTTAAGAAGTAAGAGTAATGCCCTACATCAACTAAGTTGAATGGCATATTTTACAACTTGATGCAGTGTATCTGTCTTTAGGACATGCCCAAAGTAAGGAATGAGTTGAAATAGAAGATTTACAATCACATGCAAGGTGACAGAGGGAGAAACTAAATTGAATATATATGCATGCATAGATGACAAGTCTTTGGCATTGTTGTCAAAGAGGGAGATATAAGAAGGGGGATATAAGATATAAAGCTAAGGGAGATATAAGAGAAAGAGGAAAGCTTATTGAGAATATATTTATAGATAAATCAAATGAAGAGATCAAAGATCAAATAAAGGCACACATATTGATAAAGGGAGAGATTTTAATACAAGGTACAAAGTTTCTTTTTGGTATTGTTGTTGGTATTTATTTTCCATTAATGCCAAAGAGGGAGATTTGTTGAAATGATATTGTTGAAGTGAAGAAGATTGATGAAGCTATCATGGAACAATCATTATTTTGTCACTAATGTCAAACTTACTACTTGTTGGTGAGATAATTGCTTACTTTGGTCTGAATTTTATCATTTGTTTGTTTGATGAAGAGGATTCAAAAAGAAAGGATAACAAGAGAACCTAAAGAAGAATTGATTAACCCACTCACTGCCACCCCCCCCCCCCAAGTTATTCTAAATTATTCCAATAGGTGATTCTTGGGAGATGTGGGGTTGATTTTTCATCAACTTCAACATATCCTATCGTAAAACTTAAAATTTGATGCATTTTTGGATCCCTTCTTATTTTTCTTTAGATATGGGAATGACCCCTAACTTACCTATTAGATACACATATGAATCTTTGGGTAATGCCTTAGTGAATATATTAGCTATATGTTCCTTTGTATTCACATATTCTTGTCTTACTTCTTTATCTTTTACTAATTCCCTTAAGCAATGATACTTAATTGTGATGTGCATTGTCTTTCTATGCATCACAAGTTTCTTGGATATGTTTATAGAACTTCTATTATCACAATATATCTCCACAAGTTCAGTAATCTCTTCATACATTTTAACAATTTCTTGATATGCACTATGTTTGAGCAATTAACTATTGTTGCAACATATTTAGCTTCTACTGCGGATTGTGAAATAGAGTTTTGCTTCTTAGTTTTCCATGAAATCAATTTCTTTCCTAGGAAGATATCTTCTCCACTTGTGCTCTTTCTATCGTCAATGTTTCCAGCCCAATCAGCATCTGTGTAAACTTTCAGCTCTAATTTATCATTCTTCTAATATCATTAACCATAATCTTTTGTTCCTTTTAGATATCTCAATATTGTTTTCACAACTATCAGGTGATTCTCCTTAGGATTAATAGAAAATATTGCAAAAATTCCAATAGCTAATGCAATATGAGGTCTGATGTAAACAACATATTGTAACTTTTCAATCATTGACCTATGTAGTGTCTGATTTACTTTAGTAGAATCATCATTCTTTGAAAGTTTATGTCCATGAGTCCTAGGTGATCCAACTAGTTTTGAATCTTCTATTCCAAAGTTCTTCAATCTCTCCTTGATATATTTTTATCACATAATATAATACCTCCTTTCATTTGATTGACTTGTAAACCAACAAAGAATTTAATCTCTCTAAACATTGACATCTCAAATTCTCCTTCATCTCATCAGAAAATTATTTTCACATTAAATAATGTCCTCCAAATATGATATCATCAAAAAATATTTTAGCTAATAATATCTTATCCTAGATTCACTTTTCAAGTAAAGATTATTATTATCATTAGTTCCTGCAAAACCAATTCTCACCAAAAATGCATGTAATCTTTCATACCATACTCTAGGAACTTGTTTCAAACCATACAATGCTTTGTGAAACTTACATACCATTTTCTCCTTGCTAGGTTCAAAATATCCTTCAATTTTTTTAATGTAGACTTCTTCTTTTAGGATTTTATTCAAAAATGCAAATTTGGCATCCATTTGATTTACCTTAAATCCGTTCTAAGCAGCATATATAAGTAATTTTCTTACTCCTTCCAAACTTGCAAGTGGAGAAAATGTCTCTCCCTAGTGAAATCCTTCCTCTTGTGCATATCCCTTTGCAAACCAATCTTTATTTGTTCCTTGTGACTTCACCTTTCTCATTCAACTTGTTTCTAAATACCCACTTGGTTCCAATCACATTCTTATCCTTTGGCCTTGGAACCAATGTCCATGTTTTCTTTTTCTCTATTTGATCATTTTCCTCATTCATTAATCTATTCCAATATTCATTCTCCAATGCATCTTTAACTATTCTTGGCTTAAAATAACATAGTACATGTATCATTCTTCTGTTGAAAATAGATTGGTACAACTATGATAAATGTGTTTCAATCATTGTTTAGTCACTGACGTCAAACCTGCTACTTGTTGGTAAGACAATTGCTTATGACTTAAGTACTAGTATTTTTTTGATTGATGAAGAGTTTTTGATTAAATTAGTTAACAATAGCACCTAGAGAAAAGGTTGAATTATGATATGAAAAGGAGTATAGGGATTAGTTAAGACAATGATATTATAGTGCATTGGTAACCTACTTAAGGTTGCAAAGGATGGTTACACTGACTAAGTTTCGAAGAACAAGTTAAACAAAGTTTTTCTACCAAGCTTAACAATTTGCATAGTAGGTGCTAAGAAAAGATAGTGCAAGCCGAGCAAAAAATCAATTGGAGCCAAGAAAAGTTAATTTCAATGTAAGCCAAGTGAAATGATGTAAGCCGAGTAAAGTTTAGTTGATGTTGAGCACTAGTAAACTTTAGTTTGTGTCGAGTGTTTTGACAATGGATGTCAAGCAAACAATATGTGTTGAGCATCATAAGCAAGTTAATGTTGAATGTCAGCATAATGAGAAAGATCAAGAATTCGATGAGTCTGGGCTGACAAGGTTGATTTCTTAGATTGTGTGAATCGTGTGGAAGATAAGCTTGATGATTTGGTGGCACAAAATTCAAGATTAACCATTTTGAGGTGAATTCAAAGAGAATTTAAGGAGAAGTTTCTAAAAGGGAATGAAATGAAATGAGGGGTAGATTCATCGAATCCTAGCTAATTTGACCTAACCCTAAAATGGATGATGGAACTGAATGGCAAAAGATCTTAATTCTCTATTTATAGAGATGGTTGGTTAGAAGCAAGGGTTTTCATGTGCAAGAACCTAAGGAAGTCAAGAAGTTTAGGGTATTGCTTCATTCAGTGACCTAAGAGAAGAGACTGCATTGGCAAGCAAAACAAGAAGGCTTAAGGGTATGGATTCTTGAAGGGTGAAAAAACTATTAGAGCTAAAGTGTGTGAAAGCCAAGCAGAATGGAGGACTAAAATAGAGATCTTTAATCTGCAAATAGAGTTCTAAGTTGTTATCAGATAAAGCCTTACTATTACTTTCTAATCATTGTATGAGTCTATGGTAAATCCTTTGAATTAAGGTTGAACTAACAGTCATTTGTAAATCATTTAATGGGTGACATTCCAAGTGAATGATCTAAAGTCCTCTAACAAGGATCACTCCTAATAGGGTAATTGAATTCCTTTAACTGAGTCACATTTAACAGTGTGTATTGTAACCTTTAATAGGATTGGCCTATCACAAGGTATCATTTTAGAAGAGTGAGAATGAGTAGCATGTTACTGGTGGTTTTTCCCAAATTGGGTTTTCACATTGAATCATTATGTCAAATGTATTATCAAATTTGTTATGTTTCATATTTACATTTCTACAAGTTGATTTGATAGTAACCTACAAGTTTAAGTGATTGCATAATCTAATGGATGCATGCGTGATGAAAATGTTTTATAGATATGGGTTCACTAAGCTATTAAAATTTTTAATTGTACATCTAGACCTTGGCTAACTGATTCTCCCCCCCTAGTTATTCTAAAGAATTCCAACAATTGGTATTAGAGTCATCTGCTTAAGAGCACTAGTTTAAATGTACTAGAAACACAAAGATCAAGATGTCAAAAAGAGAGGTTCCCAAGCTTAATAGAGATAACTTTCCTACATGGAAAAGTTTGATGAATCTACACCTAGGAGGTCTTGGAGATCATGCACAATCTACCATTACTGTCGAGCATGTTGATCTTGCTGGAGCCCTAACTACTGAAGATCTGAAAAAGAAGAAAGAACACAACTATGTAATGTTGGAGATTTCCTCTTCCCTAAGTTTAAGGAAGAAAAGGTACATGGAATCACTTCTTACACTAATCTTTGAGAGGATAATTATGTAAATTCAACTAACTATTGCAAAGATCTCAAAAAATGCATAATAACATAATCAAAATAACAATGAACACATAATACAATAATTATCATGGGGAAACCCTTCTGGCAGAAAACCCCACCCTCCAAAACCCACACAATATATTCTCAAATAAAAAAGATTACAATATACTAGCAATGCAAGTTCTTAGAAAAGTGCATCAACACAACTCAAACTTAGACTCGGACTCAGAGAAACTCCTTCTAGCACCTAGTCTTACAAATAAAACTTGATGATTCAAACACCTCCCCAAGCCCTCCTTTTATAGTGATTTACAACTTGAAAACCATTTGTGGTCTTAAAAAACCATGCCACATGTTACCCACTTGTCATTTGTAACTCCAAGAATAGCATTTTTCGTCCATAATTTTTCCCTCTAGTTTAGACTCCCATAAAAGTCATATAATGAGTTATGTATACTCTAAAAATTGTCCTCCTATATTGTATTAGGGACAAGACACATTTTTAACAACTCGTACACCTTTTTCCAACTCATAAACATGTGGAAAACTACCATAAACAAATTCTATAATTTTTTGGAAAAGGCTTGCAAGGTTGAGACAGAATTCTCAACATTATCCCACTTGTAAAATACCTTACAAGAGTTAGGGGATCCAAAGTGTCATGGACTTAATTGCTAGGGGCCAAGAGGCCCGTAGACTCTAAAACACCATCTAAATTTCTCTATGCTCAAGGGCTTCGTTAATGCATCAGCAACATTCGCTAAAATCTCCACCTTCTCTAGCTTCACCTTGTCATCCTCAACCATATCTCTCACAAATTGATATTGTACATCAATGCACTTGGTCCTGGCATGAAATGTTGGGTTCTTCACTAGGCAAATTGTACTCTAATTGTCACTATAAATTGTCACTATACCATGTTTGAACTCTATATCTAAATGTAGTCTCTTAAGCTAGATAGCTTCCTTGCAAACATGAGTAACTACCATATACTCTGCCTCTATAGTCAAAAAAGCAACCACAACTTGTCACTTTCTCATCCAACTGATTGCACCATCGAATAATGTAAACATATATGTACTGGTGGATCTTCTTCTATCAAAATTGCCAGCCTAGTCTGAATCCACATAGTTCTGAATATCCAAGGAATGCTCATTTCCTATTCCATGGAAACATATAAAGTACTTTGAGGTACCCTAAAAATATCTGAAAACTCTTTTTATTGAATCTCAATGTGCTCTTCCTAGATTAGACATGTAACAGGAAAGTACTCCCACTGCTTGGGCAATGTCTGCTCTTGTATAGAATATAGCATATGTAGTGTATGCCCCTAGTTTACATTCAGTTATTATTGTCGAACTCTTTTAAGCTAGTTTATGTTTATGCTTAATGATTAGTAGCATTATTTTCTATATTATTGAATTTTTTTTTATACTCAATTGATTATATGATGAGACTACTTTAGTACTAGTTATTTCATGTGTGCAAGATTATACCTTGATGATAATTATTGATAGTGATTCTAGTTATTTGATGATGTTAGTTGCATGGATTATTTATATGTGTTTTCTATGTATACTTACCCCATATTGTATGTGTATGGTGTGCATGTATGTTTTCTTTATGAATGGCATTTCTTATGTTGTTAAGGAAGGGAGTCATAGTCACCTATTATTCAAGATCTACATGATGCACCACTTCCTACCATTGCCTATTTAGTTTAGAATATGTGTGTTTGTACATGTGTGGATTTTATGTAGATTGCAGGTACTGGGTATCGACTTTCCTGAATTTCCAAGATGAGCGTACCCTATCACAATATATCAATGGTAAGAGAGGGGAGATAAATTCTTGAGTCCAAATCTTAACCTTTAAACTAATTGTCCTAGAAATTAGGACAAGTATCTGAGATGATTACCCTTCTGAATTCGTCATAAGATGTAAATTCGTGCTTATAACCCTTGAGTTTGATCTTGTATGTGATATTTTATGATGGGTTTCCATATTTCATCTTGTAGGTCTTTGGTTATTTTTCTATTAATAAAGTCAAATTAAAAGATTAATTAATGATTTAATTTAATGGAAAATTATTAAGATAATTTCAATATTTAATTATATTTAATTAATTAGAAATTAATTAAATAAAAAGAATTAAATTTAAAGTAGTTATAATTTTAGAGCGTAATAATATTTATTTAATTTAATAATAATATATTCAGGAGTTCATTTTTAAATAAATTATAAATATTATTATTACTTCAGTTAATAAATATTTTATCAAAAAATGCTTCGAAAATTAAATAAAGAGAGAAAGAGAAATTAATTTATTAAAGATATTTTAATTTGTAAAAAGTGTGCATGAATATTCAAAAATTAAATAAAGAGTTAAAAGATTGTGATCAACTAGTTCCTTCACATGATCACACAATCAATTCCCCAAATTTAGGAGACAACTCCATATCAGAGATTAAAAATTCATTTCGCAAGGACCTGGATTTTTGGAGAAGGGATTTTTTAGAGAGAAGGTTTTGAGAGAAGAGAATTCTCTCACAATCTTCGGGTGGTTGTGAATTAGCATCAAAACTAGGTAGATCTTCATGTTTTATTCACCCAATGAATTATGTTTCTTCGAAATTCCTATCTACATCGTGTTTGTTGAATTGTTTTTCCAAATTTTGTTTTGATGAATCTTTCATTTTGAATCTACTAGCATTCATATCAATTTTTTTTTGTATATGAGGATTGAAAATTAAGAAACCCTCGTTCTATAAATTAAATAGTTGATATTTTAATCAGAACGGGCTTTGGGAAGAAATTGAATTGTTAGAATGCAAAATTCAATTAGTTTGTCATATTTTTCCTATCAGAGTATTGTTAGAACTTTTATTATTATTATTATTATTATATATTGAGGGGGTGATTGTTTTAAAAAGCAATTCTTATTAAAATTTTAAAAAAATAAAAAAAGTAAAATTGGGTGGGAGGTAGGTTCCACACCCCACCTCCCCACCTAGTGGCATTAATGGTTGCAACTGCTTGTAGTAGGTACTATGGCAACAATAGCAGTCACTGTGGCTATAGCCTTTGAAGGCTAGTGGTTTGGGCCCTAAACGTATAAGATAGTGTTTTTTTAATTTAATAAAAAAATTAATATAGTTATTATTATTATTATTAAATGTTATTAAAATTAAGTTTTTTATAATTAGTTTAAATTTATATGATTAATTAAATAAGATTATTATTATTAGTTTTTAGTATTTAGTTATTATATTATGAAATTTAATGTTATTATTAATGATTTAATATTAAGTTATTATTTTATTAATAAGATAATAAATATTAAAATTAATAATTAATAATCATTATTAAAAGTTGATAATAATGGGATAAATACTTGTTTATTTAATAAACATTTTATCAAATATTTTATTTTAAATATTTTAAATGAAGTAATTTGATGATTCTAACTTCACTAGGAAAATCGATCATTTTAATTAAACTTGGAATTCTTTTGGTCTAGCTAGTTTAGTGTAATACTTGAATGGACCCCTTTCTCTAAAGAACTTGAATTAATTTGAAAACTTTAATATTTATGATACTCAGGAAATGGAAACTAAAACTCTAGTTTGGAACATCGAGTTTTGTGTCTGAAAATGAAAATGAAAACTTGAAACCTTTAATGAAAATTAAATCGTGTGTTTTCAAAATGTAATGAATTAGAAAATGACTTTTCTATGTACTCTTTTTGTGACATGTGACTTTATTGTTGGGTGTCAAGTTGACTTAGCTTTGACCAAATCAGGATGTTTCCCAGAGGCTCGGGAGTTTTGTGTGTGTGATGTCATGATGATGATTTGATCTTGATCTTTTAAACTCGACCATGGTAATGTGTCTAGTATTCTCTATGATGAGTTTGAATTTATTGTTTGTTATTGCTTTCAGTGTTCTTGTGTGAAAGTGAGGTGAATGGTATGACCTATTTGACTTAATCTTTGAGTCTTCGATCAGTTATTTTTGGGATGCTTTCTTGTTGCTTGTAAAGGACTGATGTGTTATTGTGAATTTTCTTTTGATGCTTTCTATTCACTTGTATAGGGCTGAGGTGAAAATTATGATTCTTTCATTTTTACTTTTATGAGCCTGGGGTAGGTAATTTGTATGATAAGTTGGGAAGTGGCTTGCAATGGAGGTCGAGGCCCTAAAGAGGCTGACGGGTAACCCATTGTAAGTAGTTAATAAATGAAAACACTAGACTAAATGAGATTAAAATGAACCTAATAAGAGTATTTTCTTTCCTCGTCCATTCCTTGAGTGATAATATAGACTAGGATTGGAGTAGAGAGGACGCTTGGTTGTGACCAAGCATCGTTAGTATGCCTTGTCAGTATGAAAGGATACTAGTGCTGCATAGAATCACTAGGGGGGCGAAGGATTAAAGGAATAGTTGGGTAACCCTAGAGTTGGCTCGTGCAATGACACTTGCCCACTAGAGGTATAGATTTCCTATGTGTCTTTGTTTGCCTTTAGGTTTAGATGTTGATTTATCTTGGAACCTTTGAGTTAGATTACTTTTAGGATTTTCCTTGACTTAGATATTACTTTTGATATTTGGGATTGATATCCTATTTGGGACTTGAGACTATCTCCTCAGCATGGTGGGAGTGGACCTTTTTGGGTTACCATGAGGTTGAGTGGTAGTACTTTTTACCTTTACCACTGAGATCTATTCATTGATGTCATGGTTGGAGCTCCTTTTTCTGCATTTCCTTTCATTCTATCTTTATGTGTTATGATGGATGGTTATATCTATATGGTGGATGATTTTACTTAATGTATTCTACTTTGTTTTAGGGATCCAAAAGGGATGATGTAATTTGTTTTATAAATGTATATTCTTTCAGCCTATCATACCATGTGACATGTACAATGGATGATTGGGCATTTCAAATTTATTTCCAACTGGCATTTGGAACAAATGTATATTATTTAAATGGACTTGGACTTGTAGTTATTCTTTTATGTGGATGTGCTATTTATTAGACTTAGTATTATTTAAATTTAAATGTGATTTAACATCTTGGGATCCTTAAGGAATGTAATCCGTTATGTTTGCTTATGTATGATTGAATGTTATTGCTTCCACTACTTTATGATTGTTGTACATGGTATTCTTTAAAAAAAATGTTTGGAAAAAATAGTAAAACTTTAGGTTAGTTTTTTTGGATCCCTTGGCAGGGCATTACAGCATACATCAAACCTCCAATAGCACTCTGATATGGCACTCAACTCATCTCTTCTATCTCCAATAGGGATGAAGAACATTGTGATCTTGAAAGCTTTATTCCCATAGTAATAGGAACACTCAATGGTCTAGAATCCTGCATATTGAATCTTCTCAAAATAGTACCAACATAATTACTTTGTCCTAGCCAAAGCTTTTTGTTTTGTCTATCTCTTATAATCTCCATTCCTAGAAAGTACCTTTTTGCACCAATATCTTTCATTTCAAACTTTGTTGAGGGCTGAGATTTTAATTCTACAATCAAACCTTTTACTTTGTCAATAAACAACATGTCATCAACATATAAGGCAATAACCAGGAAATAATCACCATCAGGCTTGTAGTATATACAGTTATCAGATTTGGATCACACAAATCCCAAACTCAATACATATGTATCAAACTTTTGGTACCACATCCTAGGACTTTGTTTTAAACCATACAAGGATTTCTTCAATTTACAAACCAAATGACTCTTACCTTTCACCACAAAGTGCTCTGGTTGTGTCATATAAATTTCTTCCTCCAAATCTCCATGAAGGAAAGCTATCTTCACATCCATCTACTCAACCTCTAGATCATAAGCTGCTGCAATAGAAAGTAAAAATCAAATGGATGTCATTTTTGCTACAAGAGAAAAAATTTCATCATAATCAATTCCTACAACCTGGGAGTAAGCTTTTGCAACCAATCATGCTTTATAGTTCTCAATCCTTCCATCTGAACCCATCTTCCTTTTGAACACCCATTTACAACCAACAAGTTTACATCCTTCAAGCAATTTACAAGGTCCCACATGTCGTTCCTCTTAAGAGTTGCCATCTCTTCTTCCATGGCTATTTTCCAGGACTCTAAATTATTCATACCAAGAGCCTCTTCTATAGATTTTGGTTCATCAATATTAGCATTCAAAGAAAATATACACCTCCAATCATCAAGAGAATATCCATACCTTTCTAGTGCTTTTCTCTATCTACTAGACCTTTGAACAAGATCTAGTTCAGGTTCATGTTTAGGTTCATGATTAGGTTCTCCCTCTTCTTCTGATGATTCAAAACACATAGAGCTCTCTTCAATATCTTATCTTTCTAAGGGCCTCAATTCAACTTTCTCAGGTGTAGCAAGAAGTTGAATCACATCTTTCTTTTCTTCTATCTATTCTGATTGTATTGTAATAGAAGAAGGCTTAGTTTCTCTAAAAATAACACTTCTAGAATAAAATACCTTTTGTGCAATAGGATCCCAAAGCTTGTATCCTTTCACACCATAACTATATCCGGTGAAGATACATTTGATAACTTTGTTGTCTAATTTAGTATGCTTCTCCTTTGGCGCATGAGCATATGCCTCACAACCAAAAACTTTCAAATGTCTAAGTGAAGGCTTTTGGACTGACTATGCTTCCATTAGTGTCTTATCAACAAGAGCTAATGTAGGAGACCTATTCATCAGGTAGTAAGCAGTGGCTATAGCTTTAGCCTAGAACTTTTGTTCCAGTCTAGCTCCACTCAACATAGTCCTAGCCTTCTCCATCAAGGTCTTGTTCATTCTTTCTACAACACCATTCTACTATGGAGAATACAGAGTTGTCTTCTCTCTCTTAATACTACAATCTTTACAAAATGTGTCAAAATAATTGGAGAAAATTCACTGCTATTATCAGTTCTCAAACACTTTATCTTCTTTCTAGTCTACAATTCAACCATTGCTTTGAATTCTTTGAAACAACTGAAAACTTCAGCTTTACTCCTAAGGGAATGAGCCCATGTTCTTCTACTGAAATCATCAATGAAAGAAACATAATAAAATGATCTACCAATAGAAGGAACATCAACTAGACCAAATACATCTGAATAGATTAGATCCAAAATACATGAGGGCATATGAGAACTTGAGTAAAAGTAAACATGGTTTTGTTTACCATAGATAAAATGTTCACAAAAATCAAACTCAAGATTGTAGTCATTCAATCCATCAACAAGATTTTTATTTTTTAAGGTTCATAGACCCTTCTCACCTATGTGGTCGAGTCTCTAGTGCCATAACATAGTCTTTTCTATAGGTAATTTTGATTTTGTAGATAGAGCACCCTTGGGTACCCAAAAACCACAACCATCTATAGAAAGAGAAACCCTCTCCTTCTCCAACAAAGTAGTCCTCTTCACAGTCTTAGTAGAAGTACTATTGCCCTCAACCATGCATGCATCAAGTTGGTACAATGTACCCAATCTGCTTCCTCTTGCTATTACCATAGCACCTCTCAACATTTTCACACCTACTTTAGAAAATTGTACATGTACACCTGCATCTATTAGTTTGCTAACAGATAAAAATTCCTTGCTAGTCCTAGGGTATGCAAGACACTATCAAATCTTCTAATTCTACCATTATAAAATTTCACATGAATACTTCTAGAACCAACAATATCAAGAATTGAGTTATCTCCAAAATACACCTTACCACCATCAAACTTTTCATACTTACTAAACCAATTTCTATTAGGAGTCATGGGAAAAGATGCACCTGAGTCTATCAAACATGTATTATCACATGGATCTGTGGCCAAGGCTATGATGAAAACATCTCCATCTTCCTTCTCGAACTTAGAATTAGAATCTTTTTTCTTCTTCTTCTTCTTCTTTTCCTCTTTGCAGTCCTTTCGGAAGTGTCCAAGTTTGGCACAATTCTAGTAGATCTCCTTGGACTTACCAGGAAATTTTGATCTCCCCTTATTCTTAGTCTTATAATGACCATGCTTCTTTTCATTCTTGCCTCTTTCTTTTGGTCTTCCTCAAACACTCAAAGCCTCTTTGGCATTCAGAGAGACATTTCTTCTCATCTCCTCAGAAAATAGAGAACCAACAATATCCTCTATTTTCAAGACAACTGAAGTGCTCCTTATGGACATGACAAGGCTATCCAATGAATCTGGCAACAAACATAGCAAGATTTGGCACCTTTCTTCTTTATCCATCTACATGCCAATTGAGGTCAACTGAGTCACCAACATATTAAAACTTTCAAGATGCTCAAAAATCTATCCACCTTATTCCATCTCAAGAAATACAACTTCTTCCTTTAGAAAATCTTGTTCACAAGTGATTTTTCTTAATAGATCTCACTTAACTTCTTCCAAAGTTTTTTCATAGTAGGTTCTTCATGGACATTAATCAAAATTGAGTCTGCAAGACACAATCTAATGAGACCTTTAGCTTTTCTGCCTATGACATCATATTTTACAGCTGAAGTTTGATTTGCAAGCCTCATCTTATTCTCATCAATTGCATCTCATAGATCCTGATCATTTAATAGATCTTCCATCTTCTATTTCTACATCTCAAATTTTGTGCCAGAAAACTTCTCTACATCAATCCTCCCTGATATGCTTGCCATCTTTACAATCCAGTAACACAAAAATGAAAACCTCTACACAAGATCCCACTGAAACCTTGATTAGCTCAAAAAACCCTATTCCCAACAAATAGAACCAAAATTGGCCAAGTTTTGATACTACTTGTAAGGAAGCAAAGGTTCACAAAATCGCTTCCTACACTAATCTTTGAGAAGAAAATTATGTAAATTCAACTAACTATTGTAGAGATTTCAAAAAATTCATAATAACATAATTAAAATAACAATGAATGCATAACACAATGATTACCATGGAGAAACCCTTCTGGGAGAAAAACCCCACCCTCCAAAACCCAGACAATGTATTCTCAAATCAAAAGGATTACAATACACTTTCAATGCAAGTTCTTACAAGAGCACATCACCACACCTCAAACTTGAACTCGGACTCAGAGGGACTCCTTCTAGTATCTAGTCTTACAAATAGAACTCAATGATTCAAACACCTCCCCAAGACCTCCTTTTATAGTGATTTACAAATTGGAAACCATTTGTGGTCGTACAAAACCATGGGCAAAACAATCATGCCACATGTTACCCACTTGTTATTTGTAACTCCAAGAATAACATTTTCGTCCATAATTTTGTCATCTAGTTTAGATCCCCATAAAAGTCATATAATGAGTTTTTTATTCTCTAAAAATAGTCCTCCTGTATTATACTAGGGAGAAGATACATTTTTAAAAATCATACACCTTTTTTCAACTCATAAACATGTGAAAAACTACCACAAACAAATTCTAGAATTTTCCAAAAAAAGCTTGCAAGGTTGAGACACAATTCTCAACACTTAATTATGTTGAGTTTGATAATATCACGGATTGTGGTAGTGCAAAGAAAATGTGGGATGCTCTACACACTATCTATGGAGGTGAAAAAAATGTTCTAAGAGCCAAAGTTGAAAGTATTAGAGGTAATTTTGATGATATGAGAATGCAAGAAGGTGAAAATATTGCTCAATATTGCTCTAGGATAAAAGATGTTGTTAATGCAATAAGAGGAGCTACTGGTAAAATAGATGATGATAACATCTAAGAAAAGTTTTGAGAATATTGCTGCCTAGTTATGCTATTAGAGCTTCTACAATACAAGAATTGAGATGTATGCAAGGGAATGATCTAACTCTTGAAGGTCTGGTAGGTAGGATCACTGCTTTTGAGCTATCTAATTTTGATATTTAAAAATCTAAAAATATTGAATCTACTTTCAAAGCTAAGTTGTCATTGAAGGAACTTGATGAGAAGAGGAAGAAGAAAAAGGAAAAATATGTGTCTAGCAACAGTGATACAAATGAGGAAGATGTAGATCAACCGGAAGCTCTACTTGTAAGGAGATTTCATAGAGGTAAAGGCAAGTTCAAAGGTAAGTTACCTATCATGTGTTTCAGTTGCAATGTGGTTGGTCATATTGCTGCTAGATGTCTAGAGAAGAAGAATTATGGAGCTAGTGACAAGTAAAAAAGTAGAAGAGATGAAGATGGAAAAGATTACAAAGACAAAGGAAAGAAATCTTGCTACATTGTTGAAGAGGAAACAAAAGATGGATTTGGCAATCATGATGATGAAGTGGTGTATATTGCAATGAAGGATGAATCTGATGAAGATGAGGCAACTACACTAGTGTCTTGTATGAACAAGAATGATAGATGGGTCATTGACAGTGGGTGTTCACATCACATGACTAGAGATAAAAGTAAGTTCATTACCTTGAATTATTATGATGGAAATGGTGTAAGGTTTGGTAATGATGTGCCATGTTTGATAAAAGGAAAAGGTTCTATCAAACTCACAAAAAAGATTTTATGTGACAATGCTTACTATGTTGAAGGACTTAACTATAATTTTTTGAGTGTCACAACTAAATAATTCAAGATATGAGGTTGATTTTTAAAAAAAGATTGCTAAGATATATGATACTAATTGGAAAAGGTGATCAAACTAGAGGTAATCTATTCTACCTTGATATAGAGGATGCTACTTGTTTAGTTGTAGAATTTGATGATGTGTTGCTATGGCACAATAGGTTATGTCATGTTAATTTTGATAACTTGGTTAGTATCAGTAACATGAAAAGAGACAGAGGTTTTCCTAAGTCAAAGAAGCTTGAAAATATAATTTGCAAACAATGTCAGCTAGGAAAAATTACTAAGTCAAGTTTTAAGACTAAGACTCATCCCTATAAAGGAATATTAGAGATTGTTCATACTGACTTGTGTGAACTAATTGAAGTGCAAAGATACAAAGGAGATAAGTACATTATGATGCTTGTTGATGATTATTCTAGAATGACGATTTTTATGTTTCCAAAACAAAAATTTAATGCTTTCCAAATGTTTAAGTAGTACTTAGCAAGAGTTGAGAAAGAAACAGGTAAAAGTTTGAAATTTTTGAGATCTAACAGAGGAGGAGAATTTACATCAAATGAGTTTGAGATGTCTTTTAATGATAGAGGAATAAAAAGATAGATACCTCTCTTAGAACCCCTCTACAAAATAGAATTGTTGAAAGGAGGAACAGGTCTATAATAGACTATGTTAGGACACTCATGATGGAGAAAAATGTTGCTTTGAAATACTGGAGAGAAGTTATAAGTATAGTTGTCTATACCTTGAACCGTGTACAAGTCAAGAAAGGTACTTATTCAACACCTTTTGAACTATGGTATGGATACTCACCCAATGTAAAATGTTTTAAGGTATTTAGAAGCAAGTGTTATATTCTCAAAGATTTTAGGATTGGTAAACTAGATGCAAAAAGTGAAGAAGATATATTCCTTGGTTATTTCACAAGAAGTAGAGCTTATAAGTGTTTAAATACTAACACAGAAAAAGCTGTGGAAAGTGAAAATGTGAAATTTGATGAATATATAGAAGTATATGAGGCTAAACCTATGAAGGAACTAAAAGAATACAAATCATTTGTATACTTTTATGAAGGTATACCTACTAATGAAAATTTTGTAAATCAAGTTGCAAACCAACAACAAGTTTTAGTGACTACCAAGTCACATACTATGAATATTGAGTTGCATTCAAGAACCAAGCAACATTCAGGTGCCAAATTACAAAATGAAGGCACATTCTAACTTTGAGATTAGTTTACATGAAAGAGATGTTGAACTATCTAATAGAGATGTACATAGTGATTCAAGAGTTGAGAGACTAAATGAAGAAGCCAGAGCTGAACCAAGATTGTCTAAGTATGTCAAGAGACATCACCCTACTGCACAAATCATTGGAGATAAAGATGCTAGACCAATGAAAAGGAATAAGTTAAGAAATGATATATGTTTGTTGAGCATGCAAGAACCCAAAATAGTGAAAGAGGTCTTAGAAGATGTGGACTGGAGTAAGGCCATGAAAGAAGAGATTGAACAAATTGAGAAAAATAAGACATGGACTCTAGTTCCTAGATCAGAAGATAAAAGTGTGATTGGTACCAAGTGGGTATATAGAAACAAGTTAGATGAAAATTGCGAAATCGCAAGGAACAAGGCAAGATTAGTATGTAAAGGATATGCACAAGGAGTGGTAGATTATGGGGAGACATTCTCTCATGTTGCAATATTGGAAGGAGTAAGAACTCTACTTGCTTACTCTACATACAAAGGTTTTAAAGTTTATCAAATGAATGTTAAGTTTGCACTTCTGAATGGTAAATTAGAGGAAAAGGTTTATATAGAATAGCTAGAAGGATTTGTTGGTGCTAACAACAAAAACATGGTATGTAGACAACATAAAACTTCATATTGTTTTAAGAAAGCACCAAGAGCATGGTATGAAAGGCTTCATAATTATCTTATAAAGATAGGATTTGAGAGAACTGATAATAACAACAATCTATTCTTGAAGAAAAAGAAAGGAAAAGGTATTTTGTTATCCAAAATTTTAGTTGTTGATATCATATTTGTAGGTCAAGATACTTTATGTAAGATTTTTATAAATGAAATGAAGCAAGAACTTGAGATGTCTATTTTTAGAGAGATCAAGTTCTTTGTGGGTTTGCAAGTACATCAGATGAAATATAGTATATACATCACTCAGTCAAAATATATTAAGGAGATACTAAAAACTTTTAGATTGGAGGATTCCAAGCTAGTAAGTACACCTATGGTGATAGGACATAAATTGTCAAAGAACCATGATCCAACTAAGGTGAATCAAACATTATGCAGGTCTATGATTGGCAAATTACAATTTGTAGTACACAATAGACCTGATATTGCATTATCTATAGGGATAGTTGCAAGATTCTCCGCTAATCCTAGGGATAATCATTTGATGGAAATTAAGAGAATAATGAGATATCTGGAACGAACAGAAGACTAAGGTCTATACTACCAGAAAAATGAGAAAATTGAATTGAGGGCCTACACTAATGTTGATTGGACTAGAAATATTGATGATAGAAGGAGCACCAATGGAGGAGCATTTTTCTTAGGCAAAAGGCTAGTTACTTGGTCTAGTAAGAAACAAAATTGTATCTCTCATTCTATTGTTGAAGCCGAATATGTTTTTGTTGCAGTAAATTATACAAACATTTTATGGATCAAATAGCTACTCAAAGGTATGAAGGATGAAATCATTGAACCTATGATACTTTATTGTGATAGTACAAGTTTTATCAATATATCAAAGAGCCCTATGATGCACACAAAGACTAAGCACATTGCAATCAAATATCATTACTTGAGAGAACTAGTTCAAGATAAATAGGTGAAGATGGAATATGTTAACACAAAAGAACAAATTGTTAATATCTTCACAAAAGCATTACCTAAGGATGCTCATGAGTATCTAAGAGGTATACTAGGTGTGATACCCCTATCAAAGGCTATCTAAGAAGTATGAGTAGTGCCCTACATCAAACAATTTGATTGGCATATGTTACATATTGATGCAGTGGATCTTACTTTAGGCACTACCTAAAGTAATCAAAGAGTTGGAGTTACAAATCAGTCACAAGCTAGGTGACTAAGGAAGAAACTAGAAATGTTCATATCTATATATTAAGATGACCAAGTCTTTGATATTGTTGTCAAAGAGGGAGAAAGTGTACTAAGTTGAGAGGGAGAAAGTGTACTGAGTTCAAAAAAATTGTTAAGAGAAAAAGACATAAAGAGGGAGAAATCCAGGTAGAAGATACAAAAATATGGAATATCTACTCAGAGAAAGATAATGTTGAGGGAGATATAAGAAGTAATCAAGAGGGATTCATAAGGCTGAGTTCATTAATTGTCTGTTGATTAAAACATAATTTTTATGACCTATTCAGAGGATGGAAGCTGCTAATAGAGGGAGAGATTTCAATACAAGGAATTATTTTCTTTTTGGTATTTTGTTGGTTATACTAATTTAGTTTAGTCAGTTTAGTTAGCCATCAATTTCAAAGAGGGATATTGTTGAAAATAGATTGACACAAGTATCATAAATGTGTTTCAATCATTTTTTTGTCACTGATGTCAAACTTGCTACTTGTTGGTAAGACAATTTCTTATATGATTTAAGTACTATTATTTGTTTGTTTGATGAAGAAGTTTTGATCATATGAGGCAACAATAGCACCTAAAGGAAAGGTTAAGTAATGATATGTAAATGAGTACAAGGATTAGTTAAGATAGTGATATTATAGTGCATTGATCATTTGCTTAAGGTTGCAAAAGATGGCTACATTAACTATGTTCAAAAGAACAAGTTAAACAAAGTTTTTCTACCAAGCTTAACAATCTGCATAGTATGTACAGAGAAAAGTTAGTGCAAGCTGAGCAAAAAATTAGTTGGAGCTAAGCAAAGTCAATTTCAATGTAAGCCGAGTGAAATAGTGTAGGCCGAGTAAAGTTTAGTTAATGTTGAGCACCAGTAAGCTTTAGTTCATGCCCAAGTGTTTTGACAATGGATGTCAATCAATGCAGTATGTGTTGAGCATTAGAAGCTAGTTAATGTTGAGTGTCAGCATTATGTGAAAGATCAAGAATTTGATGAATCTAAGTAGACAAGTTTGGTTTCTTAGATTGTGTGAACCATGTAGAAGATAAGCTTGATGAGCTGGTGGCACATAATTCTATTGGAAATATGCTTAACTAGGCAAAGTTACTAAGAGGGGAGGGGTGAATCAATAACTTTTAAAACTTCTACAATTTTAACTCTTAATAGTCCAATTAGCATTTAATCCATCACATATAATATGATCTAATTGTATGCATAATAAATTTAAAACATGAAAGAATTCATAACACTATAACACAAAGATTTGGTGATCTAAAAACCTTCCAAATAGAAAGTAAAACTGGGGTGGGCATGATACCCACAAGCTTTAGCACTACAGTATAAAGTTGGCCTACTAAGGCTTACATTGATCAGTTCTAATGATCTACCCTATTAGGAGAAATAAGGATTGGTAGGTCCACCTTATAAAAGGATTTACAAACATACAATGAAGCATGCACTCGGTAAAGAGATTTATAAAAGACTGTTAGGTCTACCTTGGTAAAGGATTTGACTAACCCACCTGTTAGGATGAAGCAGTAGCTAATGTTTGATTTGCAACTTGTTTTGTTGAATGAGATTCCTTTATGTACTAATCACCTTGCTATGATAGATATGTCTTTTGTGCTCCTTGTACTATTGTAGCCTTTTTAATTTTCTGTTTTCTTCTTTTCTCTAATTATATTTGATTACATTGCATTCCCATTCACACAGTTGGATATGATACAATTTATTACATATATACCAATTCAATTATACAAATTACAAAGTTGGCCACTATAAAAGTTTACACAAATATTACAAAGTTGGCTCAAGTGTAGACACTCAGACTCTAAAGACTAACTCAATGAAGTTCTGATACTTGGCATCCATTGTCAATGCTCAACATCATCATGCACTCGATAGACATAGAAGCTCAGTCCATACTAATCACTTCCAAGTAGTCTTGAACTCAATCTACACTGGTGACTTTGTAGATACTATGAAACTCGTCATATAAACTAAATCACTTGTTTACCTTTACATGGCTCAGTAAACACTATCACCTTGAGCTTAGTATAAACTGAGTCACTTGGTTAAGACTAAGTAGCTCGGTTAACACTAGACTCACATCACACAAATTTTGAGCTTAGTGAACACTACATAGCTCAGTTTGCACTAGTAAACTTGGCATACACTGAGATGCACGGTTTACACTACTACTCTTCACTGTAACTGTAACTACTTGGTAAACACTAGAATTTGTCCAAAGGACTTAGTAGCAACTATAGAACTTGGCAACAACTAAAATGCTTGGAAAACATTGTTAACTGTACAATAAGCTTGGTAGCTATTTACAATCTAAATAAGTGTATGTCACTAATAAAAAACTTGACTAATATGTTAACAATCTCCCCCTTTAGTATTAGTGACAAAAACTCTTATCATCCAAAACTAAATTCAAAAAGTTTCCTAAATACCTTTTATCCATCACCTTGTGATACTAGCTCGGTAGAGTAAACTATTTTTGAGATTTTTCAAAATTGATTTTGTAAGATATATATCTATGCATGGTAAGGTTCTTTCATACAGTATACTATACATCTTCTCGCTATATACAACATATACTTACTATACATATCTTTCTCCCCCATTACTTTTACAACCTAATACATTTTCTCCCCCATAACTTATATCTTTCTCCCCCTTTTTGACATTAATGTCAAATATTTATTCTATTTATTTACATAGTAACACCAAAATGAGATAAAAAAATTGAGTGTACCTTGAGTATGATAGCCAAAGTTTTATCCCAATTGTCTTGTAGGACCTTACATGTGTGAAGTACAATCTGCACTTCTGTTGACAATTCCATCATGTGGTCTGCTATGGAGAAGTTGTCATGGATGAGAGTTTTAGAATGTGCAATATGTTTCTATAGTGCATCCATGTTGGGAAGAATCATATTCTATATATCAACCAATGTAGATATGATCATTGCTTCTTCTTTAAGAATTTTTTCTTGCATATCTGTCAAAAAGCTTATCTTCTTGAAGTGTGTAGAACTTGGACTAGGGTCAAGTTGCAACTACCAAGCGCTTGACTTAAGGTCTTCATCTATTTTGGACAATTATTTCTTTATTTCTTTGGTAAAATAAGAAACATTACATAGCTTACCAAAAAAGTGATGATACATTTGTACAAGATTTTTCCAAAGAATCCAAAATTGTAGAAAGTTCTACTTGATAGATAGCTATTTGTTGAGCAATGTGCTCCAAAACTTTACTATCAAACTTCTTTTCTACCTACTTTGCTAGATTATCTTGCCCATCAGTATCTTCATTGAACTTTTGAACTACCTCTACTAGCTGATACAAAATTGGTTGTGAAGAATCAACCTTAATGCCTATGGCTTCTACCAAAACTTTCTTTAGATCCTCAATAATTTTGAATTTTTTATCCCTTTCCTCTCTTAATCTCTGTTGTTTGGCCTTCTTATGGAGGAGTTCACCAAATGACTACATTTGGTCTAGAATGATCTTGGAAGTGTCCTAATTTGGGATTACAATTTCCTCATCTAGGTCTATTTCTTCCTCCATCTCTTTTCCTTTACCAAAAAATTGTGTGTCTAGTTGAGCCTTGGTCTCAACTGTCCTTGCACTTGTTGCTTGTGTGCCTAAAATAGAAATAATTGTAGACATACTAGGACTAGCTATAAAAACTGATACTACACTTATTGAAGGAATACTAACAAAAATACTTGAAGAATCCAAAGTTGATGTAGAAATCATAGATGTGTCCAAAATTGTTGTACTCAAAATTAATCTAGCCAACTTAGTAGAAGAGGGAAGAGTCTACAACTTGGTAGATGAAGTGGAGGTTACTTCAATCAATGATGTGTTAAGCTGAATTGGAGCAAAGAGTGATTGGACATTTGGGTTGTCATTGGTTATCACAATCAATCTTGCTAGGGCTATCTCTGTGCTTGATGTTGTCATTGGTTTGCTTGGAGAGTGAGGAAGTGAGGCAATGACTACTATAGCTATCTTAACTAGATCAATTTCCTCATCATCTTGTGTTGCTTCCTCGGTAGCCTCTTGTCCTTGTTCCTCTTCATCATCAATGTTGTCAAAATGAGTTGCTTCTTCAATATTTTCCTCTTCATCTTTTTCCTCTTTATCATCATCATCGTCTTTTAGATCAACAAGAAAATCACTCAGTTTATGTAAAAGATAGATATTTTTCCAAGTGTTAGTTGCATTCCTTACAACATGCTCAATGTCTTTCATTAGAATTAGGTAAGTGTTGAATTTTAGAGTCATTTTTTCTTCATTTTTCTTTAGTGACTTTTTTACCTCTACATTTGATATGCTCAATATAAGCTTCCCTAGATTTCACCCATAGATGTCTTTGATAGTTTGCACAGCATATTCCCATCTTGGCTTGATTTCTTTTAACAAATCATTAGGAATCTGAGAAGTAAGCTAGTCTAGTGAGTATTTCCATTTACCCATTTTGTCCATCACTAGATCTTCTATTTGCTTCTGTTCTTTAGCTATTCTAATTTCATACTTTAATGCCTTAAAGTTTTTTATACTAGCTCTAGCTTCTAGATCTTTCAATCTGTCTTGGAAGGTGGGTGGAGGTTTTCTGAATATAATGTCTCCTCCTTCCTTGTCAAATTTCTTCCTGGAGGATCTTCTTGTAAATATTACAATGGATGACTTAGGTGGCTTGGTAATAATTAACTTTCCCTTCTTCCTTAATGGTTCATCTTCCTCAAATTCTTCCTCATCCTTTTCTTCATCATCCTCACCTTTTCCCTCAATCAATAAAAGGGTAGAACTTATTTTCAGTTTAGTAATTCTTTTATTTCCTTTGTTAACCGCCCGAGGGAGCTTTATTTCTCATTATATCCTAGCTTTTGATTCATCATATGAATTGAAATATGCAACCTTAGGATCAACTAGCTCATTAACAAGTGCCTCAATGATGTCTTTAGTTTCATCAATATTGACCTCATATCCAAGAGGTTTCACCCATGCTATTCTAGGCTTAACTACCTGAATGTATACTTTGTCACTATCCACCATGAAACATACATCATCCTTATAATCTTTAACAAGTTTCTTGTGGATTCGGTATCTATTGTTCATTTTCTCCTTGAATGCATCAAAATATTTTTCCATAATACTATTATAATTCTCACCCATCTCATCAATATACTCATTTATCTAATAAAGTACAGGCACATCTTTTCTCCAAACAATAGTGTCTTTTGAAGGGAAGAATTTTTTAACATAAAAGAATAGACATGGTAATAGGTAGCCAAACTTATGTGGATTATTCTTTGATGTCCTAATGCTTTCCATATTCTTGTTGAACTATCTCAATAATAGCTCGAAAAGGTTGAAAGATAGATTGTTCTTCACTACCTTGTATGCAAGGTCAACTGTTTCACACAACACGTTGTTTAACCTACTCAAGTTGTAAATCTTATGTGCAATAATATGGATTTTGAATTTCAACTCCATATGTGTGACACTACTAATCTTCATTCCTATGCCATCCCATTCTGCTAGGGTTTTCTTTTCAAATTTTGCCCGACTTAGGGTTTTGGTCATTTTAGCTTTGGCTAACATTGGGAGACTAGTGATTTGATGAATCATCTTCTTTGTGATCAATACTAGTTGCTCCAACCACAACTGCCCATTATGCACCTGACTAAGGATAAGCCTAATCTATTTTACTTGAAATTAATGGGGCATGTGAGGGATGTGAGTTAACCCTTTAGTTTCTAGGTATTGGTCCTCAAGTTTCAAAACTCCATTTACACATAGTTTATCTAGGGAATCATCCATTTCCAAAGTGCCAATCTCTTGAATAACACATTTAAAGTGAGTGTGAATATCATTGATCAATAGTAACTTTGGAGGCATTTGCACTCCACTTAGATCTAGGGTTTCAATGATTGTAGGATTGAGCTTGAAGTCTAGTTCCTTCCATTCCACTCCATGAACCAACATATTTGATCCTCACTTTCCCTTGCTATTGTTGGATGTCATCTTCACTCGGTAGGGTTTGAGAGAATTCAAAATCTTTCACTGACAATTCACTCAAATCGCTTGGATGCTCTGAAGATTACACTTTGCAATAGCTCTCAAAAATTCCATGGTAAGAATTACTTCAATTCCATTTCTTTTATCAAATTTTTCCATAAATGCTTAGTACGAAAGGTAGATTGATTGACATCATGTTGACAGACTATCATCCACTTCTTTGCATTGAACACTCGACAAAGTCTTCATGACTCTGTAACCATATGCATCTTCATTACTCTAGACCTCACTCAGTAAAGTCTATGACCCAACCTCACTTGGTAGAGAAGGTAACTCGATAAACACTACTACCCTTTTACTTGGTGATCCCTTTGTATCCTGAATACAGATTTGGATCATTTTGTTCTATCAATTTGGATATGTTTTGAATGTTTTCTTTAGTAGTTCCAATTTCTTCTTTAAGAACTTAAGTAGAAATGGTTAAATCAATCAATTCTTGAGTGACTTGATCACTATTGCTTGGACTTGTATTCTTAGTGGACTTTGAAACCCACTGTTGTCTCATTTTTTTTCAGATGTTATCATCTTTTGCCTTCTTTTCATCTTCAATTCTACCAGTATTCATGCAATTTTTGGCAAGATGACCAAGTTTTGTACAAATGAAATATCTTTTAGTAGTATCTCTTTTCCTTAAATGATTCTTTACACAATTCTTTCCAATGTGTCCAAATTCTCCATAATAATGACATCTACACAAGGTGTTTTAGTCCCAACCAAATATGGATTTCACAATCTATTATGTTGGATTCAATATCTTGGTTTTTCATTTTGATGACTTGTCTCTATGTTACTTACATTTGTGACATTTTCCTTCAAATCTAGGTTTCTCTTTGCATTCATTAGCCTTATGACCATGTTGATTGTAATTGTAGCACTTTCCATCAAATTTTGCTTTTCCATTGCTCCAACATTTGTTTGATGTATGACCTATCTTACCATAGTGATTACAAGCAAGTTTTTTATTCTTTTGAGCTCCTTGCTTGAATGATTCTCTTTCTTCTGTATATCCAATTCCTACTTTTCCTTTTTTTCTATAGAGATTTTTCTCATTCAATTAATTCATGTCTACTTTGGATTTCATCATTCTTTCATTGATTTTTCTTTCAAAGTTTAGATCATTTCGTAATCTTTCATTGATTTTCCTTTCAGAGTTTGGATTATTTCATAATCTTTCATTTTTAGATCTTAGGCTCACGATTTCTTCATTTGCATTGGAGAGTTGACCAATAAGGTCTGCTTTTTGAAGGGATTGATTTTGGATTTCATTGTTCCTTCCTTCTATATCATCCTTTATCTTGTTGTTCTGCTCCATGACTTCACATAGCCTTACTAACTGAATTTCTTGTTCTCTTCTTAGTTTTCTTACTTCTTCTTGTAGGGAACCATTCCTTTCTAGGAGTTCTTTGATTGCTTCATTGGCTTCATTTGAATTTCTTGAATGAAGGTCTTCAATTATTTCTTTAATGTAGAGATGATCATTCATTTGATTTACAAGTTCTTTTCTTCTTTTTAGGGATTGAGAGAGTTGCTCCTTTGCTTTCTTGAGTTGGGTAATAGCCATTTGCAAAACTAGCTTCTCATTGTCAATAGCTTTGTCAAGTCTAAATATCTCCATGGCCTTGATCTTTGCTCAAGCTATTAAACTTTCTCCTAAAAACCACAAAGCTCTGATACCAATTGTTGGAAACATTCTTAACTAGGCTAAGTTACTGAGAGGGGAGGGATGAATGAGTAACTTCTAAAACTTCTACAATTTCAACTCTTAATAGTCCAATTATCATTTAATCCATCACATATAATATGATCTAATTGTATACATAAGAAACTAAAAACATGAAAGCATTCATAACACTATAACACATAGATTTGGTGACCCAGAAACCTTCCAAATAGAAAGTAAAATTGGGGTGGGGATGATACCCACAAGCTATAGTACTGCAGTATAAAGTTGGCCTATTAAGGCTTACATTGATCACTTCTAATGATTTGCCCTATTAGGAGCAATAAGGACTGCTACGTCCACCTTGTGAAAGGATTTACAAACATACAATGAAGTATGTACTTGGTAAAGAGATTTATAAAAGATTGTTAGGTCTACCTTGTTAAAAGATTTGACTGATCCACATGTTAAGATGAAGCAATAGCTAATCTCTAATTTGTAACTTGATTTGTTGAATGAGATTCCTTTATGTACTAATCACCTTGCTATGATAGATATGTCTTTTGTGCTCCTTATACTGTTGTAGCCTTTGTAATTTTCTCTTTTCTACTTTTCTCTAATTATATTCAATTATATTGCATTCTCATTCAAACACTTGGATATGATACAATTTATTACATATATACCAATTCAATTATACAAATTACAAAGTCAACCACTATACAAGTTTACACAAATATTACAAAGTTGGCTCAAGTGTAGACACTCGAGCTGTAAAGACTGACTCGGTGAAGTTTTGATATTTGGCATCCAATATCAATGCTTGGCATTGCCATGCACTCAGTAGACGTAGAAGCTCAATCCATAATAATCCCTTCCAAGTAGTCTTGAACTTGGTTTGCACTGGTGACTTGGTAGATACTGTGAAACTCGTCATATAAACTGAATCACTTGTTTACCTTTACATAGCTCGTTAAACACTATCACCTCGAGCTTGGTATAAACTGAATCACTTAGTTAACACTGAATAGCTCAGTTAACACTAGACTCACATCACATAAACTACAAACTCGGTGAACACTACAGAACTCAGTTTGCACTAGTAAACTTAGCATACACTAAGATGCATGGTTTACATTTGTTCTCTTCATTGTAACTATAACTACTCAATAAACACTGGATTTTTTCTAAAGGACTCGATAGAAACTGTAGAAATTGACAACAACTAAATTTTTTGGCAAACACTGTTAACTGTACAATAAGCTTGGCAGCTATTTACAATCTAAATAAGTGTATGTCACTAATAACAAGCTTGAGTGATATGCCAACAAAATTCAAGATTAACCATATTGACGTGAATTCAAAGAGAATTGAAGGAGAAGTTTCTAGAAGGGAATGAAATTAAATGAGGGATAGATTCATTGAATCCTACCTAATCTGACCTAACCCTAAAATGGATAATGGATGATGAATGACAAAAAATCTTAATTTTTTATTTATAGAGATGGCTAGTTAGAAGTGAGGTTTTCCATGTGTGAGAACCTAAGGAAGAAAAGGAGTCTAAGGTATTGCTTCATTTAGTGACCTAAGAGAAGAGACTACATTAGCAAGAAAATCAATAAGAGTATGGATGCTTGAAGGGTGAACAAGCTAGCAAAGCTAAAGTGTGTGAAAGCCAAGCAAAATGGATGACTGAAATAGAGATCTGTAATCTACAAATAGAGTTATAATTTGTTGTCGAATCAAGCCTTACTATTACTTTCTAATCATTATATCATTCTAGGGTAAATCCTTTGGATTAAGATTGACCTAATAGTCATTTGTAAATTGTTTAACCTAGTGACATTCCAAGTGAATGATCTAAAGTCCTCTAACAAGACTCACACCTAATAGCGTGATTGAAATCCTTTAACTAGGTCACATTTAATAGTGTGTATTATAACCTTTAATAGGGTTGGCCTTTCATAAGGCATCACTTTAGAAGAGTGAGAATGAGTAGCATGTTATTGGTGGTTTTTCTCAAATTAAGTTTCCACATTGAATCATTGTGTCAAATGTGTTATTGAATCTATTATGTTTCATGTTTAAATTTTTGCAAGTTGGTTTGATAGTAACCTACATGTTTAAGTGATTACATAATCTAATGGATGCATGCATGATGAAAATGTTTTATGGATATGGGTTCACTAAGCTGTGAAAATTTTTAATTGTACATTTGGACCTTGTATAACTGATTCATCCCCCTCTTAGTTATTCTAAAGAATTCCAGAATCTTCAACTTATTTCTTGTCATGACTCTTGCATCTTTGTCTCTAATGATTTAATCAAGTGTGTGGCATATTCTAACATATTTTACTAAAACAAGATCTGGTCTTCTTTGTCCTTGTTGTAATTCACTTGGTCCATCTTGCTCATTTTCTCAAGGTATTTCCTGTTGTAACGCAGTTTCCTCTATCTGATGTTTGATCTTTATAGCTTGATGTTTGGTAACTTGTTGATGTTGGGTAGAGATTCTCTGTTGTAACTTGGTAGTGCACATTTTCTAATGTTTGGAAACCTTTTTCTTTTTTTTAGATTAATTACTTGGTTCTCTTGCATAAATGTGTATAAATTTTTTGTAATCTTCAAGTTACTTTTTGCATTCTTCTTCATTCGTTTCTACAAATTCATCAACTCTAACATTTGCACTTTCCAAAATTTAGTTACTATTAGTATTCAAATACTTGTATGTCTTTCTCTTAGTGGAATATCCTAAGAATATATCATCATCACTCTTGGCATCAAGTTTTTCATTCCTTAAATCTTTCAATATATAACACTTGCTTCCAAATACTTTGAAATATTTTTCATTAGGTGCATAGTCATCCCACAGTTCAAAAGGGGTTTTGTTTGTACCTTTCTTGACTTGAACTTGGTTAAGTGTATAAAAAATAGTACTTACAACTTTTCTCCAATACTTTTGTGAAAAAATCTTTTTCATCATCAGTGTTCTGGCATAGTTCATGATTGATGTGTTTCATCTTTTAGCTATCCCATTTTGTGGTGGAGTTCTTGGTGCAGACATGTATCTTTTGATTCCTCTATCATTGCAGAATTTAGTGAACTCCTTTGATATGAATTCACCTACTCTATCTGATCTCAAGCATTTCAAACTTCTACCTATTTTCTTTTCAACTCTAGCCAAATACCACTTAAAATTTTGAATAGAATCAGATTTTTCTTTGAGAAACATCATAGTCATCATTCTAGGGAAATCAACAACAAATAGGATAAGTACTTGTCACCATAATAACTTTACACTCCAATAGGAATACATAAATTAGTATGAAGCAACTCCAAAATATCATCAGAAGAATAGGCCTTGCTCTTGAAACTAGGTTTTGTCATTTTTCCCATTTGACATTGTTTGCACATCACGTTATTAGGTTTTCTCAATCTTCGTAATCCTCTTACTCTTTCTATCTCACTAATGTTTACCAAATCATCAAAATGCACATGACATCACCTCTTATGAAATTACCAAACATCTTTAAATTGTGAAAATAAACATGTTTTTTTAGATAGGTCTAAATAGAACAAGTTATCTCTTGTTTTTTCTCCACTTCCAATCTGTTCACTAGCAGTATCATATGTTTTTGCCTTCTTATTTTGAAATTCAATTTGGTAGCCGGAACTATTCACTTGTACCACACTCAACTAATTATACTTCATTCTATCAACCCAATATGCATTGTCACGTCTAATCTTGTCATTCAATATAATAGATTATTTACCTTTCACATAACATGGTGAATCACTTCCAAACTTAACACAACTTCCATTATAGTGGCCTTTCTTTTCAAACTTGCTTGTATCACTAGTCATATGATGTGAGAAACCACTATCAATTATCTATTTATCATTCTTACTAACATGTGAAATGAGAGCATTTTTCTCAAATGTTTCATCTTCATCAGATTTATCTTTCATTGTAACATAAACAACTTCTTCATCATGTTCATTAGAATCACTTTCAAAACCATCTTCTTCAACAATGTAACAAGATTTTTTACCTTTTCCCTTTTAGTCTTTATTACCTTGGTTGTCTTTGTTGTCTCTCCTTCCTTGTTATATGTTGTCTTTCCTTTCCTCCTTTTCATCTCTATCGAGACACTTTGCAGCAATATGACCGATTTTATTACATCTAAAACATATTATAAAAAATTTACCTTTGCATTTTCCCTTTCCTCTTGGTATCCTTCTTGCCAATAATGCTTCTAGGTCATCAAGGTCATCACTTGCTTCACTATCATTGTCTACAGACCTACTTTTTGAACTTTTTCTTCTTGCTAATCCATCAAGAGTTAGTTGAGACTTAAAAGCATATTCAACACTACAAGGTGTATAATTATCAAAATTTGACAATTCAAATTTAGTGAGTCTTCCAATTAAACTATCTAGGGTCAAGTCATTACTAGGTGTACATCTTGTTGGCTCTTGATTTAACAGATTTAAAAATAACCAAGAAACCAAACCAATACATCTAAGGCTAGCAAATTCTTATAATGGATCCACTTGACTACCAATCTTGGGTCAACTATAAGGCATATCTCCTTCTTCTTCAAGCTCTGCAAGACCTAGGCAGGTGGACCTTAGATTCTTTATATGGTACTAGTGTAAGGTATACAATTGAATCTAGATAATAGATAAAACCCCTTAATCTTTTATGATCATTCAAGCATTAATGTTCACGAAATAGCTAATAACAGAGCACATGAACTTGATAGACCAAGTGAGGGAAAACTCTTTGAATTCCTTAAACATAAAGGGAAAAGATATTTAATTAAAGATTTGGATCTCAACATAACCTAGGTATGCAACAACTGAGAACATGCAACCTCTAAGCTAACTAGTCCCTTATCCATTGGGCATCAACTAAACTTTAACATACACATGAACACCTAAAGTATACTCATATATCCAGACATTTGATCTATCTATCTGACTTGTAAATAGACATTTTTCTTCAACAAACTCTCATACTTATTGTAAAATCCTCCTGGTGAAACCTACAACCCTGTCAATGTAAATAAGCATTTACTTGGCCCTTTGTTCCAACAACAAATTTATCTAGACATACAACCTTAAGGGATTGCAATTGAGTTTAACCTCTCTATTCTTAAACACAAAGATTGCAGATAACAGAGGAAGGAGATGAGAATCAGAATGAAACTAAGGAAAATGAAGCTCTTGTATTAATTTCATTGAAACCAATACATCATCTATATATCAAAACTTAGAAAATGCACAAAAAGATTACTATGTAGTATAAAATGCTTCAAAAGAAATACACTACTATTGTTCATAATAAAGGAATACTGAGAATGATATCATAGTAGTCAAGAAATTCTCCAACTCTGGAACCCTTTACAATGAGCAGAGAAGAAAGATATATAGAAGAGAAGATATTTCAGGATCTAGAATCTGAAATTTACATGTGGGTCACTGAAAATGTTTTCATTATGATGTTGTTGAAACTAAGCTTCTTCATCTACCTATAATCAAAAAACATAAATGATGCAACAAAATATTTGAGATATCCCTAAAGTAATTAGCAAAATATCTTACAGAGAAATATCAAAAATACATCATAAACTGTGTTGGAGCTTTAAATCCAAATTTGGCTTGTCACTTTTGCTTTTGTCGTGAAATTCAACCGTGTCATTGGCAAACTTGACTACTTACAACTGCCACTAAAACAATCAAATCATCCTTTACAACTGATGAAATCAAACTTTATGCAAATATGATCATATCTGGTTTCATTTCCCTTTGAAAACACCAAATCTACACTTATCACTGAGGAACCCCCAAAATTACAAAACCTCCTGTAGCTGCTACTGGAGAGGTCCTATACAAAAACTGAATGCAGAAATGGAAAATTCATTTCTTCCCAGTTTCATTGGTATATTACACTGCACATTTTGGACAAAAAGCGTGCTCCTATGATCAATTCAAAATTCTAGTCCCTAGGCCATGAACAATCATTAAAATGAAAAATTTAAAAGATCATATACTATAAACTATATAAAATCATAAATTTAATTCAAATCTTTGAACTTTGAAATTCATGTACATTCAAAAACTCTGAATTAAATTCTTTTATCTTATCCTTTACTCAATTTTCATTCCCTTATCTCTGGATGACACTTGTTGATATCTCATTTGTCTACTGCCAAGGCGGGTTCCACACAAGTTTACACATCCCCTTTTAAACATTTGAATTGAAATCTTTCATTTTACTTATCATAACATCTTAATACTAATTTTTAACTTATATGACCATACAATGAGCACATTAATTAATATATTAATTATTCTTCAATCTTCTCGTCGTAGCATCGTCCCTCCTTGGTTTAATCTTACAAATTTTGTAAGATTATAAAGCTTTAAACTCTAACCTTTGATCCTACGGCAAGGGCCCCCATTGTATAATCTTACCTAGTCACATTTTGCCTTCCGATCATATGATGTGGTCGTAGCATTGTGCACCTTCAATCTACACCTTCCGACAACATGACAACCTTCATTATATGCCAGGTCAAAAATTGATTGACGTTGTTTGCATTAGCCACAGTGAGCCCTCCATGTAAGGAACGGCATCCTTCAAGCGACGTATCTTTCAAAAAAAAAAAAAAAGAAGAATTTCCACTTTGTTCTTTTTTATTTAAAGCAAAATAAACTAGCTCCCACAATGAATATGGGATTAACCTGCACACATTCCTCATCGTGGTGCTTTGCCATCTTGCACCTGTTGTGGGTCTCCTACTTTTAATAGTTTCTCTTCCTTCAACATAGATATCCTCTTTACTTGGCATAGAAAGCCCTTTCATGCTACCGCATCATCTTCTTTACAGTATGGCTAGTGGTCTTTGTTGCAGGGTGCCCTTCTCATGTCTCCGTCATTGAGCTTTGCTCTAGCTCCCACCATAGATTGTATTGCTCATGCTACAGAGCTTTGTCATCTCCCTCCATAAGCTTTGGGTGTTTCCTCTACTGTGAAGGTTGACCAGAATCTCCCTCCAACTCTTCCAATGTCGTGGAGGCTCCTTTGCATAGCGTGGACTGCTCGGAACTTTATGCTCTTTCCTTGATGTGGGGTGTTGGTTTCCAACTGTCATCTCCATACTTTCTCTTGTTGTGAGTGTTGCCTCTACTTATCTCCTTCCTTTTGTATGTAGGGGCTTCCTCTATGGTGGTATTCCCCTTCAACGTCAGGCTTTGCTTCAGAACTATGGGAAAGCTTCCCTTCCAGATATTGTGGATGTTCCCTTCATTAGCACTCATCATGCTTTTATTCTTTTACTTGTGGGTCTACCTTTCTTTACTTTACAATACCATGGTATCCTCTCTCTTATTCATGGAGTCACTTTGCCATAGCATTCAAACACCTCGAGTCATCTCCCCTACAGCTGTGAATTCTCTTACTCGGTGACGTCCTAGTCCAACTGCAACATTTGATTTATTTTCTTTTAAAATGTTGCATCTTCAAACATCTCATGGATAGAGACATCACAAACGTATTGTATTCTGAATGTGATCATTCCACTAAGGAGATTCATGTGGAAAAAATCTAGGCAAAATGGCAAGAGAGCCTAATCATAAAGGCCTTTAAACTCCCTCTTATAATCATTAGGATATTCACATTTCTTTTGACTCCCTAAATTCAAAAAAGTGTCAATGTGTTCTTGGGCGCCAGTCAGGAAGAAAATCATGAATATCCCACTACTAAATTTATGTTAAACGATAGATGAAAGATGTATCAGGATGATTTATAAGGGCATCCATATTTACTATTTAATCCATGCTTCTTATAACCTTATAGCATCTGGAAAATGGGCAATCCATTTTACTCACAAAAATGTCTATGCAAAGTCCCCCTTTATTTTGATTGAAAAAACCAACAATCCATATGTCTCATTGTGAGAAAAAAAAATTCTTTTTATCTCAAATCTTCAAAATATAATCAAGGCAAGACTAATTCAATACCACGACATTTTATCAATTTGAAGCAATCAGTTAGACCCGTAAGGCAAGTCCAACTAAAAAAATTTCGAACTAAAACACCTGAAATCCCAAACTGATCCATTGATCATCTCGAACTATCTGAATTCAAATTTGACACTGAATCAAACTTTAAAACTTGTTTCACCCCCTTCCACAAACTATGATTTGCTAATAGGAAGGCCTCAAAACCAGCTTTGAAAAATAACCCAATCAAATAACTCGGCTCTGAAAGATGAGATGTTGATTCTTTGTTATGTATTCTTGCTCCCTACCAATTCTCGTCACATGATGACCACTCAATCAAAAGATATTGATGTTCAAAATTGCCCAGTTGAAACTACCTGTAGATAAACTTGTTAGAAAACCATGAAATGCGTTTGGTTTTAGCTTTAAAAATAGGGCGAACAAATACTTGAGGGCTTCAAAACTAGGGAATTAGTTCATTTCCTTGAGGAGAATGTAAAACTATGATTTGAGTTCATGGTGAATAACATGACACATTTGGCAAGTGCACGAAGTGGGCTACTCAGAATTACAAAATAGGGGACAATAGCAGAAAAGTGTTTTTTGCAAATGGAATGGCCTTGGAAAAATGTGCAAATGGATTGGTCAAGGTTTACAAATTGGCACACTTGAAGTATTTTCATATTAGAATGCAGTGGTACAAACCATTTGATCTAGGAAATCACAAATTTAAAGTTGGAACATCACAAATAGGGGTACCGACCAATCTGCATTTTATGACACTAGTAAAAGTTATAAATTGCATTCTGAATCACATTTACAAACTGATCAAACAGATTCATCACAAGCTCAAATTTGGAGCATAGTAAGTGTGTGACCTTTAGAATATAATGCAAAAGGAAATGTATCTATAGGGTCAACTAGGTCAAAGTTATAATCAATCAAATAGGGCCTCCTAGATTTCTAGGCAATTTGCATCAACATGATAGAGATAAGTAACCAACTTTGAGGGACTCAAAACTTGGACAAAACATATCAAAATTATTCAAAAATTGAAATGTAGGTTCATTGATATTCATATTAAACAATCCCAAAGTGGCAAGTCTTGAAAAATTACTAGGTATAAGATATTCAAAGGAAAATTGGGCTATTGTACACTATTTGACACTTGGGGGCAGAATTGTGAAATATGACACTAGCTCAAAACAGGACTTCATCGAATCAATCAGCATGGAAAACAACAATACAAAACACATGCATATTCCAAATGGAGGGTGTTAGACAACTAAAACACCACCTAGGCCTTGAAATGACAGTCGGTTACATATGCACGAAAAGCATTAATAGGAGCTAGATTTTAAAATCTCTTCAACTTGTGACTCAAAATGAGCATGTAATTTTGAGTCCCAACACATCTAGTTCTTTTATTCCAAATACTCTAATGGAATAAATAAAAATTAAAACTCTTAATACCTTATTGATCATAGTCTCTTCAGTTATGTCTTCTCTAGCACCTCTAATTGCATTCACCACTTCTTTGATTTGGCCACAATACTAAGCAATAGTTTCTCCTTCTTTCATTCACATGTCGTCTAAGTTGTCTCTCAAGCTTTCATCTTTAGCCCTTAGCATATTCTTGTCTCCTCCATGAATTTGTGCCAACTTTTCCCACATTTTCTTTGCAGTAGTGAAATCCTTCACATCACCAAACTTGGCATAACTTAGGGGAGATGTCAAATATATTATCATTTGATTATGCTCCTACTTTTCTTTTCTTTTCTCAATTGTCATGGAATGAGGTGCCTCTATGTATTCATTGTCCAAGTAGTATAGTGGAGAATCTCCAACTCCAAATAGATGAAATCTCATCAAATATTGTCATGCTAGGAAGTTCTCTTTTTTTAGCTTGGGTAACTCTCTTTTGTACATCTTGATCTTTAGTGTAAGTCCCTTCAAACATTCCTTACAAGCACCATAGATATGATACCAATTGTTAGAATGATTAGAATAACTAAGACGGGGGGTGAATCAGTTATCCTTGGTTCCAAATGTACCAATTCAACTTTTAACAATTAATCAAACTAGTAAACTTGCTCAGTCCATATAGAAAATCATCAATAACTCAACTTATTCATATCAACACTTAGCTCATTATTTTAGTGTTGATCTATCTCACTCGACTTATACTAGTTTTCTTGACCATCACTGTCTTGGGTCATTAATTTAGTTTCCCTTCATATTTCTTAGTCATTACAATCACTCAGCTAATTTTTAAGTTCCTTAATCTTTTGCTCGATAATTCTTAACATTTTCATTGACCTGGTAACATGTTGCTCAATTAAGCTTGTATTTTACTTAACTTCTTGACTTCTATCAATCATCTTTTCTACACTTCAACTCATCTTTTTTCTTCACTTAATACAATGATCAAACAATATATTATCTTGTCAAATACTAGTTGATCAAGTACTCATTATAGTTACATCATACTTACTCCTCTTTACTCAACCACTTTACTAGTTCATCTAGTTAACTCTCTTTTCAAATCCTCTTCATCAATCAAATAATATGGCACTCTACACTGTTAGAAAATGTCTTACCATTAAAATTTGACATCAATGATAGCATAATAATTGTTCCTATTTTAGTTTCCAATAGTACATGCCTCTCTCATGTGTTACATGAATGACCTATGTGTTCCTTGTAGCAGATGCTTGCAATAGATTTTTTGTTGTGAGGGCATTTGGGAGTTTAGGTTTTGTAACATTAGAGGGCTTTGTGCTTTTAGGAGTTAGGTTTGTACATTAGAGTGTATACATTTTATTTGGAGGATGAGCTTAGTTTCTTCATTCATGATAAAACAAATTTCTTTGCTTTAACGATTTTTTTTTTGCAAGGGTACTTGAGAGTTAGGTTTTGTAACATTAGAGAGCTCTATGCTTAGATAGAATTTTCCACCATTGCAGAAATCAATGCATTGCACTAGCTCTTCAATGTGGACTCCTTATAATGAATACCATGTCATTTGGACAACTCGTCCATTGTCTCAGTAGAAAATATGCCTATGGACTCTTTTCTTCCACAGGGCTCTTGCCCTGTTTGCATATCTTGCATGCACTATTAATCCACTCCACTCCACTCCACTCCTCCCCTTTGATCGCATATTACTTCCTCCTATATCACCCTGGGCGGGGACGAGAGCTAAACAAAACTCTTTTTTAATACACATTTTAAAAGAAAAGGAAAAGTTTATATTTTATTATTAATAATAAATGTCAGTAGGTTAAGTACTCCTACATATTGTTGTATTATATTTTGACTTACTCATTATAACTTGTGATTAAATTCTTTTATTTTCACTAATCACGATAAAGAATCTTTCTTTCTTAAAGTTTTCAATCTTTTTTCTAAAGTGTTTATGACAAATTTTTTAATTATAAAAAAATCAAAAACATTTTTCTTTCTTGTGATTAGCTAATCCATTTTAGGTCTTATTAGATGGATTTCATGGAACTACAATCCTCAAACCAATTTTCTAGGAGGTAATTCTCATATTAATAATAAATTAATTAGATATATAGATTGCTTAAATTATTTTTATTTTAAATTAAAAATATATATCCATAAGAGGCCAAAGCCAAGTTAATTACTTGTTGTGATTAATTGTTTTGATTATTAGTTAAGGTTGAGTACATTTGAACCCAAGAGCTTCCAATTAAGAGGCTCACAGTTTACCATTGTGTTATAGGCTCTTGCCTAATTAAAAATTATATTAAATTGATTATAAGATTATTAAGATTATTAAAAAGTATTTTATTATTTTTCTATGTATCGTTTTATTAGAAGTTTTAAAAAATTATAATGTATTTTAATATTTAAAAATATTAAATATTTCAATATTTTTAATTTAATACAAATATTGTTGATTGTTAAATCAAAATAATAATTATTCACTAATTTATAAATTGGTACAAATTAAGAATTCCCAATAGTTTTATTTTACCAAATTAAAATAATTATTGTGATATTATATAACTTAATGATATATAAAATATATATTTTAATTTTAATTTTAATTGTTAAAATTAAAAGTGAGATTTAAAAGAATATATATTTGACTTTAATAATTAGCCACTTGTTTCGTTACAAAATTTACAAAATTATTTTTACTCCTTTTTTTGGAAAAAATAATCAATTTCAAAAAATAATGAATAAAACAATCAAATTTTATAGTGCATTTCAAAAAAAAATTATTGAATTTGTTTTTTCCTATAATGAATAGTTTCATTTACATAATGTATATATGTTCATTTGGACTATTCATTCTCCCAAAAAAATAAACTATTAGATTAAAACATACTTTATAATTTATAATTCTAAATGTATCTCTGCAACAACATTTCACTAAACTAATTTATGTAGTGCACTATTATAATACTATATAATCATGACTCAAAATTGAATAATTGTAAAAAATAATTTAAATAAATAAGTATGCTTGCTTAAATAACTAGAGGCAAGTACTTAGCCACTTTGTGGCACTTGTTAGATTTGTAAATAGAAAGAGTCATGATTAAAGTAGGAGGGATTTTTGGGAAGGCGAGTTTCACCAACATTTTTAAACATAAATATTAAAAGAATGAGATCTACTTTTTTGTAGTTTAATTATTATGAATTAGAGTTGGAAAGGGTGACAAGGTTGATGAAAAGTAGTGAATTTAATAATGAGATGCGTAAAAAATGATATCTTTTTCATTTCATTTAACATTCAAAATGGTAATAGTAAAATAGATTTTAATTTCAAAGAGAGATGGAGTATCTATTATATTAAAGAATCATTTTTTCAATAAGTCCTTTTAGAATATATTTTGTTTAAAAGACAAATCATTGACCAATCAATTTGGTCTACAAACTAGCACGTATACCCAATAGGTCCAAGGATCACGTTGATTGTTTCCTTGTTAGGTCGATTTAGGATAATTTGAAAGTGGAGAATCAAATTTTAGTACTATCTAATTATTTTATATGAAAATGATTCTTATAATCAACCATTCTCTCTCAACTCACACAATAAACTCATTAACCAGTCTAATATAATATCTTTTTGGTATTGCAATAATATTTTTTAATTTATGGGAACTAAAATTTCAAATACCAAAAAATGATATTCAGTGTTTATTTGCATACTAAATAATAAAAAAGAAATTCAATGTTGATTTACAGCCATACAATATTTCACAATGTAGTTACATACTTTTATAAGTGCACTAAAACATATATAACATATCATATTATTATCATCTTTGAGAAAAAGAGACCTAGTTCCAAACAAGAAAAAGGAATTTTAATTTAACTATGTACACTTTGATCCTAGTTATCTAAATCTCTATCATTTTCCATGTGCAGTTACAACTCTGACATATGGATGTTTTGGCTTTATAGAATTAATATGAAGAAAATGATGATAAAGATATGTGTTTTGATTTCATGCTAGAATTTTTTGCAAATGATTAGAAATTTTATTGTCTTAAGGTTCGTCGTAGGTGTATTATGATGTTTTTCCTTCTAGCATCTTAGGAGCATGCACTTCTTGGCATGTTCGATACACTAGGTAAATAGAAATGTACCTTCCAAGTATATTAGAAATCAAAATTTTACTCCAATTTTGAGTAAATACTAATTTCAAAGAGATTATAGAAGCAAGAAACAAGCCTCCTCATCATTATTCTCATAACCCATAAATATGGGTCCATATGTTGATTCATGATCACTAATATATAAAGCTTTGCATAATTGATGAAGTTTTAAAAAATTATTTTGCAGATGGTGTTGTGCTTCAAAGTACCCCTTTCACCCTATTTTAGGCTATCAACAAGTATTGAAAGATAAATGTCTTAATCGTTGCCATTTCCAAATTTGATTGTGTGAATTTTGTACAACAACTATTTAAATCCACCTTTATAATTTATTTTATATTTAGTAACATTTAAATGATAGTGTAATGGACTATGAGATGAAATATTGATATGAAAGCATACATGTAATCGAATTGAAAAACAAACACAATAAAGACAAATATATGCCATTGTACTCAAACTTGAAAATGTCGATGAACTTCCAAATCAACATCTTCAATTAGACATAATGTGACAGTTACTCCAAGAGATCAACTTCAAATGAAATAATTTTCTCTACAATTACAACTTGTCATCACTGATACACAAAAATCACATAATATTAAAAGTGTGCAAATAGTCTTAGAGAGAGTGATGTATTTCAATGTACCCAATTTCTAGTACAAGTGTTGAAAATGTGGAATTAGGGGTATGTGGAATTATTTGATTGCAAAATAAATGAGTATATTTAATGTTAATATAGCCAGGAAGCTAAATTGTCATGGGAAGGTGCATGAAGTAAATATGTTTTTAAGCTCATCATAATACTCTAATCCTATTCAACCTTACAATTGATCACTTATGATGATATGCCCTGTTAAGAGCAATAAGGACTATTAGGTCCACCTTATGAAAGGATTTAAAACATACAATGAAGTATGAACTCTGTTAGGAAATTTGAAAATATTGTTAAGTCCACCTTGTTAGAGGATTTAGCTGATATATCTGTTAGGATGAATCAGTAGTTGATCTTTGATCTGCAACTCAATTTGCTAAATGAGATTCCTTTGAAATACAATGATCACCTAACTGTTATAGATAAGACTTTTCTTTTCCTTATCCTTCTTGTAGCCTCCTTAATTCACACCCATACTGCTTGCTTGATTTTACTTCTATGTTACATGTCATTGGATATGAAAAGATATATTACATATATACATATACATATATATGTATGTATATATATATATATGTACATATATGTACATGTACATGTACATATATGTACATATATATATATATACATATATGTGTACATATATATACATATATATTATGTATATATATACACACACATATATATATACATATATATATATACATATATATATACATACATATACATACATACATACATATATATATATATATATATATATATATATATATATATATATATATATATATATATATATATATATATATATATATATATATATATATATATATTCAATCAATTATCTTTTGGAATCGGCTACAACACCTAATTCAAACAATCTTCACTAAGTCCACATATTTTTTTAACTCAAGTTCTGAAGATAACTCGAGCGATACTCTGACACTTGCCAACACTATCAACTCAGCAAACTCTATCATTCATTTGATATTGATGCTTGCTCCACATTGATCACTCAAAGTAGCAGGAACTCAGTTAGCATTTGGTGACTCGGTGAATATTGAAGAGCTTAGTAGACACAATTGACATTGAATGGCTCGGTCAACACTACCTTTATTCACTTTGTTAACACTGTTAGCTCAGTAGACAGGTTAACACTACATCCATCATTTCTTATACTAAAGAGCTCGGTAGAAATTGATAAGCTTGTCTTACACTGCACTTTTCCATAGAATCTTGGTAGACACTGTGAAGCATGAGTTGGACTGCATTCTGTCTTAGATGCTTGGTAGACACTATGAAGCTTGGGAGACTCTTCTTTCTACATATGGAGCTTGGTGACAATGTAAACAATTGACTAAGTGTTAAGTCACTAATAGACAAATGATTTGACCATAAGATGAACAATCTCCCCCTTTGGGATTATTGACAAAAACATTTATCATACCAAAATGTAAATACTCAAAATTCAAGTCAAAACTCTCCCTATCAACATGTCTGGGTCTGTAACTCAATTTTGACTTTTGTCTACTATTGTTGCTACTTCGTAACCTCTTACTCTATTTTTTTATTTTTCTAAATTGTTTTTCTAAACATATTTTCTTCTTTGTATACATCTTTCATACTATACATATATTTCCTTCTTGTGTATATACATTCCTCCATATGTATGTTAATACTATTCTCTATCTTCCCCCTTTTTTGACACAAATCCCAAAAATACATAACTACAAGGTAATACCAAAATGTGAAAGGAAATCACTATGTACCTTCAAAAGTATGAACATTGTCTTGTCCTAATTCTCTTGCAAAAATTTTGAACTATACAAAGCTATATGCACCCTTGCTGATAGTTCCATCATGTGATCAACTATAGAGAAATTGGTGTCATGGATCAATGTTTTTGCATTGCATCCATGTTAGTAAGCATCATGTTCTATATTTCTGCTAGTGTGGCCCTTATTTTGGCTTCTTCCCTCAACAATTCTTCTTGTAGATCTGTTAGATATCTGATCTTCACAAAAATGTACAAAACTACTACTAGGATCAAGTGACAACTGATGAGCACATGCCTTCATATCACCATCTATCTTGGATAGCTTCTCATTTATTTCCTTAGTAAAGTTTGATGTATCACTTAATTTTAAAAATAAAGTAACAACATTATTAACAGAATCTTTAAAAGAAACAAGCATAGTGGACAACTCCACTTGGTCAATAGCAATCTTCTCGGCTACTTTCTCCAAAACTTTGTTCTCAAATTTCCTTTATGCCCTCTATAGGAATTTGTCTTTCCCATTCACTTCCTCATTATACTTGTGAACTACTTCAACAAGTTGATCCAATATTGGTTTCTTTTCATCAACCTCTATGTTTAGTGCATCAACAAATATGCTGTTAATATCTTCAAGAACTTGGTTTTTCTTTTTCTTCTCTTGTCTAAGCTTTTGATGTTTTTCCCTCTTCTTCTACAGCTCACCAAGGGCATCCATTTGATCAAGAGTTGGATTGGGATTGTATATCTTTCTCTAGATCAATTTTCTCAATAGATGCTTCTACCTCTTTACCCTTTTCTTTATGAATAACAGAAGGAATAATTTCCTTTTCTTTCTTCAAAACTTTAGTTCTTGGTTGATGCTTAACCTCAACTACCACTGCACTCATTGTAGATGCACTTAGTAAAGAAAAAATAGTATCAATAGTAGTTGTAAGGAAACTTGCAACAAAGAATATAACCATTTTCACATAACCTATAATAGATCTGAAATAAATATGCAATTAAAATCCACATGCAAGAGAATAGACAACATACCCACAAAATTGTGACACAAGATATACCCTAGGAAACTCTCATTGAGGGAAAAACCCAGCCTCCAAAAGCACCCATCACCATGTATTATTCAGTACAAAATACAATTGCAATACAACTATGGAAGCTTTCAAAGCCATAGCCACATCCAAGCAATCCATGTGAACAAACATGAATCCACACATCCCATGCCATGATTCCAACCTTCACAAATGCTCCCTTGGCTAACCTATCAAGCCTTACCCTACTCAACTCTTTCCATTTTTCCCTTTTGTCTACTCACCTTGTCACACACCAATAATTACCCTTGTGGTTGATTATATAGTAGTAAGTCCCACAAAACCACCAACTATTATTACATAAACCATGTACTAAAACCATGTGCTACCTAACCCATTGACCCCACATTTAACATTGAAATTTTAATTATTTTCCCCAGTATTAAATAATTACATAAATTATTATCAAAATGTTACAATACAACTCATCAAATATATCCCATGGGAATCTTTACATGTTGCACATCCATCTAGGTGCAACATTACATAATAAAATAAAATAATACAATATAACAATATTATGCAATGTGTGCAACACCCATTATCTCAACAATATTCCACTTGTTGTATACATTTCATAGGGTCAATTTGTAGCCACATATGTGAACAAGGGAACAATCCCTCCTAGCACATCCACCATTATAGATCAAAGTACACAAAGTGCTCCATCCTGGTACCCGCAACAAAATCAAAGTATCCAGTATCTAAAACATGAATGATGCCACCACCTATCATGCCACTACCACCGAACATACATAGAACCCATCCAAAGAGAAAACCACCTAACTTGTTGCATTAGAAGATCATAAAATATTGTGCCAACTAAAATGCCAAGCACAAAAACCTGATCCAAAGCTAATCACACGTATCTGTACTTGTCAAAATATCCATAGCTAAAATAGCACCCATAGCAAGTGCCAAACCAATCCAACTATCAATATCTCCAAAGGTATACCAAGTGAATCTCACATCATCAACATATCCAATCTATAACCTACAATCACAATCCTTAAGAGCAATACTTGCCACATATATACCAAGAAGCTCCCACTACAAAAGATAATGTCAAATCTATAACCAATCCACTCACAACATCTCAAAGAAGTGAATCCATGTAGTATCAAGGACACCTAAAATACATAAACTAATAACCTACAAGAACAACTCTCATAAAAAATTTCCAATAGTCTCCCAAGCTCTCCACAACCAATAGAGGAAAGAGATAAAGGAATAACCATGTCATCTCTCACATGACATACATGAGCACAAACCAATGATCACAATCTCAAATCCAATGTAAGTAAAACCAAACATCCAAGAAGATAACCAAGACCAGAGAGAAACCATGCAAATTATAACCTATATCATGTCCTTCTAGACGCACCTCTAGATATAAACTATGTAATTATGATCTCCTCCATAAAACCCCAACCAAGAAGCCTCAACAACACCCAAACCATACCATATAACTAATCATGGATGTAAGCCTCTCACAAGAAGATCAAACTCATAAACCTTTCCTAATCCAAGGAATATGCCCAATATAAGCCCATCTCCAAAACTCAACTAGCATAGCAACATATGAAAATGGAGATAATGAATGCTAAATCATCTCTCAAATGACCCCTCTAGAACTAAATCAAGTACCATAGCTCAAGATCCATATCCATGAAAGACAAGCATAAACATAATGCACCTAAGAGAAGCAATGGGCTATACCTCTCAAGTAACAAACCATCGAGTAGACCAAGAGTGGGTAATGAGAATGCTCATCACAATATCCAAGTCTCCAACCAAGACTCTTCTAAGAACAATCTCCTCTCAAGTCTATATTAGGTGAATGCCCCTCAGACTACCTATTGAAACTATCAACTGTCCCAACAAATACTTCTCTAATTCAAGAGAAATCAGCATCACCATTGTCTCTAAGTTTCCATGAGTACCTGTAACCAATCAATCCATGCCAACTCCAAATGCAACATAGCAATATCATGAAGTATCCAACTTATGATTAATGTACTCAATATCAAGAAACTAAAACAAGATCAATGTCAAAGTTCCAGCCATGGCCTTAAGAACATAAACATGACAACATGATCTAACCATCTCAATCAAAGAGATCACATGCTCCATATGAACATACCATAACATGTCAAAATTCTAAATGTATATCAAGAGTATATCATGACTTAATAATGAAACCATCCTAACACCATGGATAGCAACTCAAATGAAATCATAAACCACACCTTTACTAAGAACCCCATTAGTCCTCAAGATGCAACCATCTCTACACACCATGAAGAAAACAATCTCCACATACCATGAAGAACCATCTCCACACACCATGAAGATAAGCAAGAACCCCATGAGTCCTCAAGATCTAACCATCTTCACACACCATGAAGATAACAAGTGCACCATGCAAATGTCAAAGATTATTCTACAAGAACATGATCTAAGAAAAACCTCCAACATCTGCAAACACTCAATAAATATATCAATGCCAATGACTCCCACTCAACTATGGTATTGAGTAACCCCTAGTATCATAAATTCCATCTCCTACATGAAGATCCTCTTGGTCTACACCCACACAAACAAAGTGTCAATACCAAGTGAAACCAAGATCTCCAAACCAAGAAGATACAATCCAAACTAGGAACTAATCCTACACTATCACCCCATCACTATCACAAGCTCCCACTAAACTATGTATTCAAGCTATCCATGACATCATGCTAGAAAAATCATCCTCTAAACATGAGAATCAACCAAGGAATCAAACCATCAAAGAACTCAAAGTGCACATCATGAGCTCCTCAAAAGTAACTAAATAACCATGATCCTCAACCAAGAAGATATACCACCATAACCAAATTAGGAATACATGCCAATGAACATCAAGGATGTACCTATATATCCAATCATATCATGCCAAAATCCATGGCACCATCATCACATCCATGAACCGAGCATTTGGCTCTCAATATGTCTAACTTGTCAGCATAAAATAGCCAACCACAATCCTCCACCATGACTATACCTGGTAACAACATCTCATCCCTTTGACATGAAGAAAAATTAGAAAATCATGTGACTTAGGGCATAGAAAATGCAAATCCAAGTCACCAATCTAAATATGCATCAATAATAAAAGATCAATGGGAAAAGACAATCCATATCCAAGCCATAAATGCAACCTATAAGTATAGACCGCTTACAACATTGCACAACTTGTAGACCCAACAAGTCATCATACATATCCAAAAAAAAAATCATTGATAATCATATCATCATGTGACCAATCTAAAATATGAACTAAGTATACAATGACATTAAATCTAAAATCTCCAAACATACAATATCATAAACTCACAATGATACCATAGTCAATATATACCATAGACTATTTAGATTAATATATCACCAAATAATCCATGCCAAACCTACACCAAATCTAAACCAATATACAGAGCTCTCCAAAAGTCCAAAAGATGACTTTGTATGCCCAAGTTATGCCTTAATTTGTGTTCAAAATAAACAACATCTAACTTTTGGGCTCTTAAAGCATCCAGCCTCCAAAAGCATCCATCACCATGTATTATTCAACAAAAACACGATTGCAATACAACCATGGAAGCCTTCAATGCCATAGCCACAACCAAGAAATCTATTGAACAAGCATGGATCCACACATCCCATGCCATGCTTCTAGCCTTCACAAATGCTCCCTTGGCTAACCTGTCAAACCTTGTCCTGCTCAACTCTTTCCTCTTTACTCACTCTCACCAACAACTACCCTTGTGACTTCGTATATAGCAACAAGTCCAACAAAACCACGAAGTGGTATTACATAAACCATGTGCTAAAACCATGTGCTACCCAACCCATTGAACCCACATTTAATATTGGAATTTTAATTATTTTCCCCAATATTAAAAAATTACATAGAATATTATCACAATGTTACAATAAAATGCATCAAGTATATCCCATGGGAATCTTTACATATTGCACATCCATCTAGGTGTAATGTTTCATAATAAAATAAAATAATACAATATAACAATATTATGTAATGTGTGCAACACCTATTATCTCAACAGTAGTTATAACAAGAAAACTTACTGATGTTGGTTGTGACTCAGTATGATCCACTACTGTAATAACACAAACTTATTGCTCACTAGATGAAGTTATCAACATAGCACTCGGTAAGATGGTTCCAACTATCAATTGGGTGCTGGATAAAATAGTGTTCATCTCAAATGACTTAGTAGTGGTCTTCTCTGAGCTAGATTGCACTAAGGTTTTGCTTGAAGAGAGTGGGAGGCCATTACCTCTTCTACTATCTTCTTTGGATCTGAGTTTGAATACTCTGATTTCAAGGAGGTCTCCACTAGTATTCTAATCCTTTTCATATTCTTCATCATTGACTTCTTCATCCATATTATCAACTTCATCAATTTCATCATCATTTATTTCCTCATCATCTTTCTCAATATCTTCTTTCTCATCATCTATTTGTAGAACCTCCTCACTAGGCTTGTGTAGACCATAGATATTTTTCCATGTAGTTGTGTTAGACTTTACAACTGATTCAATGTCTTTTGATAGGATCAAGAATGCATTGAACTTAGGGGTGAGCTTTGTTTCATTCTTCTTTAATTATTCCTTCACTTCCTTATCAGATAGACTTGGCATATGTTGTCTCAAGTTCTATTCTCTAATGTCCTTGGCAATGTTTAATGCATTATTCCATTGAGGTGCAACTACCTTCAATAAGACATCAAGAACTTGCTTGCCCAATTCCTCTGGAGATTATTTCCACTTATCCATCTTAGCCACTAAGGATTCTTCAATTTGATTATGCTCCTCCTTGGTCCCTTTTTTATACCTCAGGGATTTAAAATTCACAATGCTTCCTCCATTACTCATTCTTTTTAGTTTTTCCTAGAAGGTAGGGGCAAACCTCTGGAAGACCAATTCTTCTTCATCTTCATCCTTACCCAATTTTGACTTCTTCCTAGATTTTGTAGAGCACCTGGTGAATATAGTAGGGGATTTTGTAGGTTTGGTTATGATAACCTTCTCTTTCTTCTTGGGTGACTCCTCCTCCTTAGATTCTTCTTCCTCTGTAGGTTCCTCTGCCTCTTCCTCTTCCTTAATGTCATCTCCTTTTCCCTCTGTCAGCAAAAGAGGAGAGCTAGAATTTTTGGTTTACTTCAAGATCTTTTCCACTTGTTTTATTCCTCTCTTCATATCTTAAGGAAGCTTGAGCTCTAATGAAATACTAGCCTTGTCTTCCTCATAAGTACTGAAATATGGTGCCTTGGGGTCCACTAGCTCATTTACAAGAGCCTCTTATATTCCTTGTATCATCAATGCTAACCTCGTATCCTAGAGGCCTTATCCATGCCACTCTTGGCCTTACTACCTAGATATGAACTTTATCACAATCCACCAAAAAACATATATCTTTCTCTTACTCTTCCACTACCTTCTTTGGATTCCTATATCTACTTTGCATTTTCCCCTTAGAAGTTTCAAAATATGTATCCATAATTCCTTTATAACTCTCACCCATTTCTGTTGTGAATTCATTGATTTGATACACAATAGGTGTATCCTTCTTCCATGCCACACTGCCTTTAGAAGGAAAGATCTTTTGAACATAAAAGAATAAGAAGCTTAAAAGAGATCCAAACTTACATGTATTATTCTCTGATGACTGAATGCTTTCTATATTTTTTCTCGATTGATTGAGTTGTAGCTCAGCAAGGTCAAAAGATAAGTTGTTCTTCAAAACTTTGTGTTGTAGGTCAACAGCTTTGCATGGAACATTGTTCAGACAGATCGAGCTGCAAATCTTGTGTGCAATAACATGTGTGCCAAATTGATCTCCATGTATGTCACACCATTCAACTTCATGCCTGTGTCATCCCATTCGGCAAGAGTTTTCTTCATAAGTTTGACCCGACCTAAGGTTTTGGTGGTCTTTGCCTTGTTCAACATGGACAACCGTATGATTCTATGAGACATCTTCTTGGTGATCTGAATTGGTTGATCCAACCATAAATGCATGTCATCAACTCAGCTTAGGATAAACCTAATCCACTTCCCTTGAAAATCTCTTGGCATATATAGAATATGTGTTAAACCTTTCATTTCCAAGTGCTTGTGCTTGGGTTTCTAATTCCCATCCACATATAGCTTGTCATATGTCTGGTTCATTTCTAGGCTTCCTAATTCTTGAATAGAATAGTGATAATATGACTAAATATCATGAATTAGGAGTACCTTAGGAGGAATATATGATTGGCTCCAGCTGGGTCAAGTTCTTCCATAATTGTTGGACTCAGTTTGAATGCTAGAGCTTTACAATTGACTCCTTGGACCAACATTTTTGAACCTTTATTTACTTTAGTACTGGAAGATGTCATACTGCTTACTAAGGTCTCTAAACTCAATAGGGTCTTTAACTCGGCAGAGTCTTCAACTCAAAAAAGTCATCAAATTAGCATTTGCATCGAAGCTCGGTTAGGTCTTGCAACCCAACCATGCTCAATAAGATCTAAGAAATCACTTCTATTGTCATCTTAACTCAGTGATCCTTGTGCATCTGGAATGTTGATATGGATCTTCTACTTGTTGACTGGTACGTGAGATATCTCCTTCTAAATAATAGCTATAGTGATCTCCATAAAATAACTAGGTTGAAATGGTTGAGTCACCCAAATCATTGACTTGGTTGTCAACACTTTCATTACTCTGATTTGCATCCTTAGGAGATTTCCTTACCCATTGCTATCTCATTTGGCTTATGATATTGTCAGGCTTTTCTTTCTTTTCATCTTCAACTCTTCCTTGTTTCATAGAGTTCTTGGTAAGATGTCCAAGTTTTGTACATACAAAACATCTCTTTGTAGTGTCTCTCTTCCTTGGGTGATGTTTAATGCAATTTGCTCCAATGTGTCCATACTCACCACAATAATGACATATGTACCATGTTTTGTAATCCCAACCAAATATATCTTAGACAATTTTTTCTTCTAGGTTCCATTTCTTGGTCTTGCATTTAAAAATATTTGTGCCATTGTTTGTTGCAATTGAAACACTTTCCTTCAAACTTAGATTTCTCTATGCATTCACTTGCTCTATGTCATAGTTTGTTGCAATTGTAACACTTTCCACTAAAATTTGATTTACCATTACTCTAACACTTGTTTAATGTATGTCCTATCTTTCCACAATGATTACATGTAGGCCTTTCATTCTTTTGAGATCCTTGCTAAGATGATTCACCTTCTTCTATGTATACTTAACCTTCTTTACCTTTGTGTCTAAATTGAGTTTTCTCATTCAATTGATTCATGCTTTCATGAGATTTTATCATCCTTTCATTGGTTTTCTTTTCTATGCTAAGATCATTCTACAATATTTCATTCTCTATCCTCAAGTTGATAAGCTCTTGATTTGAATCATTGAGTTGACCAATCATATCTATTTTCTAAAGAGGTAGTCGTTGAATTTCATTGTCCTTTTCTTCTATTTCTTCTTTGGCTTTGTCCTTTTGTTCCATGAATTCACACATTTTGACTGATTGAATTTATTGTTCTCTTTTTATCTTTCTAACCTCTTCATGAAGAGTAAGCTTATTTTCAAGTAGATCTGCGATTGTTGCATCAACTTCATCTGAACTTATTTCTTGAAAAATGTCTTCAAATCTTTCTTCAATGAAGAGATAATCATTCATTTGTGCTACAAGATCTTTTCTTCTTTTTTAGGGATTGAGAGAGTTGCTCCTTCATTTTATTGAATTGTTCCATGGCCAATTGTAGATCCAAAATTTCATTTTCAATAGCTTTCTCTAGTCTATATACTTCCATTGTCTCTAATCTTTTCTCAAGTTGCTAAACTTTTGATGCGAGAACCAAAGCTTCGATGCCAATTTTTGGAAATGTATTATAGACTAGGTGACTAAGAGGGTGAGGGGGTGAATTAAGAACTAATAAAACTTTAACTTCAATTCACCACTTAAACATTCACTGTGCAATCTAATCTAATTACATGCATTAAATAATGAAAGCAATAAAACATTCATAACACTTGACACAATATTTGGTAACCCAGAAACCTTCCAAATAGAAAGTAAAAATAGGGTGGGGATGGTACCCACAAGCTTTATTATTATAGTATAAATTTAGCCTATTAAAGCTTACAATTGATCACTTCTAATGATATGCCTTGTTAGGAACAATAAGGACTATTAGGTCCGCCTTGTGAAAGGATTTAAAACATACAATGAAGTATGCAACTTGTTAGGAGATTTGGAAAAGACTATTAAGTCCACCTTGTTAGAGGATTCAGTTGATACATTTGATAGCATGAATCAGTGTTTGATCTCTTATCTACAACTTAGTTTGTTGAAGGAGATTCCTTTGAAATACAATGATCACCTAACTATGATAGATAAGACTCTACTTTTCCTTATACTTCTTATAGCCTCCTTAATGCACACCCCTATTTATTTTTTGATTTTACTTCTATGTTACATGTCATTTGATATGAAAAGATATATTACATATATATACCAATTTTATAAATTATCTTCTAGAGTCAGCTACAATGCCTAATTCAAACAATCTTAACTAAGTTGGCTTATTATTGTAACTCGGGTTCTAAAAACAACTGGGTGATATTGTGACACTCAACAACACTGTCAACTCAAAAAACTATAGAATTCATTTAATACTAATTCTTGGTCCACATTGATCACTTAGAGTAGCAAGAACTGATTCATATTGGGTGGCTCAGCAAATATTGAAGAACTTGGTAGACATAATTGACACTAAATGGCTCGGTCAACACTACCTTTATTCACTTTGTTAACACTACCAACTTAGTAGGCACTTTAGAGTTTGAAGCAAATGATAGGCTTATCTTACACTACACTTTGCCTTAGAAGCTCGATAAACACTGTGAAGCACAACTTGCATTGCATTTTATCTTACATGCTCGATAGACACTATGAAGCTCAGGAGACTCTTCTTTTTGCACATGGATCTTGGTGATAATGTAATCAACTGACTAAGTGTTAAGTCACTAATAGAAAAATTATTTGACACATAAGGTCAACATCTAGATATACTTTGAAGTGTCTATAGAGATTACAACCTGAAAACCATTTGAGAAAGCATGGAAGTTGCAAGTTTTTCATCATTTTGAGAGGAATATAACAAATTTATATTGGATAAGTTTGATGTATTTATTCCAAGTTAATGCCCAAGTAATTTAAATTATCTAAGTGAACCATGTGGTCAATTTTAGACTGAATCACCAAAATCTCTATGAATAGCCTTTAAGACATCTTAACAAAATATATAATCTATAATTATTGTCTGGGAGCTCAAAATGACCAAGTACAAATTTGAAAGTAAAATTCACATGGCATTGAATGCTTATATCATTTGATGTGAGTTTTTTTCTTTGAGATGTTATACATGTGGCTGATGTTGAAAAAGTTTATTTAAGTCTATTAGAAATTTAGATGGGTCCTAGTATCAACATAGGTATGGTAGAAGGTACAAGAAGAATATTTTGAAGTAATATGAATTTCTATGTGTGATCCTACATAGGAATCTAGAATTTTGTGGCTGCATCTTATATTTTTGGTTACTTAATGCAACATTTTAAATCTTGATGAAGGGTAAATGGATAGGCCTAAATTATAAGAGATGATATGACCAATTCATTGTTGCATTGTTGCAAGGTGTCAACATAATGTAGTGTCCACACCAAAAAAAATTCTACTAATGCATAGATTACCAAAGAGTTCTTCAATCGATCAACAATCTATCGAACGAGTATTTTTTGTAAGATTTTATTAATTATGAAAGGTAGGGACCCATCTAACTGATCCATATTTATTATTATAAAAGGGAAATATAATATGATGTTGACTACAATTGGGAATGACCCATATTCATTTCTATCAAAGGGAAATACAATAAGATGTTGGCTACGATTGGTAGTTAAACATTAAAACAACTTTTATAAAATAGTTTTGAAAAGTTAAATAGAAAATATCAACTAATCCTATGGACTTGATATCTAAGTCTAATCCAAGTGCTTCTTATCTAATGCCCATTCCTAATCCAATATTTGCAAACAACATAATTATGTGAATATGTAATGTGCTAATGTCCTTTATCCAGACTTGCATTAATTTGGTATATGATTTTTGTAACGGACTTACTGACAGTTTATATTGCAAGACATAGGTACCTAACTCTTTCACTTTTAGTCTTTTTGACAAAATTAGAGGTGTTGTTACCCTTATATTAGAAGGCAAATAGGAGAAACATTAATAATAATAAAAAGATTCCCTTCATTGTCTATACTAAAAATGAGGTAAATTGGTCAAGCTCCCCATGGTTTATGAAATAATAGGTTACATAATGCTACTTGCAAGTGATAAGATGTAATTAAATTGTCATCTCATAGATATTGTATTCAGGTTATCCTAGTAAGTGAATAATTAACCTTATAGGAAAATTAGGTAGTTCAAATATACAATATTTATTGCGTGTGTCCAAGATCCCATATAATTTTAAGAGGTGGCACATGGTTTTTTGAGTGTTGAAAGGACCATAGTCCCATCTTTGAAGTATTTGTACTTGCTCTTTCACTATATTGTCGACCACTATGTCAACTTGTCATTCCTTTCTATTCCTAGCAACTTCTCTTTTTTAATTATTATATATACAGAATGCATCCTTTCTCTTCCCATGATAGAATTTTTCATCTTTTGATCTCTCTATGATTAAGAAGTAGATTAAAATTACTTATTACCATCAATCTCCGCAATGGCAAGAAGCAGGAAAAATCCTCAAGTTTTGGTTCTTAAGCATATCATTGGAGAATTTTGTAGGATTTTCAAATCCCATAAAGCAATTGGGTATAATTTTTTATAGTCGTCACAGTAATCTAGTGGAGTCAACATTTTTTTAATACATTAAAAATAGTTTTTTGAATAGGCAAGACCATGTTCTTGCTATTGAAATTTTGGTTTTTGGATTGAGAATTAGTAAACGGCTGATTATTTTGATTGTCATAGGAAGTGATTTAAGAATGTGTCTACATGTGTTAAAAAATGATGAGTTGCATTTTATGAGTAAAGGTCATAGTGAAGGGAGATTGATAGCAACATAGAAGTAGTTATTTAACAATTCCATAGAGATATCCCAAAATAGATGATTATGTAATAACTCGGTAATTCCATAAATATATCCCAAAATAGATGATTGTGTAATATATTGAAAGGTTTGGACTAGCAGAAAGTAGTTGTAATTAGTTTATATTTGGATACAAAACAATTGAATTCTATCTTTTTACATGGGAAAAGACTATCTAATGCCTAATTTTTTATAAGAGCACATGCCAATCAAAATTTTGTGCGTTTTAGTTTTCTACATTACTTTGGGTCATCTATGCAAAGGTTTTGTTCCACACATGTTTCATAAAAGTTTGGAATGTATGTCAGAGTGCACCAAAATTTCCCATTTTGTAACATTTGTCATATCTTCTTTCTCGTTGTAAAGGGAAATCTTTTGCTAGTGCTCCATATGATATGTCAATTCTTTTCATAGTTGCTTCTATTTCCTCTATCTCATTATCATGTAGACTCTATGAGGAAGTATTTTCTTGGCTCAATCTCCTTATTATCTCCTCACTATCAGCAGTGATAGTTTTGGTGAGTTGTTGGACCTATCTTTCTTTCAATTTCATCCAATTTATGGAAGTGTAGTCCACTATGGAAGACCCTTGCTCACTTACAATAGAGAGGGGCTTATTATAAGTGTTGGAAATCTAATGGGAAAGTAAGATGTTGAGACGGGGGTGATTCATGATCTCCAAAAAATTTACCACTTCAAAGTTAAATTATGTTAAACTTAATTCACCATTCACCACATTAACCTTAATCATGCATCATAATAACATGTAATATTGTATCTACCATCTATTTGCATGAATAAATCACATAAACCTATAATCAACACATAACAAAAGATTTGGTAACATAGAAACCCTCCAAGGTGAAGGTAAGAATGTGGGGATGACACACACAAAATCTTCACTACTATAGTAACAAAGTGCCTATTAGGGCTGCAAAATGATCGCTTCTAATTATCTATCGTACAAGGGGTTTTCTTTCTTAAAATCTTATAAGATTTTTAAGTCTGCATTGTCTAAAGGATTTAAACTTCACAATTAAGTGAGTACTCTATTAAGAGATTTACAATACGCATTTTAGGACCTCTCTATTAAGAGATTCACCTAATACACTTGTTAGAATGTAACAGTACCTTGATCCTTTTTTTTGCACTAAGATGGTGACAATAGATCTTCTCTATCCAAACTATAATCACCTCTCTATGACTGATTTGCAATATCTCCTCACTACACTAATCAGTCACCTTACTTCACAACTTGTTGATTCTCCTTCATCTTTGCATACATGCATACCATCAATTTTCAACAATGATTTTTATCTTGAAACTCTTCTTTTATAGCCATCTAATGAAGCTTCTAGATCATAATCAATGATCTGCAATTATCCTTTTTTGCCGCTTGACCTTTTCAATTTTATGACTAGTTCATCAAACTACAGAATGATTAATAATGAGCAATAATAGGTGTAATTACCTCCTTGGTTAGCTCCTCAAACTTAGAAACATGATTCATTCTTGTAAAAATGGTTTACCTAATATTTTGTGTCATTCCAAACTAATATAGTCTAATTGTACAACTTGACACTTATACTTCTTGATGCTCGGTTGCACTTGTTTCTTCAATCTCTCCCTTGGCATGAACTATGCCTAGCTTAAACTTGAACTTCTTGGCTCTAATAGCACTCATCTTATATGATGTGTTTCCCTCTGGATAGCTTAGGAACAACTAAAATTTTCAATGACTGATGATGTGCTTGACAACTATGTTTTCCTTAGCACATACTGAACTTGTATACTTATGCTCTTTATAGCTTGGCCTTAATAGTGGATTGGTCATAGTGTAGACCAACAAAATGTACCTATGAAATTATGACAATGCTAAGATTGTCTTGAGGTTCAATAATCTCCCCCTTTGACATTAGTGGAAAAAAGACTTATCATGCTCAAAATAAAACATTACAAAAACTTCAAAAATGTTACTCCCCCTTAGGATGTACTTTATACCTATAGCTCATTCATCATATGCTATAATTTGTATTTTAAAAATTCATTTTTCCAAAAATCTTTTTGTTCAACTTTGTCTCCTTATTACTCCATTTCTCCTTTGTGCTCCTTAGGCATAATATACATATTGTTTACATTCCCCCCTTTATACTGATACTGGACATATAACCATGCATTTCCCCCTTGTTTTTGTCACTTATGTCAAGTAGTGATATTTAATTGTGGCTCAAGGAGTATACCAAATTATTTCAAAAATGGACGGTGCGATCTCATAACAATAGCCATAGTTTTATCCCAAGTGTCCTTGAGTAGCTCAAGAACTTGTCTTTTAATCTCCAATTTGGTTGCAAAATTCACCATGTTATCTATTATAGAAACTTATTGACTCTTCATTAGTGTTTAAATTTACAAGTGGGAAGATTTACTTTTGAGGGAGGGGGGTGAATCAGAAGTAACAAACTTTAACCTCTGAAACTTATCTAACTGAAATCAATACATGCATCTAACATCTCTAATAAACATGAAAGTAAGGACATGCATGAAAATAGATAACACAAGATTTGATCACCCAGAAACCCTCCAAAATGAGGAGGTAAAACTGGGGTGGGGATGACACCACAACTTATCACTACAACAATATGTAACTTTTCAAGGTTACAAAGTTTGACCACCATCAATGGTCTGCCCTGTGAAAGGCCTACCCTATTAAAGGCTCTACACCCTGTTTAAAGTGACATGTCTAAAGGATTTACAAACATTCACTTGGAATGTCACCCTATTAAAGGATTTAACACCTTGTTAAGGATTTATAATATGGCTGCTAAACCAACCTATCATCATAGGATTTTCATTCTCCTAATACAATGGCTAGAAAGTATAGTAGAATGTGTTGACCTGATGACTTGCAATCTTCAATTGCTGATTCCAAATCCTTCTTCTATCCAATTTGATCTGATCCCTCTTGATCTAATATAACATTGTTTGAAGTGTTGATACTTTGTTCTAATCAACTTAATTTTGCAATGATGTTCCTCTTCTAAGTCCTTACACCCCTTAAAACTTCACTACCATTCTCTCTTTGCATTCCATACAATCCACATGACACTTAAATTATGATGTTTTCATCCTCCTTAAAAAGGTTTTGAGACTTAGGGTTAGGTATGAAACTACAATTAAGATTTATCCATCTTTCCCACTCAATTATTTCCATTTTTCTAATTGGTTGCATGCTCTTTCCATGTTTCTGATTGGTTACATGCTCTTTCCATTTTTTTGATTGGTTGCATGTTTATTGCATAGGGATTGTAATAGATTCAATCTTATCTTCTACATCCTTCGAGATTCATCTTGAGTCAGCTCAAAAATGGTTTACATTTGAGTGTTTGAAGGGACAAACTCTTATGTTGATTCGGTATTACTCAGCACTTACTGATTTCTGATGTTTAGCACATATAGGAATTTTGTCTTGCTCGGCTCCTATAGTAACTCTGTCTTTCTCAGCACCTATACTTTTCTCCATACATATACTAGCTCAGCATCAATTGTCACTCAGCACTTGAATAACTCGACACTTATTGAATTTCTAGCTTGGCACTTACTATAGCTCAGCACCTATATTATACTTGGCATCAACTTAGAAATTTCTTAAGTGGGTTGACACTCAATTGTCAAAACCAATCTGAGACCAACGCATTAGGTCCTTTGGAACCTGTAAATGTCTTTGCATTACTTCCAAATGAGGTAATAATAGTACTTGTATATAGGTGACCTCATTTCTAGTGTTGCACTCCTCATGTAACAACTCTAACTATTTACCTTACAAAAATTTGGTCTTTGAAAAATAAAATAAATTGGAAATAGGATCCATGTTCATATTAGATCCACACTTATGTAGATCAGAATGAAGCTTATCCATTTTCTCCCTTATCTCCTTTGTATATCCTGGAACATTACATATTTTAGAAGATAATGTATTGGCACTAGTGACCAATTGGTCCAAATCAGTAATGAGAGTAGATAGCTCAACCTTCTTAATAGCGATTTCAATTGTAACCTTCTCCAATACTATGTTTTCAATTTTCTTTTCTAACCACTACATAAATTTCTCTTGAGTTTCTATACCAGTTTCATTTAGCTTCTCTACTATCTTGATCAAATGTTCAATTACAGGGGCCTTCTCATCCAAATCATCAACAACAAAAATATCAAGAAATATATATTTGATATCATATAATACTTTCCTTTTTTGATGCTCTTTTCTCATCTCTTCTTGCTTGGCCTTCCTATCTAGAAATTCACTTAGTGATATCATTTTCTCAACACTCAACTTAGATGTGTCCCAATTTGCAATCACAATCTCTTCATCATGAGTAACAAGTATACTCTTCATGGTTTGTGGTGACTGCTTCACCTTCTTCTTCAATCTCTTTTCTTTAGAGTTTGGTGTGCTGGAGCTCAACAAAGTTTGATGTTCTTGTATAGCTATTTCTAGACTCAACCTTTGTGGATCCTCTCTAGTCTCCTTAGCCTACTTAGGCTATTTACTAATCTTGGTATCCTCTAGCTTTCTCTCCTATTGTGTGGGATTTTTTCCTTCTCCTTGTTATCATCAACTTTGAGTTCACTGGTTGAACTTTGCTATCCTGCCTCCTTTTCTCCTTCCTGTAGAGGTCCTAAGGCATGTGGTCTCTCACCAATAATATATTGGTTTGCTTTATCATTTTTGGCTCTTTTCTTCCTTGTTAGGATGATTATGATTTTCCTCTATGGTATCATCATCTTTATGTTCTAGCTCTTGTGCATTATCACCTTTATTAGATGAAAGACTTTGTTTCTTAGCTTCACCAATATGTACATCACCTTAACTATCAACTAGACTAACTGAAACAATAGGGATAGTAGGAATAGCTAGTATTGAGTCTACCTATTATTATCTCACATATGTGTCAATGTTAGGATAGTCCTTTAATTTTCAAGCATGGGATTTGGATTCAATAAAACTTTATGAGATGACTTAAGATTGTAGAGATTCATCTATCCTTTCTAGATTGGTCAACATGGACTTCTTTTCTGGTTCAACCTTTACATTATCTTCATTTGTAACATCCTTTACTAGACTGACGTCTAGTTCATCTTCAACTATAACTATTTCAATTTGTTCTCCTCCTTGTTGAACATTATCATCATTGAAATATTTTGTATTATCTAACTCAACATACTCAGCCTTAGCTTGTTCATTCTCATCCTTATTCTAATCATCAATCATAATTCCATATACCTTATTCCAAATGATTTTACTCTCTTTAACCACATTCTCCATTTTTCCTTTAAGAAAAAAAAATGCTCCTCTTAGGAACAAATTTTCTATTATACTCACTCATGGCCTTAAAAAAAAATTTTCTACTCAACTCAAGCATAACATTTTCTAGAGTGCCTTCTCTAATTTTCCTTTCAGTATTCAAGGTATATTTCCATCTTTCATCAATCCTACTATACAACACATTAGGTATCAAATTACCTAGCTCCAATGGCATGTACTTAAATATTTCCATCATATCCAAAACTACTTCCTCAATCTTAGCTTTATATGTAGTGTCTAATGTATCATACTTAATAAACTTGAAACTTGCCATTCATGCACTCCCCCTGATATTCTCATAAAGTCCATCTATATTCTGGAGTGTCTTGTGCACTACAATCATAAATTGACTTGTATCTTATAACTTGGTCCTCTCTTCATTATCATCTTTGGGTATAATAACATTTCTTTTTTATTTAATTATAGGCTTTCTTGGCTCTACCTCTTTAGTGGTATTCCTCTTCTTATTCAATATTCTCCTATGAGTTGGCTTAATAGCTTTAGCTACCTCTTTCTTTGGCTTAGTCACTACCATAGTAGCTTCATGTGCACTCTATCTTGTAACTCTTTGTGTAGTTAGGACAGCCATTCAAAAATGATGCCTCTTTCTTAGCTCCCTCGCCAAATGTTCTCTCCAAACTCTTTATCATCTATTTGTTCTTCTTCTCTATATTAGGTGCATTGATATGTATAGTGATCATATCCTTCATTGTCTCATATCTTCTGAATGTCTTGGCATCCTTATCAAAAGTTTCATCTAATAATGTAGTTATTGATGTTGTAGTTTCATCAATGTTTGTCTCATAGGGTAATGGTCTCAAACATGCCATCTTTGGTATCACTGCCTAAATATATGTCCGATTTGTATCCACTAAGAAACATACATCATCATAATACTTATCAACTAAGGATTGAGGAATTCTTGACCTTTTCTACAACTTTTTCTTGAATTCTTTCAAGTACACATCCATTACCTTCTCAATATTGTCTCCCAATTTCTTAATGAATTCATTGATTTCTGAGTGAATGGCTTCTTCTTATTCCAAGTAACATTACCAATGGTAGGAAAATAATTATGTACATAAAAGAATATACAGACAATCAGTGAACCAAATTTGCACATAGTTTTCTTTTCTTTTCTAATGCTCTCCAAATTCTCAGCCAATTATGTCAATTGCAAGTTGGGAAGGTCATAGGCGTGCTCTTTCTTCACAATTTTCTATGCCACATCCATTGCAACACTATCTAGTTGGCTAGACTATTAGAATTAATGAGCATTGACCCTCACTACAAACTCAATCTTGGCATAGTAACAGTGGAAATAATAATACCACACTTGTTCTGTATTAATGTGTTAGCCTCAATCATGTCCTTGGTCTGATAATGAATTGTCCTAACCTTCTTTGTGACAGGGTATCTAGTGACTAGGGGAACAATTTGTCTTGTGATCTAAACTAGTTCACTGTCCAACCATATCTTCATGTTGCAAATTTAGCTCAAAACAATCTTAATCCATTAAATTTTGAAAATCCTTGGAAAATTTAGGGCATGATTTGACCCTTTCTTAGCAATGTGTTTGTGTTCTTTCTTCAATTTTCCATCAATGCACAAATTCTCATATGCTCTCCTCAACTCAAAATCTCCTACCTCACTAATTTTACACATGTAACAAGATATCACTTCATGAATCAAGATGACTTTTCATGGGATTAAGGATAGGGCACTAGATGTATCCCCCTTTGCTATAATCTTTAGATAAGCTTTGTGATGCAAGGGACTCCCCTTAATACCATAAACTCGTAACAAAAACAAAGAAACAATAGAAAATGCGAGAAACAAAATATGGACTTCTTATTATCGCCGCAAATGTGGAATTACAAAATTCTCAATTAGAATATGCTAACCCAAATGGGTGTCTTCATTATGGTAATTTGCAAGATAGTGTTGTGAACTATCACCCAGAGCTGTCCTAGACAATGTTTGGGCCTTTCTTAAATAGGTAGTTTTATGCCACCCGAGAAGGTTCTAGATGCTCAAACTTAATACCTAGGGCCGATAGACCCTAGAAATACATATAGAGTTAGCCAAATACATCTTTGACAAATTATTTCAGAAATTTTGGTAGCCTAACTTTTGAAGGCCATAACTCATGAAACATTGCTTTGATTGGCTATTATAACCACTTTTCAGAAATGTCAGCTCCTAATCTACAGGCTTGGAATCATGCTAGCACCCTTCCATCCAATTTTTGGACCTCATCTGGGCACTCTAAGGCCTCCAATGGTGAGCCTGAAGATTTTTCTGCAAATTTTTCACCGAAAATCTGTAATAACTTCTCTAATACTTAAGCTGGAGCAATGAGATTTTTATGGTAGGCTTTTACCTCTAAAATGAACCTTCCTTTAGAAAATGAGAACATTTTGAGCTCATATGAAAAACTTACTAAAAATAGAAAATTCCCATAAATAGTAACCACCCAATCTACTAGTCCTTATTAAAATAGAAAAGGCTGAAAATAATTTTTTTTTGGGTGATGCAAGATTGCCCTTACACGTAGGATGTTCATGCATCAGACACGTGGGGTAATTTGAGAAATGACCCCATCACATCTTAGGTGTTTATAGGAAAACCAAGACAATTGACCTCCTCCTTTGCTAGCCATGATGAATCCTCAACTAGTCTCCCTTTCCATTTGACCAAATATTCCTCATAAGTTCTGTTTCTGGTTCTTTTTCCAATACAACTGTCTAGTATCTCCTCAATCTCCTTGGTAGTCAAACTAGCTATTGGAATGCTCCACTGCGCTTCTGCAAATTCATCTCCATCACCTCCTTCATAATACTTTTTCAACTCTAAAATATTAAATACTGGTGAAATATTCAATTCAGCAGGCAACTCCACTTTAGACACATTTCTAGAATCGTGCCTCTTCACTATCTTGCACAGTCCAAACTTCTTCATCTTCAGCTTATTATATGTACTGATGAGCCTATAAAATGTCATATTTATATCCATCTACTATAACACTTTTCCCCATGATTTTAATATATTCCCAAGTAATTTCCATATATTAACTTGATTTATGAAGCATTAACTATGATAAATGATTTATTGATTAACATTTGTATGTGTAGCTAGTTAATGTTGAATTGTGAAGATTTATTATGATAAATTGTTGAAGTATAATTATCTTGAGGTTATTAACATGTTTTTTTTGAGCTATTTGAGTCATTTATGCAGCTGAAAAGAAGGAGAAGCAAGTTGACACTTGTCAACATTCAATAATTGCAAGAAATGCAAAAAAAGTCAAAAGTTTCATAAAAATAGGCATATTTTACTCAATTCTTCATGAAATTAAGAATGGCTTATGGATTTAGAAAGCTAAAGACAAGGTGCACAAATCATTTTGATAATTTTAGTTGGTTCAAAAGAGTTAATGAGCACCACAAATTAGAAGTTGACTAAGGAAAAGGTGGCACATTTTTAGGCAGCAAAAAAACCACTTTCAATAAAATAATCATAACTTCCACAATTCTTAATGAAATTTGTATTTTCAAAATGATCTGGAAAGATAAAAATGAGGATAAAAATTTGGTAAAGGGGTTTGATATAATTCAAAATAATAAAGGAGAACCATGCACTTGAGTGGATGCTAAAAATGTAGAACTGAAAATCAGCACACTTAGTCATTAGTTTTGTAATAAATATCTTCCTTGTTTAAAGAATGATGAGACACTTGTTAAATGGTTGCTAGAGAGTCAATAATCTTATATATTCAAATTTTTAATCAAGAAATTGATATGCAGACATACATAGAGATATAAATAGATTAGATAATATACAGTTCCTGTAGCCATTACAGTGCAGTTTTCTTGTAGTTTCCTGCAACTATTGTTGTATAGTTAGATTTATTTATAGCATTGTTATAGTTCATATTTTTCAATGATAGAATAGCTTAGAGAGTTTTATAGTGCATATACTTTGCAGACTTTTTTCAAGTATACATCCTCAAGTTGACAATTTAAATGAACCTTCTCTATTAGAAAGATAACTGCTCATTTTGGATGTCTAATCCATGATTTGTGTTTGTAAACCAAGTTATTGATCTAATTGGGAAGCCAACATGTTTTGGGATGATTTAGAGGATTTCTTCTTAACATTAGATGTTAAACCAACATCTTTTGTAGAGAAAAACTATGAGCCATATGAAGATAGTGCATACATTCCTGTACTTTTATTAAATCAGCTACACAAATTGGTTTTTAAATGTCAAGAAGAGGATGAAGAAGTATCTCATCTACACAAAGAAAACAAGGAGGGTTCAAAATTTTTTCTTCCATGAGGGTTTCCTATTAGACATCTCATTCATATGGAGGAAAAGATGCTATCACAAGCTATGATTACAGCAAAGGAAGAACTTGCAATAGAAGATGAAGCTACATATGTAGCTACACCTAAAGGGGAAATAGTTTAGCTTACTTATGCACTTCAATATAGCAATATATATTATCAACATGAAGTTATAAGTGAGTTTTCTGATTTATTTCTAAAAGTATTGTTGTTTGTGAAGTTTCTATTGATGCTACAACTATTTCCAATTTCTCATAAGCATGTGAAGCATTGGAAGATTTTGAGAAGATGAAGATACTTCAAAGAACCAGTTAATGGTCTTGTTTAATTTGGTTATGTTATTTGGTTAGTGTAGGTTAGGATAGGTTAGGGTAGGTTTTTCATTCAATAAGTGTTGTTACACAATGTCTTAGAGTTAATAGTTGTCTAGCTTAGTTTGTTTCTTGGTTCTTCTTGTCTCAATGAGTATTTTGGAGGAGTTTATAGCTAGTTGGTTGGTCATATTTCAAATCATTTTCCAAAGGCCTGAGTGATTCAAGTTTCTAATTCTGGAAGAGAGTCTTTGCATATATTTCCAAAGGTTTCATTGAGTATTTGAGTCTTCATGATGTCAAGAATGTATATTCAATGATAGTGTCTAGTTGGTATTATGTATAGGTTTCCTGTTGCAATAGTTAGCCCTGCAGCAACTACTATCTGGTTTTAACAATCACTCCTATAGCCAGTTCTCTTTGATTCAATAGACAATCCTACAGCAACTACTATGTGATCCAAAAGATAACTTTTAAAAATTATGAAGACATTTCTCATATTAAATATGAAATACTCTTGGAGGGACCTAAATTTCAACAATAAAGGGATCTATACTTTCAGCTATTTGCAAAGTTTGAAGTTTCTCACAACGACACAAATGGTACTATGTTTATGATTTTCATTTATTCACAATATTTATGATTTTTAGTAATTGATTATCTATGCATTGAATTTTGTTTTTCAATTATCATTATTGTAATTATATGCTTCATGAGTGATTTGATGCTACCCTCATACATACATTATCGTTTGAGGACAAACAACCCTTTAGTTGGGGGGAGCACATACACGCCTTTTTTTATTGTCATAGACCATTCAAGGATGACCTTTCATGAATATTTTTAGGCTATGTCCTATATTCTTGGTGAAAAATATGCAGATAAGAGAGGGAAAAAAGAGTATGGAATGATAATAGCTTTCATGACTAACTAATGCCTATCCCTTGCTTGAGGACAAGCGAGATTTCAGCTAGGGGGAATGATGAGCCTATAAAATGTCATATTCATATTCATCTACTATAACACTTTACCCCATGATTTTAATATATTCCCAAGCCATTTCCATATATTAACTTGATTTATGAAGCATTAACTATGATAAATGATTTATTGATTATCATTTGTATGTGTAGCTAGTTAATGTTGAATTATGATGATTTATTATGATAAATGGTTATTATTGAAGTATAAGTATCTTGAGTTGATTAAAATGTTTTTTTTGAGGTATTTGAGTCATTAATGTATCTGGAAAGAAGGAGAAGCAAGTTGACACTTGTCAACATTCAACAATTGCAGGAAATGCTGAAAAAGTCGAAAGTCAGTTTCATAAAATAGGCATATCTTACTCAATTCTTCATGAAATTTAGAATGGCTTATGGATTTGGAAATCTAAAGACAAGGTGCACAAATCCTTTTGAGAATTTTAGTTGGTTCAAAATAGTTAATGAGTACCACAAATCAGAAGTTGACTGAGGAAAAGGTGGCACATTTTCAAGTAGCAAAAAAACCACTTTCAGTAAAATAATCATAACTTCCACATTTCTTAATGAAATTTGCATTTTAAAAATGATCTAAAAGAGAAAAAGGAGGATCACAATTTGGTAAAAAAATTTGATATAATTCGAAATAATAAAGGAGAACCATGCGCTTGAGTGGATGCTAAAAATGTGGAACTGAAAATCAGCACACTTAGTCATTAGTTTTGCAATAAATCTCTTCCTTGTTTAAAGGAATAATAAGACGCTTGTTAAATGGTTGTTAGAGAGTCAATAATCTTATATATTCAAAATTTTAATCAAGCATTTGATATATAGATATACATAGAGAAATAGATAGATTAGATAATATACAATTCCTAAAGCCATTACTATGCAGTTTTCTTGTAGTTTCCTACAGCCATTTTTGTATACTTAGATTTATTTCCATCATTCTTATAGTTTCATATTTTGCAACAATATAATAGCTTAGAGATTTTTATAGTGCATATACTTTTTAGACATGTTTCAAGTATACGTCCTTAGGTTGACAATTTAAATGAACCTTCTCTAGTAGAAAGATAACTACTCATTTTGGATGTCTAATCCATGAGTTGTGTTTGTAAACCAAGTTATTGATCTAATTGGGAAGCCAACATGTACCTACTTAAAAACACTCCTTTCTCAAATGAACCATGACTTCATCTCCAATATAAAATTCCTTATATCTCCTTTTCACATCTTCCTTAGCCTTATACTTTGTATTCATATTTATGATGTGCTTCCTCACCTCCTCATGGATGTTCTTCAAATGTTCATCAAAATCTTCTACTTCAGCATTACTTATCTCTCCCTTATCCAACTTCCTTAATTTAGAAACATTTCTAGGACTACTCCCATATACAATCTAGAATGGTGATTTAATAGCACTCATATTGATAGAATTATTATATGAAAATTCCACTTGTGGTAAAATCATATCCCATCCATTTAGTTTATCTCCAACCAAGCATCTCAACAAGATTCCCAAACTATGGTTCATAGCTTTTGTCTATCCATCAGTTTGTGGATGGTGTGATGAACTGAACTTCAAATCTATCTTCAACTTCTTCTACAATGTACGCCAAAAATACCCAACAAATTTGGTATCTTGATCTGAAACTATACTCTTTGGCAAACCATGTAATCTCACCACTTCTCTGAAAAATGACTCTTCTACATGAATAGAATCACTAGTCTTCTTGCAAGGAATAAGATGTGCCATCTTTGAAAATTTGTCAACCACCACAAAAATATAATCATGCCCATGTTGTGTCCTTGGTAATCCAAGAACAAATCCATGTTGACATCCTCTCATGACTTCACTGGTATAGGTAATGGTTGATACAACCTTGTATTCTGCTTCACTCCTTTCACCATCTAACATGCTTAGTAATTTTGTACAAACTTTGTTAGATCTTGTTGTAACTGTGGCCAGTAATAATTTTCAGCAACCAAAGCTATAGTTTTATCTCTACCAAAATTTCTACTCAATCCTCCACTTTTCTTCTCGTTGATGAGGTTCTCTCTCATTGAACTTCTTCGAATGCACAACTGGCTTCCTTTGAACAACATATTATCTTGGATCATAAAATCCAACCACTTTTCTTTGTCAAGTATAACAAGTTTTGTACAAGCCTTCCACACTTCACCAAAATCAAGATCATCTGGATACAATATACTAAGTTCCTTGAACCCAACCATCTCTATTTACATTTCTGTCAGCAAAAGTTGTCTTCTACTAAGAGCATCTACAACTTTGTTAGACTTCCCACTTCTATGTTTCAAAACAAATGTATAACTTTGAAAAAACTCAACCCATTTTAAATGCCTTCGGTTCAATTTTCCTTGACTATTCAAATATTGCAAAGCTTGATGATTAGTATACAAAATAAACTCCTTGGGGAGAAGATAGTGTCTCCAATTATTCAATGCTTGAACTATGGCATAAAATTCATGATCATAAACATAATATTTTCTTTTTGCATCATTCAATTTCTCACTGAAATAAGCAACTGGTCCACCTTCCTAGCTCAAAACAGGTCCTATTGCAGTACCACTAGCATCATAGTCTACTTGAAACACCTTGTTAAAATTAGGAAGTGCTAAAATAGGTTGTTCAGTAACTTTCTATTTCAACAAATTGAAACTCTTATCTACTCCTACATTCCACTTAAACTCTTTCCTATCTCCTCTCATTGTTTCTATCAAGGGTCCACAAATATTGCTAAAACTTCTTATGAACTTTCTATAAAATGTAGCCAATCCATGAAAACATCTTACTTCTGTCACACTCCTTGGAGTAGGCCATTCAAGGATAGCCTTTACTTTCTCTAGGTCCATTTTTGGACCTTCTCCTGAGTCTACAAATCCCAAGTACGCCAACTCCTTCTTTACAAAACTGCACTTCTTCAGATTTATCAACAACTTTTCTTCCCTCAACTTTTCAAATCCCTTGTGAATATGAATCAAATGCTCCTCCAATGTCTTACTAAAGATCAATATATCATCTAGGTAAACAATGACAAACTTACCTAGAAACTCCTTTAGTACCTCATTCATGAGCCTCATGAAAGTTCTTGATGTGTTGATTAGCCCAAAAGGCATGACTAACCACTCATATGGTCCTTCCCTTGTCTTGAAAGTAGTCTTCCACTTGTCACCTTCTCTGATATGAATCTGATGGTACCCACTCTTCAAATCTATCTTTGAGAAATACTGAGCTCCACTCAAACAGTCCACAATATCATCCATCCTAGGTAAAGGAAATCTATACTTGATGGTGATCTTGTTGATAGCATAAGAATCTATGCACATTCTCCATTCTCCATTCTTCTTTGGTGTTCACACTACTGGTACAACACATGGACTTAGACTCTCTCAAACCAACCCCTTCTAAAACAACTCATGAACTTGCCTATTCAACTCTTCACTTTTTTTTGCTGTCATTCTATGCACTGGCTTTTTTGGCAAACTGGCTCCTAGAACCAAATCCATCTAGTGACTGATCTTCCTCATTGGGGGCAATCCATTAGGTACATTATCTGATACAATATCAAAAAAATCTTCCAACATATTTGCAACTTCTGCAAGTACCTCCTCTACTTCTTCTTTACTATCTTTAGGAATTAGAGCAAAAAAAATATGCTCATGTGTCATACCTTTAAGAAACTCATTAACATCAACAAAACATATTCTGGTAGCACTACATATCTTTTCTTCTTTATCCTTCAATGACTTCAACTTATGTTTCACTCCATCCTTAGTTAGAGTGTAGGTATTTTCTCACCCATCATGTATAGCATGTCTATCAAACTGCCATGGCTACCCAAAAACATATGACATATGTCCATAGGTATGATATCACATAGTACCTCATCATGGTAGCTCATAATCTTGAACTTCACTGAGCACTACTCATTGACCATAACCTTGTGATCATCTTGCACCCAAGTAATATAGTATGGATGTGGGTGTTTCTATCTCTTCAGCTTTAACTTGGTGACCATCATTTCTGACACTAGATTTCCAATACTTACACTATCGATGATCACATCACAGCACTTATCTTCACATTTGTACCTTGTTCGAAACAAACTTCTTCTCTAATTAGGTTCATTCTCACCACTTAGCAGGACTCTTTTGTTAACTAGGACTTTTCCTCTTTTAGCATCTTCAGAATGTGAGGATCTGGCATCTTCATCAACATGTGCAACTCTCACCTAAACTTCTATTCTTTGATCTGTCCTTTCTTGGCCTTGGGTACATTCAAATGCTCTATGCCCTTCTTCTCTACAGTGAAAACATTTTCCATCGAAGCCTCCTCTTCTAGATCCTTGTCCTCTACCTCTTCCTCTCTAATTTTTATTATTCTGAGCATGGAAATGATTGGAATTGTTTCCCCTTTGGTTTTGGTTTCTACTTCCATCCTCATCCTTGTTCTTCTAATCATCATTACAGCCTCCACAAGATCGTTTGCCAGATCTTCCACCACGACCTATTCCACTATTCTTATTGTCAAACTTCTTGCTCAATTTCTCCTTAACTCTTAGGGAAAACTGATATGCCTCCTCAATACTACTCATTCAAACTAGACTTAGCTCATCCTAAATTCTTGGCCTTAACCCATTAAGATAATGAGCAACTTTCTCCTTATTAGCTTCTGCATGGTCAGCTCTAATAAGAAATATGTAGAACTCTTTAGTATGCTCTTAAATAGATTTTTTTGCTTGCTTCATTCATTGCATCTTTTTTAACAGATCAAGCTCATAATCCATAGGAATGAATTGTCACTTCATTTTAGCTATCATCCTATCCCATCTAGTGATTTTTTCCTTTCCCTTTCTATTTTTCTCCAATTGAACTTCTTACCACCAGATCTTTGCATGTCCCTTTAGTTTCACCTTCTCAAAATTGACCCTATCTAGATCCTCAATATCTTCATACTCAAAGTACTCCTCTAGTTCATTGATCTAATTGATCAGCTCTTCTAGGATAAGATTTCTAGAGAATATGGGAACCTCAAACTTGGGTCTTTTTCCAATCTTGGAGATGGCCCTAAAAAACCTCTCTTCCTCTAGATTTAGAACTACCTCTTCTTCGACATTTTCTTCTACTTCATCCTCATCCTCGTTTTCATCTCTTATAGGAAGATTTATTCTTCTTTGCATTTATTCTTCCAATGCTTGAATTTATCTTTGGAGAGCTCAGAAACCCTCATGTGTAGCACCTATAGCTCTTCTACCATGCTCTCTTCATGGAGGCATTTTCATGCTTCCATTGAAACCCTAGTGCAAACTAACTCACAATCAATGATTTGTCCACACACTCAGCCCAAACCATAGTCATGGTGCAAATTGCCTCACAATCAAAAATTTATCCAAACACCCAAGAACTCTAGCTCTAATACCAGTTGATGTAGGGGACTCCCCTTAATACCATAAACTCATAAAAAAAACAAAGAAACAATAGTAACTATGAGAAACAAAATATGGACTTCTTATTATTGCCACAAATGTGAAATTATAGAATTCTCAATTACAATATGCTAACCCAAATAGGCACCTTCATTGTAGTAATCTGCAAGACAGTGCTGCGAACTATGACCCAGAGTTCTCCTACACAATGTTTGGGCATTTCTTAAATAGGCAGTTTTATGCCACCTGGGAAGGTTCTAGATGATCAAACTAAATACCTAAGACTGAAATACCCTACCAATACACACAAAGTCAGCCAAATACATCTTTGACAAATTATTTTATAAATTTTGGTAGCCCAACTTTCGAAAGTCATAAATCATGAACCGTTGCTCTAATTGGCTATTATAATCACTTTTTAGAAATGCCAACTAGTGCCCTTTTGTTGAGTTTTTCAACCTCATACGGGCACTCTAAGGCCTCCAATGGTGATCCTGAAGATTTTTTTGCAAATTTTTCCACTAAAAATTTGCAACAACTTCTCTGATACTTAAGCTAGAGCAATGAGATTTTTATGGTAGGCTTATATCTCTAAAATCAACCTTCCTGTAGAAAATGAGAATGTTTTGAGCTCATATGAAAAACTTACTAAAAAATAGGAAGTTTTCATAAATAGTAACCACCCTGTCTACTAGTCCTTATTAGAATAGAAAAGGCTGAAAATAAAATATTTTTAGGTGATGCAAGATTGTCCTTACACCCAAGATGCTCATGCATTAGACACCTGGGATAATTTGGGAAGTGACCCTGTCACATCTCAGGTGTTCAAAGGAAAACCAAGATGATTGACCTCTTCCTTTGCTAGCCATGATGAATCCTCAGTTGATCTCCCTTTCCATTTGACCAGATATTTCTCATATGTTCTATTTCTGGTACTTTTTCCAATATGACTATCTAGTATTTCCTCAATCTCCTTGGTAGCCAAACTACCTACTAGAATGCTCCACTGCACTTCTACAACTTCATCTCCATCACCTCCTTCATAATACTCTATCAAATTTGAAATATTAAATACTAGTGAAATATTCAATTTAGTAGGCAACTTCACTTCATATGCATTTCAAAAATCATGCCTCTTCACTATCTTGCACAGTCCAAACTTCTTCATCTTTAGCTTATTATATGTACCTACTAGAAAAATGCTCCTTTCTCAAATGAACCATGACTTCATTTCCAATCTAAAATTCCTTATATCTCCTTTTCACATCTGCCTTAGCCTTATATTATGTATTTATCTCTATGATTGCTTCCTCACCTCCTCATGGATGTTCTTCAAATGTTCAGCAAAATCTTCTACTTCAGTACTACTTATCTCTCCCTTATCCAACTTCCTCAATTTAGAAACATTTATGGGACTACTCCCATATACAATCTAGAATGGTGATTTACCAATACTCCTATTGATAGAATTATTATATGCAAATTCTACTTGTGGTAAAACCATATCCCATCCTTTTGGTTTATCTCCAACCAAGCATCTCAGCAAGTTTCCCAAACTATGGTTCATAGCTTATGTCTATCCATCAGTATGTGGATGATGTGATGAATTGAACTTCAAATCTGTCTTCAACTTCTTCCATAATGTATGCCAAAAATACCTAGCAAATTTGGTATCTTGATCTAAAACTATACTCTTTGGCAAACCATGTAATCTCACCACTTCTCTGAAAAACAACTCTTCTACATAAACAGCATCACTAGTCTTCATGCAAGGAATAAAATGTGTCATCTTTGAAAATCTATCAACCACCACAAAAATAGAATCATGCTCCCACTGTGTCCTTGAGAATCCAAGAACAATATCCATGCTAACATGATGACATCCTCCCATGGCTTCTCTGGTATAGGTAATGGCTGATACAACCCTGTATTTTGCTTCACTCCATTTGCCATCTGACATAATCAGCAACTTTTTACAAACTTCATCACATCTTGTTGTAACTATGGCCAGTAATAATTTTTAGCAACCAAAGCTATAGTTTTATCTCTACCAAAATATCCAGCCAATCCTCCACTATACTTCTCCTTGATGAGGTTCTCTCTCATTAAACTTCTTGGAATGCACAACTAGCTTCCTTTGAACAACATATTATCTTGGATCATAAAATCCAACCACTTTGTCCTGTCAAGTGTAACATGTTTTGTACAAGTCGTCCATGCTTCACCAAGATCAAGATCATCTGGATACAACATACTAATTTCCTTGAACCCAACCACCTCTATCTACATTTCTATCAGCAAAAGTTTTCTTCTACTAAGAGCATATGTAACTTTGTTAGACTCCCCACTTTTGTGTTTCAAAACAAATGTATAACTTTGAAAAAACTCAACCCATTTCAAATGCCTTTGATTCAATTTTCCTTGACTATTCAAATATTGCAAAGCTTGATGATTGGTATACAAAACAAACTCCTTGGGGAGAAGATAGCATCTCCACTTCTTCAATGCTTGAACTATAGCATAAAATTCTTGATCATAAATAAAATATTTTCTTTTTGCATCATTCAACTTCTCACTGAAATAAGCAACTAGTCTACCTTCCTGGCTCAAAATAGCTCCTATTGCAGTACCACTAGCATCACAGTCTACTTGAAACACCTTGTTAAAATTAGAAAGTGCTAAAATAGGCTGCTCAGTAACTTTATGTTTCAACATATTGAAACTCTTATCTACTCCTATAGTCCACTTAAACTCTTTCTTATCTCCTCTCATTGTTTCAGTCAAGGGTCCACAAATACTACTAAAACTTCTTATGAACTTTCTATAAAATTTAGCCAATCCATGACAAGATTTTACCTCTATCACACTCCTTGGAGTAGGTCATTCAAGGATAGCCTTCACTTTCTTGGGGTACTTTTTTGGACCTTCTGCTGAAACTTCAAATCCCAAGTACACCAACTTCTTTACAAAATTGCACTACTTCAGGTTTATCAACAACTTTTCTTCCCTCAACTTTTCATACACCTTGCAAATATGAATCAAATGCTCCTCCAATGTCTTACTAAAGATCAATATATCATCTAGGTAAACAATCACAAACTTACCTAGAAACTCCTCTAGTACCTCATTCATGAGCCTCATGAAAGTGCTCGGTGCATTGGTTAGCCCAAAAGGCATGACTAACCACTCATACAGTCCTTCCCTTGTCTTGAAAGTATTCTTCCACTCATCACCTTCTCTGATATGAATCTAATGGTACCCACTCTTTGGATCTATCTTTGTGAAATACTAAGCTCCACTCAAATAGTTCATAATATCATCCATCCTTGACAAAGGAAATCTATACTTGATGGTGATCTTATTGATAGAATGAGAATTTGTGAACATCCTCCATTCTCCATTTTCTTTGCTACTAACACTGCTGGTATAACACATTGACTTAGACTCTCTCGAATCAACCCCTTCTATAACAACTCATGAACTTGCTTGTTCAACTCTTCACTTTCTGCTGGTGTCACTATGTGTGTTGCCTTGTTTGGAAAACTAGCTCCTGGAACCAAATCCATCTAGTGACTGATTTTCCTCATTAAGGGCAATCCATCAACTACATTATCTTATACAATATCAGAAAACTCTTCCAACATATCTGAAACTTCTATAGGTACCTTCTTTACTTTTTCTTTACTGTCTTAAGGAATTATAGCAAAACACATATGCTCATGTTTCATACCTTTAAGAAACTCTTTTCCATAAACAAAACATATTCTGGCAGCACTACATACCTTTTCTTATTTATTCTTCAACGACTTCAACTTATGTTTCACTCCATCCTTAGTTAGAGTATAGGTATTTGCTCACCCATCATGTATAGCATGCCTGTCAAACTACTATGGCCTACCCAAAAACATATGATATACGTCTATAGGTATGATATCACATAGTACCGCATCCTAGTAGCTCCCAATCTTGAACTTCACTAAGCACTACTCATTGACCATAGCCTTGTGGTCATCTTACACCCAAGCAATATGATATGGACGTGGGTGTTTCTATCTCTTTAGCTTCAACTTGGTGACCATCATTTTTGACACTATATTGTTAGTACTTCCACTATCAATGATCACATCATAACACTTGTCTTCACATCTACACCTTGTTTGAAACAAACTCCTTCTTTGATTAGGTTCATTCTCACCACTCAGTAGGACTCTTTTGTTAACGAGGACTTCTCCTCTTTCAGCATCTTCTAAACGTGAGGATTTTGCATCTTCAACAATATGTGCAACTCTTGCCTAAACTTCTATTCTTCAATCTATCCTTCCTTGGAATTAGGTACTTTCAAATCCTCTATGCCCTTCTTCTCCATAGTGAGAATATTTTCCATAGAAGCCTCTTCTTCCAGATCCTTGTCCTCTGCCTCTTCCTCTCTAATTTTTATTTTCCTAAGCATGAAAATAATTGGAATTTTTTCCCCTTTGGTTTTAGTTTCTACTTCCATCCTTATCCTTGTTCTTTTGATCATTATTATGACCTCCATAAGATTGTCTGCCAGATCTTCCACCATAACCTCTTCCACTATTCTTATTGTCAAACTTCTTGCTCAATTTCTCCTTAACTCTTAGGGAAACCTGGTAAGCCTCCTCAATATTTCTCATTCAAACCAAACTTAGCTCATCCTAAATGCTTGGCCTTAACCCATTAAGATAATGGGCGACTTTCTCCTCATTAGCTTCTGCATGGCCGGTTCTAATGAGAACTTGGTAGAACTCTTTAGTATACTCTTGAATAGATTTTCCCACTTGCTTCATTCCTTGCATCTTCTTTAATATATCAAGCTCATAATCCATAGAAATGAATTGTCACTTCATTTTAGCTATCATTCAATCCCATTTGGTGATTTTTTCCTTTCTCTTTCTATTTTGCTCCAACTGAACTTCTTGCCACCAGATCTTTGCATGTCCCTTTACTTTTGCCTTCTCAAAATTGACCCTATCTAGATCCTCAATATCTTCATACTCAAAGTACTCCTCTACTTCATTGATCTAGTTGATCATCTCTTCTAGGCTAATATTTCCTAAAAATGTGGGAGCCCCAAACTTAGCTCTTTTTTGAATCTTGAAGATGGCCCTAAAAACCCTCTCTTCCTCTAGATTTAGAATTGTCTTTGCTTCAAAATTTTCTTCTACTTTGTCCTCATCCTTGCTTTCATCTCTTATAGGAAGATTTATTCATCTTTGCATTTGTTCTTCCAATGCTTGCATTTTCCTTTGGAGGGCTTGAAAAACCTTAGGTGTAACACCTATAGCTCTTATGCCATGCTCTCTTCGTGGAAGCATTTTTTCACTTTCGTTGAAACCCTAATACAAACTGCTTCACAATTAATGATATGTCCACACGCTCAACCCAAACCACAGTCCTAGTGCAAACTACCTTACAATCAACAATCTACCCACACACTCAAGAACTCTAGCTCTAATACCACTTGATGCAGGGGACTCCCCTTAATACCATAAAATCATAACATAAACAAAGAAACAACAACAAATGTGAGAAACAAAATATGGACGTTTTATTATTGCTGCAAATGTGAAATTATAGAATTCTCAATTACAATATGCTAACCCAGATGGGCACCTTCATTGCAGTAATCTGCAAGATAGTGTTGCGAACTATCACCCAGAGCTATCCTAGACAATGTTCAAGCCTTTCTTAAATAGGCAATTTTATGCCACCTGAGAAGGTTTTAGATACTCAAAATTAATACCTAGGGTCAAGAGACCCTAACAATACACATAGAGTCAACCAAATACATCTTTGACAAATTATTTTAGAAATTTTGGTAGCCCAAATTCCGAAGGCCATAACTCATGAACAATTGCTCTGACTAGGTATTATAACCACTTTTCATAAACACCAGCTCCTAATCTATAGGCTTGATATGGTGCTAGCACCCTTTCATTGAATTTTTGGACCTCATCTGGGCACTCTAAGGCCTCCAATGGTGAGCCTGAATATTTTTCTACAAATTTTTCCACCAAAAATCCTCAATAACTTATCTAATACTTAAGCTAGAGCAATGATATTTTTATGGTAGGCTTATATCTCTTAAATGAACCTTTTTGTAGAAAATGAGAACATTCTAAGCTCGTATGAAAAACTTACTAAAAATAGCAAGTTCCCATAAATAGTAACCACCCTATCCACTAGTCCTTATTAAAATAGAAAAGTCTGAAAATAAAATATTTTTGGGTGATGCAAGATTGCCCTTATACCCAAGATGCTCATGCATCACTTTGAACTTAGGTGGATTAACAACTTTATTTCTTACTAATTCAACTCTACAAACCTTTAATTAAGTCTTATTTTCTATTGCAGATGAAAGTGGATACCATAATGTCAATTAAGGTTTGAAAATCTATTTTACTCAACTGCAACTCAAGTCTCACAAATATTCTCACAATGTTGGCATGTAGTAAATCATCATGAACTCACACAAATTTGCTCATAAATTTGCTCAGACATATTTCTACACAATCTAAATGTCATATCTATTTTATTGATGAAGAGGATTTGAGGAATTGCTCGTAACAATAGCATCTAGAGGAAAGGTTGAGTTATGAAAAGGATAATACAATGGACATTTGATTAGATATATTTTGATAAAGAAAAGTGATTGTTTATATCAAGAAAGTCAAGCCAAGCTAAGCAATAGAGTAAAAGGCTAAGGAATGTTGAGTGATGCTAGTGTCGAGAAAATTTGGTGTTGACCATGCACTAGTATCGACTAAGAAAAATAAATGATGTTGAGCCAAAAGATTAATAGCGACCAAATAATTTAGTGATGACCAAGTGTTAGAATTTAGAGATTTTTTAGTAATAGTATTAAGAATAAATTTGAGGAAATTGGGAGATCTAGCCTACTCAGTTGATTTCTTAGGAGATGTAAATCATGTTGAAGATAAGACTGATGTTTGAGATCATTAAATATAAGGCAAGGATTAGGTAAAGTCCTAATAGAAGAATTCTAGAGAAGTTTCTAGAGGATGATCAAGAAGATGGATAGATACAATGAATCATGTTGAACTTGATCATAAACCCTAAGATCTACGGTGATCGCAGAAAATGTTAAAGCAAGAATTGCCTATTTAAAGAGGTACAGATCCAAACAAACGGTAGGGTGTGGTGTGTATGTGAGAGACACTTACAGAAAAAGGTTGATTAGAGATGCACAAGTATGAGAGTGAATGTGAAGCTAAAGGGGTTTGCTTATGCATATGCTACTAATATTGATAAGTAAATCTAAGTAGATGGCTTAAGTTTTGGTAAAGAGAGAAGGTTTATTGCTTGAAGCGTTTCCAAGTGAATCATGAACAAAGATGACAATGTGTAGCTTATCAGTAATTCGGTACAAGGATTGAATGAAGATCTAAACTTGCGAAGTGAGTTGTAGTCATACAGATCAAAACTTGATTTTTTTTTTCTAATCATTGTAAACAATTTATATTGAAATTCTTTTAATAGAGGTTGACCTAACAGTCATTTGAAAGACTTAACAATCTATGTAAATCCTTTGACAAGGTGACATTCTAAATGGAATGATCAAAGTCCTCTCACAAGGCCACTCCTAATAGGGTGATTAAATCCTTTAACAAGGTCACATTTAACTATGTCTATTGTAAACCTTTAATAGGGTTGGCTCACTTAGAAAGAGTGAAAAAGTGGTGACATGTTGTTGGTAGTTTTTCCAAAATTTGATTTCCACGTAAAATCCTAGTGTCAAATATGTGTTAAAATCTTTATATGTTTTACATGTGATAAATTTTTCATTAAGAAAGCAAGTTATGTTTGAGACAATAATTGTATTATTACAATAGAGACCAAGCAATGGTAGGATAAGTAGATTAGTGAATGTTTGTGTTTAACTGTTCAAATGGTACTTATGGACCTTGAGTAACTGATTCACCCCACCCCCCCTCTCAATTATTCTAAACATTTCTAAAAAGGTAATAGTGGAAATAATCATTGTGTGCTTGTTCCATATTACCGATGTGTTAGCCTCTATCATATCATTGCTCTAGCAACAAGTTGTCTTAACCTTGTTTGTGATAGGGTATCTAGCGACTAGGGGAACAATTTGTCTTGTGATCTCACCTAGTCTACCTTCCAACCATATCTTCATGTTGTTAATTTAGCTCAAAAAAATCTTAATCCATTCAATTTTGAAAACCCTTGGAAAATTTAGGGCATGAGTTAACCCTTTCTCAGCAATGTATTTGTGTTCTTCCTTCAGTTTTCCATCAACACAAAAATTCTCATAAGTGCTCCTCAACTCAAAATCTCTTACCTCACCAATTTTACTCATGTCAAGATGACTCTCAGTGGGATTGAGGATAAGGCACCAGATATATCCCCCTTCACCAAAATCTCTGGTTAAGCTTTGAACTTAAGTGGATTACATACTTCATTTCTTACTAATTCAACTTGCAAACTTTTAATTCAATATTATTTTCTATTAAAAATGAACTACATGCCATAATGTTACTTACTATTTGAAAATATGCTTTACCCATTCACAACTCAAGTCTCACAAATATTCTCATAGCATCGATGGCATGAAGTAAATCATCACAAACTCACACAAATTTTCTCAAAAATTGTAGGGGCTCTATATGCTCCTGAAAACTCGAAAGAAAAGTGACCAAAATGATTGACAAAATTTTCTATAAAAGTCAAAAAACAATGATTTAGTGCCTCATTAATGCTTCATACATAAAGTGGGCTCAATATAGGTTGTCCCAGCCAATACTGCAAAACTCAATAATAACTCAGTCTACAATGACAATTTTTCTTGATGATTTAACATTTTTCAAACATCAATACTGACACTCTATCACGAACCCATAATGGTATATGACTAATGTAGATACAGATATTATTTCAATTATAAATATATTCAATTCATTCTAAATAAATGATCAACCCATTAATAATTATAATGTCAACCACTTACATAATATGATATCATATTGATATACTATCAATATTTTATAATAGAAAAAATAATTATATTAACATTCATATTTTAATCATATTAAATATTATTATTATTATTATAGAAATTGTACTTAGCTTTCAAATAACTTACTCATAATAAATATGGGTTAAAATGTCACAACACCTCGACCATGAGTTGAGCTTATAAATAAGAGGAAGGTCGTTGATTTAATGAATTGTCATTTTCTTGGAAAATAAAGGAAGTCTTAGGAGTGACCAATCTAATCACTGCACACAGGAAGGACAATCAGTCACAGCAAGAGGGTCAAAGGATTAAATAGTTCCTGTGGATTTTACTGACCAATATTCATGTGGATAATTTTCTATTATTATAAATAAGTATGGGACAAATATAGGGCACATCATATACCATCGTATTATACAAGGGTACACTTCACCTGTCGACTGACAAGGCACATCAGAAGTCATTGTGAAAGGTATCAAGGATGGAAGATTAATTGCCAAGGAAAGTGACTTTGGATCCCCACACACAATTGAATCATATAATATAAACATAAGTATAGAAATTTTATTTTATTGTTAAAGGATATATAATATAAACATAAGTATAGAAATGTTATTTTATTGTTAAAGAATATTTACTATATTATCCTCCTTTGGTATGTATGTGTGTGTGTGTATATATATGTAGGATTGAGGATTAATCTAATAAATAATCATTCTTAATATAAGTTGTATAATGTAATTAAATAAAAATATATAATGATCCAAGAATAGCTTGGTGGAAGACATTTTTTATGGATGTCATAATGTGATCCAAGTGCACTTGGTGGAGAATGATCCAAGTATAACTTGGTGGAGGGAATTCACTATGAATGCCATAGTATGGTAAAATAACTTGCCATTGACATTAATTACAAATACTTTCAAATTAGACAACTTATTAAAGATGTGAAATATTCTATTAGATTTGTTATGAATTTATCAATTTCTTTGTAGTCATTATGGTCCCAAACTAACCATAAAATTGGAGACATTTCAATGGTATCAGAGCATGATCCTGCCATCGTATGGAATTTTCATTAGGAACAATGGCCAAATAACTAGCCCAAGAATTAAGAACCTTTACGAAAAAAATTGATGAGAGAATTGAAAGCTCCAATAAAATGCTACTTGAAGCTATACAAGCATTAAGAAACAATAACAATCAAAGTGAAAGACCTAACCCATAGAGAGATTGTCCTTCTAATCATGAGGAAAATGAGACATCATCACAAAGTTTAGTCCCATGAGATACCTTTCATTCATTCATTCCAAGAGGAGAACCTATTGTAGAAGAAGAAACAACCACAAATAGCATGGAATAAATTATGCAAATGTATGCAAATTTGGATCTTGACCTTTGAAAACTTATCTCCTTTGAAGAATACTCCAAAACCAAAATCATGGAACTTACACACAAAAATCATGTAGATGAAGATCTTTAGGAGAAAGTGAATAAATTTAAACTACCATACATTGATGGGTTAGGAGAGGAAACTACTCAATCATGGGTGCAAAAGTTAGATGCGTATGTATCATACAGTCCTATGATAGAAAAATGTGCTATTAAGTTTTCCACACTTAATTTAAGGATATCAACACACAAATGGTGGCACTATGGAAAAAATTCCTTAGGACTCAAAAGACTTACCACCTATAGTGAATTCACTCAAAAATTGATGAGTAGGTTTGATCAAAGAGATCATGAATAGTACTTCCAAGAAATAAATTGTCTCAAACAATTAGAAATAGTGGAAGAATTTGATAATCAGTTTCAAGACCTATTAGTAATGGTTACAAATCTATCTCAAAGTCAACTCACTCATCTTTTTAAAGGACTTAAATTTTTCATCAAAAGCCATGTAAAATCTCTTGAGCCCTAGAACTTAGAAGAAGTCATTCGTAAAGAAAAGAAGGTTGAAACTAATAAGATAGATAAGAGACCTAAGAATCTCAAAACAAGTTTCAACCATAAAGAGATAAGGATGGAAAAGTAAGAAAAGAAATGTTGCATGTGCCACGATCCATGGAATATCGATCACAAGTGCCTAAAGAGAGATGATATATTAAAGAAAGGGTTATGTTTGAAATGTAAGGAGCCTTAGGATCATAATCATCGATGTAAGAGAGGACATATGAATAAAATAACATATAACAAAGAAAGCCCCACCAAAGGAGGAAGATTTGATGAACAAGAACATGGGGTGCTAGCAATCATTACTAAAGAGGATGGGGATTTAATTATAAGGTTATTGGATTTATATTAGAAGAATTGGTATTACTTGAGGACAAGCAAAATTTATGAGGGGCAGGCTATCACGAGCCCATAATGGTATATGACTATTGTAGATATAGATATTATTTCAAATATAACTATATTCAATTCATTGTAAATAAATGATTGACCCATTAATAATTATAATATCAACCACTTACATAATATGATATCATATTGATTTACTATCAATCCTTTATAATAGAAAAAAAAAAATTTATATTAACATTAATATTTTAATCATATTAAATATAATGATAATTATTATAGAAATTGTACTTAACTTTCAAACAACTTACTCATAATAAATATGAGTCAAAATGTTACAACCCCTCAACCATGAGTTGAGCTTATAAATAAGAGAAAGGGCATTGATTTAATGAATCACTATTTTCTTAGAGGAAAAAGGAATTCTTAGGAGCGACCAATCTAATCATTGCACATGAGAAGGAAAATCAGTCACCACAAGAGGGTCAAAGGATTAAATACTCCCTCTTGAAGTTGCTAACCAATTTTCATAGGGGTAATTATCGATTATTATCGAGGAGAATGGGACAACTATCAGGCACATCATACATACCATCATATTATATGAGGGTATGCTTCACCCATCGACTAACAAGGCACAGCAAAATTCGTTGAGAAAGGTATCAAGGATGGAAGTATAATTGCCAAGAAAAGTGATTTGGACCTCGACACACACTTGAAGTATATAATATAAATGTAAGTATAGAAATTTTATTTTATTGTTCAAGGATATTTATTATATTATCATCTTTTGGTTATACACACACACACACACACACACACACACACACACATAGAGAGAGAGAGAGAGAGAGAGAGAGAGAGAGAGAGAGAGAGAGAGAGAGAGAGAGAGAGAGAGAGAGAGAGAGAGAGAGAGAGAGGATTGAGGATTATTCTAATAAATAATTATTCTTAATATAAGTTGTATAATGAAATTAAATAGAAAGATATAATGATCCAAGCATAGCTTGGTGGAGGACATTCATTTTGAATGTTAAGATATGATCCAACCATAGCTTGGTGAAGGATATTTTTTATGAATGTCATGATGTGATCCAAGTGTACTCGGTGGAGAATGATCCAAGCATAACTTGATGGAGGGCATTCACTAGAAATGTTACAGTATGATCCAAGTATATCTTGGTGGAGGACATTAATTATGAATGTCATAATATGGTCAAATAACTTGGTGTTGACATTCATTAAAAATGATTTCAAATTAGACAACTTATTAAATATATGAGATATTCAATTAGATTTTTAAGAATTTTCCAATTTCTTTGTAGTTATTATGGTTCCAAACTAACCTTAAAAGTGGGGACATTTCACACTTGACCATCTCTAACTTTTCAACTCAGCATCCAAATGCATCCACTACATATCTATCCTTAAGCATCTAATATTATGTTGATTTGGACTTTTATGCTTTCAATCTTAGGAAATTCAAATGTATGATTTAACAATTCAAAATACAATTCCATACATACCTGTTTATCTAAGTTTGTGGTGTTGGAGTCACCTAATCCATTGGATTGGGTGATCACAAGTTCATCATTTGCACTACTACCTCCTTCAAATTTCTACTTCCAAGTTTGATTCATCTAGATTCTCACTTCTTCAACTTCAACTTTTTATTTTCCTTTATTTTCTTCATCATTGAGTGTTGATGCTCAATTCCTACACTCTGTACTTAGGTGACCGGTCTTCTGACAGTGAAAATATTTTGGACAAAAATTCTTCCATTTTCCTCGTCTTCCTTTGAGATGTATTCTTTCAGAATTTTTTGTAATATCTCTATAATTTCCACATAACTGACATATGACCCAAGTATTATAATCCCAATTTATTGCATTACCATGCCTAGCTGCAATGCCTTGACCTTTCGATGTCCAACTATCCTTTGCATTAGATCTATAATCATGTGCCTTGTGACCTTTCTTCTAATATGTGTAGCAATAACCCTCAAACCTAGATATAGATGGTGTCTTACTAGTCTTTTATCTACATGTATATGCTTGATGGTCATGCTTGTTGCAATTAAAGAAATAACCATTAAATTTTGGCTAAGGATTGGAATTACCAGTTTTTCTCTTGTAGACATTTTTTGTATGACATAGTTTTCTACAATGATAGCATGTAGGCTTTTTTTTCTTTGGCTTTACATTTCTTTGTTCTCCATCCTTTGATGACTTTCCTTGATTGAATGATGATATGAAATTGGTATAGCCTAATCCAGTAGTATCATGAGGTCTTCTTTGTGCTCTTAACTATTCATCAAATTATCTCATGGCCTCTCTAGATCTATTCATTCTTTCAATGATTTTCTTTTTCAGCTCTCAATTCACTTTTTATTCGATAATTATTTGATATCATATTTACAATCTCTTCCACCTTGGTAGAAATTTCATGATTGGCACTTAATAACTAATTGACCATGTCAAATTAATTGTGCGTCAACCTTTGTACTTCATTTATCTTTTCATCAAATCTTGTAGCCATCTGTCTCTTATCTTCATCAGATATTGCCTTATCTTCTTCATCCTATTTCTTTTTTTCAATGATTTCACATAGCCTTATTGAGTATATCTCATTTTCACTCTTTAGTGCTCTTACTTCTTCATTCAGAATGTTGTTCTTCTCTAATAGATATGTTATTGATGTATTAGTTTCACTACAGCTGTCTTCATCACACATGTCTTCAATTCTTTCTTCCTAGTATTGTGTGTCATTTTTTTGGATTGCCATCTCCTTCCTTCTTTTCATCAATTTCTTCAGTTCCTCCCTCGTAGTCTTAACTTTTTCTAATGCAATTTGCAAATCAAGCTTTTGATTATCAATCGTAGTTTCTAGTTTGTAGGCTTTCATCTCCAAGATCTTTGACTTTCAAGTTGTTATACTTCTTGCTTAGAGTACTGAGCTCTAATACCAATTGTTGGAAATATAATGGGAAAGTAAGATGCTAAGAATGGTGGCTGAGTCAAGATCTCCAAAACTTTTACCACTTCAAACTTAAACTATGTTAAACTTAAGTCACCATTCACCACATTAGCCTTAATCATGCATCATAATAACATGTAATATCATATCTACCATCTATTTGCATGAAAAAATCTCATAAACATGTAATCAACACATAACACAAGATTTAGTAATGGAGAAACCCTCCAAGTGAAGGTAAAAATGTGGTGGGGATGGCACTAATAAAATCTTCACTACTACAGTAATAAAGTGCTTATTAGGCCTACAATTTGATCACTCTTGATGATCTTCCCTATGTGGGGTCTTCTCTATTAAAGGCTTACAAGACTATTAAGTATACATTGACTAAAGGATTTAAACTTCATAATTAATTGAGTACTCTATTAAGAGATTTGAAATAGGCTTGTTAAGACCACTCTATTAAGATATTCACCTAATACACTTGTTAGAATGTAACAGTACCTTGATCCTTTGGTTTGCATTATGATGATGATAACATATCTCCTCTATCCAAACTATAATCACCTCTCTATGATTGGTTTTCAATATCTCCTCACTGCACTACTTGGTTACCTTACTTCACAAATTTTTGATTCTCCTTCAGCTTCGCATACATGCATACCTTTAATTCACAACAAAAATTTCTATCTTGAAACTCTTCTTTTATAGTCATCTAACAAAACTTCTAGATTGCAATCAATGATCCACAACCATCCCTTTTTCTGCTTAACCTTTCCAATTTTATGATTGGTTCATCATAATGCATAGGGATTAATAGTGTGTAATCACAAGCATAATTACCTCCTTGGTTAGCTCCTCAAACTTTGAAACACGTTTTATGCTTGGAAAAATGGTTGACATAATATTTTGTGTCATTCCAAACTAATATACTCAAATTTTATAACTCGGCACTTATACTTCATATAGCACCTTGCTTATATGATTTGTTTCACTCTAGATGGATCAGCAAAAAATTAAATGCCCGGTGATTGATGTTGTACTTAAAAAATATGTTTTCCTTGCCACATATTGAACTTGTATACTTATGCTCTTTATAGCTCAGCCTTAATAGCAATTCAATTGCAATGTAGACGGACCAACTCTTCCTAGTAAATGACTAAGAATTTTACACTAATTGACAATACTAAGATTTCCTTTAGGGTCAACAATAAGACCATTACTATGTTTTTCATTATTTAGAGAGAAGAGAGAAAATATCAAGCATGCCAAGGATGGAACTTTATTTGGCTACAAATTAATTCATTGATCAACATGTAGACAATCATCTTTTTGTATCTTGTAAAGTTAAAAGTGTGTCTAAAAGATTAATTAAGATAAGGATGGGAATGGCACTATGTTCTTTCTCTAATAAGAGGAAGGATATTGATAACAAATTTGAATCTCCATAGGTGAACTTGTGGGTTATTTCCTTAGAGTCTAAGACCACTTATAGGGGTAAGACAATCAGAGCCTCCCTAATCCATCCCTAGTAGACCACACATGCCAATATGGCATCTAGCTAATTTCATATTGGAAGCCCTTTATAGCTATGTTAGATCCATCAGTCATGTGTAGAAGAAAGGAAAATAAGGTATACTCCTTAATCACTAGCTCTTATTGCATTACATGAAACTATATGAACTTGAAGAGAAAATATTTTGATGAGGGTACCTCACCTTTTTGATCTATTATGCGTAGTGCATGAAATTTCAAACTGTGGTAATTTTTGGAGGGGTAGAGTTCTACAAAATCATTTGTGCTTCCTACAAGAACTAACAAAGGTTTTTTTCTTTCATGAGAAATCACACAAGGGAGCTTGTCAATCTACAGACAAGAAACAAAAATTCATATTTTACAAGTGGTTATTTCAAATAAATAAAAAGATAAACAAAATTTTTGACAAATTCAAAGTTCAATTTGTAGAAAATAGTGATATTTTTTCAAAAACTTGCTTTCCATGAACAAAATTGCCTTGTTCTTTTGAGATGATCATGAGAATATTTGTTTCTAATCCTTTGACTGGAGCTTTACAAATGATCTTATAGAGTACTAAGATAAAATTGGGCCTTAAATTTTCTTTTAGACATCGAACATTTTGTGAATAAGATCTAAGAGAGTGTAACTCACTTGTTCAAGGATTTTTTGGATTTCTTGTCTTTATTCACTACATCATACACTTTATGATTTAATATCTCCTATACAAATTGGAAAACCAAGTCAGGGAGTCATCAAGTCCCATGAAAATGATTGGGATTTATTTGTTTTTTTGAAATGACTTTGATAAAATCCCTATTAATCAAGAGTGGACATGGGATCTTCAATAAGATCATGTGTTGGGTGTTGGAATAGTCATCTCCAAGGGATGATATGAGATTCAAAAATGAAAACTACTTTGTTTCATGTATGGTCTAGCTCTAAAAATTACAACTCTTTTGTGAATTGAAGATTCTTGAAGTTTTGATAGGTTGTATTCACAAGAATGAAAGGGAAGGCACTCGAGTGTGACATAAACCATTATTCCCATGCCCTTTGCTCCAAAATTGAAAAAATGTTAGAAGGAAGATTTTGTCTTGCCCTTCTTTCCCCTTTATCCTTAATCCAAAGTTGATAAACTATCATTAATGCCACCAAACTTGAAAAACATTACATAATACAAAAAAAATCATTTAGAAAAAGCATAAAACAAGACTTGACATAGGGAAACAAGGAAAATGATGTACTTTATAGCCATTTTTACAATAAGAAAACTTAATCTCTTGATTGCATGCATTGTGAGCAATTACCAACACCTCATATGGATCCTTTTGATGTTCTTCCACATTAATTTCTCTATGACAAAAGGAAAAATCCCTAGGCATCTTGTGTAAACCAAATATTAGTGAAAAATATTCTTGGTGGAAAGTTATGATATCATTCACTTCAACACCTTAGTATTCAAGAGCCCTCCCACTACAAGATATTTTGATCCCAAAGACAAAAAAATTGCAACAAACCTTCAAGTGAGGGAGCCCATTTCCACTACACAACTATGGCCAATGATGAGGCTAATTATTGCCTCTATTTTATGATAATCTTAATACTTTGTTTTAATACCACCAAGACATTTGTGAACTTATGTTTACCTGAACTAATAATTAAAGTCCATAATAGAACCATTAACATATGGGTAGATAGTATGTCATATTTTGCCAATATTATATATATAATGTAGTATTTTATATAACCATCATAATGTGTGTTCTAATATTTGAATTTAATTTAATTAAGCTTATTTTCAAATATCTCTGCATCATAACTCATTTCATAGCAAAGGAAGTTGAAGATGGTTGGAAGCATTCAAGGGGAATGTTGAAGATGGCTGACGACATTGAAGGAGAAAATGTTAAGGTTCAACTGTAGTAGAGTGGAAGAAGTCATAATGGTACCAAGAGATACAGCCGCTACCAAGGAGGAGCTATGAAGAATTTCTATATTTTCTCTACATTTACTATTGTGTCAAATCAGTTGTTTGGATTTTATTACTCATATCATGAATTGTTATCTTTCCTGGTTTTTCTCTTACATATTTGTAGTTAGTTAGTTTGCTTTCCTATTTTAGAATAAGTGTTGATCCTCTATTTATAGGGATCAGATCAATAGTGTTAGGAGGTTAGAAGAAATTTTATGAAAAGAAACTATTGACTCTTGCAGTGAGTTATTTTTACAGTTTTATGTATTGTTCTCATGTAAGAAATTTTTGGAACATAATGAAATAGCTCTTGGTTTACATTCTGTGTTGGTAGATTAGCAGAAATAATGAAATAGCTCTTGGTTTATATTCTATGTTAGTAGATTAGCAGAAGCCAACCAAGGAGGCCAACTTGGGAGATGGATTAGAGTAGAGTAGTATAGATTTGTTTTTAATATTTATAGTATTGCAGGTAGAAGTCATAAGTCCCTTCCTATAGCATCATATGTTGTGAGTGTTCATACAGCATTTGTAAGAATAGTTATAGTAGATAAATTGAGTTGGAATATAAGTTAGTATTTAATTGTATTTCTAGAATTCATTTCAGTGAAGATTTAAGTGTGTTAGTTTCTTGCAACACTAGTGTAGGTTCTTTCCTTGCATTTTACTTTCCCGTAGCATAAGCATAATGACTCATTAAGAAACCTAGTGCACATACCATGCCGACCATTTCAAGTATATGTCCCTAGGTTGACAAATTAAATGCACACTATGGTGGGGAAAATAGTCCTTAGATTGAGTATACTATTCCTAAGTATGGCCTTGGGCATGATTATTAAACACCTATTATGAGGCAGATCATTTTTGGCACCATTGTCAAGGATGGTATCAAGCTAGGAGAATTCTTGAGTCATAGTTCTTAGTTCAATTTTTTTAGAAATTTGCAATCCTAAAACTTTCTTCACTAGTGTGAAGAATTTAATTGCATGCATCGAAGAGGAAGACAATGAGATGAATATGGCAGATTTCTTCCATGGAAGTCTGTTAATTTGAACGAAGAAATTGAAGAACAAGAAGTTGAGTTGCCTTTTGAGGATGCAAGCTCTATTTTTCCTACAGAATCATCCTCAAGAGTAGAATCTATAGATATGAGTGGTCTTCAACCTTTTGCAAAAAATTTGGCCAGTTTCCTTGATAGTACTACTCCAAATCCACCAATTGTTAACAATCCAGTATCCAATGTTCCTTTTCAGTAGCAACTTCATAATCTAATACCTCCAGTAATGGCACAACCTACTTTTCCATTTCCTCTTGTAAGCCTCATAAATAATGCTAATCTCAAGAATATACCCACAGCTACTCTTCCAAAGTTCTATGGTCTTGCAATTGAAGACCCTTATACTTTTATGTTTGAGTTTTACATACTTTGTTGTAGCTTTGACTACAACATTGATTCCCATAAGCTCAAGTTGTTCCCAAAAACACTAAAAGAATCATCTCTACGATGATTCATGGGCTTAGGAGGCAATGTAGCAAGAACTTGGGATGAAATGCAAACTCTATTTCTGGATAAATACAAAGAGTATTGCAAAGCATCTGGTTCAAGAGGAGATGACATCTTCAGGATATCACAAAAGGAGAAAGAAACATTATAAGACTATGTTTCACATTTCTTATATACACTGTAGAAGAACCCTCAGCATTTGTTGTCTAAGGATTCAAAAAAGCTAGTCTTTTTGAGAGGTATGCATGATAATTGTCTAGAAGCACTTGATCTAATGGCTAGTGGTGATGTATATCAATCTTACTGGGATGACCTCAAGAAAATCTATCAAAACTATTCAAGGTCAACTATGAAGAAAGGTTGAGGACCTCGTTCCACAATCACTAAATGAAGCAGTCAGGGTATTTCAAAGCTTGAGATATCTAACGTATTGATAGATTTCAAGCTGGACATCATAAATGATGTCGCTACACATCTTGACATAATGATTGCAAAGAAGAAGCATGCAAAAGCTAAATCACAATTGGTTGAGTACTATCCTCATTGCCACAAACAAAAGCAAGACTATGCATGTAAACCAATAGCCAACTTGGAGAACTAGCATTTGTTGACTAAGTACATGAATTGATAAGTAGGAGATGATTTCCACAGCTAGTCAAGTTGTGATGTGAATATCAGGATTTAACTGTGTGTTTTTGAGTCAAACTCGATGACCCATGTTTCATGAGTAGTGATTCAACATGAATCCATCTCTCATGAGAATAAATGGAACACTTAGCACTCATTGGATCTAGGTGATGCTCACAGGGGTGAAGCACCGGGACTTCCCGGGAGGTCACCCATCCCAGTACTACTCCAGCCTGAGCGCGCTTAACTACAGAGTTTCCTCCACAGTTAAACCCAAAGCTTAAGTACATGAAGATAGATAGGGACAATGATCAAGTATTCTTCATTGCTCAATGTCAACCATGGGCCTCGAGACAAGGTATGCCTCAAGATCCTCTACAATTTTCAAATCTTTATAATAATCAATGGCAAAACTAAAGCTATCAGAATCTCTCCCATTACTCTTAACCTTCTTGGCCAAACTAGTACAATAACCAGTGACCAATGGAAAAACTAGCAAAATAATCAATGGTAAAATCAATAAAATAACTGGCAACCACCATAGGAAAATTAGTAGCCTAATAATCAATGGAGGGGGCCTTTACAATGGTCTAAGAAAAATCCTGGCAACCCACAACTACCACCTCTAGTTCAACAACCTATAATAATGCCACCTCCTGCAATAATGCCACCTCCTATAGCAACTAATGTTAACCCTAAGCCAACTTAGTTGCCTACTTAGCCTTAGTCAAATCCAAACAACAAGAAACCACAATAGCAAATGTGCACTATAGATACTTAGTAATTCCCTACATATTCCTTAGAAGTATCTGATATACATTTAAGGTTGGGTAAAACTTTACCTACACCAGAATACCCTATTATAATGGAAGTTGCAGATACTCTTGTAGCACCCCTTCCAGAAGTGATACTGCCAGATATCAACCTGCCAACTGATGTATCTAGCAAGACTACTGACCATACCGTAGTGAATCCTCCTTTTCCACATAGACAAGATAAAGAGAAATTTTTACCCCAAAAGGAAGAGGCATTTGACATTATTGAGCAGCTGAAAAACATGCATGTTCAAATTCCTCTATTTCAAGCTATCACGAATGTCCCTCTTTATGGAAAGACTATTAAGGAAGCATGTCTTAAGAAGCTAGGGTGGAAGCAGAAAGACCCTAAAATTATTCATGTTGTCAGGAAACTAGTAGATATCATGTTAGGGAAGGTAGTAACACCAAAGTATTCAGACCCTAGTAGTCCAGTGGTTAACTTGATCATAGATGGACAGGTTGTGAAAAATGCTTTAGTTGATCTTATAGTAGCAATCAATGTAATGAGAAAAGATACAATGCATAGGTTATGCATGGAGGGCTTAAGGACAACTCCCACAATGTTACAACTTGCAAATACTTCAATTGTCACTCTAGATGGTCTCATAGAAGATGTCATAGTGACTTTAGATTCATGGGAGTACCCTACTGATTTTCTTATCCTATCACCCAAAGTCAAACTTGTTGGCTATCCTGTCATATTAGGAAGACCCTGGTTAGCCACTACTGATGCCAAAATTAGTTGTAGATCAGGTAATGTGACAATTTCAAATGGTCAAAAAATAAGGAAACTAGAGCTATATCCACCTACCCAACCTCAACCAGATTTGGGAGAACCTATTTGGCCAAATTTAGGAGATCAAGAGGAAGAACTAAATTTTGTAGCCTAGCTCATGATGTTGCATAAATAATCTTTTCTAAAAATATAGGAAGAAGATGATATAGTACAAAGCATTCTCACCAATGAGTGTATAGTGGCCAAAGATATTGATGAAAGTTCTATCTTACAACTATGTACCTATGAAGATTGTGTTTACCCAGCAACTCTAGAAATAATTGACCAGCTATTGCTAAGAGAAGTAGCTAAAAGATCAGTACCATAAGTGTCAATGGTAGAATTAACAACTACTGTGGAACTTTCCCCTGGTCATAGTATTCATGTAAATAATAGGTTATCCATATCCCAATTGGAACTATTAACCAAGCTCCTTAATCAACATGAAAAAGCCTTTGCTTGGGATTATAAGGATATGGTAGGATTGAGTCCTAAACTCTGCACCCATAGGATATACATCAATGAAGAAATCTTACCACTCTGACATCCGCAAAGGAGAATAAACCTAGCATTGTATGAAATAGTTAAGACAGAGTTACAGAAATTGTTGGATGCTAGATTTATGTATCCAATCTTTGATATTAAATTGGTATCACCCTTAGTTATTGTACCTAAGAAAGGAGGGAAGTGGTAGATCTATGTAGACTATAGAGAATTAAATAATGCCACAAAGAAGGATCACTTTTCTTTTCCTTTTATTGATTAGCTTTAGGATACTTTGGTTGGAAAGAAATACTTTTCATTTCTAGATGGATACAGTAAATACAACCAAATAAGAATTGCTCCAAAAAATCATGAGAAGACCACATTTACATGTCCTTGGGGTACTTATGCTTATTCTATATTACCATTTGGTTTATGTAATGCACTTGCTACTTTCCAGAGAGTTGTAATCAGTATCTTCGTTGATATATCACATGACTGCATGGAGATATACATGGATAACTTCACTACATTTGGTCTCACATTTGAGGAAGCTTTGAAGAACCTGGAGAAGGTACTCATCCAATTTGAAGAGCACAATCTATCTCTCAACAACAAGAAATGCTTCCTGATGATGTAGGAAGGAATAGTATTGGGACATTTTATCTCTAAAGCTGGAATCCAAGTAGACCCTACAAAAGTAAAGGTAATTCTCACACTCCCCACTCCTACAAAATAGGAAGAAGTCGGATCTTTTTTAGGACATGTTGGTTATTATATAAGATTCATTAAGGATTTTAATCAGATAGCTAGCCCTCTTTTTACCAAAGAGGTTGAATTTACCTAGACAAAGGAATGTGACAACTCCTTTCAAAAGCTTAAATCATTGTTTACCACTACACCAATACTTAGGGGTCTTGATTGGACTTTACCTTTTCACATATATATAGATGCTTCTAACTATGCCATAGGTGCAGTTCTAGGACAAAAATCCCAACATCTTGAAAATGCAATCTACTATATTAGCAAGAGCCTTCATAGACCAGAGTTAAACTACACAGTGACTGAAAAAGAACTGTTAGCAATAGTTTATGCTCTAAAAAATTGCTGGTATTACATAAGTAGCTATCCCATATTTGTTCATACTAATCATGTAGCAATTAAATACCTCATGAACAAACCTTCTATTATAGGAAAGTTAGCAAGATGGCTACTGTTGTTGCAGGAATTTGATATCACCATCAGAAATTTGATATCACCATCATTGATAATCCTGGGAGAGCCAATGTGGTAGTGGATTATCTATCAAGAATCCACCATGATGAGAATGACACTACTCTGATAGATGATGCATTTCCAAATGAGCATTTATTTCATATTGTTCTCTAAACTCCATGGTATGCAGACATTGCTAACTACATTGCAGCTAATAAAATGCCAGCACATTTCTCTTACAAGGAAAAGAAGCTACTTATAGAGAAAAGTTTCCATTTCTCTTGGATTGATAATATCTTATTTTACACTAGACCTAATCAAGTTATGAGGAGATGTGTGAGAGAGGATAAGACATATGAAATTCTACATGCATGTCATAATAAACCATGTGGAGGACACTTTTTAGCAAAAAGAATAGCATTGAAAATTTTAACAACTGGTTACTATTGGCCTATGCTTCATAAAGATGCAGCCAACTATACATAGAAGTGTGATAAATGTCAAAGGATGGGTAGACCAACAAAAACGGATGAAATGCCTCTCAATCTACAAATTGCATTAACACCATTTAACAAATGGGTCATGGACTTCATTGGTCCAAGTGATCCTCCATCTAATGGGAAATCATATATCCTTGTGTGTACTTACTACCTAAAAAAACGGGTTGAAGTCAAAGCCATGAAGCATGCTCGTGATCACAAAGTTTTAGAATTTCTATATGAAGAAATCTTTACTCATTATGGTGTACCCAAAGATCTTGTCACTAACCAAGGTGCTCAATTCACTTCTAATTTGATCACAGAACTTATGAAACAATATAATATTAGACACTAAAAATCAAGCCCCTATCACCGTCAAACTAATGGATAAGCAGAAGTCACAAATCGGAAGATAGAGGCCATCTTAACAAAAATAGTTCATTTGCACCAAAGGGATTGGAATAGCAGACTACCAAAAGTCGTTTGGGCCTATAGAACAACATGGAAGACTACTACAGGGTTCACACCATTTGAGCTACTATATGGGAAAGTAGCAATGCTCCCCATTGAATTTGAACATAAAACTTTAAGAACAACATTGGAGTTGAACATTGAACTTCATGTAGCATAGACAGAACGTCTTCTGCATCTTAATTCTTTGGATGAAATGTGCAAGGCTACTCTGGAATGCACCAAAATCATACAAAAGAAAAGGAAACAATGGCATGACTCCCACATTAAGAATAAAAAATTTCAAATTAGTGATTGGGCATTGCTGCATGATTCCAGATTTAAAGATATGTCAGGCAAGCTGCAGACATGATGGTTGGGTTCCTATAAAATAAACCATGTATTTGAAAATGGAGTCATCCAATTAACTACCATTGATCTAGTGTCTTTTAAGTTCTTATTCAATGGCCATAGAATCAAGTTATATAAATGGCCCCTAACAAAAGAGGACTTCCTGCAGCAATTTCAATGGCCAACTTCAAATGAACAACAGGTAACCCTTCCTGCAGCAGAAGGTGCTGACCTCTTAATAATTTCTTTGAGCATGCCCATAATAAAAACTTTATGTCCACATAAAGTTCAAAATTTCTCCATTCACTTTCTAATTTCTTCTTTTCCAACTCATCTCATTTCTTTACCTACCACCCACCCACCTTCCACATCATCACTTTATAATGATTTCAATAAACATCACCAATTTATTGACATATGTTGTCACTGCTGATGTATTTTTGCCACCTTTTGGTACATGCAATGATCAACTAATAGGTATAAGCTTTTCAAATCTATATTCATTTATAGTACATAGATTTCATTGCTTATATCTAGTACTGCATTATTTATATTATTGCGGTGTTATGCCAATTCCATACCCCATGTTAAGTATGACAAGTGTGGACACTTGTCCATGTTTCATAGGGGGCAAGGAAGGTTACTAATTCCCAATGACATTCCTATTTATTCATTAAGATTTTTCAAATCTTTATACTCCCTTTTATTGATTAAAACTCAATTGCTATAAGTACACAAGTGTCTAGGTGTCTTATTCCTAAATGATTTCTTACTATCAGGCTATGATGTGACCCAAATTTAATTTTGAAGTGATCTGAAGTCAATTCTTGGATGATTTTCACATATCTATGATTTTCTCTCATTAAACTACATTATTACTGCTCATGAAAAATTTTTATGACATTAATTAGTTAAAAAGAGTGTGAAATGTGAAAATAAGTCTGTAAAAAACAAAAGAAAGCCTGAATTCATAGGAGGGAAGAGGAAAATAGTGCAAGCAGAGTAGAGAGTGAAATTGTCAAGTAGAAATGGGTGGACAATTGTAGCGATGAGAACTAGTGGAGCATATTGTTTTACTCTCAAACATTGAGGCAGTGAGAAGATTTAATGCATGTGGCTAGTTAGGGTATTTCTTAAGTCTACTAGTGTTTGATGAAGAAGCAGCCATAGAATTTACAAGAACATTTAATGAGGGAGAAGCTATTGTATGGGGATTGATAGTTGTTGCTACATAAGAGTGAATAGAAAAAGTAACTAGGTTACCAATAGTAGGAGAACATTACCCTAATATGCATGATGCAAGATCAACCAAGGTTTAGTTTATCACACCAACTGATCCTCAGCTGGATATAACCAAGTAGAATTGCAAAAGAATGTCTCTTCTACTGCCATACAATGATTTAGTTATGCACATTATCCGATACCTCACCTTTGAAGGAAGATTTTCATCTTTGCATGCACATGATTTTAAATTGCTCAGTAACATAAGGCACAATTATCCAGTAAATGTTCCCAATTTCTTGTATAACATGTTATGCATTAGTGCTAAAGAAACCCAAAAGGAGAAGGACAACTCTGTCACCCATCATGCCCTAATCAAATTGCTCATAGAGAGATAACTTAGGGATGCCTCTCCCATGTCATCGGCAGAATTTGTCCAAGCTAAAACCCTACAACCCCAAGCTATCCTTAATAAATAGCCCAATGAAGAAAATGTAACTCCCATTGATAAACCTACTAAGCAAAGCACTCAAGATGTTGAAGCTGGAAATATGCAAGAGAATGTGCAAGAAAATGTGCCCTTACCTGTTCAAGAGACTAAAATACCTAGCTCTACTCGAGCAAAGAGAAAATGGAAATTACAAGAAGAGACCTCGGCTCTGGTAGTAGAAAAACCAAACCTTGCAATTGTAAAGAAAAAGAAAACTAATACAGGTCCTATAGCAGTCACTCCTATAGAAGAGACACTAAAAGGAAGTAGTAGAAAGAAGGTTGTGATACCTAAGGACACCCTTGTGAGAAGAAGTCCTAAAATGAGGGGAAAAACTTCTAAAGTTTTAGTAGAAGCTCAATCTACCTCATCCAAATCATCCACTGAATAATCCCCAGTACAAATTATTTTGGATGACTCTCCTCCTCACCTTGAAACTTCAAACATTCTTGAAAACCCTAATGAGGAATGTAGGGTTGAAGTAAATGAAAATCAAAATAATTCCCCAATAGGCCAACAAGATACTCCAAGTTGTAAAGACACCAGCCAAGTTCCCTACAAGCCAACATGGCTTATAAATTTCTTAGAGCAGTCGTGGATGGAACAGAGGAAAAAGAAAAATAATTATGAAGAGGATGGTGGTTCCATTACCTTGCAAAAACTTATTTTCTAGTTGTATGGAAAACATATGCTTGTTGCAGCCCTTTGGGAAGAGGAGAGGAAGAAGATGAAGAAAGTCATAGTGTCCCAAAGTGAGGAAATTACATACTTGAAAGAGCAATTGGAAAACCAAAAACAAAGAATGGATCATGCCCTCAAATTGGTCATTCAAGCACTTGCCTGGAGACCACCACCTCAAATTTATGCTATGTGTTTAAAGGAACAATTCCTTTTATTCCAACTTAGGCTAACCCTCAAGAACATAAATGCAAAAATCAAATCAGCTCAGGAATTCTATGGTTTATACCAAACTCTACCATCCTAGCTGCAAAACTTGCTCTGTGAGTTATATGTGCATAATTTTATCATTCTATCAACAACCCAATGGAATCCTTTAGTCTACATAGGGGATATACATTTGAGGGCTTTGATGTCCTATATGCATAATGAAGCTAATTATGATAGACAATTGAATAATTACAAAGATGAGGAAAGAATAGAGCCCCTGTTATTGAGAGCTAAGAGTAGTAAACCAGAGGAAATTCTTGGGGACTAGTTTAGATTGACTTATGGGGATAAGCACAAGGAGATAAGAGATAGAATCTTCAATGCTAGAACCAAGGTCTATGCAAAATATGATAACCTACCTTACTTTACCTTTCAGAGAGACATGGTTGGTGTTAAAAGTAGGTGGTGTAGATTACTTGAGACACTCAAAATATCAAAGCCACATAGTCCTATCAATTTAGAGGTCACCCTTAACCAAGTTCCAAAGTATATATAGTTTGGGAAACAAGCTAGGCCAGAACTGTGGTTCCCACTCACAATGCAACCTCCAATGCTCATGTGGACCCTATATGATATTAATGTTGACAGACTTGATATGCTACAAGAGGACAATAGAAGGGAAGTTTGGGAGAGGACAAGAGGATTCTACTACACCTTCAAAAGTAGCAGGAGAGAAATAACTAAAGTTGGAGAATTTAGATCACTGACCAGGAAATGACATGCTTGAGGACAAGCATCGGTTTACAAGTGGGCAGATGATGAGGTTAATTATTGCCTCTATTTTATGATAATTTTAATACTATGTTTAATACCACCAAGACATTTGTGAACTTATGTTTAACTGAACTGATGATTAAATTCCAGAATAGAACCATTAACCTATGGGTAGATAGTATGTCATATTTTTCCAATATTATATATAATGCAGTATTTCATATAACCATCAGAATGGAATTTACAAGTGGGAAGATTTACTTCTAAGAGGGGGGTGAATCAAAAGTAAATAACTTTAACCTTTTCAAATCCTTGTAACTGTAAACATTCACATACATCTAATCCATCTAATAAACATAAAAGTAAAGACATGCATGAAAGCAAATAACACAAGAATTTGGTACCCTAGAAACCCTCCAAAATGAGAAGGTAAAACTGGGGTTGGGATGACACCCACAAAGTATCACTACAACAATATGTAACTATTCAAGGTTACAAAGTTTGACCACTTCCAATGGTCTGCCCTGTGAAAGGCATGTCTTGTTAAAGACTTTACACCTTGTTAAAAGTGACCTGGTTAAAGGGTTTACAAACATTCACATGGAATGCTACCTTGTTAAAGGATTTAGCACCTTGTCTAAATGCTTACAACATGGCTATTAAACCAACCTATCATCATAGGATTTTCATTCCTAATACAATTGCTAGAGAGTATTAGAAAGTCTTAACCTGATGACTTGCAATCCTTAATTGTTGATTCCAGATCTTTGTTCTTCTCTAACTGCTTTGATCCTTGCTTGATCTGATATGTCTCTCTTCAAAACTCTGATACTTTGTTCTCAACCAACTGAATTCTACAATGTTGTTCTACTCTTTCTAAGTCTTTACACCCTTCTGCACTTCACTATAATTCACTCATACACTTCTCTCATTCATGCATACAATGGAGTTTCATCCTCCTTTTAAAGGCTTCGAAGACTTAGGGTTAGGTATGAATCTACAATCAATATTTACTCTTTATTTCCTACTCAATTCTTGCACTTTTCCTATTGGTTGCATGCCTTCTCCATTTTTCTTATTGGTTGCATGCTAATTACATAGGTAATGGAAAAGATTTGATCTTATCTTCAAGATCCTTCGAGATTCATCCTTTGTTAGCTCAAAAAATGGTTTACATCTGAGTTTGTGAAGATATAAACTCATAAGATGATTCTGTGTTACTCAACACTTACTAACTGTTGATGCTCGACACACATAGGAATTTTGTCTCACTCAGCTCCTATAGTAATTCTATTTTGCTTGGCATCTATACTCTACTCGGCACCTATAGTGACTCAGCATCTATAGTGACTCGGCACTTGAACTTTGCTCAATAGCTAAAGTTCACTCGACACCTATTGAATTCTCTAGCTCAGCACACACTGTAGCTTAGTTTCTTTATTATAGTCGGCATCATCTTGAGAATTGGTTAAGTGTGTTGACACTCAATTGTCAAAACCAATCTAAGACCAACAATCTCCCCCCTTTGACATGAGTGGCAAAAACACTTAACTAAACATTATAAATCTGATCTCTATGAGTATACTACACATTTTGTTTGGCATATGTACAAGACTTCAAAAACTTGTTCAAAATTTTGTATACCTCCAAAATTTGTAACTCTTGCTGAGCTGATGTGCCAATTCTATAACCAAAATTCCATTCCTACAACCAAAGACTCTTGTGTTGAATTTGTCTCATGTTGATGTATCTGATACTCTTTTCCTTGTCTGTGCTATGTATCTGCTTGTTGTACTTTCCCTTTGTTTCTACTCTATTTGTACTCTATATTTGCTCCCCTTTCCACATCTTTGTGTAGTTTTTTCATCCTTTTGGCTTTATTCCCTTATTCAAAATTTGAATATCTGAATATCTCCCCTTTTTATTCACATCTCCCCCTTTTTGAAAAATATATCAAAGGGTCATAAGAGTGAATGGAATATTTAGCCAAAAATGTTTTATTTACCTCCATGATCATCTTCAAAGAATCATCCCAATTGTCTAAGGCAATTTCTAGTGATTTGTGTTGGATGGATGTCTCTGCTACAAGATGTACTAAGCCTTCTATGGTAGAAAGATTAGGATCTTTCTTTAGAACATTTTCTACATAGGCCATTCCCTTGTGTAGTACTTCTAGATGTGGGGTAATGGCAAATTGAATCTGTATCAATTTGCCCTTAACATTGGCCTCTTCTACTATTAATACAACTAACTCTTTCTAGGTGTGAAGCATAGTTGCAAAATGCTTCTCACTTTGAGCTAGATCTTTGGGTAGACATGTGTTAGAAATTTTTAGATTACGTTTCAAGCTCAGAATCCTTAAGCTAGTTTCTTGTGTGAAGAATGATGAGTTACACAATTTGGAGTATAATGAGAATATATTCTCGAGTACTGTTTTGACTTTCTCAACCTTCTTACCCAATTCAACTTGTGAAAGTGCTATCTTATTGGATATCTTTTAATTGACTTTCATTTGATACTTCTTTTTAGACCATTCTAATAACTTAACATTAGGATCAAGGTCTTCATTTTGTACTTGGTCCACTATGTTGGACAATTGCTCCATGATAGGATTGATTTCATAAGGTACTAGCAAGCTAAATGCATCAAGGAATATGTCTTTGATTTCTACAAGTGCTTGCTTCTGTCTATACTCATTTCTGAGTATATCCTACTTCCTTCTCTCAAGTGCCTCTTGCACTTCATTTATCTATGCTAGGTTCATTGTTTTGGAGTCATAACTAGGTATGATTATTTCCTCATCAAGTGAAAGGTCTCCATAGTGAAGTACCCTTGCAACCTTGGTGGAGCTCGAGCTTGGTGCTGAGATTTGTAGAGGTATTGCATCAGTCCTCATCTTTTTGGTAGGAGTCCCTAAGGTAGGCAAGTTCACCAATGTCTATATTGCCTCCTACTCTTTTTCTTTAGGGTTTTTCTCCTCTTCCTTCTCTTCTTCTCTACTGCCTTGATCAATACTAATAATTTGAGGAGGTGCACCTTGTCTTTGTGTTGTAGGAACATCTTGTCCTATTTGTTCCTTTGTTGGCTCCTCGGTAGTTGTTGTTGATGTGACTGTATGATCAACCTTAGCAGTTGTATCACGTGCTTCTTGTTCTTGTGGTTTATCAATTGTAGTTGTGGGAGGTTGTGAAGGTGGCTCTTGTGTGTTCACCTTCTCCCTAGTGATTTCTTCTACTTCCTTTTGCAACTCTTCCACACTCACCAAAATAGGATTTGTGCACAATTGTGATTGCAATGTGGTTTGGTAAAGGGTCTTTTTGAGATCCTCTATAGTTAATGGATTGATGTTATAACTTGAGATGTCACAAACGTCCTTGAAAATTACTATTTCTACAGGTGCTATATGTGGAGGACTTGGTGGTGGTAGTTGGGTGTCTTGGACACTCTGTTCTGGTTGCTGCTCCTCAGTTATTGCCTCTTCACCTTGTGTCTTCTCCACTATTGTCTCTTCTTTCTCTTTCTCCCCTTCCTCATATTTTTCATTATCCTCTTCTTCATTATCATTTCTTCCTTCAAAGGGGTCTTCCTACTCTTCCTTTACTGTATTCAATCCATAAATTAATTTCCACATCTGTGTGGACTTTTGCACAACATCTTCAATTTGATTTTGTAAAATTCTAAAGGCTCTGTATTTGGGTGCAAATTTTCTCTGATGTTTCTTGTTAGCCTTGCTTATTTGACCTTTTGCAAGGTCTAGCATTACATGAGCCAATTTTGACTCCCTTATTTCTTTCTCCATTTTAAGGCAATAATGTCATTTATTCTCTATAATGGAGCTTAGCTCCTTAGGCATTGAATTGTCAAGTTTAAGTGGGGTGGTCTTGAACATAGCCATCATAGTGTAGATGGACTCTTCCACTATGTTTTGTTGTTTTCTTGACAACTTATTAAAATCAATGGTCTTCAAACTAGTTAAATCTACATTATCTCTAATGTTATTACAAACATTTTCCAATTTAGATTTGGTAATATGTCTTACCAATCTAAATTGATCTTCATCAGACTCTGTCTTTTCTTCATCAGATTTAGGAGGGGCAACATATTTTCTTCTTTTCTTCAGTTTTGCAGGCCCTCCTTGCTTTGTTGCTTTTTTTTTTCCCTATTCTTTTTCCACTTGGGTTGTTGCCCTAGTATCTGCTCTTGTAGTTGGATTTGTTGGGCTTAGCTTTGCTGATTTCTTCTTCCCTTTGGCTATGCAGTTAGTTGTTTTTGTGCTTTTCTTTTCTTTGGCTCTGGCTTTGGTGCTTTTTACTCAGCACCTTCCTCTTCTTTTGCATCCTCCCCCATACCTTGGGTTAATGCAAGTGTTTCCTGACCTTGTTCCCCTTCATCATCTTCGGATTCTTCACCTTCTTCTTCTTCTTTTGTCGTACCTTCACCAAATTTGGCCTTGAGTTTCTTTACAATTTTGTCTTTCTTCTTTAGTGTGGAGGTAGTCTTTAACTCCATATCCACTTTTGATCTGACCACATCATAGGTTCCAAAATGTGGTGCACTCTTGTCCACTTCCTCATCTAATAGTGTTGTTGTAGCTGATGATGTCTCATCTATATTTATTTCATAGCCAAGAGGTATTAGCCATCTGACTCTTGGTATGGTAGCTTGAATGTATGTATAGTCAATATCTACAAGAAAGAAAACATCATTTACATGCTTCTCTACTAATGATACTGGTATTCTTAGCCTTTGCTTCATTGTCTTCTTTAAGTCTTCAAAATAGCTAGTCGTAAGGGTCTCAAAATTAGCTCCCATCTATTCAATATATTCATTGACTTGAGCTATGATTGACCTATTTGCTTTCCATGGTACTTTACCAAAAGAAGGAAACTCATTATGTACATAAAAGAATATACAAATCAATTAGCACCAAACTTGCATTGGGCTCCCTTGGTTCTTCTTACTGTTGCTAAATTCTCAATAATTTGCTACAATTGCAATTCTACAAGATCATAAGTATGATCTTTTTTCACCAATTTGTAGCCTGCATCCACTGCAATGCAAGGCACAATGTTAAGTCTACTAGATTGGTAGAATTTGTGTGCAATAACCCTAACAACAAAATCAACAAGAGGGTCTAGAATGGTATCTATTGTCATCCCTCTTTTGTTCCACTTGGCACCAGCATTCTTTTCAATTTCTTCCTTAGAATCACTCTTAAGGGTCTTTGGTCGATCTAGGGTTGGGTACCTTGTCACTCTATGTACAATTCTCTTTGTGATTTTCACTAGGCCATCCTCCAACCATAAGCTTCCATCATGTATTCTGCTAAGCACTATCCTTATCCATTCAGTTTTGAGTACTATGGGGAATTCTAGGGCTCGTGTCAAACCCTTCTTTTCAACAATCTAGTACTCTTCCTTCCAAACTCCATTTTCACACAATCTCTCATAAGCTTCCCTCATTTCCATGTCTCCTATGGCTCCAATCTTGCAATTGTAACATTTTCTTACATCATGAACCATAACTAATTTAGGGGGTATGATAGATAGGGCTCCGATTGGGTCATTTTTATATGCTACCTCTACTATTGGCTAGAAATCAGGTTTTTTTACTTCATTTGACACTAGATGGACCTCAAATGGTTCCTTCTCTTGAGTTTTACTAGAGCTAGAAGCCATTTTATACAATCTAGGATTTGAACACAAAGAAAATAAGAAACTGCATAGCTCAGCACAAACATAAATACCTTGAAATCAATGAAATCATGTTGAAATGCTATTGAAATCTTCTTAAACATTGGATTCTCTACTGTGAAGTCACTCTGCACTCTTTTTTGTCTTTTCTCTTCATTCACGATGAAGAAAAATGATTGAAAATGCGATAATATGTCATATTTTTCATTACATTTTAATGCTTAGTGCATTTATAGCTATCCACTTGGCTTCTTAAGGATTTCTATATTACTCACCTTCTGTTGCCTTTTCGTCAATCAACTTCCACAGGAGTATCCTTTACTCAGGTTCAACTAAAATTTCCTCTTCACTCAACTTTTTCTACCAACTGGACTCCAACTAATCATTCAGCTTCTATTGATTTTGACAATCAACTCAGCATGTACTGGGATTTTACTTAGCATCTAAGGGCAACTCGGCAATACTAATGAAAATTTGAAGTTTTAACTTTGCATCTCTATTCATGTTGATTTCTTCTTTTTTGTACTTGCTTATTTAGGAACTGATGTATGATAAAGCTTTGTAAATTAGTCTTGCATGCCTTCTCTTGCTTAGTTTGATGAAGTGTGACCACTTGACCTGTTAGGTGAAGTGATCCCTTCATTTGCTAAGCTATTCCTATCTTTCTTCTTCCATGTCTTATTTATTTCTCTTTTGATGTGTTCAACATCTACATTCTCTTTACCTTTATCAACCTCTAAATTGGGTGTCTTTGACCTTTTTGGGCAATTCTTGTTGATATGACTAGTCTTCAAACAACTGAAACATCTGGTTTGGCTCAACCATCTATTGTAGTTCCATCTAAAAAAATTTCTTATGCAATTTTTAGGAATGTATCCATATTCCTAATAGTAATGATAGCTATACCTAGTGTTATAATCCCAACTGTAGTGATATCCATGGTTATTTCCTCTTACTAGTTGATTAGGTGTCCACGTAGGCTTTGATTTGCACTCAAAAGCTCTATGTCCATACTTCTTGCAATTGTAGTAGTGTCCTTCAAATCTTGGTGTTCTGATAGTCTTAGTCCTATAGTTATGTGCTTGATGTCCTTGCTTTTTGCACTTATGAGAATGACTCACATTCTTAGGTTTGTCATGCTAATGAGCATTCTTGCTCCTACATATATTAGAGGTGTGTCCCTTTTTACAAAAAAAGTGACAAGTAGGTTTAGTGTTCTTACCTTTGTTACTCCTTTCTTTTGGAGTCTTGGATGACTCTCCTTGTTTAGTGTTGGTGTATCCTAGTCCTAAAGTATCATTACTAGCCCTTGGTGATTTTAGTAGCTGCTCAAAGTACTTGATGGCCTCATTAGGTTTTTTGAAGCTCTCTACAATCTCCTTCTCTCTTTTTAGGTCATTTTTCAGTTGTTCATTTTGCATTTTCAATGTAGAGATCTCAATATCCATGACATTCAATTCATGATGTGCATTCATTGTCTAGCTTAGGGTGTCTAGCTGTATGCTTGAAATTCTTGCAAGTTCAATTGACTTTTCTTCTAGTTTGTTGGTAAGGTTTCTCTTGTAATCTTCCAACATAGCCTTATCTTCAATGGCTCTTTTCTTCTGTTCAGTCACTTCACAAAGCATCATGGCTTGTGATTCTTGTTCAAGCTTGAGTGTTCTTATTTCTTTTGCTTGGGCTCTATTCTTCTCAATTAGGTCTACTATTGCTGCATCAAACTCTTTGGAATCTCCATTCATAAATAGTTTTGAGGTGTCAATCTCCTTGTATTGTGTATCATTCTCAGCTATGGCAATCTCTCTTCTTCTCTTTAAGGATTTTCTTAGTTCTTCTCTAGCTTCCTCCAAAGCATGTAAAGCAAGTTGTATATCAATTGCCTGATTCCCTGTGATCTTCCCAAGTTTGTAGACTTCCATTTCCCAATCTGACACCCACAAAGTATCACTGCAGTAATATGTAACTATTCAAGGTTACAAAGTTTGACCACTTCCAATGGTCTGCCCTATGAAAGGCATGTCTTGTTAAAGACTTTACACCCTGTTAAAAGTGACCTAGTTAAAGCATTTACAAACATTCACTTGGAATATTGCCCTGTTAAAGGATTTAGCACCTTGTCTAAATGCTTACAACATGGCTATTAAACCAACCTATCATCATAGGATTTTCATTCCTAATACAATTTCTAGAGAGTATTAGAAATTCTTGACCTGATGACTTGTAATCCTTAAATTGCGGATTCTAGATCCTTGTTCTACTCTGACTGCTCAGATCCTTGCTTGATTTGATATGTCTCTCTTCGAAACTCTAATACTCTATTCTCAACCAACTATATTCTACAAAAAAAAATTTGTTCTTTCTAAGTCTTTACACCCAAACTATACAAGTACCCAAGTACCTGAATGAAGGGGTCAAGCTAAACTATACAAAGCATTTGATTTGTCACTTGTAGTATTCAAAAACTAATTAAAAAATTGTCATTGGAAGTAGTAGAGCTTGATTAAAAGCTTCTTGGAAGTCTAACACTTTGACTATAGAAGCACAAGATTAATTCATTTTTTAATCCAATCCTCATTACCCTTTTGTGAATTGACAAAATTATCAAAATCTCATAGGTGCTCAACAATGTGAGCATTGTCAAATTAATTTAAATTTGATTTTTTGAAAATAAATGATAAACTCATAACATGAATTTAGTGTTTTTGTCCTTCCTAAGAACCTCTTACATACCAAAGATAATGTTTAGAACCTAATTTGTTCTCACTGATAGAACATGATTGAATTATTTAAAAGGCTTTAGAAACTTTCAAGAAGATGACAAGTTACAAAGGTTAAATCTAACCCTACTTACATAAGAAAATGGAGGCTTAAAAAATGAATTATTTTGATATTTTTATGAGTTATTAAAACCTCCTCTATAGACAAACTTTGTTTCTAAGAACTACTTCAATGTAATTTGAAGCTCTTGTAATACTTTGGTATAAAATATAGACTAACTCCTAACTTTTTATAAATTGTGTATATGGTATGAGAGTAAAATTGATGAAGGTTACTCCCTCATTAACACAAAAAAACACCAGAATAAGAATAATAATAACAAATTGCAAGGACAAAAACATGCTTTCTATTATCTCCAATTAACTGGAATTACAATATTCAAAAATATGGCATGCAAAGCCACATGCATATTTTATTTATGATATTATCCAAGATATATCCACCGTATACATTCCTAGAACTACCATATATAACCCTATGAGCCTTCCTTGTATAGGAAATTTTTAGCCACCCAAAAAATGTTCTAAAAATTCTATCCCTAAGCTTTGAGGTTGACCATCTCAAAAATATAATTATTCATATTTTATTACATTAGAATAGGTTCCAAATAAATTTTAGAAACAAAATGAATTTTTGAAGGCATTTTATTTATGTACTAAGGTAATACATCTTCTAGAGTTCGTAACTCATCACTAGTTGACCAAATTGGCTATTTCAAAAATGGCATGAAGTTCTCTACAACCCCTTGCTTTTGAAAACTCTTATCAACCATGTTTTGACCCCCTTTTGGAGCCTCTAAAGCCTTCAAAACTAAGTTCAAAGTTTATGTACCTTGTTTCTAATATCAAAAAAAAAATATCTTCAAAAGTAGACTTAATATTGCAATAAAAATTTACTAGTAGGCTAATAGATCCAAAGTGAACCTCCAAGGAATAATTTAGAATATTATGAGCTCTAAGGACCAAATGATAAAAAAATAGTATATTTTTCCACAAATAGTGACTCTACACTAAGATTTCCCATATTAACAAATGATATAATATTTTTGGGTGATGCAAGATTTCCCTTACACCTAGTATACTCCTCCTTTAGATATGTGAGGTAATTTGAAAAGTGACCTTGTCACATATCAGGTGTTCAAAGGAAAACCAAGATGACTAACTTCCTCCCTTGATAATTATGATAAATCTTCAACATGTCTTCCTTTCCATTTGACTAGAAATGTTCTTCATATGCCGTGTTTCTTCTAGTTCTACCAATTTAGCTATCCAAGATGTATTCAATATCCTCTATAGATGAAGTAGTTATTGAAATATTCCACTATGCTTTTGTGCTCTCATGGTACTCTATCAAATCTAGAATGTTAAACACTAGTGACATATTGATTGGGCAATTCTACTTCATAAGAATTTCTTGAATCATGCTTCTTCATTATTTTGCATTGTCCAAACTTCTTCATCTTATATTGAAAATATATCCTTCCTCAAATTAACATGACTTCATCTTCAATATAAAATTCCTTATGGATCCTTTTCTCATATGTCTTATCCTTGTACTATGTATTCATTTTAGCAATTTGCTTCAACCTCCTCATGTAAATACTTAAGTGTTTCATACAGTCTTTAACTTCAGCACTACTTGTCTCCCCTTTTCTAATGTCCTTAATTCTAATCATTTTTGGGACATCTTCTATAAACTATATGGAATGGTGATTTACCAATTCTCTTATTGAAATAAATATTGTATGAAATGTTTTCTTGTGCCAAAATCAAATCCCATCTCTTTGGATTATCTCCAACCAAGCATCGTAATGGGTTTTCTAAACTCCTATTTAGGGCCACTTGTCTCTATCCATCAACCTACAGATGGTGTGTTGAGATGAACTTCAAATTTTTCTTTAACTTATTGCATAATATTCTCCAAAAGTATCCAAAAAACTTTGGTCTCAATATGAAACTATGTTCTTTAGTAGACCATGTACTCTCGCCACTTCTTTAAATAAAAACATTGTAACATGAACAACATCACTAGTCTTCTTGCAAAGAATGAAAGGTTTCATATTTTAAACCTTGTAATGCACCACAAAAATCCAATCATAAGTCCTATTAATCCTTAGTAAGCCAAGAACAAAGTCCATACTGACATCCTCCAATAGTTTATATGGTAAAGGTAATGACTGATATAACCCTAAATTCTACATGGATCATTTTTTTCATCTAACACAGTTTGCAAATCTATACATATTTCTTAACATCTTACTTCAACTATGATAATAATAAAAACCTCACTAACCAAAGAAATGGTATTATCTTGACCAAAATATATCTAGTCAATCATCCACTATGTTTCTCTTTGTTGAGATTCTCCTTCATTGAACTCCTTAGAATGAACAATTAACTATCTCTGAATAATATACCATCCTAGATTATGAAGTCCAACCATCTAGCTCTATCTAGAATAACAAGTTATTTACAAGAATTTTACAATTCACCAAAATAAGAATTCTTAGGGTACAAAATCTTGAGTTCCTTAAACCCAAAGACCTCAGTTTGCATATCATAAGAAAAATTTGTCTTCCACTAAGGGAATCTAAAACCCTATTAGACTTCCCACTCCTATGTTTCAAATAAATTTGTAACTCTGCAAAAACTCCACCTATTTAAAATTTATCTTATTCAACTTTCCTTAACTATTCAAATATTGCAAATCTTGATGATTTGTAAATAAATAAAAACTCCTTAGGCAAAAGATAGTGCCTCCAATTTATCAATGCCTAAACTATATCATATAATGCTTGATGATAAATAGAATATTTTCCTTTTCCATCATTCTACCTCTCACTAAAATAAGAAATTAGTTTACCTTCCTCACTAAAAAAAACTCTAATGGAACTACCACTAGAATCATCATCTACTTGAAACACCTTATTCAAATATGGAAGTGTTGAAATAGGTTGTTTTGTAACCTTTTTTTTAATAATTCAAAACTCTTGTTTGCTCCTGCAATCCACTTAAACTATTTCTTGTCCCCTTTCATTGTTTCAATCAAGGGTCTACATATACTACTAGCTTTGTTGTACCAATAATCATTTTGAAAATGTTTTTGGTGGGGGGGGGGAGACACTTTAATAGCGTTGTAGATCTCTACTTTTATAGGGACACTAAGTCATCCAAATATGAATCAAAGGGAAAGAGGGGAATTCCCAAATATGATTCCACTTATGATCCAAATTATATTAGCTAGGACCCAAAGGAAGAAGGGTTCCAATACTAAATTCTAATTATAAAGAGGAATTCAATACAAGAAAATGTACTCTTTGTCCCTTATAGGATAATGTGTATGTAAAATTGAACCAATTGTTTAAATAAAGTGGATCTAGATGGTATGTGTAGACAATTAGCCCAATTAAGATATAGATCTAGGGTAAATATATGAAAGGAAATAAAATATGAAAAAATCACCTTGAAATGCATAGAGGAAGATGTATTTGAACTCCAAAAGTTGTGGATCTAAACCCTTTTCTGAATATTCATTTGTAGATCTTGAAATAAAATGAAAAAAGGAACAAAACCCAAAAATATCCCCAAGAAAGGGCATTGAAGGTCTACATAAACTTGGAAGGGCACCCTAAAACTAGTTTGACATAGTCTAGATACTTGCAAAAAACATCTCTATAAATGTCCCAAAGAGTAGATTCCACATTTGTAAGCTCTAACTAGTATCTTGCAAATAAACACAAAAAAGAAGGGTTTTTGTGGTTGAGTTTGATGAGGGATTTCCTTGGTCAATCCCTATGTTAAGGAATTAATTTTAAATGTAATATAATGAATAAGGGAAATGCTTGAAATTAGTCAATCTAAATAATATAAAATGAAAGATATATTTACCTTTGAAGATGCAATTGACTTTGATATGTGATCAAGTATGTAAGTGTAATAGCCTTGACTCAAAGAAATCATAAGGAAATGAAAGAAGTCAAAACCTCATGTATGAAAATGTATGTGACATTCCATGGATGAATAATATAATAACTTGAATGGATTGGAATGATGAATCTTCTTATTAGAGCCAAACTCCACCACCACCTTGAAGGAAGAAGCTTGATGCAATAAGGAGATGCTTGGACCTAAATACTTTGAAGATGATTACTTGAAGAAGAATTCCTTGAATACTTGTTTTCTTTCTTGTGGATGTCTTTAGAATCTGAGATATGAAAATGAAGCCCCCAAGACACATTTATTACTATTATTTGGGTAGGAAAACAACTCAAGCCAACGGGGGAGTTAATTAAACTAATAGGAAAACTCAAGCACTTTCAAGACCTGAACCCCACAACCATTGGGGACTAGGTCAACTTGGGTTAACCTAGTCTAGACTAGCTTGACCTAGTCCCAGAGGACAAGACAAAAAGGCCTCAGAAAGGCTTAGAGAGATGTGCACGTGAAATTGGGAGATAATGTGTTAATCAAGAGATATGGAAAAAAGGTAGCAAAGCGACACCTAGAAGACAATGTCAAAAGGGAGAGATGACAAAGAAGAGTCAAATGAAAGGGGAGAGGATAAAAAGAGACCAAACCAAGCTAAGAAGGGCTAAAAGGCCTCAAAATTAAGTGCTTCCATTTTAAACTAGTACATTTAGCCCTCACTTTAGCAGGAGTATAAGGCAAGTCATACTCTCGGTAAAGCAAAAAAAAGAAAATGAAAGGAAAGCAAAGCCAAAAAGACATAAAAGGGGTTAGTACTAAAGCCCAAATCAACTAGTGAAAGATACCTTAGCTAAGGAAATTTCTCACTCACTAATATCATATTTAGAAGACTATTACAAAATATAAGAGATCATATAGGAAAGGGAAGAACAACACAAAGGATTACATCCCTCATGATTCTATCCCACCAACATGTAAGCATAAAGAGAGAAAGAGAGAAAGAGAGAAAAGAGAGTGATTATCTAGTCCACTAAGGTTTGTGTCCCTTATTGTGAATCAAAATGAGGAAGGATTGAATGGTCTAATAGGTTTGTGTGCTTGATAGTCAATCCTAAAAAACAAAAACCAATATCAAAGGTCTAGTGGATTTGTGCACTCGATAATCAACATGTGCACCCGTTGACGACTTATGCATTTTTATGTGTGTATGTGTCCACCCATAGATCAATTTTATAATATCATTACAGAGTTTAAATGTGTGTGTGTGTTACACTAGGAGGGATTTAGCAAAAAAAGGGGGTGTGTTTCCTCAAGATGGAGAAGTATCACTAATACCCTTAGAGGATTTAGCAAAAACAAAAAGAATAAAAATATGTGTTTCCTTAGGATGGGAATATGTCACTTATACCAATAGTGTATTTATCAAATGTACATGTGTTACCCATATGTATGAGATTTAGAATATGTTCTTGTGTGTGCAAAAGATACATGAAGCCAAAATGCATAGATTTGAAGGTGACCTAGAAATCATAGCAACTAGACAATGCTAAAGTACTCCAAGACATACTTAGAATCTATATTTGTGCTCCATAGAAACTATGTATAAAGAGGGTGTATATATTCCCCCCTCCTTAGGATGAATATGTAGCTATAGAAATCGTAAGGAAGAGAATCAAGGATAACAACTTCTATCAACAAGGAGATATTTGTTGTCAACAATATATACCATAAACTTCAGAAAGAGTGTTGACTCTTATAACCTAAGAAAATAGATAAATTATAAAAGGATATATGGCTTATGAAAATAGACCCTTGAAAGGAAGAGATCTTGTGTACAAGGAATCTACCTTCAACAGGAGTATCATGAAAAAAGATACAACTTCAAGATAAAATGAGAAGAAATAAAACATGAATGCACCTATTTAGCCCCCTGTGTAAAGGTGGAATAAGGATACTTGGATTGAAAAATGAAAAACTTTAAAGCCCATAGTAAGGGAAAATGCTTTAATGAACATAGTTTTGCAAATAAATAAGAGGTGATGATCAATGACATGCACCTCTTGTATAAGAGAGAGTCATGATCAAGACACAATTCCTTATAAGAAAATAATGTCACATAATAAACAAATGTCACTTTACTAAGGAAAGTCAATCCTTAGACAAAGAGAGAAGTAAAGAATGTAAAAAATAATCTTGCCCCCCAAGCATAAGATGAGAAAAAAGATCTATGATAGGATTATATAACAAAGTCTTGAAATATATAAAGATGAATCATAAGCAACAATCGATAGTTGTGCACATAACACAAACATGCCATATTGTTAGAATGATAGAATAATGGGGGGGTGAATCAGTCATCCTCAAGTCCAAATGTACCAATTCAACTTTTAATAGCTTCAAACATCTTAAATAATTTAATAAATTCACTCAGCCAATGTAACATTAGTAATCTAACTTATTCATCCAAAACTTAGCTCTTTGTTTAGTATATGTTGAATGACAGAAATATATAACAATAAATAGCATGCATCATGAAAAAGACATTTACACAAGTATGAAACCTAGATTTAATGTGGAAACCTAATTTGGAAAAGACCACCAAGTAACATGCAATCACTTTTCAATCTTTTGAAGTGAGCTCGATTAAGAGCCCACCTTGTTAAAGGTTACAAAACACACTGTTAAGTTTGATCCTATCAAAGAATTTAATCACCTTGTTAGGAGTGGCCTTGTTAGAGGTATTTAGATCATTCCATTAGAATGTCACCTTGAATAAAGGATTACAATTTGACTATTAGGTCAACCTTGATTAAAGGATTTTACTACCACAATGGTTAGTAAGTAACAACTAGGTTTGATCTGATAAAATACAACTCACTTTGCAAATTTAGATCTCTATTCAGCTCATTCATAGTTCATTGACTAGACTTCATCACTTACTCCACCTCCGATCTACTAGAAAACTCTTCAAGAAATCACTCTTTAGAAACTTCTTACTTTTCTTCTACTACTCTATTCTTCATAGGTTCTTCATAAATTTTCCAATCAACAAACATAAAACATTTCTAATGATGGGCCTTCAAAAGGCCATTGTTTTAAGTTCTTTTTATCTTGTTTTCAAGTAGTTATCATGCAAAAACAGTCATGACTTTATAGTTTTAAGAAGATGAACTTATGTTTTTTTTTTTTTTTTTTTTTTTGTGTGTGTGTGTGTTAAGACATGAAGTAGAATTATGGATAGTTCAAATATGCTATATTTGCTTGAATCTATGGACCAAAATGGTATAATGAAGTAATATTACATGCTGATAAATGTTTCCCTATCTATGCTATGTCTTGGGTAGTTTTTCTCTTGAATCCATAGGATTTGCAAGAGTAGTAATTTGAACTTTACACCTTTTCTCTAATATTGATGATGAAATAAATATATGTATGTAGCACCCAAATGTAGCTTCCATAACTTGCTACATACCTACAAGATTTATTTGTGGTTAATGATGATTATGTTTCAAACTATATGAGTTTTTTATTTATCCTCATTAATGGAGTGATCATAGACTTAGGAAGTAGTTGTAGTTTCCTTTGAATAATGGTTGTTGTAGCTTTGATCAAAATTTTGGAAGAAGAATAGAATAAGTTGATTCTTATAGCAGTAGAGTGTGATACCATTTTTAATCAACTACAATTCTTTCACCATGAATAAATAGAATGAATAATTCAAGTCTATTTATCTTAACTTGATTGTCTTTTATGTTCACTCATCCAAGAGGGGCCACTTGGTGAGTGAACTAATCCATTAGAATAGATTTTATATCCTTGTTGTTTCTAAGTAAGGTAGACTTGTGTTTCTCTTACATCCATTAATAATAGAATCATTGAACTATTCCTACAACATAGGTGCATAGATAGGTTTATTGTTTGCAGCATTACTTTAAGATTTGAGTTAATTTAGTGTTTCAGTTTCTAGCATTGCCTTTTCTTTAATTGTAATGACTTAATGAAGAAGTAGAGAATATAGTTTGCAGATACCATCTCGATTTTACACTCCTAGGTTGAAAAATTAAATGAAGTCGGTATACTATTTTAGGTAAAACACATGATGTTGTTTAACCGTAGAGTCACTATGAAAGGATGTCCAATCCTTTATTACTAAGTTATTAAGCTGACCAGCCATCTTGTACCTCCTTAAATAGGTAGATTTTATCTTTTTTAGCTTAAACATCATCATAGATCTTAGGGTTTGATCAGATTCATTGAATCTATCCATCATTTTCTCTTTCTTCTCTTTTCTTGAAACTTCTAGAAACTCCTCATTAAATATTCACCTTAGATCATTTAATAAACTCAATTTGTGCATTAAATACACTAGTTTGTCAATTCTTATCATTTACACATTTTGAACAATTCGTTAATTCAACTATTTTGGCCTCAAATCTTGATTCTTTCGCAAAATGATAAAATGTTTACACTTGGTCATCACTATGTTCTTTAGCTTGGTCATCATTGAGTATATCGATCTCTATTGTTCTATCTTTTTTCATCTTACACTGGCTCACTCACCCTTCTCTACTCTTAGCTATTACTATAGTTTCTTCTTCATCTTGCTTGGCCATAACTATCGCTCAACTAATATTGTTTGCTCAACTATCTCTTTAGTTCTTGTTGTGGTATTCACAACACATGCCCCATTCCTTGCCAAGAATGGGGACCCCCTATTTTTTTTGACTCCTAGACTCACGATTTGAGAGTTAGGAGAAGAAAAATTCATTTTGAAAGTTAGTCTTAGAGTTGAAAATTCAAAGAAAAAAAATTAAATTTTAAATTTTAAAAAAAAAATTCATTCACCTCCTCTCCCGTGTGTGCGCACACCGAGGTACAACGCACTTTACATTTTGCACAAGAGGGAGAGAGGGCTATAAAACCCTCCCTCCCCCTTATTTTATTTTCATTTTTATGGGAGAACAAAGGAGGGAGCAAGTGAGCAGTCCCCCCCCACCATGGCACTTGGTCGAGTGTTGTGCGCTTGCGCCCTTGGCGCTGCATGTCATGCACACATAGAGCCCTTGGTGTGAGCGTAGGTTACCATGCACACTATGTGCCATGCTAAGGGCTGCTTACGCTTGGTGTTGCATCAGGCACCGTGCACTGCGGCACCCCAGGTGCGAGCACTGTCGCGCACCCTCAGTGTCATGTTGGGTGTTGCGCGCCCTTAGCACAAGTGCCATGTGTCGCGGCACCATAGGTTTGAGCGTCGTCATGCGCACCCTTGGTGCAAGCATCACGTGCACCCAGTGTCACACACCTTCGTGTGCCGCACGCCCGTGAGGATGACTTTTTTCTTTTTTTAATAAATTTAATTTTTTGAAAAAAAAATTAATTTTAAAAATTAAAAATTAAAAATTAAAAAAATAATAATAAAATAAGTTTTCAAATAAAAAATGAATAAGTCCCCAAGGGGGACAATTTTTTTTCCTCACTTGTAATTTTCTTGCTATCCAATGACTGATCAGGTTTTCTTTCTCATGATGTGCAGGTAACATAATTAGATGGCATCCACATCTAGATCAGTAGTGAAACCAGTTGTTTACAAGTTCCAAGGCATAACCCCAAAATCAAGGTTACTCGATGAGTATGCTGAGATTAAAGATACTGACCTAGGACACATAGATTTAGGAGAATTCCTGAGAGTATGCAATAATCTGACACAAAGGTCAACCTTGGTGTCCACATTGATCCAATCCAGATTAGTAAATGCAGCATCACATCTTGTGTTAGTACAGTCAGCTGAGTTGATCATTTGCGACTTGACAACATTGAGAGGTTCTTTCATCTGCCTAGAGCCAATCAATTCATCTGACTCTCCTATGAAGCAGCTAAGAGATGGTATAAAGATCACCACTAGGAGGCCATCGATATCATACATTCCTTATACTTCATTGAGAAGCCACCTCAGGGAAAGATAGTCCAAAAAGTGGATATAAAATGGAGATACATGAAGGATGACATCAGATACTCAATCATTCTCCTAAGCAGAGTCATGGGCTTACTTGCAGCAAGCCATCTCACTCCATTTATAGTCAACTTCATTGAGACCATCAGGCATGCAAAGATACCATTGGATTGGGCCACCACGCTAAGTGAGAATTTATGTGACCAACTGAGGATGGTAAGGGACAAGAAGAAGTTCTATATGACTTTTTATATGGTGTACTTACTTGCGGCAAGGGCAACCAACTATCTTAGGTTGTACAAGAAGGGCAGTATCTAGGACCCTAATGCATGGCCATACATAGTCTATCCTTAGTTGGTGAAGAAGAAGCTCTCGCAACAAAGCAAAGAGTACAAGATTGTAAACAATGCCTTCATCTTTGTTGTCATTTGATTCATAGAGGGGGACTATGGGAAGAGATTGTCTGAGGAAGCCAAGGCACAGATCACATCTCTCAGAGCATATTTCATCCAATTCGGGACATTTACATACATTTAGGTAGGTGGTGCATCTATCAATCTGAAGAAACTCCCAAGGTACCCAAGTGACAAGTTAGTCCTAATGGAAATATCCTGGCAGATTGAGTTAGCTTATGAGAGGATCAAAAGACAATGGAGAGCTTGTTGGGATTGGCCTTTTGTAGTAGGAGCATATTAGGTGAAGAGAAAGCAGAATATCATGACTTTTGAGTGGGAATGGGAGAACTACCCTCCTGAAGAGTATAACTCTCCTCGGCCATTCTTCGACAATGTTGGTAAAGTGGAAAACCTGGTAGGAAAGGAGTTCTATCATGAGGATGTCATTTCAAATTATTGGATGAATGCCACAAATGAATACAATGTCTGCATCAGATACTATTGTAGAATGACTTTGTATCTAGCAAAAAAGGCTCTCCATTTGACCATCCCTAATGAGATAAGGCTATAGGACTCCAAGGAATTACTAGATCCCTTATTCAATACAGATAAAGTTGGTGAGAGACCCATTATGAATGCAAAAGTTGATAGAGAGGAAGAATATGATATTAATCATCGAGCAAGACATGTCATTCAAATGACAAGGAGTTGTATTAAGAAACCCTTTCCACTTGATCCAATTCTGGATACAGTGATCCTCCATGAAAATACTCTCCCAGAAAGGGGTAAGGGAAGGAAATTCATAGTTCCTATCTTTGCACTCTAGTCTCCTATTAGGCCAAAGATAGTCTACTAGCTTGATCACCCAGTAGGATACTACTACCCTTCGAAGATGAAGGGAAAGAGGAAGAGAGCCTCTCCTTAGAGGATTTAGACGGAGCATGTTGAAGAACAGGTCTCCTCCTAGCAATAGGAATTGAGTCCACAAGAGCCCCAGGATGGTGGAGCTTCTCATATCCAGGTTGAATTCCCATTGCCTCCTATTTTGTCAAGTCAATGAGAAGAAGGAGAAACTATAGAGACCTCCATTCCTCTAGTGCACGAAGAGCCCACTTCTCCTATGGTTCTGCAGAAACAAAAGGGGATCAAGGTTAGAATGAATAAGAGGCAAACAGTCTATAAAAGATTAGTGCCTAATCCATCTATTCCTAAGACCATTCTAGAGGAATAATCAGATGAGGAGGAAATAGAATCAAATGAGGAGGAAGAACAAGTACCCTTACAAAAGAGAAATTGGTTGGAAAAATCCACAGAATTGGAAAAAAGAAAGAGTGCCATGAGTACCCCACCACCCACCCAAGCAGAACCTATAAAACTCTCTTCTTCAGAAGATGAAGTGCAGCAATGGGTGAATGAGCAAAGGGAGCAAGGTGAAGATGTTCTCTCCATCCCAAATTTTGATTTCATGCCTATGGGTATGGAGTTAGTTGGAGATAAGATCAAAGACACCCCTATAGGTGAACTTCAATAGCAAGACTGGACGCAGATGCCACTAGAAACACAAGGTCCTCATTTCACTCCTCCATCTCCACTACAGGTCATGATGGTAGATAAGGGTTTAGTCGGTCCTCCACCTCCAATTTTAGAAGAGGAACATGTTCAAAAGGAACCATCATTACAAAATCAACCTAAACCAAGGGCTACTAATGAAGCATCAAAAGAGGCACAGATAGTAGAATATGTGCAACAACCTTCTCAGGAAGTTGAGGATCAAACTATAGGATCTACAAAGACTAAGACTAAATAAGAAGAGTCCTCATAGCAGGAGACTCTGAGCAAGAGCGATAAAGGGAAGGAGGTAGTTGAACACATCCCTTCATCATCTAGAGCCAAAGTTGTAGAGAGACACATCCCAAGATGGTTTCGAAAATAAATAATGAGAAGTTTCAAGAATCAATTTCGTGCTTCAAAGGATGACATTTGTGATATTGCAGAGATTTTGAACAAGCCTGAGTCTCCATTACATGATGCAACACCATTTGTGTTTGTCACTTCCATATGGAACCAGGACTTATTTGCACAAGTGGCCCACCCTCCTAAAGGTACAGATGTAGAAGCTATTAGTCTTAAGGACTATGAAGTGAAAGATATTATGTTGGGAAAGCCTACACAGGATACATCTTGACAGATGATGACTATGGGAGTCAAAGAGGTTCTCAGGCACATGGAATAGGATGAGATTGAAATAAGAACACTTTGTAGGCAAGTTGAAATCCTAAAAGGATATCTAGCTAAATTTATTGGTCCTCTTGATCCTAAACACCCTGAGGAGACTTTGAATATAATTCTTAGAGAAGGGGAAAGTGTACGGCTCAATCCATTTTTGAAAGCTTGTCAAGAATGGTGGGATAGCCTTGAGGATAAAGGTTTCATTATAATCACAAGAAGTTTGAAGTTGTTGCATGCTATGCAAGAGAATTTTGATAAGATCATGGCAATTTTGAGGCAGGACTTCAGTATCATGGATGAGGTACGAGCATGGAGCAAAGATTTGCAAACTCTACAAGCCATAAAAGGGCAAAGGTACCGCATTCTGATTGATGTATATATCAGAGAAGAATTAGACATGATAGATGATTGGATAGAGAAGATTTTTGATGGAAATAAAGTGATGGAAACATTGCATGATGAGATACATAGGCTCAAGGAACAAGCCCAAGAGCGAATTTTGGAAGCAGAAAATTTGTACAGTGATGCATATTTGGATATCTTTAAAGATGAAGAATGAGAGAAGCTATTGCTAGTTGAAGTAGTCATGGAAAATTTTAGGAAGACTTTAGAGGAAGCATCCAGTGATGAAGACATCAGACAAGCCTTTAGGATAGAGGAAGCACTGTTAGAGTTGAACACCAAACTCAGAGATTTTGCAGAGACTCAAATTGAGGTGGACAACTACAGGCAAAAGGTTAAGGATAAGTATGAGGCTTTGGATCTTCTAGATGCTGATAATATTACTGAGATGATAGAGAAATTCAAGGGCAAACATCCAAACATAGCTTTAAGATGAAGATAAACAAAACCCATATGCTAGAATTTCAATTTTGACACTTAGTAAAATTTTGAGCTTTTGACCCAATGGAGGTCTGTAGCTCTGCAATTCAGAGGTGCACTGACAGTTGATTGCCAGTTCCAAAAATAGCACTTTCCATGCATTGGGAACACATTTTGATGGCAAGTTAACTCTAACACATGCCTAGTGAAGTGCTAGCTTCTATTTTTGGCACCTCCATGCACTTCCACTTTGATTGATGGCTTCCTCCTACTTTATCTCTCATGCTTTCATTGTTTTTGACATGTAAAGGGCTCGTGCATCCAATTAATGAATAAAATATGGATGGATTCCTTCTAAGCACCAGTTAGATTTTCAATTTGTATATGTTTAGTTTGTTTAAATGTTTTTTAAAGCATTTTATTGCATCAAGATATCTCTCACTCTCAACACAAATTGAGGAGATGATTTCTTATAAATACCCCATTGTAAAATGTAACAAGGGCCATCATTATTATGCAATAAAATTATGCTTTTGGTGCTCACATTTGGAGTGTAGTTATTCTTGCTTGAATGTGTCATGTTTTTGTGGATTTTATTCATGAGATTGTGATTGAGCCAAAGGTTTATTGTGTTGTTTCTAGTTGTGCGATCTTTTAGTTCTAGTGTTTGCTACAGATATACAAATTTTGCTGACATAATAAGCTTGAGAAGCGATCACCTAATTATGTCTACATAGCTTTTTGTCTCGCATGAGCACACATTTTGTGGCCTTGTGATTTGATAAAGAGTGAAACATCATTCGATTTGTTAAAGATTCTCACCGATGATTGCATCAATGGATTCTAGGAAGTGTTGCTCCTATTTTCATTATTTCCTACCAATTTCTTCGAAGGTTTAACTCGTAGCATGTTTTGTTTTATAGCTTATGTCCGTTTAGGAATTTCAATTTCAAGTTATTTCAATTTCATGTTATTTTCTTTCAATTTCATTATTTACTTTACTAACCCCCTGTTAGAATAGGACGTCATAGTAGCTGCATTATTAGAATTGCATTCATTGAAAAATAGAAAAATATTGTTCTTTCGGTGTGATATTTTGAGACAAAAAACAGATTTACTTTGATCTGAGATAAAAGAGTTTTTAGAACCAGTAAAGGCCTCCTTGTGAACACTCACATTTATCTTCTACTAAGAAGATTTTGGTACATCGTAAGACAAATACTGAATCTTGGAGAGGATCCTTAAAAAGATTTTCTTTTCAAGAGAGGAATTATGCAGTGGATTCCTACCATTGACCTCATGCAAAATGAATGCCCAATAGTTCCTTAATCTTCTACTTCAACTTCTTCATTGAACTTGTAAAATATCACTCGGTTAAGCTTAGTATTTTACTCAACTCTTTCATACTTCATACAAAGATCAAACAACACATTATCTTGTACAATACTAACTGATCAAGTGCCCATTGTTATTACATCATACTTACTTCTCTTTACACAGCAATCTAGTAATTTATCTTAATATCTCTTCTTTTAAAATCCTCTTCATCAATCAACTAATATGGTACTCTACACTATTATCAAATGTCTTACCAAATGACAACATAACAATTGTTGCAAATGTAGCTTCCAACAATCTCCCTCTTTGGCATTGATGGCAACACCTTTAGTTACTGTGCAAATGCAAAATTGTTCTCTTGATTTTCACTGTTAGCTCCCTTTTTCATTTGTATCATATCTTTATTAATATCCTTAGTTTCATTATGATTCTCATCCATAAAATAGCCTATATGCTCCCTCTTTGCTCATATTTACACTTCTCCCTCTATGATACTAATTTTGATTCTACATTGTATTACCAATTATATTAGCTCCCTCTTTGACATCTCCATGATGGTAACCATATTTCTCCCTTATCCATCTTCAAATATTACATTTATATTATCCCTCTTGATATTGTATGGTAATTGTCATACTTCTCAATCTTTGACAACAATGCCAAAGACATCATCCACTATACACATCATGTACACATCTCTCTCTTTGTCACTTTTTGTAATGACTAGTCTCTAAAATATCACTCCCTCTTCATCTATATTCTTGACTATTTACTTGCATCTTTATCTTTGTACAACTATCCTCCTTTTCACAAGTTTAGGAAACTCCTAAAGTGTGACCTTCTAGATCAATCTATAAGATATTATGATCATAACAATTGATGCAATGCTACATCTCTTCTTGGTTTGTTTGAGATAGGGGAATGAACCCTAAATTACCTCTTAGACACACAAATGCATCCTTAGGTAATGCCTTAGTGAATATATTAGCTATATCTTCCTTTGTGTTCACATACTCTAGTCTTACTTATTTGTCTTGCACTAATTCCATCAAGTAATGATACTTAATTAAAATATACTTGGTCTTTGTGAACATCACAAGATTCATTAATATATTCATAACACTTATGTTGTCACAATATATCACCAAAGTTTCAGCAATATCTTCCTTCATACCTTCTAACAATTGTTTGATCCACACAATGTTTGAACAATTAATTGCTATTGCAATATATTCAACTTCTATTTTGGATTGAGAAATATATCTTTTCTTCTTTCTTCTCCATGAAATAAATTTCTTACCTAGAAATAAATCACCTCCACTTGTAATCTTTCTATCATCAATGTTTCCAACCCAATCAACATATGTGTAAACTTTAAGCTCAAACTTGTCACTCTTCTTATACCATAATTCATAGTCTTTTTTGGAAGCTACAATTGGGACAATTGTTATGTTTTCATTGATGTCAAACCTTATCAATAAGAAAATTACTATCTAAGTAGAATGCCATATCAAGATGATTGATGAAGAGGATTTGAGAAGTATAACATAACAAAATGACGTACAAGAAAGGTTGAGTTATGAGGAACTACAATGAGCACTTGGTTAGTTAGACTTTGACAAGATAAAGTGATTATTTAATAATATTATAAATGAAGAAGATAATTATATTTAAACCTAGAAGAAGTAATCAAAGAATGACCAAATGCATAGGCTTGACCAAGAAAAAGATCAGAAGATTAAGGAACTAGAAATTTATGTCAAGTGATGCCAGAGTTGATCGAGCACCAATATAAGCTGAGAAAATGTAGTGTCGACCATGCATCAATATTTATTGAGTGATAGTAAATGTGTCAAATAAAAAATTTAGTAGTGACCTAGTGATCCAGTGATGATCGAGTATCATAACACAATGTTGGCTAAAGGACAACATTTGACAAATTATGAGGAAATTGTGATTTCCAGCCAGAAAAGTTGATTTATTGGAATATGTAAAGAGTGTTGAAGATAAGGATGGATGAACTAGAGCATTAAATTCAAGGGAACCCATGTTTGAGTGTTTCTATGCAAGAATTCAAGGAGAATTTTCTAGAAGAGAAAATAAGGGATGAAATGGTGGAAGGATTCGATGAATCTAACCTAACCCTAAGATCTACGATGATTTTTAAGTGGCAAAACATCATAATTACCTATTTAAGGAGGTTTAAGGTCTAACCTAATAAGGTAGGAATAGTTCTTGATTCTATTGTTTGGAAAACTTGAGTAGGAGGCTAAGAAGTGTTGTAAAGAGATGAAGTTGATTGCTTGAAGGGTTTCCAAGTAGATCAAATACATAGATGACAATGGAGGCCATTCAATGGATCAGCATATGAACCAAACTATGATTTTTATTTGCAAAGTGTGTTACATTTTTCATATCAACTTGCTATTACTTTCTAACTATTATATTAGTATTGAAATCTTTTAATCAAGGTTGGCCTAACAGTCATATTTAAATCCTTTAATCAAGGTGACATTATAATAGAATGTTCTTAAGCCCTCTAACAAGGCCACTTCTAATAAGATGATTAAATCCTTTATTAATGTCACATTTAAGATTGTGTTTTGTAACCTTTAATAGGGTTGGATCCTAATAGAGCTCACTTCAAAAGAGTGAAAAATTGGTGACATGTTACTAGTGGTTTTTCCCAAATTGGGTTTCCATGTTAAATCCTAGTGTCATACTTGTGTGGATGTCATTTGAAATGTTTTACTGTTAATATTTTACACTTTTCAAGTTTGTTACTATTAGGACAATGGACTACAAGTTTTTTTTATTGATTATTTTATATAGAGACCGAGCTAGGAAATGTTTAGATTTGAAGTACTTAAAGTGATTAAAAGTTCAATTGGTACATCTAGACATATGGATAACTGATTCACCTCCCCCCCCACCTCTCAGTTATTTTAAATCATTCTAGCAAGTCTTATGTACATTCCAAATACCTCAATATTCTTTTCACAACCATCATGTGATTCTCCTTAGGATTAGCATAAAATCTTGCAACAATACCAATAGCTAATGAAACGTTAGGTCTGTCATGATCAACATATTGCAGCTTGCTAATCATTGACCTATACAATGTCTGATTCACTTTATCAGAATCGTCATTCTTTGAAATTTTATGTCTAGTAGACATAGGTGTTCCAACTGGTCTTGAATCTTACAGTCCAAAGGTCTTCAATATTTCCTTGATATACTTTGATTGTGTAATGTATATACCTCCTTTAATTTGATAAACTTGCAAACCAACAAAGAAATTAATCTCTCCAAACATTGACATCTCAAATTCTTTCTTTGTCTCATTAGCAAATTATTTGCACAACATATCTTGTCCTCCAAATATTGTGAGGCCTCACCCGATCTGCCAAAGTATAAATGACATATTTGCATTATGATACTTCTAATTTGATGTTTTGATATATTTTTTAGACTATAGGGTTATGTTATTTTAATATCTACATTTTGACGATCTGCACATATGTCTGCACAATAAGACCTAAATGATATAATTAATTATTATGTTCATGTACTAACCTTTTTAATTTCTTTGATAGAGGCTGAGTTATAGAAATGCTTGTCATGTAATGTTCAAATGGGATGTGTTACTTGCTTTTTGATATTCAAGATCTGAATATTTGACATTATTCAAGAGTTAGTAGGACAATGGCTTATTTATTCTACTGATTTTGACATTTACAATGGTGTTCTACATCTATGATATGTACTATGCACCTGATATTGTGAATGGAATGATCAAACACATATGGATGCAACTTTATGATAAGATAAAATTAGATTATGATGTGATGCAAAGTGTTAATATAATTATCATGATTATGATTTAATGTGATATGCAGATAAATATTAATTTGATTAGGATGGTTTATGATATGCAGATTTTGATTTCTTAACATTTTGAATGAATTATTTGAAATGATTAGGAAAGGAAATTGAATTGAAATATGTTGATATGGGTTATGTAACATTTGAAATTATATGTATTTATGATATATGTTTTATATGACATCCTTGGACTACTGATGCTTGAGTTTAGTGTATAGGAAAGGAACCATGGAAACATAACGAGAAAACAAGGTATAAACACATGTTAATATGACACTGCCAAGGTGAATCTTTAGAAGATTCATAAATCTCATTCTGATGTGTTTATTTTGTAAATGTGAGATGTATGTGTGTAGTATGTATTTCATGAGTAGATTTAGAACATGTCTTGTGTGATGTATAGTGAATTTTGTGTGTGTCACTTGACACTTGTACTCATTATGTGAAAATGACATGTTCTCTAAAGATGGATCATGTGGCCACCTCATCTCAAGTTAAATTCCTTAATTAAGAATTAGACCTATTTCCTTGACTTAGTAAGGTAAACAAAAGTTATCACCATAGGAATTTCAAAATTGGACCTTACCTAGCATTATGAGGGCCAAAATGTAGCTCTAAGGTGAATTTGTGATAAAAATAAACCCTACCCATGATAATACTTCAAGTTAGGGGGCTAATAGTGACCTCTAGAGTGCCTAGAAGACCTAGGAGACCCCAAAAAAATGCTTGAATCCAAAAATGGGAGTCTTATATAGAGGAATGGCCAAATTAGAAATCCACTTACCCACTCTCCAACTTTAGAGACATTAGGGTTTGGAGGAAGAAGGATAAGGTGCTCTATAAAACCTTTCCTTTCCATTGCTTGGAGTGAGGTTGGTATCCATGATCCATGGTGTTTCTTCATTGTATTGATATGGTGTAGATATGGTTTTGTGAAGAATCTTGTTGTAGGTGTTGTTGAATGTTAAAAGTTTTATGTGAATTATTTCCCTAAATCTTTTTTGTTTATGTTGTTTGTTCGTGTGAAATGGGTGTGAAGCATCACTCACCCTTGGGAGGTAAGAGATGCTTGGGTGAAGGGGTTAGTTGGGCTTACTCATGTAGTTGAGAAACTCTCCCATGTGTGGAGATGATTTTTAATGTGTTTCAATGGAGTATTAACTTCATGATTACTTGCATTTTGAGAGGTATAATGAGGTGTATGAAGAGGGAAGACATTGTTGAGCCTTGAAAGGGCATGCCACTTATGAGAAAATGTGAATATATATGATTCATGGATTTGACATTCTCCTCATGGAGAGAGCCCACCTTCACCCTATATCTTGATTCTATTGTTGAATCTATGTGCAAGCCTTGGGATGGGTTGTATTGTGTTGTATTGAGTTGTTTTGTTATGGTTATGCATGATATGTGAATGTGAAGGTGTGCAACCATTTGTGCCTTGTTTTCCCCAAGCTCGGGGGTGGCCTCCTTGAAGCCTAGGATAGGGGGTGAGTCTCCATGGTTCTACATTTTTATCTCTATTTTGTAGGTTTTTACTTGATGATCTTGGAAACTTGGAGCTCATGTAACCTTTCACTTTAATAGGAGAAGAAGGCACTATTATATTTCACTTGTCAATAGAGGGGTTGTGAGTCATCTATGTATTGCGAAAAGGTATTTCCATTGTGTATATTTCAAAATATTGATTTCACCACCCTATGTTCATGTTTGAAAAGTGTGTAGTATGGAAGAAATTAAGGACTTTGAAAGAGAATTATGTTGAATTGTAATTGTAGTTTCATTTTCTTGGATATGATTGCATTGAAGAAAAGATTAAGTGTCATGGTAGACATTAGAAAGATGAATAGGAGATTATTATTTTGTTATTCTTATTTCCTCAAGTCTCATATGAAAAATTTAGATGCATTGTGTTCAATCTTGAATCATATTAGGTGTAGATTATGTTTCTAATTGATAATGAATTTGTAGTCATGAAGGGGACAGCAACACTAAAATTGGAGTATTTGAAGTTCATAAAATTACATGTAAAAGATTGCATTGTGTCTCATATAAGAGTATCTTGCAATTTAAGTTTGATAGTAATAAAGTAGTTGTCATGTACCAACCATAGATTTTACTATATGGAATAAGCATTGAAATACATAATGCAATGTTCAAATTATATCAGCTCAGTTATAAGTAACCATAGAGAAAACTATGAAGAAAACAAGGCAATAAGCTCAACTTAAAACCTAAGTGCCTGTAGATGCATATCCATTCTCTGGAAAATGTATTATTAAAATCAAATAATGTCTCTTGACAATATAGGTCAATAATACAATAGGCCCTAAATAAGATAATAATATCTTGAAAATTATAAGTTAGAAATAAATAATTTTAAAACCATTCTCCATTAATAATGTATCAGCCTTGAGATATGATGTCCTTAGATCATGATAGGACCTTGTACAAAACAAAATAATGGAAAAAGAAAACAAGAGGGAAAAAATACACCATAGGTACATGATGGGATAGGAGGATGGAAAAAGAAAACAAGAGGGAAAAAAAAGTATTAAAAAGGGACAATACTTAGCACTTAAACCACCTCCCCATACAAAGAAATAAATGTATAAACTTATACCAACTTAACTATTGGTGAAACCATCTCATATAGGCGTCATCCTAAAACCATGTTCAAACAAAAAGTTTACATAGAGAGATAATATTGTGGCCCCTACTAGGTGAGTTGTCATTGTCTCCCCTTGAGCCTATGGAAAAGGGTAATGATGGAGACCCTTAATCATGTCATAAACTTGCCTTTCCCTTTATACATGCCTAGCACATTTTGAATTGTGCAAAAAGTTAAACTTTTCTTTCTTTCACCACATCTCACCTAGAAAAGGAGGAGTTAGGCGTTGGGAAAAGTGGGAGAGGAAATAAAGTTTGGGAAAATATGAACATGGCAGATTTGACACCTTGGGGTTGATGTGACTTGTCCTTGCAAATAGGTGCTTTGTGGGGGAGGTAAAAAAATCATTGTCAAATTTCTTGGAGAGAGAGAGAGAGAGAGATAAGGGTACGTGAGATTTGGGTGAGACTTTGGGAAATTTTGCTTTGGGATGCTATTAAATTAAGTTTGTTTCTACTTCCATGCTTATGTAATAAATATAAGGAAAAAATGTATGTTATAAAATGGAATTATTAGAATGGTTGAGGAATAGATTTTATTAAGTGGGTTTCCCTTTACTAACATGTTCAGGATTAGTTTTTTTGTGACGTGTTAGTAGCTAGGAAGTATATACCTTGGGTTAGAAATATAGAATAGTTTAGTAGTACATTAAAGTAGGTTACTTAATTTTGAGTGTTTTGATTTTCTCATGTTTGGTGTGGTTATGATTAGGGGTTAACTAACTAATAATGTATGCTATTAAAAAGAAATAAACGGGAATGAATTTTATTAATTAGGATAATTAGGATTATTTAATAAATTATAAAGTAACTAATTATGGTGAATAGACATTGGATTATAGGATTAATATAGTAATTATAAAGTGACTGACTTACATATAGGTATTAGATAGATAAGTATATGTAATGGTAATAATTAAAGTAGTAAGATGGTTGGTATTAATATAGTTTAGTAGGAAATAAGAAATATGGGTGTGGTTTTAAATTAATATTTGTAAGTAAGGAGGAGATGTGAATGTAGTTAGTAGTTAGTAGGATAAAGTCGATTAGTAGACATTTAATGTTTTAAACAAATATAGATTCATTGATTGTAGTGAATCAACATAGTATGGTAGGATTTATTTAGTGACGGATTGGTAAGTATATGTGTTAGCAATGGTTAGGTAGTTGGAAATTAGGTGATGCTTGCTAATTAGAAACATAAATTTGCTAAGTGGAAGAATAATCTAAGATTCGTAATTCTTGATTGAATTTTCATATCACCTTATTTATTTTCAATAAACAATAATGGTATATTTTTCAAATAATAAAAAGGGTTTAGTAAATGGTATTGCAGCATATAATTTGGAGAATGAATAAATGATAAATAATTTAAACCATCTAGTGGTAAAACATCTTCACAAAAACAACTACGGAACCATTATAACCACATTGATGCAGAAGTTTGTGGTTCACAAACACATAAGTAATGACTCGCTTCGAGGATGGGATGTGAATTTTAATATGATCATATTACCTAAATATTATGTCACACCTCACAGTTTGAATAGAACAATCAAACAAGTAAAGATTGATACATAATACTTCTAGTTCACCTTTCAAAAATTTAAAAAAATTAAAAAAATTGTTGGTTGTGTTTTGTCTCGTAAATTTAGGGCATGAAAAATATGATATCATCAACAAAAAATTCATCTAGAAATATCTTATTCTCATAATCACTTGTCAAGTACATATTTCTATTTTCATTACTTCTTGCAAAAAAAATCTTCACCAAATAAGTGTGTAGCCTTTCATGCCATACTCTAGGAGCTTGTTTCAAATCATACAATTCTTTGTGCAACTTACATACCATATTCTTCTTTCTATGATCAAAAAATCGTTTAGGTTGTTCAATGTAGACTTCTTCTTCCAAGATTCCATTAAAAAATGTAGATTTGACATCCATTTGATATACCTTGAATCCTTTGTAAGAAACTTATGCAATTAATGTTCTTACTCCTTCTAACCTTGCAAATAGGGAAAATATCTCTTCATAGTCAATTCCTTCCTCTTGTGCATATCCCTTACAAACTAATCTTTATTTTTTCCTTGTGAGTTCACCTTTCTCATTCAGCTTGTTTCTAAATACCCACTTAGTTCCAATCACATTGGTGTCCTTTGGCCTTGGTACCAATGTCTATGTTTTTTTCTTCTCTATTAGATCAATCTCCTCATTCATTGCTTTAATCTAATATTCATTCTCTAGTGCATCTTTAACTATTCTTGGCTCAAACTCACATAGTAAACATGTGTCATTCTCTATTTTCTTTCTTATCATGACTCTTGAATATTTGTCTCCAATGATTTGATCTTGTGTATGGTGTCTTCTCACATACTTTGTTAAAATAGGTTTATATCTTCTTTATTCATGTGGTAATTCACTTCATCTAGCTTCATCATCCTCACCAAGTATCACTTATTGTGATTCACCTTCCTCTATCTAGTGTTTGGTCTCATCTCTCTATGACTCGGCTCCTATAGTCTGATGCTCCACATCTTGCTGAGACTTGACAGAGTTTGTCTACTAATGCTCAGTAGTACCAATCTTTTGATGCTCGACAATATCCTTCTCAAGTTCAAGCAAGGTACTTGGTTCACCTTCATAGATCTAAACAAAATTTATGTAATCTACAAGTTTCTGCTTGCATTCTTCTTCATTCTTTTCTACAAATTCATCAATTCTAACATTTGCACTTTCCACAATTGTATTAGTGTTAGAATTCAAACACTTGTATGCCTTGCTTTTAGTGGAGTATCCTAAGGATATACCTCCATCACTCTTTGCATAAAGTTTTCCTTTCCTTGCATCTTTAAATATGTAACACTTGTCTCAAAAACTTTGAAATATTTGACATTAGGTGCATAACCATAACATAGTTTAAAAGGGGTTTTGTTTGTACCTTTTTTTACTTGAACTTAGTTCAATGTATAAACAACAATACTTAAAACTTCTCTCCAATACTTTTGTGAAACATTCTTTTTCCATCGTTGTCAGTATTCTTGCATAATCCATGATTGATATATTTCTTCTTTAAGCTATTTCATTTTGTGGTGAAGTCCTTGGTACTTACATTTGTCTTTTTATTTATTTGTCATTGTAGAATGTACTAAAATGCTCATATATGAATTCACCTCCTCTATCTGATCTCAAGCATTTTAGACTTTTAGCCATCTCCTTTTCAACTCTAACCAAATACTACTTAAACATTTGAAAATCATTTTGTTTTTCTTTAAGAAATATCACAGTCATCATTCTAGAGAAATCATCAACAAAAAGAATAAAGTACTTGTCACTATAATAACTTTGTACTCTAATAGGACCACATAAATTAGTATGATCCAACTCTAAAATATCATCACAAGAATAGGTCTTTCTCTTGAAACTAGACTTTATCATCTTTCCCATTTGACATTGTTTACACATCATTTTATTAGGTTTTCTCAATCTTGGTAATCCTATTACTCTTTCCCTCTTACTAATGCTTACCAAATTATCAAATTTTACATGACATAGCCTCTTATTCCATAACCAAACATCTTCAAACCATAAAAATAAACATGTATCTTTGGATAGGTCTAGATATAAAAAGTTACCTCTTGTTTTCTCTCCACTTCTAATTAGTTGAATAGTAACATTATAGATTTTTGCCTTATTATTTTGGAATTCAACTTGTTGGTGTAAATAATTATTCACCATTTACACTTACTTAAGTTTACTTAGGTTAATGCATTGTTTTAATATTTATTTATTATTCACCTAGGAGTATGTGCACTCTTTTGAGTTGGCATGTTGACAACACAGGAGTTCGCACCTCTTTTATGCACATGGTGTCTACAACACAGGAGTTAGCACACTAATTAAGCACATGGCATCTACAACATCTCCACTTGAGATACACCTTGTAATTCTTATCCTCTCATCTAGAATGATGGATAAGAGGTGTGCTTAGTTATCATGCTTATCTTATCTCCTGGTTCTTTCTAGAGACATTCTAGGCGCTTCCTAAGAGGCCTTTATATATAGCCACTCCTAGTGTGTTTTTACATACAATACAAAGCAATATATGAGGACATACTCTAATATATTGATCAAACTCTTTTTGGTCTATAGTTGTGCTTGTGTTTGAGTTCTTAGTTCTTGGGTAAATTTTCCCTAAGAAAAATTCTTACATGGTATCAAAGCTCTTGGAGAATCTCTCTTCACATAGTTATTCAAGACCATTGTTGCTTTAGCACCTCGGCCTAAATCTAAAGTATTACAGTCATTGAGAGTGTCTAGAGCCAAATCTGACCTCACCATTGCATCTAGAATGCTGATTTGGTGAAAATAAGCTATAAAGTTGCCTACCCTAGGCCAAAGTCAATCGTGAGGCAAAAAAAATTTGCAAATCAGCACCTGGAGGCCCCGATTTTCTACCCCAGTATGATCATATTTTAGATCTGGTATTTTGTTTTTCTCTGTGATTTTCAAATAGATTTTTTGAAAAAAATTTAGGCCAGGCAGCCTTGTAGAGAAATTTTTTTGTACAGGTACTAGGAAGTCACATCCCAACCTTGCACGGGTGTGGAATATTCCTCCTGCTTCATAGAATATTCCATTTTGTGGATCAGCCACATAGCAGTCAAATTTTGGCCATCACTTAACTGACATCAGCTTCATAAATCTAGGCATCAAAATACACCACAACTTCAGCCAACAACAAGCTCGATGGCTCTTTTTATTATACTTCCCAGTAGCTTTCTAATTCAAAGCTTCTGAATGTAGTCCCCCCACAAATGTGGAATTAAATTTTGAAGTTTTGGTGGCACCTTCATCTTCTCGACATCGGATTCCAACAATGTCCTCATTTCTTGGCAACAAAAACCTTTAGCTAGCCCCTACGAAAGCAAAGACCCCGTCGAAAAATGCTTTCCAATCTTTGGTGCCTAAAAATATATTCTAGTACTTGCAAGGATTCCAATGTCGTTGTTTACTTTTTTGGCATGGCAACTGTACTTTCTAACCTAGTAGACCTATCCACGTCTACCATGCAAACACTATCTTTCCTGCCATGTCACTCCCATGACTCAGCCGCTACATGGTGACAAGTCACCTGCCACATCAACCTACACAGATTTGTGCATTTGTGGACTGTCATACTACCACATGAATCATACTTTTTTGCCACATGGACTGACGTACGGCAATCGTACTGCCATGTCAACATGAGGATTTTTTTGCCATGTCAGCATTTCATGATGGTAAATTTAACGGTCGTCTAACCATCATTTCTAGGCAATTAATAACTATTGTGATGGCCATTTGATCATCAAATTTAAGCGTACAATTTTTTACCCATACCCCTATTCAAATGTGTTTTTGATTTGGTAGCCTGACTTTGAGAGGCCATAACTCGTTCATATGGACTCCAAATTAGGTGTGGATTTTTTGATTTTGGGTAGAATTTCCTGAACATTTTAGTGGTGTTGTTCTTTTCTAGTTTTGGTGCAAGGATTTGTCAAAAATTGTATCTTTTGGCAACTGCACCTGTTCAATCCTACATTTTGCAACATGAAATGCTTCGTATGGGCTCATCCAAACTCCTTTTTAAGTTCTATTTTTTTTTAAAGTGCATTATTTTTTTTCTACTTTCTAGATCTACATTTAGATAATAGGGTTGTATGGAAAAAAATATCACTTTCAGCATTATGACCTTTTATGTATTGTATTCTTTTTAGAATTGTTGTATATCTTAGCTACAATGCTTAGTTCTAGATTTAGGCCTCAAAAGGCAGTTGTAACAGGAAAAATTAGAAGTCCATCTTGTACATTTTGACAAGTGGCCTATTGTACATGCACCACTTCTAAAGCATTGAATCATTCATTGGGGGGGTTCTTTGATTCTTTGGGGGTTCATTGATTAATCTCATGCAGTCTTGTCAGATATGTCAGTCTGGTATTTGACCATAGTTGACAACAAGGAACTATCACAAATGGAGTGCTTTGATACTTGATCATCTAAGAGACCATCAAGAATTACTTCCTTATCTCTATTCATTGCCACCACATTTTAATTGGACACATCTTGTGCATCTTTGTCACTTTTTGTATAATAGTATGAGTAAGGAATCTTTTGCTCCTCTTAGAATGTCAAGTTTTCCTCATGATATTTGGATGTCTATTTGGGAAGCATATGGAGATCCATGTGTTCCTCCATCTCCAAAGGACATTCTACATCTAGTCACTCCAACTTTGGTTTCTTCAACTCCAGATGTGATCACACCTCCAAATGCTGATGTTGCTCCTATTGATCATGTTCTTGCCATAGATGCTTCGAATTTAGTGCAATAGGACCCTTTATGTCTTCCTGCTTTACCTTCATATGATAACTTCCTTCCCTCCATCACTGGCCTATTCCTGGAGTCTCACATTGAAGATGTGGGAGACATCCTCGATGATATTCATCTTCTCTTTGAGGCAAATTCTTAATCCATTGCCACAATGACAGATTCATGTACTTCAATACAACAGGGTACACTTTGTCTTCCAAATGATGACTTCTTGACTGACATTTTAGGTATGTTCATGGATTCACACACAGTGGATTTGGAGGACTTCTTTGATGATATCCCACTTCTCTTTGATGAGGACTATCCTTCTACAGTTGTTGTGAGAGTTCACTCTAACCCTCATGTCCATTCTCTACATGATCAATCTTTACAAGTCGGCGTGATTGTGGATCCTTATGTATAGCATTTGTAGGAGGTCTCTTTATCATTTGAGAAGATTTTTGATTTCTTGAAATAGGTTCTACAGCAATCCTTGCTAGATTTTCACTTTTTCTCAATGATTTTAGAAGGAGTCACCATCAGTATCGACATAAGGACAATTGAGTAGGTTTCAGAGATACCTTACACTGTTGAGATTCTTTCTACACATAGGGGAAGTGTCTCACCAGTACTTCTTCCATTGTTTCTTCCAAAGGGGAGGAACATCATTCAGTAGTCATGGATCAGCTTCTACATTGGAGCATTTCTCACTAGTTGGCATATAACGCCCCGCCAAGGGATCCAAAAGAATTAACCTAAAATTTCACTAAGTTTGGTAGCATTTTTTTTTTTTTGGAAACTTGAAAGTAAAACCATTCATAACATACACATAGTAATGGAAGCAATAACAAACATTCAACTGAAAGTATACAAATCAGGTTACATTCCTTAAGGATCCCTTAACGTTGAATCACATCTAAATTAACTATTAATGATTCTATCTAACATCACATCCTCATGAAATAATAATGATAAGTCTAATGTTCTTAAACAATGTACTTTGGTTCCAAACATCCCTTGGTAAATTACATTTTAGAATGCTCAATCATCCACTGTACATGTCACAGGGTATGAAAGACATAAAAGAATATACATGTGTGTAAATATAGTACATCATCCTATTCTAATCCATGATGCAAGTGCAATAAAGTAAATGAAACCACATTTCATACATGATATATCATCATAAAAGATATAAATATCCATCATAACAAATAACCAAAATCACAACACATAATTATCTAAGTGCACGGTTCCTCCCAACCGTTAATAGCATCATTAGACCATCATGGGTCCTAGCCATCCCTCCATGTGTAACACCCCAAGTTACTGAAGAGACCATTAGTATTATCATAGTAGGAATGTCACTCCTAAAATATACTACATCATATGCAGAAAGAAATCTAACATACTACAACATGTGCATAGGAAATCTAATCATACAAAGTAAAGCATAAGAAAAGTAAATAGTAGCATCTAACATATGCTAATCATCAATATAAGGATACATTTCCACCATCATAATCCATGAACAGAATGAAGATAGATGCCAACAAAGAATGCATTAGCCACGGTGTCTCAGACGGATCTCAAATGGTAAGAGTGAAAAAGCACTACCAACCGACCGCGTGGAACCTAAATGGTCCACTCCCATCGCGCTGAGGAGATAATCTCAAGTCCCAAATAGGCTATCAAATCACAAAGTACAAATAATCTCTAAGTCCAGGAATCCTAAAAGTATACTAACTTAAAGGTTCCAATCACAAATCGACATCTAATCCCAGAGGCACAACAAAGACATGTAGGAAACCTACTATGCAAGAGAGAAAGTGTCATCGCACGGAACACACTAGAGTTACCCTGGTAGTCCCTCTATAGACCTTGACCCCCTAGTGATCCTTATGTGGCCACTAGTATCCTCTCATACTGACGAGGCATACTACAGAATGCAAGGTCACAACCAAGCATTCTCTCTACTCCCATCCTAGTCTGTACTAGCACTCGAGGCATGGGCAAGAACAAACAATTATCTTATTAGGTTCATTAAGTTAGTATTAGGTGTAATGTTTTCACTTATTAAAACAACTTACAATGAGTTACCCTAGTAGCCACTTAGGGCCCTGGCCCCCATTGCAAGCCACTTCCCGACACTACATGTAGATAACCTACCCTAAGCTCATGGAATCATAAATCACAAAATCACCACAGTCCTATACAAGTGACTGGAAAAATACCAAAAGATAATCCAAAATAAGAGCATCAAATCTCCATGAGCAATTGAAAGCATCCATAGATAATCATGACCGCAACAATTCTCTATTGGCAACTGAAGGTATCATTAATAATCACAATATTCATTAGTTCTCAACAAGCAACCAAAAAGTATCTCAAAGTCATACTGATCGAAGACTCCAAAATGGTCCAGTCAAAACATGTCACAACATGACATCATCAAGATCAGATAAATAATTCAATTCCTTCAAGTGACTGGAAAGTAATCCAAATACAACTCATAAAAAGGTTACATATATCACAGCTTACACAAGAAGACTGAAAACAATATCACTCAGCATGCCATCACATAACCATGGTTGAGTTTAAAAGATCGAGATCAAAAGACATCATCATGACATCACAATCATACCCCCCCCCCCCCCCCCCCCCCCCCGAGCCTCTAGTAGACATCCTATAACTAGTCAACAAACTAGTCAACCCAAAAACCCAAAACAGATAGCATAGAGAAAACACAAAATGCAAGCACATGTTTTGGTTCGCTAAAATAACTTAGTTAAGATAAATATGGGGTTCCAGTTTTCATTTTGGATTTAGATATCCAGTGAGGGAACATTTATACGTTTTTCTCTAACTCATATATTGTTTGATAGATCAAATATTAACCCCCTCCCATAACTCTTTTAAATAGTTTTCTAAAGTGTTTTAAGAATGTTTTACTTAATAACTATATTGATAAACGTTTCCTCCTTTTAACCAACCAATTTCCTCTAAATTACTCTAAGAAGAATTATCTATTTAAATCATTTATCATTTTCAAATAACTAATTTTATAATCTCAATCATTTATAAAACATCCCCATATCTCTTAAATTAATTCTAATTTATTCTAATATTTAATTATAACTACATATTCATTTGATATCTTAATAATTAAATTAAATTAAATATCATTAACAAATTATATAACAATTAATAATTATAAATTATTAATATGTAATATTAATAAATATAATAATTAATAATTAAAGTATATAATATTTAATATTAATATTTATTAATATTTAATAACATTAATTATGAAAATAGAAATATTAAAAATCGATTTCATGTATCATAAAACATTTTTTTAAACACATAACAAAATAAAATTGTTGTCACAGTTAGCAGTACCCTGCTGTCGCAGGGCCTGCGGTGACAGCGGGTACATAGTACCCTCTGCCATTGCAGTACCTGTGATCCACTGTGGGTACGGGGCGTGGGTTTCGTCCCCCCCACTTTAAAATTTTTTTTAAAAAATTATAACGTTTCTAAAAAAACTTTTTTCCCATATGCGATTCGGATTTCCTAATAATGTCTTTCCACTGCGATTTAATAAGCAGCGTTTTAATAAATATATATATACATACATATATACATACATATATACATACATATATACATATATATATATATATACATATATATATATATATATATATATATATATATATATATATATGTGTGTGTGTGTGTGTGTGTATGTATGTATATATGTATATATGTATGTATATGTATGTATGTATATGTATGTATATGTATATGTATGTATATGTATATGTATATATGTATATGTATATATGTATATATATACATATGTATATATATGTATGCAGATTTGTAACATATATGTATATTTTTTTTAAAGAAAACATATACATAATTTTTTAAACAAGAAGGGCTTTCCAATTTTATAAGTTAAGAATTTTCCCTATAATGTTCGTTCTCTAGATTTACCTATTAATCCTTCTAATAGGTTTGTCCATATGCATCTAAAACCCTAGTCTCGTAGATTCCTTAGATCTATGCGTGTGGGATTTTCTCATATAAGAATTTAACTACCCATGACAAAATGCATACAACCAAGATATCCAACATATGAAAATCCTCAGAAAACATTCAAAAGATAGGAAGTACAAGAAGTGAAATATCATATGCAAAAATCACAAGCGTCTACTTGGACACTGATGCTAAATCACTTCTCCTCAGAATCTGTAGAGCAAGCTCCTTCCTTCTCCAACATTCTCGGGTCCTCCAAACACTCTCTCCTCGAGCTTCTAGGAGTGCCTGAATATAAAGAACTCCCAAGAAGCACCTAGAATGTCTCTAGAAACAACCAAAAGATGAGATAAGTGTTGACAACTAAGCACGAGTCTTTTCCAACCTTCTAGATGAATCACAAGGTTGTAGACACCATGTGCTTAATTTTGTGTGCTAACTCCTATGTTGTAGACATACATGCATAACAAAGGTGCGCTTACTCCTAGGTAGACTTATAACTTTTATTTTAATTCTTTTATCATTTCCATTATTATTATTTATTTATTATTTATTAGTATTTTTATTATTATTAATTTTAATTTCTTTTATTTAATTCTTTTCTCAATTAATTCCCATTTAATTAATTAAAATCAAAATATCGAAAGATCATGATATTATATTAATTTTCCCCAAAATAATTAAATCTTTTAATTTTAGACTTAATTAATAGAAAATTCACCATAAACCTCCAAAATAAAATATGAAAATCCATCATAGCACAATCCATACAAAATCAGTCTAAGGGGTTAAAATCATGAATTACGTCATCTGACACATTCAGTAGGTAAAACATCTCAGATACTTTTCCTACATCTCTAGGACAAATGGTTTAAGGGTCTAGGATTTGGACTTGAGAGTTTATCTCCCCTCTATTACCATTGAGATAGTGTGATAGGGTACGCTCATCCTGGCAATTCAGGGAAGTCGATACCCGGTACTTGCAACCTGCATAAAAACCATGCATGTACATACTATATATATATATATATATATATATATATATATATATATATATATATATATATATGCTAAACTAAACAGGCAATGGTAGGAAGTGGTGCATTGTGTAGATCCTAACTAGCAGGTGACTACGACTCCCTTCCTTAACCACATCAGAAATGCCATACATAAGAGAACAAACATGCACACCATACACATGCAAGTATGGGGTAAGTATCCATAAGAAAACACATGTGATAATAAACCATCTAACTAATCATCATCAATAATAAAAAATAATGTAATAATCATCATACATACATGAAATGTAGAGTCTAAGTAATCTCATCATATATCACTGAATCCATAGCACAATATTTGATAGTCTCAAAACAATGCTACTAACCATCAACATAAAACTAGCCTAACAGAGTTCAGCTATGATAGCAACAATGTATCTAGAAAAATGTAAACGAGGGCAAGCACTACATGGCACCTTACATTTAGAGGGAGGGGGACTACCTTGTCTCCTTCTTCTTCTTCTTTTTGGGGGGGGGACTTTTTTCTCTTAAGGGATTTTTTTCGTAATGGGGGGGTGGGGGGTCTTGATTACTCTACCCATCCATGCATCTAGTTTTTTCATCTCTCTTTTTGGGAGAGGGTTTTTCTCACGAGGTTTTCCCTCTTTCTCCACTTTATGAGAGACTACATTTTCATTATGTACATGGGTACCTAACATGGCCTCGTAGCCGAGACCCATTATGCATTTCATCCTAGTTCTTGTGAACTTAAGCGTATTCCCCTAAGTTTCACTTAAGGCGGGGGTGTTGGTGTAAATAATTATTCACTATTTACACTTACTTAAGTTTACTTAGGTTAATGCATTATTTTAATATTTATTTATTAGTCACCTAGGAGCATGTGCACTCTTGTGAGTTGTCATGTTGACAACACAGGAGTTCACACCTCTTTTATGCACATGTTGTCTACAACACAGAAGTTAGCACACTAATTAAGCACATGGTGTCTACAACATCTCCACTTGAGATACACCTTTTCATTCTTATCCTTTCATCTAGAATGATGGGTAAGATGTATGCTTAGTTGTCATGCTTATCTTATCTCCTGGTTCTTTGTAGAGACATTTTAGGTGCTTCTTGAGAGGCCTTTATATACAGGCACTCCTAGTGTATTTGTACATACAATACAGAGCAATGTATGAGGACATACTCTAATATATTTATCATACTCTTTTTGGTCTACAGTTGTGCTTGTGTTTGAGTTCTTAGTTCTTGGGTGAATTTTCCCTAAGAAAAATTCTTACACAACTTAGTAGCCTAAACTATTAATTTGTACTACCCTCAACAAGTTGTATTTCAATCCATCAACCCAATTTGCATTGTCACATATTCTTTTCAATCATTATAATAGACCATTTACCTTTCACATAACATGGTACATCATTTGCAAACTTAACACAACTACCATTATAGTGTTCTAGTTTTTTAAACTTACTCATATCACCAGTCATATGATGTGAGCAACCACTATCAATTATCCATGTATTTCTCTTAGTCACATGTGAGATTAGAATATTTTTCTCAATCTTTTTATCTTCATCAAATTCATCTTTCGTTGCAACAAAAATAACTTCTTCATCATGATCATTGGAACCATCTTCTTCAGCAATGTAACAAGATTTCTTACATTTTCCTTTGTAGTCTCTTTTACCTCAATTGTTTCTATTGTCTCTCCTTCCTTAGTATTTTTTGTCTTTACTTTCCTCCTTCTCATTTTTGTCAAGTATCTTGTAGCAATATGACCAAATTTGTTACATGTAAAATAGACTATAGGAAGTTTACCTTTGTGTTTTCCTTTTCCTATTGGTAGCCTTCTTGCCAATAATTCTTCTAGATCATCAAGATCATCATTTGATTGACTATCACTATCCACAAGCTTACTTTTTGAACTTTTCTTTCTTTTCAATCCATCAAGGGTTAGTTGAAACTTGAAAGTGCATTCAACAATAGAAGGTGTATAGTTATCAAAATTTGACAATTAAAGTGTAGTGAGTCTACCAATTAGACTATCCAGGGTGAAATCATTACCAGGTGTACATCTCATTTCTTGTATTGTAGTTAGTCTAATTGCATAGATAAGAAGCAAAGTCCTCAATACCTTTTTTATCATAGTTTCATCATATATGTTTGCTCCAGAACCTCTAATTTCATTCACCACTTCTTTGATTCGGCCATAATACTGAGAGAAATATCTCCTTCTTTCGTTCTCATTTCATCAAACTTCCCCTCTTAAACTTTCTGCTTCAGCCCTTAACACATTTTTGTCTCCTCCATGAATTTGTGCCAACTTATCTAATATTTTCTTTACAGTAGTGTGATCCTTGACATTATCAAACTTAGCATAAGTTAGAGAAGATGTTATATCTATCATAAGTTTGTTATGTTCCTCCTTCTCTTTGATTTTCTCAATTGTCATGGGTCTAGGCACTTCAATGTATTCATTTTCCAAGTAGTATAGTACATAATCTCTAACTCTAGATAGATACAATTTCATCAATAATTTCCATGTTGGGAAGTTCTATTTGTTTAGCTTGGGTACCTCTCTCTTGTATATCTTTATCTTTAGCTTAATTCCCTTCAAAATTTCCTTACAAGCACCAAAGCTTTAATACCAATTGTTAGAATGATAGAATAACTAAGAGGGAGGGGGATGAATTAGTTATCCTCAAGTCCAAAAGTACCATTTTAAATTTTAAGATCTTCAAACATCTTAAACAATTTCATAAATTCACTTGGCCAATATAATAATTTATCAATAATCCAACTTATTCATCCAACACTTAGCTCTTTATTTAGTATACTTTGAATAATAGAAATATATAACAGTAAATAGAATGCATCATAAAAATGGCATTCAGAGAAGTATGACACTAGGATTTAACATGGAAACCTAATTTGGGAAAACCACTAAGTAATATGCTACCACTTTTCACTATTTTGAAGTGAGCTCGGTTAAGAGCCAACCCTATTAAAGGTTACAAAACACATTGCTAGGTGTGACCCTATTAAAGAATTTAATCACCCTATTAGGAGTGGCCTTATTAGAGGTCTTTAGATCATTCCATTAGAATTTCACCTTGATTAAAGGATTTACAATATGATTGTTAGGTCAACCTTGATTAAAGGATTTTACTACCACAATGGTTAAAAAGTAACATCTAGGTTTGATCTAATAAAATACAACTCACTTTAAAAATTCATATCTCCATTCAACTCATTCCTGGTTCATTTATTATCCTTCATCACTTACTCCATCTCTGATCTACAAAGCAACCATTAAAGAAATCACTCTTCAAAAAATTCTTAATTTTCTCTGTTACTCTATTCTTTACAAATTCACTAATCAACAACCATAATACATATCTTGTGCCTCCTTAAATAGGTAGCTTTTATCTTTTGCCACTTAAACATCACCATAGATCTTAGGGTTTGATCAAACTCATTGTATCTATCCATCATTTTTTCCTTCTTCTCCTTTCTTGGAACTTTTGGAAACTCTGTATTAAATTTTCACCTTAAATCACTTTAAAAACTCAATTCATGCATTAAATACACTAGCTCATCAATCCTTATCATTTACGTGTTTTGACCAATTCATAAATTCAACTATGTCGGCCTTAAATCTTGATTCTTTTACAAACTAGTAAAATCTTGATCCTCAATCATCACTGAGTAGCTCGATCTCTACAGGTTCGTCTTTGCTTGGCTTACACTAATTCACTTGACCTTCTCTGAGCTTGGCTAATACTATAGTTTCTTCTTCATCTTTCTCAACCATAACTATCATTTGATTGATACTATTTTCTTGGCTATATCTTAAGTTCCTTAATCTTCTACCTCAACTTATTTATTGACCTTGAAAAATGTCACTTGGTCAAGCCTAGTATTTTACTCAACTATTTCATACTTCATACAAAGATCAAACAAAACATTATCTTATCAAATACCAACTAGTCAAGTGCCCAATGTAATTCCATCATACTTCTCTTTACTAAAAAAATCTACTAGTTTATCTTGTTATCTCTTATTTTCAATCCTCTTCATTAATCAACTGATATGGCACTTTACACTACTAGAAAATGTCTTACTACTAAGGTTTGACATCAATGACAACATAACAATTATTCCAATTGTAGCTTCCAACAATTGAGCAAGAAGTATTATATAATAAAGCAACACCATATATGATTAAAGAAAGAAAAACCAACTCTTAACAACATAAAATGTTAGAAAATATATCACTTATGAAGTAAACTATAGATGATTATTAAATAAGAAAGATTTCTATCCAAGATATAAAAATATATTTTCTAGGAAATAGACACACGATCCTGCATGTAACAAAGCTTTTCATAGAAGAAGATAAGAATGTACCATAAAATAATGCAATTGATAGAGAAATGAAGGATGAAGATGAAAATAATACCACATTATGCACACTAAGTTATCATGAAAGAGAAAATAAAGGTATAACATGCAATTGAGAAAAAATAAAATCTGATATATGCCCTAAATGATAGAATCTTTTATAATAAAGATACATTTACAAACATAAGATTATACTTAGGATGTTAATCCATAAGTAACCACAATAAATGTATGCAAGAAAAAACATAAAATTATAAGAGAAAGCAAGTTCATAAAGGATAATGGATGCATTATACAAGAGAAGAAGGACACATTATACCTCCCTAATTGGCTTTAATTTGTAATAGACATGTGATTTCAAGTAAACTTAAGATTGAACTTGGTATGTTATTCCACAAGTAATCACAATAAATGAATACAAGAAAACATTTCATCATATGAAAGGATAATATGTCAACAAAGGGAAAAAAATGTATCCAATGATATATATAGAAAGAGAAAATAGGGCCTTACCCCTAGGTGAAGAGACAAGGGGAATGACTCACAAATTAGGACAAAGAGCCCCCAAAAGATAGTCTTAAAAATGTCAGATAACTAGGAGCAACATAGTAGGGATGTGGATACATCAAGTAAAATTATCATGAAAAAGATATCATTCAATATTACAAGTCATACGAAACATACTACAAGCAATGAATTGAAAAGAAGGATGAAGCATAGATAAAGAAGGTCGCATAGGGTTAATTAAATAGAAATGTAAAGAGAAACACTCAATATGCATATACTCATCAAATAAAAGTGTTGGATGCACAAAGTCAAAATAGAAAATTTTGGTATAGAATCTAGGGTTTCCCAATCATAAAGAGGTAAGAATCCACTTATAAAGTCAATGTGAGTAGGACCCTTAGGATCTAAGTTTGAATTTATGAAAATAAGGTCATAAGAACCATCAAGACCTAAATCAAAGTGAGACATTTTGTAAGAATAATATGAAGGAGCATCAAATGTGTAGTCTTCTATTTCTAAGGCACTCTTAGGAATAGGATAAACAAAACTCATAAAGGTTTTATGTATAGAAGGAATATCAATGAAATGCATAGGAATAGTTTAATTATAAGAATATCCATATCATTATCTAAATTTGTCTCAATAGTAAGCTAATAATTGATTTCCTTATCTAAGGACTCATACCAAATAGGAGAATCATCCAAAGATGGATGAAAGCACACATTAGAGGAAGAATTTTCATGAGGAAGAAGGTAGTCAATATTCCTATCCAAGAGCTCATCCCAAATAGTAGCACTATCAAGGTTAGGAACATCATGAATCAGTAAAGGTTGATCAACATCATCTTTAGGAAGATGAGCCTCAATAAAAGAACATATTAAAGCATCATCATATCCGTAAAATGGAAAGTCTTGAAGATCATGAATGAAGCTTAAAAGTAAAGACAAAAATCCCATTGAAAGGAAATGAAATGCAATCTAAGAATGAACTAAAAGTAATAATTTTGTGTTTTCAAAATGTAAATATATAAAAGTGCAAACTATATGAAAATAATGTAAAAGGAGATCTAAATACCACCAATGAAAATAATATCATATTAAGTAGATCTAGATACACCAAAATCTAACATACAAAGAGAGAGATAATGCAATCTTAATCCAATAAGGAAGGATGGTAAGTGGATGGGTTCACCAAAATGTTTAGGGGGAAAAGGGAGACACTTTAATAGGGTTGTAGATCTCCAGTTTTCCAGGGCCACTAAGAAATTTAAATATATATGAAAGGGAAAGAGGGGAATTTCCAAATATGATTCCACTTATGATTGAAATTGTATTAGCTAGGACCCAAAGGAAGAAGGGTTCCAATACTAAATTTGAATTATAAAGGGGAATGCAATACAAGGAAATGCACTCTTTGGATGTGTATGTAAAATTGAACCAATTGTTTAAATAAAGTGGATCTAGATGCTGTGTAGAAAATTTGTCCAATTTAGATATAGATATAGGCTAAAGATATGTAAAGAAATAAAATATCAAAGACTCACTTTGAAATGCATAGAGGAAGATGTATTTGAACTCCAAAAGTCACAGATCTGAACCCTTTTTTGAATATATGTTTGTGGATCTCTCAATAAAAGGATGAAAGGAACAAAACCCATATATCTCCCTGAAAAAGGGCACTGAAGGTATAGGTCAACTTGGAAGGGCATTGTAAAAAAAGGTTGATGTATTCCAATGACTTGCAATAAACGTCTCCAAAAAGCTCCTGAAGTGTATGTTCCATATTTGTAAGCTCCAACTAGTATCTTACAAATAAACACAGAAAAGAAGGGTTTTTGTGGTTGCGTTTGATGAGAGCTTGCCTTCCTCAAGCCCTAGGTAAAGGAATTAATCATAAATGAAATATAATTAATAAGGTAAATGCTTGCATGTAGTAGATCTAAATAATATAAAATGAAAGATATAATTACCTTCAAAGATGTAATTGACTTTGATATGTGATCAAGTATGTAAGTATAATAGCCTTGACTCAAAGAAACCATAAGGAAATCAAAAAAGTCAAAACCTCATGTATATAAATGTATTTGATATTCCATGTATCAATAATAGAAGAACTTGAATGGATTGGAATGATGAATCTTCTCCTTAGAGCCAAACTCCACTACCACCTTGAAGGAAGAAGCTTGATGCAAGAAGAAGAAGCTTAGACTTGAATGCTTGAAGATGCTTGAAGAAGAAAGACTTGAATAATTGATTTATTTCTTGTGTATGTATTGAGAATGTGAGATATGAAAATAAAGCCCCAAACCTCCTTTTATACTAGTTTTTAGGCAAGGAAACAAATCAAGCTAACAAGGAAGTTAGTTAAACTAATTGGAAAACTCGAGGACATCCAAGCCCCAAACCCCACAACCACTAGGGACTATGTAAGCTTGGGTTGACCTAATCTAGACCAAGTTGACCTGGTCATAGAGGATAGGACAAGAAGGCCTCATAAAGGCTCAGAGAGATGTGTAAGTGAAACTGAGAGATAATGACTTGATTAGGAGATATGGTCAAAAGCGTAGCAAAGAAATAATTAGAAGACCATGCGAGAAAGTGAGAGATGAAAAAAAGAGTGAAATGAAAATCGGGAGGAGAAAAAGAGACTAAAATCATGCTAAGGAGGTCTAAAAGTTATCAAAATAAAGTGTCTCTAGTTTAAAATGATATGCCAATATATAAGATCTTTTTTTTTCATTATCACATTCACATGTGTCGTCATCTATTTCAAACAGTACATCCAAGTGTCAATCAAGCCTATATTTCCAAAAATTGTCAAAGGATAGAACTAGATATAGTTGTATTATTTTTTATCACCATTTTTCTTCTAGACTTAGGGATGAATTGATTCTAAAGCCCCGAGGATTCTTGTAGAATTACTAAATTTTCTAAGGCCAAAAATGAGAAATCATGAGTTAGGTGTTAAAAACAATTGGGGGGAAGTTATCCCATACCCTACTAGCACATTTAAGAGAGTTTATGATTTCCTAGATTTCCCTTTTGTCTTGTCATACAATGTTACACTAAGAATTAGTTTTATAGAGATAATTAGATAGATTCGTTAAAATTTTAGGATTTAACATATTTGTCTATAAAACCAAGGAAACAAAAAATAGTACATTACCTAGGGTTTAGCTACTACCCATGATTGACATGACCTATTTAGTCCTAGACCAACTTAACAAAGCAATAATGCTTTCTTACCTAAGTATTTGACACTCTTTTATGGATAATGCTCTGTAATACAAATCCTTAATCAACATACTTGGTCTTGAAGACTCCTTGAAATTTGCAAGATAAATGACAAGCTAATTATAGATAATAATGAACTTGACAGAATTATGCAATAAGTATTAACCAATCTTTACATTCCATTATGATAATAAATTTGATGATTTTGATTTACAAAATATGTTCATGCTAAGACAAGATTAATATTGCTTGATTTCTTCAACATAAAGGCTAGTGCCTTAATCCATTGTCAAACAGAGTCATGTCAACTATTTTTAGCCCTATTTAATTAACTTGCAATTAAATTTATTAGCTATGAATCTTCCGATTCTATACTTATCAAATCATTTTCATACCCCACATGATCTTAGCACTTAGTAGAATCATTTACATAATTATTTGAATTAAATGCAACTCCTGAGATGACATACGATTCATCAAATTGTATTTGTCTAAAATGAAACTTGCTCATTTATTCTCAAAACCACAAAAGCATGAAATAGGAGATAGAATTATAAGACACATATACCTTGAAAATATCACTTATATTAACTTCTTTGATGATAATACATAACTCTGATATGAAATTTTACAAAGATGTATGACTAAAACTAGACTTTCATTAATTTCCAAACTTCTATAAAACTAGCTAAATACATCAAAACTTAGCACAAAACTTGAAAGCAACTCAAAATGATATGAATCGCAAGATCATAATCCAAACCCCTTTTCCAAGCCTTGGAAATCCTTTTATAATAGAAGGATTGCAACAAGCTTCAAGATGGAAAGGCTTACACATGTCATTAAAACATTTGTAGTAATGTTGTTCTACAAAAGACAAAATAGTTACAAGAAAAAAAGTTGGAGATAGCCAAAATGTGAATAGTTATCATTTTAAGTGTTCAAGATCAATCTCATTATTTGCAAAGTGAGACTACCCATGGCAGGTGAGCTGCAAAGATAAGTTATCTCATTGAAATAGTTGTCCTTCCTCTTTATTTTCTATTGCAACTTCCTCCAGCTTATTCAATTGTTATCTCCATATGGTAATGCCTTGATGTCATCCACAACCTCCCAAATAGTACTATCATTTTCTACATCTGGCTAGGTGGCTTCTCTAAAAATATTCATTTCACTTAGACACTTGTTCCATTTGCATATGTTATGGCTCTGACTTCTACAATTTTTTATTCATACCTACTTTGATTTTATACATAATATCAATCATATCATATGTTGTAGCAACATCAGTTTCATCATTATAATAAGAAATAAACCTCGCATACTTTAAAACATTATCAAAGGAGGTAGACCATTCTTTCCATTCTCTCATGTTACTCTCAGCATCAAAATTTTTTGGAATGACACTAGGTGTACCTTCAATAATGGTCTTCATTTTGTTTTTTATCATTTGCATTTTTTCCAAAAAGAAGCCATCTAACTCCTTGAACCTATTGATAAGTTTCCTAGTAGGGATGATAACCTCTTTTGGAAATTCTTTGTTTTTGGTCAACATAAGAACAAGCCTATCAAAGAACGGTATATAGGGGCCCCACTTAATAAACAATGGAGAAAGTAAAGACAATGCTTCTATGCACTAATATTTTTCTCTTTGCAATGAAATGTAACTACTATAAATATTTTGTGAAATCTATTTTGGGAAATTTATCTTATATACAAGCATGTTCTCCATCATCCTTATTTATATCTTCTTATATGTTTCCACTTCTTCCACATCCATATCCATTTGCTAATTTGTTGCTAAACCCATTTCTTCCATATCAATATTTTTTTGGGTCTCTTTGTCTTTTACTTTTGTAATAGGTTTGGTAAAAATTCTCAATATTTTGACCTCATTGTCCAAAGAAACATTTCTTTGTTCTAATACATATGTTTTCTTCATAATGCTTCCTTATTTTAATATACCTGTCATAAGTCGGATACAATCATTCTTCTAACAAATCCATTGCTCTTTCTCATGAGTAACATTGTATTCATCATATTGAAAATTTGGTCACTAGATGTGGTAGCAACATTCCAAAAAATTACATTTCCCTATGGAGAATCTCTAACCTCTATCAATGTTGGCTTGTTTGATTCTAGAGCTAAACTCCAAACTATCATTGTTTGAGTGTCAATATTAAAACCAACCCCTTGTAATTCTCTAGTGATATTAACATCCTCAAACGAGATAGATTTCTCTTGCCTTCTTATTTGATCAAGCACAAAAGATGAGCTCATTTTGCAACCAGGGAATAGTAGCATTCCACTTCTTTTCACAAGCTCTCTAGCTTTGTCCATAGTGAGTGTTTCACTATTTAGATCATACTCTTGCAAATTTTTTACCAACTCTCCTACTTTCTCATCTAAATCCCCTAATTGCAACTGCAAAGATAATTCATTCTACTTTAGTTTAAAAAGTAAACTCTTAAATTCCTCAACAGTAATGAAGTCGTCAACCTTCATAAATTATTGAGATTATATGACTCTATCATCAATCATTCTAACCTCAAGCTCAAGTTTATTTGGGATTCTTTCATTTCCACTAGCTTGTCTCATTAGAAATTTGTGCCTTAGATCATCAAAATATTGGCTTCCCCTTTGCATGATCCGAAAGGCCTTCTCCCTTTCTTAATCTGGTATCTCAATTAACTTTTTCTTCTTCCTTCCACCCCTGGCCCATGATGAGCTTTATGGCTGCTCCTCCTCTTCATCAACCTTGAGCACAATATCTTGCTCAGGAGGTTTAGGCCCTAGTTTGTTTCTTACTTTTGGGGGTACTTGAGATACTATGTGTTGATAATTCTAAATACTGTTATTGTATCTATTCAAGTATCTTTCCTCATGATAGAAACATTCTAAAGAAGGATCTATTCTCTTAATTTCCTTTTCAATGGCCATTATTTCTTTTCATTTCAAGGTTCTATCTATGCATTCTTTAGTTTCCAAAAAATCAGTAATCACATCTTCCTCCCAAACTTGTTTGCTTGTGGGCAAATTAAATTGTCATCCCCAAAAATAATGGGAAAAAACACACAAATTTTTTTTTATTAATAAGTCCACTATGTTGATGCATGTTTGACTAAGGCTCACATGAAACATATATTTTGACATGATTCTATAAACTCGTTTCACAAGTTAAATTATAGGTATGTTGAAATGTAGACAAAGGTTTTCCTAGCAATACCTAAATACATTACCTAAAGGTTTATTACTCAAGATTGCTTTAATGTTTTATTAAATCAAATAAAAGAGTAAATACAATTTTCCAATCAAAATATAAATTTCACCTTATTATTAAGTTCATGATACAATTATAAAGCGAGATACATTATATAACCCTAATATAACATCCCCACTTACTATCGTTACTAACTAACTCATTTCACTTTCTAATCAAAACAATCAATTATTTATAATAAAGCAACCAAATACAAGTTAATTAAAAGATCTAAAGCATTAATACTTAATCATAAACTAATTCAAACATACTAATTCATCTTTTAAAATTGAATCTTAAATATCACTATATTAATATTAATTAATTTAATGTTATCAATCGCATTCTAAACATTACTAATATTAATTAAATCTTACACGACAAAATAATATATATTTTAATTAAATTAAATTAAGCTAAATCAATATTAATTCTATTTACCTGCAAAATATTACACACATTAATCAACAATATACTATATCTACTAACTAACTAACTACTAAAAACATAAATACTAATTTGAACTTTATACTTAATAACTTTAACATTTAATAATAGTTAATCTTTACTAATTTCTACTTAACTAATACTAATCTTACCTAACCTCAATCCCCTTACTAACTTTTCCACCACTTACCTTCTAACATACTAATCCTAACACATAACTACCCCTTATCCCAACTCATTTCCTACTCCCTAACTTTACCTACCTAACCTACCCCCTTACTCCCTTGCCCCACCTCTATCCTCCCACGTGGGTGCACTGCCCCACTCTACCCATGCTGACCTAGGGAGGTGTGTGAGTGGTCAGTACCATGGTCCCCCCCCCCACCCCCCCGCAAACTCAGTTAGTCCACACATTTAATGTGGACTTGATGGCATGGAAAGGAGGGAGGGTTAGTGATGCCAAGGTGGAGGTGGTGTTTAAATTAGAGTTTCCCCCTTTTTCATTTAATGATTTGTTTGACAAAAGGAACCCTTTCCAATTCCTTTGCTTACACGCTCTCTTGGAGGGTGAAGGGGTGACATCAGCACCTTGGAAAGCATTCAAGGTGAGAGTTTTTTTTTTTAATTTAGCATGGTAAAGTTATGGTAGTAAAGTTTATTAATTAGGAGGGGTAAGGTTAGGAAAGATATAGATATATATTTACTTTTTTATTATTATTTATTTTTGGCAATAATTAATTATAAGTCTATTATTTAAATTATGCCAACGATCAAAGGGAATTTTTAAGTATATTCTGTATTCAAGAAGAGGATTAAAAAAAATTTCCTCATACAAAAGGTAGAGAGCAATTTTGCTCTAAAGGTAAATTTTCTCAAGTACCCCTTTTTTTTCACAAGGGTTAAATTTTCTAATTTATTTACATAGCTAAAGGGGATTAAAAAAAAAATTTAATTTCTAGGATAAATAATAGCATAAGGTTTGATGTTATATTGATGCAATCAAAAAGGATTATGTTTCTTCTCAAAAATTATGAAAATACAAAGTGATACACCGATCATATAAATTGATTTTCTTCGCACATTTTGAAATTAAATTGCATAACTTTATATATATCATCATTGCATCTATTTACCAATAAACATAAGCATACAAACTTGAATCATATAGAACATCACATGAAAGGAAAATGCTCATTTTTTTCAACATACATGGGCTAGCCACTTCTTATTCATATTATTCAATCACCTAATTCAAGGACTCCCTTGGGAAAGAACCAGGGAAGAAAACCCAAGATCATAATTGTTTCAAAAATAAGGTTAACAATAATTTTTTACAACAGGATCATTATCCTGAGGAGAAGTCTCCCATACATTTGAATTGAAACAATAACTTTGAATTCATGCTTGGCTCCATTTCAAGGTAGCCACTATGAAATCTGTAAATTACATCAAGGTAACCATGGACAAATTGAAACTGACAATGAGACAATCAAATTTAATACAAGGACACATACAACCAAATACTCACATCCCAGGTTTGCACAATAGGTCCATTAGCAAACCAAACTAGGGAGAAGGTGGTTTTTTTCCAGGGCAGGAGAAGTTGGTCACAACACCATATTAGATGCCCCTTCTGAGGCTATAATCACAAGAACTTTCGTTCTTTCGCTTCTCAATTTCCAAAACACAAAATGGTTTATATTGATAAGTAGGGGCCCATATCACCCTACTCTCTCCCTCTCCTCATCATGAGGAGGGACTCTACACTACCCAAAGTCTAACTAAAGCCCTCCTCCCATACATGGCCACTTCTACCCTATTTGAGGGTGAGTAATGCCAACACAACCATTACAGATTCCCTCATAAAAAAATGTAAAACACGAAAAGAAAACCATTAAGAAACCCATCACAGTCCCATCCCTTACATGTTCATCATACATACGAATACACATACATGTAGAAAGCCTACTTAAGCAATGAAAACTCAACATGAAGACACAAACTTGAAGGATTCCTACCTTCACAAATGGTTATGGAAAACTAAAATTTGAGAAGAGTTATCCATTCTTCCTCCTTCAATCCTAACTTTACTCTCTAAATGTAGAGATTGGGTGAACACTCTTCCACCCTCAAATTGCAACAAAATAAGCTCCTAACTCAACCACCTAAAAATTGCAATAACTCCAGACTTGACTAAGGCTTCTAGGGTCTTCTAACTTAACCTTATCGTTAGATCAAACTTTATGGTGGAGTATAAACTTGTCAAACACATGGTGAAGTTCCAAATTTTGCACTAAGATAAAAATGAGATATTTGGGTGGTCACAAAAGTCAAAAAAAGGGTTTGGAGGGGTGGAAAATGCCTCCAACCCGTACATATACCCCTAGGCACTTAGTTTTCATTCATTTTTGCCCCCTAGGGCCATTTTAGGACCTATTAAATTGCTTAAAATATTTGGACTTTCTAAAAACCTTAGGAATGCAAACTTACCACTAAACTCTAATTAGGGTAATTAATCCTGATTACTAACTAATTAGTATTAGGTTACTAACCTATTCCATCTTAGATTATTAGGTTACTCGATTAACCCTAATTATCATGTTGATATACATATACAAATTATGAGTGTCAAGTGACACTATAAGATCACTGTATGATTACAAAATGATACATTCAATTTATGATACAAATAAAATATGAAACAATGGGGTCTACATCTTTCATAAGACTCAACCCTAGTTTTCACAAACTATACATAAGGTCGAGTTTTGATTCTCTGTTAGATTTCCTAGCTAATAATCTTACACACTGAAGTCACACATTAGTAGCTCGAGAAAAATTACATGCATATATTTAAAACTCATCTAGATAATCACATAAATCAAAACATCAATCTTTCATATAAATAACTATTTATCTCATTTTTGCTCATATATTTAACCATTAAAAATTGCATAATCAAGGTATTAATCATATTCCTAATCCTACATTCATTTACTGTAATACATCATCAATATGTATGTTCATAAAATATTAGATAACATGATTAAGCATCTCAAAGTGAAACATCACACGACATAAAATAACATAATAATGTCTAGTCCATTCGACAATGTCTCGACATATCGAGTCATAATGTATCAAAATAATAATGTATTAGTTATAATATGATGGGTTGGGGTGAGGCCTCACATAAATGTCCTCATCTATCTCAAAGCTATTGGAAATATAGATGGAGTAACTGAGAGGGGGGGTGAGTTAGTTACCACAATAATATTTTAGATCTCTTGGATGTTAACAATAAAACTGATTGTTGTTGTTATCTAGTAAACACACATAAATTGTTGTAACTTGGTAAAAGCAATGTTAGTTACTTATTTCTAATCTTAAATATTCACAGTGATTAACTTACAAGCATAAAAGAAATAACATGAACACATGAGACGCCAGGATTTAATGTGGAAACCCAATATGGGAAAAACCACCAATGTAATTAGTTACTAATTTTCACTCTTCTGAAGTGAGCCCTATTAGGAGCCAACCTAGTTAAAGGTTACAAAACACACTGTTAGGTGTGACCTTGTTAGAGGATTTAATCACTTTGTAAGGAGTGGCCTTGCAAGAGGTCTTTAGAACAATTCAATGGAACTATCACCTTGTTAAAGGATTTACAACTAGCTGTCAAACCAACTCTACTAAGAGATTTTGGAATCACTGCTACAATAGTAAGAAAGTAACAATGAAATGACCTGAATAAGATGCAACTAAATCGTTGATTACAGATCTCTATTCTGCTTCATGCTAGATCCTTCCTGATCGAATATTACTTTGTTTCTCCTCAAGGATATCTAACCTTCCTTTGAGTTCACCCACATTCTTTCCTTCTTAATCAATCAATACACTTGCATTCTCTTGCATTAATTAGAATCTCAACTTGACCTTATATTTATATCGTTCAAATTATCAAGTTGGATCAATTATAAATTGCAATGACCAATAATCATTACCAAAGTCAATTGGAATCAATACTTGAAATAATTAAACTTCATTTCTCAAATCAACAAAATCCTTCATTGGCCAACCTTACTCGATAAACACTGATCTTGAAATGATTTCCTGTGTTAATCAACGAAATCTTGGTTAGCACTGTGAACTTGGAAAATCCTTTGGCAACCGAGTGAACTTGGTGAACACTAACTCTGACCAACTTTTCTTTGTTAACCATGAGAACTCAGTTAACACTACTTTTTGCCATAATTTCCTTTGATGTTTGAGTGAGCTCGATAGATACTATCTTTGTAGAGTAATCTCCAAGAATGCTCAGTAGACAAGGAAAATTTCCTTGCTGACCAAGTGAGCTCAGTAAGCACTAACTGCCAACTGATATGACATTTTTGTAACATCAAAGACAACACACAATTAGACAATTGTATGCAACAATCTCCCTTTTTGGCATTGATGGCAACACAACATGTCATAGCACAATGAAATTTGAAAATAAGTCTTTCTTTGACAAAAAGTTTCTCCCTCTAAGATTTTATACCACAAACTTTTCTAATGCAGTAATCTCCCTTTGTGAAGGAATTACATAGCTTCTTCCTCAAAACAAATTTCAAAAAGATATGCTAGTAAACTCTCCCTCTTTGACAACACATACCAAATGAGTATCAATGTACCTTGAGTACTGATTCATATGCAATATTCCCTTGACTATGTTGCATCAACTGATAGATCTTCAACTTGGTTCCTGTTAATGCATCACTAAAACTTTATTTAGTGATCTTAAAATAGGGGAATGACCCCTAACTTACCTCTTAGATACAAGAATGCATCCTTAGGTAATGGCTTGGAAAATATGTCTGCAATCTATTCTTTTGTATGGACATATTCCAATATGATTTCTTTGTCTTGCACCAATTCTCTGATAAAATGGTATTTTATAGCAATATGATTGGTTTTGGAATGCATCATTGGATTCTTGGATATGTTAATTGCACTTGTATTATCAAAAAACATAACAACTAGTTCTTTGATCTCAACCTTCATGCCTTCCAACAACTGTTTAAACCAAACAATGTTAGAATAATTTATTGTTGCTGCAACATATTCTACTTCTGTTGTAGATTGGGATGTGCAATTTTTATTTTTGCTTGTCCAAGATATCAACCTTTTTCCAAGAAAGAATGCTCCACCACTTGTACTCTTTCTATCATCAATAGTTCCTTCCCAATCAGCATCAGTAAATACTTTCAAGTCAAGATTTCCTCCAAGTTTATACCATAAGCCATAATCTTCAGTACCTTTCAAGTATCTCAAGATTCTTTCAATTTTCATCATATGATTTCTCTGGGTTTTGCTAAGAATCTTGCCACTATGCCAACTGCAAGAGCAATATTAGGCCTTATATGAACTACATACTATAATTTTCCAATTATTGATCTGTATAAGGTCTGATCTACCTCTTTTGAATCATCATCTTTGTTAAGTTTTAATCCAGTACACATGGGGGTTCCAACTGGTTTTGAATCTTCCATACCAAACTTATTGAGTATCTCCTTGATATATTTAGACTAGGTGATGTAGACCAACAAAGAACTTAATCTCACCAAACATAGACATTTCAAATTCTTTGTTCATTTTCTTTTAAAATTCTTTGCATAGATCATCATTCCCTGTAAATAAAGTATCATCTACAATTATTTCTACTAAAATAATCTTTTTATCTAGTACTTCCTTAATGTATAGACTATTATTATCATTAGTTCTTTGGAAACCAATCTATATAAGGTAGTTGTACAACCTCTCATACCATGCTCTAGAAGTTTGTTTCAGACTATACAATGCTTTGTATAATTTTTAGACCATGTCCCTTTTTTCTGGATCAACAAAACCTTCAAGTTGTTCAATGTAGATTTCTTCATCAAGAATATTATTGAGAAATACATATTTGACATCCATCTGATATACCTTAAATCATTTATGTGTTGCATATGCAACTAAGGTTCTAACACCTTTCAATCTTGCAACGGGAGCAAAAGTCTCACCATAATCAATGCCTTCTTCTTGAGAATATCCTTTTCACACCAATCTAGCTGTGTTTATTGATACCTTACCATCTTCATTCTACTTATTCCTGAATACTCATTTTGTTTCAATCACAATTTTATCTTTAAGCCTAGGTACAAGAGTCCAGGTTTTGTTCTTCTCTATTTGCTCTATCTTTTCATTCATAGCCTCAATCCAACTTTCATTTTCCAATGCATCTTTGACATTACTAGGTTCAAAATCAGCAAGTAAACATGTACCTTTTAGCTTACTTCTTGTCATAGTACCTTCTGATTTATCTCCAATAATCTAATATGGTGCATGATACCTTCTGACATACTTAGCCAATACAAATTCTTTACCTTTTGAATGAATTGTATTGTCATCCTCTTGAACTTCAACTTTAGGTTTTGGTTGCTCAGACTTGGTATGCATTGGCTCAGTAGCTTTAGAATGTGACTCTGGTCCTTGTGACTTGATTTGAACTTCTTGCAACTCGGTGACTGAGGAAGACTCAAGAGTAGAAGTCTCCTTATTGATAGATGTGTCTGGCAATGTATAAGGTTTGATGTAAACAAATCTCCTATAACCTTCTAGTTCCTTTTTTCTTTCGTCTTCAGTCCTTTCTACAAACTCATCAATTCTCACATGTGCACTTTCTATGATTTTGTGAGTAGACAAATTCAAACATCTATATGCCTTACTCTTGCAAGAATATATTAAAAAAATACCTTCGTCACCTTTCACATCAAATTTACCTTTTCTAGATTCTTTCAAGATATAACATTTACTTCCAAATACTTTCAGGTAACTTACATTGGGTTTATAGCCATACCATAACTCATAGGGAGTTATATATGAGTCCTTCAACTATACTCAATTTAAGGTATGAACTACAGTGTTGATAGCTTCCTTCCAGTATTTGATAGCAATGTTCTTTTCAATCATTAGAGTCCTTCCACAATCCATGATAGATTTGTTTCTCCTTTTAGCTATTCCATTTTGCTCGGGAGTTCTAGGAGCTGATACTTGTCTTTTGATTCCTCTTTCAATGCAAAAGTTATTGAATTCATTGGAGATGAATTCACCACCTCTGTCTAATCTTAAGAACTTCAGTCTTTTCACTTTTTCTTTCTCTACTCTTGCCAAATACCATTTGAATTTCTCAAATGCTTTTGACTTCTCTCTAAAATACATAACAGTCATCATTCTAGAGTAGTCATTAACAAAAAGAATAAAGAATTTCTCTCCACTATAGCTTTCTATTTCAATAGGTCCACACAAGTCAATATACACAATTTCCAAGATATCTTCAGACTGATAGTTTTTGCTTTTAAAACTAATCTTTCTCATTTTGCCAATCTGACAATTCTTGCATAAACCAACATCAGGTTTCTTCAAACTAGGAATGCCTCTTACTTTCCTAAATTTTCTTATTTTCACCATGTTATCAAAATTTACATGACATAACCTTCTATGCCATAACCAACTTTCTTCATCTTGAGCAATAAAATATGAGCACTCACCAAGATCAAGATAAAATAGGTTATCTTTTGTTTGTTTCCCTGATCCAATCAGTTTTCCTTTGTCATCCAGCAATCTGGCTTTGCCATGCATGAATTCCACCTTGAATCCAATGTTGATTAATTGTGCCACACTTAGCATATTATTTTTTAGTCCTTCAACCCAATAGGCATTATCACATACAATTTCTATGGTTAATGAGATTCGACCTTTCCCTTTTATGCAACAAGGTTCATTGTTTCCAAACCTTACACTACCACCATCATAGTCTTCAAAGTGTTCAAACTTTGTTTTGTCACCAGTCATATGATGTGAACATCCACTATCTATCATCCATGTATCATTTTTGCTCACATGAGGGATAAGGGCCATCTTATCTTCTTCATCATCAGATTCATCTTTTACAACAATGTAAACTATTTCATCTTTACTATTGTTAGAAACTTTAGCCATAAAACATGTCTTCTTACCTTTTTCCTTGAATGATTTGAAATCCTTCTTTCCATTGCACTTGTGACCTTTCTTCTCATCCTTGCTTTTTTTGTTTGGGCACCTGGCAGTAATATGACCAATTTATTCACATAAAAAACAAATTAGGAGAACTTTCCCTTTGTATTTTCCTCTACCTCTAGAATATTTTCTTGCAAGTAGAGCTTCAACAACTTCAAGATCACTGTCAGAACTTTCCTCTGATTCTTCTTCACTTTCTAACTGAGTGTCCTTTATTTTCTTGCCTTTTTCTTTAATTGAAAGCTTGGTCTCAAATGTAGATTCAATATTCTTGGAACCTGGAACATAATTATCAAAATTATCTAGCTCAAAGGTTGTCAATCTTCCTACTAAGGTATCCAAAGTTATCTTATGATTTGTTTTACACCTTCTTTCTTGAATAGAAAATACTCTAATTGCATAGATAGGAAGCAATGTTCTAAGAACTTTACTTACAACAATTTCTTCTTTGATGTCTCCTCCAGAAGCTTTGATTGCACTAACACTTGCTTTGATCTTTTCAACATATTTGGCAATGTTTTCATCTTCTCTCATTCTCATCTGATCAAATTATCCTCTAAGGCTTTCTGCTTTGGCTCTCCTAACATTGTCATCACCACCATAGATGTCTTTTAGCTTTTTCCACATTTCAAAGGTGGTTTTGCAGTCCTTGATATCATCAAATTCCTCATAGCTTAGAGTAGATGCAATGTCTATCATCATGGTGTTATGGTTCTTTTTCTCAGCAATGTCTCCAATAGATAATGTACCAATGGGAGTTGTGTATTCTTCATCAAGGTATTTCAATCTTGAATCACCAATGGAAGCTAGATGAAGTCTCATGAGTCCCTGCCATGCTAAAAAGTTGTCTCTATTAAGCCTTGGAATTTCTCTCTTGTAAGACATCTTGATCTTTAGCTTACGTCCTTAAAACCTTTCCTACAAGCACCAAAAGCTTTGATACCAATTGTTGGAAATATAGATGGAGTAACTGAGAGGGAGGGTGAATCAGTTACCACAAAAATATTTCAGATCCCTTGGATGTTAACAGTAAAACTAATTGTTGTTTTTATTCAGTAAACACATAGAAATTATTGTAACTTAGTAAAAATAGTGTGATTCACTTATTTTTGATCTTAAACATTCATGGTGATTAAATTGCAAGAATAAAAGAAATAACATGAACACATGAGACACCAGGATTTAATGTGGAAACCCAATATGGGAAAAACCACCCTAGTTACTAATTTTCACTCTTCTGAAGTGAGCCCTGTTAGGAGCCAACCTGGTTAAAAGTTACAAAACACACTATTAGGTGTGACCCTGTTAGAGAATTTAATCACCCTATAAGGAGTGGCCTTGCAAGAGGTCTTTAGAATAATTCAATGGAACTATCACCTTGTTAGAGGATTTACAACTGGCTATCAAACCAACTCTGCTAAGAGATTTTGGAATCACTACTATAATGGTAAGAAAGTAACAATAAAATGACCTAAATGAGATGCAACTGAATTTCTGATTATAGATCTTTATTCTGCTTCATGCTAGATCCTTCTTGATCGAATATTACTTTGCTACTCCTCAAGGATATCTGACCTTCCCTTCGAGTTCATCCACACTCTTTCCTTCTTAATCAATCAATACACTTGCATTCTCTTACATTAATTAGAATCTCAACTTGACCTTATATTTATATTGTTCAAATTATCAAGTCAACTCAATTATAAATTGCAATGACCAATAATCATTACCACAGTTGGCTAGAATCAATACTTGAAATTATTAAAGTTCATTTCTCAAATCAAAAAATTCCTTCATTGGCCGACCTTGCTCAATAAACACTGATCCTGAAAATATTTCCTATGTTAACCAACAGCAGCTTGGTTAGCACTGCAAACTTGCAAAATTCTTTGGCAACTGAGTGAACTTGGTGAACACTGACTCTGACCAACTTTTCTTTGTTAACCATGAGAACTTGGTTAACAATGCTTTCTGCCATAATTTCCTTTCACACCCGAGTGAGCTTGGTAGATAATGTCTTTGCAGAGTAATCTCTAGGAATGCTCGATAGACAAGAAAAATTGCCTTGCTGACCAAGTGAGCTCGATAAGCACTGACTGCCAATTGATATGACATTTGTGTAACATGAAAGACAACACACAATTAGACAATTATATCCAACACAAAGCATGTCTAACAATGTTATTAGGATCATAAGTTCTAGAAGGTGCAGTAGGCAATTTAAATTACCTCATGAATTTGTCTAGTTCTTCTATTACATCTTTGCCTATGTTGAAATCCCCTACCTTGAAATTTCTACACACAAAAGTTCCCTACATGATAGTTAGCCCTAAGTATTCCCTATTAATCAGAATTAATTGCCAAAAAAAAATTAGTGATTTTCAATCTCTTAGGGATGTACTCGGGTAGAGGGTGAGGTGGCTAAGGGAACCCATAAACCCTTATTATCGAACAATTCTCAAACAGAAAAACATTTCCCCAATCATGTTCCAATTTCCTACCATCATCATAACATCTAGAAGGTTTAATTAATTTTCTTAAACCCCTTGGGACCCTCTCAGTAATGTCTCCTAACATATTTGAAATAGGATGTACAAATAATTGTAAAAAGCTAGAGAATTAGAATAAGGGTAGAATTGTTTCCATACCTTGGTCCATCATTGCATTGGTAGGTTTTCTCCCATCTCCTATGTTCCTTCAATGAAATCATGGTTTATATATCGTATATTCTTATATAGGATTATTTGCATTAACAATGAATAATGATGGACCTTGAAATTCCCCATCTCTCCTTATTGTGTTGCCATGATTTCCTCATGGATGACATTGATTATATGAGTAAAAAAATCATACCCTACATTGGTGTGTGGGTCTTGTATATACAAAGCCATGATATATACATAACTAGGAGCATTCATTGTTCTATCCAACCCTATCACCTTATCCAAACCAAAGATGGTAAATTGAAAATATCTTTTGAAAAAGTCTAGGGGAATGAAGTCTCCTACTTCCTTGGGGTTCTCACCCTTCTCCTTTCTGGGCCTAGGGATGTGTCTCCTCCGGACTTTTCCAATGAAGAAACTCTTTTGACTTTTGAAAGTATCTTCAAGTTTCTCCTATTCAATAATGTGAGTCACAGGTCCTCCTAGATCAAAGACTTATATAAATGTTTCACTATCCAATGTGCATAGGATACTTCTATCTTTCTTGTGGAATCCATGGGTTACTAGATTATATGCTTTAATCAAATCTTTTATTAGGTATACATCCACGAAGACCTCTGGCATAATCAGCTTACACAAACTTATTTTACATGGATTTGAAATGGGAGGCTGGCATACTCTATTATTATAGAAAAATTAGAAAAACTCATTCCATTGGTCTCTAGCACTTTCACATCCCAACAAAAGCTGTCGAGATCCCTCAAAATGTGGAAATTTGTAGACTTGGCATTTGATGAGCTTGGCAAAAAATAAACCCACTCATTTGTGAATGGACTTGGTGACTTTATTTTCTCTTCTTTAGCACTAGGGGAACCTCCTCAATGTTTACTTATGCAATTAGTTGTCCCTCTTCCTATGCCATAATTCAAATTCTCAAGAAACTCTCTATAATTCAAATCTCTGACTAGCTTTGTACACAATTTTCTCCTTATGAATAACACTTTGTGATTACTAGTGCCAAGAATTCTATTACATCACCCTTTTAATGGAATCTGAGATGAAAATGGCATTAGTTGTGTTTAAAGCAAACATGCACATGAAATCTTTCAAATTCTAGAAAACCATCGCATTCATGTTTTACAGCATCTGTACTACCAATCCAACACCCAATTTTACCTTTTTCATACAATACTTCATGTTTTAGGCAGTTGTGAAGTAGTCATGACCATTTTCCCTCCTTATCTCCATTTCTCACTAGCTATCAGCAACCCTTTAGTTCAAGTCATGATGATGTGAAACCCTAGCAACCTAAACCTTTCACAACATCTTGAGGTTTTCATGCTAAACATCTAATTAGGTTTTGATGTTGTGTGTTATCCTTTATCTCTAGTTTGTGATCAATCCTTCATACTAAGCCTTTTGAGCATGTAAAGTGGAAACATGGCCGATATACCTTCATCACTTTTTTATGACCCTTTATTAGCCTTAATCCCCTAACCATGAGATCAAGTGTGAATGAAAACTTCTTGCATCACTTAACCTTATTGTTGAATCTCAATTATTTTTCCTAAGTGCTTTCTTAATGACACAAAGATGTGAACATAGTTAATCTTGTGTTCTCCACTTAATGATAGCACTAGAGATTTCAACTCGCAGGGGGGAATCACCATTCACTATCTAACTATTCGCTACTTCTCTACTCTATTTTCATGCCTTCAAAGTAACCAAAGAAGTAGCAAACACAGCTAACTCGACCTCATCTCTCCTTCACAACTATCAACTAGCCTTATACCCTTGCCTGCAAGATCCAACATGAACCAAGATTTTGCATCATATAATTTTTTTTTTACTTTGCCACTATCAGCTTAAACTATGTTCATAGCCATGTGAACTTGTGAACAAGGTCAATCTCTACAGCTCCATGCAACATTAACACTTAGAGCTTTAAGTCATGAAGAAACGCCACCATTTTCTCTCACATCAATCTCTACTTCACTACTTAACATACTTGTTGCATCATAAAGTTACATCTCAAATAGCTCCATGTGGTACACCTATAAACTATTATAACGTTGGAGATCTTGCATTAAAATTGTCTTCATAGAAACGCTAGCCAAGCTAGAACATTATACTTAATCATGGAGATACTATGAAAATTGCTTAGCAAACTGTGTCACACTTTCATTGGCCAAATTGACACTCCACAACTAACTGAGGAGAATCTATGAAAGCCTTGCAACAAGTTGTGTCGCATCATCACGACCTTAAAATAGCTAGGATCATGATTTTGCAACTTAACATTATAATGTTCTTTAAGTGCAAAAAGACATGCACATACATTTGAAATAAAATGACATAAGACATGAAAAGGGGGGCAATTTGAGAAAAGACATACACATACATGAAACTAGGACTTTTCTAACAAGGCTTCTATAATAAAGATATGTAAACCCTAACTGAAACTATTTAGCCTAAATTTCCACAGTAGACTCTTAGAATTTTAAAATGCTGAAAATAAAAGCTATCAGGGAGTTAACAGGCAAGAATAGGGGCACCATTTTTCCTGACTATACTTTCTTCCACCATTTTTAACTTACAAAGGGGGATCGATCATTTTTTGTCAAGGTCCTTTAACCTTACAATATGGGGCTCAGTATGGCTAGATGAAATGACTCTAAAGGCTTTATAATTTATTCAGAAGAAGAATTAGGCTTTAGAAGGTTGGTCATGCTTTTCATTTTTTAGAGGATTGCATTAGAAATGTCTATAATGACAAGGAACATGAAGTTAATAAAAGGAAATAGATTGCATTTAAGGTTGTATTGGAGGAGATAAAGAAATCTAACCTAATCTATGACCCCCTCAAATCCATGACCCCTTTTTATATCAATATACTCACCCTCTTTGATTTCTTCACAACTATTTATACTTCTTTAAGACATAAGATAGGGAGAATCAAAGATTTTAGTTTAGAATCTTCTAAAACCCATAAACAACTTATGGAGGGGCTATTAGAGGAAAGACCTCCATGTCCAAAGGTTAAAATTGTAGAAAATAATTTCAAGCGATACAGAGATGAGAAAGTCATTGATTTAGATTCAAATGAGTAGGCCAGAGAAAGAAATATAGGAAAGTTAGTTATAGGTTACAGAAGATTAGTTCCCCCCCCCATCCTGCTAAAAGTAATTAATATTATTGAGCCACATGGACCTCCTAGGAGGGAACAGTGAGGCTGATGTCAAGGATGCAATAATGATTCCTAAAGAAGAATTGTAGGTTGGTATTCCTTCTCTTCTCATTCCACCTTTTTCATATTTCTCATCATTATAAGTACAATAAAACATCCATAAGGGCCTAAGAATAGAGGCTTGTACAAATTTCTTGAGTGATAAAGATTTTAATCAAGTCTCCTTCCTTTCAAAAATTTGGCAAAATCACATTGAAGAATATATGAAAATGTTAGAGGAAAGTAAAGCCCCAAACCTAAACCCATTTGAACAAAAGATAGTTATTTAAGTGCAATTGGAAATGCATAATGAGTTTTAGGCCATTACATCGAAGTAGAGAAGATAATTTGTGCATGATATTAGTGTTCTAATTTTTCTAGAGTGGATATTGTTGATACATTTTATTTTGATGTTGTAAGGGAGAGCATGAGATTGCATAGCACAAAAGATGAAGAAGTGATATAGCATTGAAGGGAGTATACTGCAGTAGGGGATTATGATGTCTTCACAATCAGGTCTATCACTCCTACATATAGAAGAGTAGATATCTCTAACATCAAACCCTGGGATGAAAGGAAGTGTGATATTACAAAGCATTGGAGATACTAGTGAGGTGGATATTAGTGCACAAAATTTTTGACCTTTCATGTTTGCCCTTATTGTTGCACAAGAGGAAGAAAATAAATTTGAGGAACTTGCATTAAGAAATCAACATTTATTCTGGTAGTATAGTGATAAATCCAAATCACACACTAATTTGGAGACACAAGTTATAGTATTGTAATAGAGAATATATGATTCAAAGAAAATGTTGTCACCTAGTACTATTGTACCATCTACACTAGCAAGGGTTGGATAAAATATTGTGTTGGATCTAACAAGGAGGATAGAATTAGAAGTTAAGGGTTTACTTGTTGTAAAGTAACAAATCATAGATCTATTTCCTTACTATTATGGTATAATATGGAGGGTTTAAGTGACTCTATTGTTCAATGGATAAAACACTGATCTAGTTAGATACTTATGTTATTAGTCCTATCAATGTTTGCATAAAAATAGTTAAAATAACTTGAACCTCAATTGTTTTACTTTTTTTGTTGAGGGAATTAATGAATTAGTAGCATACTCCACTTTTGATTTACATTAAATAGATAGTTGGCTATTGTCTAACATTTTTCACTATGTGTAGAAAATCTAGTGGGACTTATGAATAAAATTTAAAGCTGTAGGTAAACTATACAAAGTTGAAGAGAGGTTGTTGATATACCTTCCTAGGTATTGTAGAGACAGAAGTGAAGGAGGATTTACATTGAGCACCTTATTAGTTGTTCCAAGTCCATTTGAATGTCAAGCATATAAATTAGCTACTTCTTAGGCACTTAGGTGGGTGGCTCGGTAGATTTTTTACATATGTAAACTATTTCAAATAAGGAGCCAACAAAATGGAAACTGTACTAGGGAGGCCTGTGATAAATTCTCTCCACATCAACCATGAGCATAGCTCACATACTATGTGAAGAAAATTTTACCCAATTGAGTCTATGCTTGGGAAATTTGTAGAGAAAAATATATTTTATTCATTTAGTATTTTAATTGAGCTAGTGGACTTAGCCTTGTCTTAATCCTAGTGAAAGATTTGTGTATTTTTAGTTTGGAAGTATTTTATACCGAATTGTGAGGAATTACTAAAAAAGGCACAATTATTCCCAATATATCTTGGGATGAAACTCATAGGTTTTAACTAGTCTATTTTCAATTTTTTTGAGATCACAAACAATGAATAAGTAAAAGAGTACCAAGTCTTTTTTTTAAACAACATTTGAAAGTTGCCTTAGAGGCTGAGGTTTCCAAAGGGACAAAGAAAGGTTAGACTAGGAAGGACAAGGAGTCTAGCAATGCTCTTGTATCATAAAGACCCAAATTTTCAAATAAAAAAAATCTATTGCACAAAATTTATAAGAAGGGTGAGACTTCATCCAAAAGCTCAAAGTTTGAGACTCGTATATTATTCGATGAAATTTTTAATACTCTTACATAGGAAGAAGTACTACAAAAAGATAAGGTAGTGACTCAGGTCCAATGTATAAAAAAGAGTAAGGATATGAATATTACTCAAGGAAACCAACCTACAAATACATTTAGTAGGCCTCCTTCTTGGTGCAGGAGCACTTAGGTACGCTAAAGGGTAGACCTAGGGCTTCTTTGGTGTTCTAGTTTGTAGTGATGCTAGTCAACTCACTAGAGTAATAATAGGATCAACTTGGTTCTCAGGTGAGGTTAAATAGGTTTTAAGAGTCCCACAATGCAATATCGCTCCTAATTGCTCAAAAAGTGCTCATTTGGCTCCATAGAGAATTTTTGGGTTTTGAGGGTCAAATAGGGTAATCGAGTGTTTTAGGGTCCTTATTAGGTGTTATGGATCCATCTTAGGCCTTTTGGAAAGTTTGGTAGCAAGTAGAGCAAGTTTGGGTAGAAAATTTGCAAAATTGCAAAAATTGCTCATTTCTTATGAAGTTGTCATTGACAACTTTTGCAACTTTTATGAAAAAAGAGAAAATTCTTTGTGGGAGCCCTTAAATCACTTAAATTATTTGGAAATGTAAATTCCAAGCCTATATAAGTTCAAACTTGACCTTTTCAAGAGGCTAGAAGAAGGAGAAATGACATTGTATGGAATGTAATTAGCATTTTTCATTATTATAGAAATTTCTTGTTTTGAGTGTTTTTTTCATGCTTGTATGGATCATAATTAGGGTTTTATGAGTTGGAAGTGTTAGTCAAGGTTTTACTTCATTTATTTTTTTAGTTTGTGTGTTCTAATGAATTATCTTGTAAGTTAGCAGGTTGTTGTTCTGAACTAGGCAACCAGCACAAAATGGAGTCTTAGGGCCATTTCCCACCATATGAAATGTACGACCTCTTGGGATTTGGAACTATACTCCTTGAATATTATGTACAAAAAAGGAGAGACCATGGGAAGCATGGAAAGCATTTTTAGTGCGATGCCCTAAGCAAGAAAACCATATTTGGTTAGGGATCACAAATCTGAAAAAGAGCATTTGGAGTGGATTGAAAGGTTTGAATATTCAATCCAAGAATGTGGAAAGTAGATGGTGATGGATAACTCCAATCTAGAGGAGGAGTCATGGTAAGGAATTTTAGGAGGTTTAAAACTCGAACAACACCAAAATCCTTGAAACCCTTAAATCAAGCCTAAAATTGTGCTTGGGTTGTATGGACAAGTTGGGGGCTTATGAGTTACAAAATCTTCAAGTACTCTAAAAAGGGTATTCAAAAATGTGAATTTTTTTGGCCATTGTTAAGGAATTTTTCAAAATATCTCAGTTTTAATGAGTTTGGAGGGCTAATTCTTGTATCCTTTTTCCAAGTGACTCAGTACAAATTGACTTGTGGATTGCAATTTGAATAGGGTTTTGCACTTGTTTTCGATGTAGTATATTGATGAGTGACCTAAGGCATGCCTAGGTATTCATCTAACCAAATGGGAGGGTCCAAGGAGCATTGGAGTTATTTGTGTGTTTATGGAAGTTTGACCAATCTTGTACTAACCTATTGATAAGCACCAATTGAAGAAGTGGAATATGTTTGATAGAATCCTTAGAGGCATAGGGGGTGAAAGAAGCCCTATTTAATTAGGTGGAATACCTAAGAAGACCCTAGAGAGCTTAGGGTTTGTGAGCAATATTGGTTGTCACATTAGAGTGGTATTAGAGAAAGTTAAAGATTTGGGAATAGTTGGTGGATGTCTACAACTACTGGAGAGTCAGTAGGTGAAACCAGCATGGTGAAAAATGTAGAACTAGACAAGGAAGTTGATGAAAAAAGGGAGAAGAATAGAGTTCTTGAAGAATCCCTAGCAGAGGTGAAGGTGAAACTAGATGCATTTGTTAAAGCAGCCAGGAGAAAGGAAGAAGAAGAATTTGAGAAGCGTAAAGAGGTAGTAAAAGAGGATTTGGTCCCTAAGCCTAACCCTATCTTGAATGAAGAGCCCTTCTTAAAGGCTATCAAAGCCCTAGGAGGAAAATCTTTGGAAGGTGTACCACTTTTTAGTGGAAAGATGGACATAGATACAGTCATGGATTAGATAGATAGCATGGAGAAGCATTTTGAGTGTGAGGGGGTGTCAAAGGCACAAAAGGTTAAAGTTTCTAAGTCAAGGCTTAGAGGCTCAACTCTAACATGGTGGAAATATGTTCAAGATGAAAGAATCAGCATGGGTAAGACTCTTCTAGCTAATTGGAAGGCTATGGTCACTAAAGTGAAGGAGAATTTCCTGCCTAAAGACTTTGAAATTCAACTCCATAAGAGAAGGCAAGGATTGAAGAAAAAAGACCTAGATGTGACCTCTTGTACTGAAGAATTTCAAAGGTTATGTCTAAGATCCAAGCAGCTTGAAGATGAGCCAATTAAAGTGGCAAGATATCTAGGTGGCTTGAAGTGGAATATCCAAGAGGAGCTCAATTTGTGGGCACCTATCACAGTTCAAAATGCCATCATCTATCTCTAAAGGTAGAGGAAAAGAACAAAAGGAAAGGATATTCTAACTACAAGGATAGAGGCAAGGGTGGAAATCAAAGAGGGCAAAGAGGAGGCTACTAGGGTAGAGGTAGTGAGCAAAAGAATCAAGGTGAAAGCAAGTTCATAGAGCAAGGTAGTGATAACTCCTCAAGAGGTGGTTATAATAGAGGAAGAGGCAACCAAAGAGGATCAAGTAGAGGGAGAGGATCAAGAAGATCCAATTCATACTTTTCAAGTATGAACGTTACAATTGTGGTCACTTGGGTCATCCAACCTACAAATGCCCACAGAAGCCTTCTTCCTCAAATCAGGACAAAAGAATGGCATATGTGCAAGAGGATTGCAAAAAATAATTTAATGTAGACCACATTGAGTCTGAAAAATATGAGAACATTATGTTTAGGAGAGTGCTGATCAAACAACTAGCTCCTTATGAACCTAAACATAGGAGGGCATTGTTTAGGATAAAATGCAAAATCCTAGGAAACGTACACAAAGTAGTGGTTGATTCTAGTTCTACTGATAATGTAATATCAAAGGAGGTTGTTACTAAGTTGAAATTGAAGAATATACCTCATGAAAACCCTTACAAGGTTACTTGTCTCAACAAGGGACAAATTATCTTGGTGAATGAGCAAGCTTGGGTGGAATTCTCCATAGAAGGATACAAGGACAAACTTTTGTGTGATGTTTTGCCTATGGATGCTTGTTATCTTTTGCTAGGTAGGCCTTGGAAATTTTATAGGGAAGTTGTGTATGATGGTAGGGAAAATGCCATAAATTTTAAGAAAGGAGGAAAGACCTTCAAAATTCAATCCTTATTGGAAGGGGAGGAAACACAAGAAAAAGTGCCTAGTGTACTATTTTGTAGTTGGAAAGAATTTGTCAAAGACCTCAGGGATGAGGAATATCAAATTTTTGTATTAGAGTTGAAGTCTGAAGCAAAGGATAATGTAGCCAAGGAACCCTTACCGATTGAATTCTAAACTTTGCTTGAAAAGTACAAGGATATAGTGAGTGATGGTACTCCAGCTACTCTACCTCCTAGGAGAGTTATTAGTCATCAAATTGACTTTGTTCTAGGCGCTTCCTTGTCAAATAAAGTAGCATACAAGTTGACTCTAGATCAAAATCTAGAAGTGGCAAGACAAGTCGAAGAATTGATGGATCAAGGCTTGATACAAAAGAGCATAAGCCCATGTGCAGTTCTTGTTGTGTTAGCATCTAAAAAAGGAGGGAAATGGAGATTATGTAAATATTTAAGAGCCATCAATAGGATTACAATCAGGTATAGTTTTCCCATACCTAGGATTGAAGACCTTATGGATTGTCTTGGAGGTGTTAAATGCCTCACTAAGCTGTATTTGAAGAGTGGTTATCACCAAATAAGGATAAAGGAGGGAGCTGAATGAAAAATATCATTTAAGACTACGGATGGTCTTTATGAATGGCTTGTAATGCCATTTGGTCTTTCCAATGATCCTAGCACATTCATGAGGCTCATGAATGAAGTGCTCAAGGATTTCATAGGAAGATTTGTAATGGTGTATCTAGATGATATACTTATCTTTAGTGAGACTAGAGAAGAGAATATCAAGCATGTTGAGGCAATTTTGAAGAGGCTTCATGAGGAGAAGCTAGCCATAAATCTTAACAAGTGTGACTTCTTCAAGGAGGAACTTGTGTACCTAGGTTTTGTGGTGTCTCAAGGCACATTAAAGATGGACAAGGAGAAGGAGGCTACTATACTAGATTGGCCAACACCTACCACATCTACTGAGGTAAGAAGTTACCATGGTTTATCTCAATTCTATAGGAAATTCATTAGGAATTTTAGTTGTATTTGTGCACTTTTGTTTGATACCATAAAGGGTGGAATGAAGTCTAAGTTTAATTAGACTTTATAAGCTGAAAAGTCATTTGAAATTTTGAAGAAACAAGTAGCTACTCAACCTATCCTACAATTGCCCAGTTTTGAGAAACTGTTCACCTTAGAATATGATCCAAGTGGCTTAGCAGTAGGTGGCGTTTTGAGTCAAGAAGGTAGACCAGTGGCTTTTTATAGTGAGAAGCTTAATGAGACTAAGAAGTATTCATCCTATGACTTAGAGCTCTATCCCTTAGTACAGTGTCTTAGGAAGTGGAGACATTATTTGTTGCCCAAGGAATTTGTTGTGTTTATAGATAATCAAGCTCTTAGCTACATCAACACTCAAGAGAAGCTAAACAATAGACACTTGAAGTGGATGGAGTATTTGCAGGCCTTTACCTTCACAATCAAGTATAAGAAGGGATAGTTGAACAAAGTGGCAGATGCACTGAGTAGGAGGATTATGATGGTCCAAGAGATTCATCTCCAAAGCATTGGAATAGAGAGTTTTCAAAATCTCTACAAAGAAGATGAGGACTTTTCCGAAGCCTACAAGGTATGCATGGATTTTGATAATCATTTTCATAGAAAAATTTTAGAATATACCTTGCAAAATGGCTTGTTATTCAAGGGTAATCAGTTTTGTGTACCAAGGGGTTATATGAAAGAGAACCTAATACAAGAGAAGCATAATGGTAGCATAAGTGGTTAGTTTGGTATCAACAAAACCATAGAACTAGTGCAAAGGTTCTACTATTGGCCAAAACTAGCAAGGGACATAACCAAGTATGTGGAGCAATGCATGGTGTGCATGAAAGCCAAAGGAGGAATCAACAATGTAGATTTATATCAAAGTTTAACAATTCCAAATAGGCCATGGGATTGTGTAAGTATGGACTTTTTGTAGGTTTACGAAAAACCAAGCAAGGGTATGATAGCATTTATGTTGTTGATAGATTTAGTGAAATGGGGCATTTCATTCTATGTAGGACAACTAATGATGCTAGTCACATTGCCCACTTATTTTTCAAGGAGGTTGTATAGATTCATGGACTCCCATTAAGCATTGTATCCGATAGGGATGTTAAATTTATGAGTCATTTTTGGAAAACCTTGTGGAAAAGTGTCATTTGGTTCAGCTTACTATCCCCAAACTGATGCTCAAACTAAAGTAGTTAATAGGACATTAGGAAGCCTTCTAAGGTGCCTAACTAAGGAACATGGTCAAAGTTGGAATGTTATCATTTCACAAGAAGAGTATACCTATAATGACAGCAAGAATAGGACCACTGGAAAGAGACTTTTTGAGATAGTTTATGGAATGCATTCAAGGGGTGTATGTGAACTGAGATATCTTGGTGATATGGATCAGAGAAGTGGACAAGATGAAGACTTTGTTCAAACTATGAAAGAGATTCAAGAACAAGTCAAGAAGAACATCCAAGATAACACTCAAAAACTCTAGGCCAAAGTAGATGAAAAGAGGAAAAACATTCAATTTTCTATTGGTGACTATGTAATGATCCATTTTAATAAAGTGAGGCTTCAAAAAGGTGTTCCTACCAAGATACAAATGAAGAGGGTAGGGCCTTGAAAAATCTTGGCAAAGTATGGAGCAAATGCCTATAAGGTAGACTGACCTTTAGATCTAGGAATATCCCCTATTTTCAATGTGCAAGACTTGGTGGCATACAAAGGTACCTTACCTCAAATCAATCCAGATGTTCATGCTAACCTTGAACCTATTGCAGCAAGTTGGAAGCAGAGAAAGTGTTAGACTCAAGGGTGAAGAAGCCTACAAGGCATAAGGTATATATGGAACATCTCATTCAATGGAAGGGAAAACCAATTTTAGAGGCTACTTGGGTTGCTAAAATAGATTTCAAGAATGTTGGAATACCCTTAGACATGTTGTCATCAGGTGGGACTTCTTTTTATTATGGGGGGAATATGGTGTAGGAGCACCTAGGTAGGCTAAAGGGTATACCTAGGGCTTCTTTGGTGTTTTGGTTTGTATTGATTCTAGCCACATCACTAGATTAATAATAGGATCAACTTGGTTCTAAGGTGACGTTAAATAGGTTTGAAAAGTCCCACAACGCAATATTGCTCCTAATTGCTCAAAAAGTGCTCAATTGGCTCTATAGAGCATTTTTGGGTTTTGAGGGCCAAATAGGGTAATCAAGTGTTTTAGGGTACTTATTAGATTTTTTGGATCCATCTTAGGCCTTTTGGAAATTTTGGTAGCAAGTAGAGCAAGTTTGGGTAGAAAAATTACAAAATTGCAAAAATTGCTCATTTCTTGCAAAGTTGTCATTGACAACTTTTGCAACTTTTATGCAAAAAGAGAAACTTCTTTGTGGGAGCCCTTCAACCACTTAAAGTAGTTGGAAATTTACATTCTAAGACTCAACCTTTTCAAGAGGTTGGAAGAAGGAGAAATGACATTGTATGGAATGTAATCAACATTTTTCACTATTATAGCAGTTTCTTGTTTTGAGTGTTCTTTTCATGCTTGTACGGATCAAACTTAGGGTTTTCTGAGTTGGAAGTGTTAGTGGAGGTTTTAATTCATTTATTTTTTTAGTTTATGTGTTTTTTCAAAGAGTTTTTTGTGTTCAAATAAATTATCGTGTAAGTTAGCAGGCTGTTGTTCTAAACTGGGCAGCCAGCACAAAATGGAGTATTAGGGCCATTTCCCACCATATGAAATGTACGACCTCTTGGGATTTGGAACTATACTCCTTTTATATTATGTAAAAAAATGAGAGCCCATGGGAAGCACGGAAATCATTTTTAGTTTGATGCCCTAGGCAAGTAAACCATGTTTGGTTAGGGATCACAAATCTAAAAAAGAGCATTTGGAGTCGATTGAAAGGTATAATTCTTCAATCCAAGAATGTGGTGAGTAAGTAGATGGTGAGGATTAACTCCAATCTAGATTAGGAGTCTTGGTAAGTATTTTTAGGAGGTTTAAAACTCAAACAACACCAAAATCCTTGAAACCCTCATATTAAGCCTAAAATTGTGCTTGGGTTGTACAGACAAGTTGGGGGATTAAGAGTTACAAAATCTTCAAGTACTCTAAAAAGGGTATCCAGAAAGGTGATTTTTTTTTTCTTTTTTTAAGTTATTATTCAAAATATCTCAATTTTAGTGTGTTTGGAGGGCTAATTCTTGTAGCCTTTTTCCAAGCAACTGAGTACAAATTGACCTATGGACTGCAATTTGAATGCAATTTTGTACTTATTTTGGGTGTATTATGTTGATATTTAACCTAAGGAATGCCTAGGTATTAATTTGACCAAATGGAAAGGTCCAAGGAGCATTGGGGTTATTTGTGTGTTTGTGGAAGTTTGAGCAATCTTGTGCTAACCTGTTGATGTGCACTAGTTGAAGAAGTGGGATCTCTTTGATAGAATCCTTAGTCATAGGGGGTGAAAGAAGCCTATTTAATTAGGTGGAAGACCTAAGAATACCCTAGAGAGCTTAGGGTTTGTGAGCAAGATTAGTTGTCACATCACTCCTCTATCCCAATTCAATGAGAACCCTTATACAAGAGTTGGGAATCAACAAAATATAGATCTAATCAATTTAGATGATTCGTCAAGCTTTGACATTACATTTCTTGATCCTAAATAAATTTTTGGGAATGTGAATACCCTTAGAATGGAGTTACAAGAGAATATGTCCATAAGATAACAAAGGGAATAGGAAAGATAACATAAATTTGTAAGTTCTCTTGTAAAGAGGGAAAATCTACTAAATGAGATAGAAGAATTAAAAGCAATAAATCAAAGGTCTGATGTAAGACCTATATGTTTGAATAAGGATGAGTTTGGATACATGGATACTTTGAGAAATTAATATCAAGAGAAGGGGTGCCTTTTGAATGAAAATGAGTTTGAGAAAGAGGGTCATGTCTTGAGACAAATACTTGAGAAGGAAATTGAGATAACTATAAGAGGTGGTGATCTTAGTAAAGATAAAATAGTAACACAAAAAGAGGAATTAAATTAGACAAAGGAAAAAAAAGATTACTAGTGTGAAAATAAATGAGCCTATAAATGTGAGTAAGGCATCTCAAGGATTATCCAAGGCTTGTTTGGAATTAGAAAAGGCTAAAAATGAAATAGAAGAGAGAGCCAAAGAATTGGAGAGGATTGAAAATGAAGTTTCTACTACTGAGATGAGGAAGAATATTTAATTATTGAAGTCTTCTATATTGAATAGTGTACAACAAGGCACTAACTCATCCCAAGGAACCACTTGACTACACCAAAATACTGGTAACACAAATATGGTGTGTTGTAACACCCCGCCAGGGAACCCAAAATAAATTAACCTAAAGTTTCACTAAGTTTGTCAAAACTTTTTTTTAAAGATATTAACAAGAAGAGATAAAATAATGAAAGCAATAACTCACATGCATACAACCATCATAAATAGATTGCACCTCTTAAAGGTCCCATGGCATTGAATCACATTTAAGTTTTATTAATATTAAATCTAACACATAACTAAAACCACATCATGGAATGATCACAAGTACAAATCCATTTAAATAATATACAATTATAGGATACCATTTGACAATAATCAAAATGCATAATCATCCGCTATATAAGTCAAAGGGTATGAAAAGCACAAAGAATATACATCATTAATAAAATACATCATCTCATAAAATATCTAATAAAACAAGTACAAAATAATAGAATAATACTATCAAATAGAAAACAAGATCAAAAAGAAAGGATCATTTGCACAAGGACATCCAACGATGACATCCAACTATCGGATCCCAATGGTATAAGTAAAAAGCACTATCACCCAACCTTGTGGAACCTAAATGGTCCACTCCCATCGTGATGAGGAGATAAACTCAAGTCTCAAATAGATATCAAAACATAAGTCATAACCAATATCTAGGTCAAGGAAATCCTGATAGCAATTTATCTCGAAGGGTACCAAGACACGAGCATCATCTAATCCCAGAGGAAACAAAGATATGTGGGAAATCTACTGTGAAAGTGGACAAGTGTCATCACATGAGCCAACTCTAAGGTTTCCCTGGAAGCCTCTCTAGACTCTAGCCCTAGTGTCTCTATGTGGCACCAGTATCCTTTTGTACAGACAAGGCATACTAATGAAGCAAGGTTGCAACCAAGCATCCTCTCTACTCCCATCCTAACCTATACTAGCAGTCGAGGGATGGGCAAGGAAAGCCATTGACTCTTATTAGTTCATTTTAAACCCATTTAATTAAATATTATCACTTATTAAAACAACTTACAATGGGTTGCTCAGGCAGCCACTTAGGGATCTAGACTCCATTGCAAGCCACTTCCCAACATACACACAGATTACCTACCCTAGGCTCATAAATGTACAACTCATAAAATCACAATTTTTACCTTAGTCCTTTAGAAGCATTGGAAAGCACCTATAGATAAAACATAGTATTCACCTCAACCCTTTACAAGCAATTGGAAAGCACCTAAAAACCAATCTCAATATCACCTCAGTCCTATACAAGCAACTGAAAGAACCAAAAGATAAAACACAATAATCACCTTAGTCCTATACAAGCAACTAGAAAGCATACAAATATAACTAATCGAAGACTCAAAGGTTACACCAGAAAAGTCATACCATTCACCTCAGTTCTATCCAAGCAACTGGAAAGCATTAACAAGCATTGATCATAACTCATCATAGAAACATGTGACATGTCCCATGGTCGAGTATGAAAGATCATATAAAAAACATCATCACCAAAAAAAACTCACCAAACCTCTGGTAAACATCCTAAATGGTTAAAGTACTAAGTCAAACTCAAACCCAACACCAGTAAACCACACATCACATAAAGTACAAAACATTGTAACTTGTATAACTCATTAAGTTTTGAAAACACAAGAGTTCAATTTTTACTATAGGTTTTCAAGTTTTATAGGGTTTCTCGATTACAACCAGGGTTCAAGCTTTCATTTTTTCAAGTCTCAAATTTGTTAGGGTCTTCGAGTCCAAAAGAACCTCAAATACTCAACAAATTCAATAGGAAACATTTTCTCTAAAAATATAATTTTGAAAAAAAAACAATTTTAATTAAATTAAAAAATTTATGACATAAATTTACAACCACCTTATAACTAAATATTATTATTAAATTTTTATTAACTATTATTAAATCATTAATAATAAAAATTATCAAAATATCAATAAATAATATATTTTTATTTTTATTTTTATTATAAATATCTTAATAATATATTTATATTTGTATTTATATTAATTTATTAATATTAATAATCATTATATTAAATAATATAATAGTTATTAAATAAAATAATAATAACAATAATTTTAATTTTAATAATATTAACATAATCTAAAAAACATTTTTTTTTTAAAAACACTAAATGTGATTACATGGCATACCCCATAATGAAGGAGGTAAAAGTATGGCATGGCTGCTTTGACAGCCCGTTGCCTTAGTAGCACGTATTGCCTTGACAGCGCTTACTGCCTTAGCAACATTCGTTGCTATGGCAGCGACCTACCATCGCAACCGAGGGGGAGTTCACAGTACCTTCTCTCATTTTTTAAATTTTTTTTTTTTACAAAATATATTATAAAACAAAGAACATAAGCCCCCCCTCTCAGAAATGGTCAAATTCATATTTTAATTTGGTAATATCAAAAAATTGTGTGTTTGTGTGTGTGTGTGTGTGTGTGTGTGTGTGTGTGTGTGTGTGTGTTATCATAGTAGATTAATTTGTTGTGGTAATTTTATATAATATATATAATTTTTAATCAATTTACATAATAGATCTGATAGGGAAATTATGAATAACCAGTTGAATTTGTATATAAAATCTTGATTTCTTTTTTTATCGAACCCTACTCGAATCAAAATATGAATCTCTAAACTTACAAAATAAGGGTTTAAAAACATCAATTCATTTACAAAGATTTTCAAACAAAGAACAATTAAATTCACAAACAAGGGTTTCAACCCAATTACATTCTGAAAACCATTCCATTCAGACACAAAGAAGACATATATTTCAAGGAAAGAGACTACTACACATAACCCACAAGATCCTACCTGGATCTGATGCTAAACAATAGATGCATGGAGCTCGCAAGCAAATTCCCTTTCTTTGGAAAACCCTCTTCCCAGAAATTGGCTCCTCCAAACCTGTGTATGGAGAAATGAGCTTGAATTTCTTAATCAAGAGCTTTCTCATATTTAGTGCTTTAGTTTTGCAATCATGTGAAACTTTTTTCTTTAATATTTATTATATTTTAATTTCATGTGCAACCTTTTTGCAATTTAATTAAAATAACTTTATTAAATCAATTTATTTCTCTCTTTTATTAAATCACAAGACATCTTTAATAAAATATTTATTAATTTAACAAATAATATTATTTAGATTTTATTATAAAAATGAAACTCTGAATTTATTATTATTAAATTAAATAAATATGATTACGCCAAAATACAAACTTTAATTAAATATTTAAATTTAGTTCTTTTATTTAATTAATTTCTCAATTAATTAAATATTGAATTTTCTTGATAATATTTTCATTAAATTATCTTTTAATTTGATTTAATTATAACTGAAAATTAGAAAAAATCCATAAGACTAAATACGAAAACCAAACTGAAAGACAAGGCACAAATTTAAACTTTGGGGTCAAAATCATGAATTCATGTCACTTGATGAATTCAGAAGGGTAAAACACAAATACTTGTCCTACTTTCTAGGACAATTAGATTAAGGTTAGGATTTAGACTTAGGAATTTTCTCCCCTATTTTACCATTGAGATACTACTATAGGGCACACTCATCCTGGCAATTCAGTGAAGTTAGTGCCTGATACCTACAATCTACGTAAAATCTGAGCATGTAAATACACATATAATCTAAACTAAACAAGAAATGGTAGAGAGTGGTGTATCATGTAGATCCTGACTAGTGGGTGACTACGACTCCCTCCCTCAACCACATTAGAAACATCATACATAAAGTAAAACATACAGGTACACCATACACATGCAAGTATGAGGTAAGTATCCATAGAAGCTGCATATAAATCATCCATCTAAATATCATCATGAAATAAATGAAATCATTGTCATCAAAGAATAACCATATACCCATGAATAAACAAGTACCAAGTAACTCATCACATAAATTAACTAAGTATGAAATAATATCCAATCACATTGGGTATCCAAGTACCGCTAATCATAAAACATAATCATAACACTAACCTAAAAGAATTCAACAATACAACATGAAAAGTCAACTAGGGGTAGGCATTACATGTGTTGGCATAAATTTTAAAAGTTTAGAGGACTAATTGGAGGAGATACTATTATAATTAATTATGACTAAGTTTTCATTGATGTCAAGGTAAAGATAGATTGTCGATTGGTTTTTAGCCACTACTAGTGAGGCACTATGAGCACGTATGTGTGACTCTAGTTCATAAGTGTGATCAGAGGAATGATAAGGACAATATAAGAAGAGACAATAAAAAAGAGCCAACCATACTTAGATAAAGTCATGTTAATTATGAAGAATGGTGTCAAGAATATAGACAAGGTGGTGTGACCAATAGTCACAAAGAAAGGTTAAGCATGACAGTAAGGGGATGCCAATGGAAAGATATGTGTGACTGACATGTCATGAAGTAGGTAGAATGCACTTGATATTGTATTTAATGGTGATGGTGTTATTACATCATGGATAGATGAAATAATTCAAATTTAGCCTCTTTCTAGTAGAGGAAGCCATCAAAGTCATAGACCAGTCATGACTTTTGTTTGTACATGGTACATCTAACAAGAGTGGCACATGATAGGATTAGGAGAACAAGCTAGGCATAGGTTTGAGAATTCAAAATTTAAATTTGCAAATTTGGGTTTCAAGTAGAGCCTGTAAAGATCATATAAGAGAATTTTGTTTCAAGGAAAAGATTAGATTATTGTTTTGATAGAAAAAATTCCATATATATGATCTAAATGTAAGCTCAAGAAAAGAAAGGTAACATTGAGAATTCAAGAACAAAGTTTGAAAGATAGTTTGTTAAGGAGAAGCTAGTGTTCCAAAGCAATACAAGTGACAAAGCATATAGTAGCTAGGAGAGCCAAGAACATAAGTGATCGTATCTGAGTTGCATAGCCGAAGGAGAGTAGAGAAAAGTTGTAGATAGGTCCAAGGAGCATCAAAGTGATCTATATCCAAGCTAACTAAAGTAGCTATTTTTCTTAGATTGTTCCTTCTGTTATTTTCCAATCACTACAATATCAAATCCCATTGAGGGTGGAATTTAACAAGTTTGTTATATCAAATCCCCTAATAGGGTAGCACGTATTAGTTTGTGTTCTAAAAAGATTTAACTAGGTTTCTTTTAATTGGGCAAGACTTATAGGTCTTATCTAAATCCCTTAACTAGCGGCACTTAACATTGTCGTAGTAATCTTCTAACAAAGATAAGCTCTTGACTAGTTGCACTTTAGGAGAGTGCAAATATTGTGAGAATCATCTCACACACTATGTTTTTTACCCTATTTGGGTTTCAATGAGATAAATACTTGTGTTATGTAATGTTATTTTTGTCTTTTTTAATTTTTTCTTAAATCTAACTAGTTAAGTTATAGTTATCATTAACTAGTAGACTGGTGTGAAGAAAGACAAGAGATAAAAGTTGAAGTTATCTAGGATATTCTAATTCACCCCCCTCTTAGTATACTCACCTATGTGTGGACCAACAATCGGTGTCAAGGCCTAGGTCATCTGAGGAAAATAGTCTAACAACTTGAGGTAAAAGATCAAGATGTTGAAAAGAGAAGCACCAAAGTTTTCAAAAGAAAACTACATCTCATGGTGTAGAAAAATGAGGTTCCATCTAAGAACTCTTGGAGATGTATACTAGAGTCACGTTGAGACCAAATATGTGGAACTTGTTTCTCCACTTAGTGTAGACAAGATAAAGGAAAAAGAGGCTCACATGGCCACAATGGATGTCCTAGCTAGCACTCTATCTTATGTAGGATATAAGGATGCAGATGAGATAGATACAATATATGAGATGTGGGAAAAGATTAAGATCATCTATGGCAATGATAGGCATGTTCAAAAGGCTAAAGTTGATAGCCTAAGAGGAAAATATGACAAAATGGGAATGAAATAAGGAGAATACATTGAAACATATGGTAAAAGGGTGAAGGATGTGATGCTAGCCATTAGATTTGTTGGAGGAATGTTGCATGAATATGATGTGGTGAGATGGATACTAAGAACCCTGCTACCCAAGTATGCCATAATAGTCTATACCATATAGGATTGAGGTCGATAGAGAAAATAAAAGTATCTCTTGATGCCTTGATAGTAAAATTATTGGTTTTGAGATAAGCAACTTTGACAATATTCAAGTAAAGGTTGAAGCTACATTTAAAGCTTAAGCTACACTTGTTGCAACCCAAAGAGCAAAGGAGGAAGAAAGCACTTCCAGATATAGAAGAGACCTAGAAAGTCTTTACACTAAAGAAGCTAAACAAGAAGAGACAGAGGCTTTATCCTCAAAAATGTTACCAATGGGAAAAGGGAAGTATAAAGGTAAGATTCCTTTCAAGTGTTTTAACTACACGAAGTTAGGACACATAGATGTTAGATGTCCCAAAGCTATTAGGAAAGGAAAAAAAAAATGATGGACAAGATACAAAGAGAAAGAAAATAAGTTGTGTCACATCATTGAGGAAGTTGAGACTAATAAAGAGTCAACTAGTTCAAACGATGACAAAGAGAAATAACATTCATTTCTATAACAAAAGAAAGGATGGAAAGAGCCCTACTATAAAGCACAAGCCACAATAAAGACTGGTCCATTGATAGTGATTGCTCACATCACATAATTGATGATAGGAGAAAGTTTCATGAAGTAAAAGAATAAAATGAAGGTATAGTGAGATTCAAAAACAACTCTTCATGCACGATGCTAAGTAAGGGTATTGTATCCTTTAATGACTTCACTAACTATGATGATGTGTATATAGTAGAAGGTCTTAAGTATATTTTTTTAGCATTACTCAACTAATCAACAAGGGTTATAAGTTTGAGTTCAACAAAGGGTCTTGCAGAATTATGGACAAGATAGGTAAGTTATGTTAGAATGTTTAGAATAAATGAGAGCGAGGGGAGGGGGTGAATTAGCTATCCAAGGTCCAAATGTACCAATTGAACAAGAAAACACTTAAACAACTTTAGACCTTTTCATTCATTAGCTTGGTCTCTATAGTATACTTTCAGTAACATCAACTATCAGTCCACTATCCTAAGTATAACAAACTTGCAAAATATAAACATTAATAGTAAATCACCACAAATAACATCCACACAAGTTTGACACTAGGATTTAATGTAGAAACCTAATTTGGAAAAAACCACCAGTAACATGTCACCAATATTTCACTCTTCTAAAGTGAGATTTGTTAGGAGTTAACCATATTAAAGGTTACAAAACACATTGTTAAATGTGACCTTGTTAAAGGATTTAATCACCCTATTAGAAGTGTCCTTGTTATAGGACTTTAGAACATTTTATAAGAATGCCACCTTGATAAAAGGATTTACATGTGACTATTAGGTCAACCTTGATTATAGGATTTCAATATTGATACAATGGTTAGAAAGTAATAACAAGTTTTGATTTGAAAAATACAACTCACTTTGCAATTATAGATCTCAGTTTAGCTCAAATATTGATTCATTAACTAGCCTTCATTATCATCTCAGTCTCTAATTTTCTTGGTAACTCTTCAAGCAATCACTCTTCACCTCTTCTCACTCTTCTCAACCTTCTACTTAAGTTTTCCTGTCATTAGCATCAACAATTTCTCCAAACTTCAACAACATTGAAATTTAGCCCTTGTTCCTCCTTAAATAACTAATTCTAATATTTTTATGTTTAAACATCACCATAGATCTTAGGTTTAGGTCAGATTGATCGAATTCTTCCAACATTTTGTCTCCTCGTTTCTGTTCTAGAAACTTCTCCAAAATTCCCCTTGAATTATTAAAAAGAAATGTGTGAATACAATTTCCCTTAATTTAAATGTTCCAAGTCATCCATCCTTATCTTCAACACACTTTTTATATCCCAAGAAATCAACTTTGTTGACTAGAAATTATGATTTTTCATAAATTGTTAAAATGTTGTCCCTTGGCCATCACTTTGTTCTGACACTCGATCATCACTAGATTACTCAATCACTATTATATATTTTTTGAATGACACATAGTGTTGCTCGGTCTATATTGAAGCTCAGTGAACACTATTTCTACTCGACACTTACTGTGGCTCGGTTGATACTAGCACCATTTGGCATGTATTGCAAGTTCCTTAATCTTCTACTCTATTGCTCAATCAAGCTTATGCATTTGATCTATCTTTGGTCACTTCTTTAGGACTTTAGTGTAAATGTCTTCTTCTCTTCTAGTATGATTAAACGATCACTTTATCTTGTCAAAGTCCAACTAATCAAGTGTCCATTTATAGTTTCCTCTTCATAACTCAACCTTTCCTCTAGGTGCTTTTGTTATGATCAACTTCTCAAATTCTCTTCATCAATCAAATAGATATGACACTTAAATTAGATAGAAAATTGTCTCACCAATAAGGCTTGACATAAATGAAAATGTATCAATTGTTCCAATCACAATTTCCAACAAGCTATTGGGTATAGGCAAAAAAAGCAAAGGTAATTATTTCTACCATAACACTTATGTAAATAACTTTTATGTAGCTAGATATGACAATAACTGGTTGTGGCATAGGAGGTTATGTCAAGTAAATTTTGAGAGTATTATCAAGTTAGGGAGAAACAAATGTGTAAGAGGTTTGCCTCAAATAAATAAACTTGACAATGTAATGTGTAAAGATTGTCAACTAGGAAAGTTGGCTAGTTCTAGTTTCTATAGCCTATCATTTACCTTCGAATAAATTTTAGAGCTCATACTTACTAACTTGTGCATTCATATGAGGGCTAAGAGTATATCTACTAATAGTTTATTATTTTTTTCATTGATGATTTTTTCAAAATGATGTGGACTATTTAGTTCAACTAAAATTTAGAGGCTTTTCGTATGTTTAAAGCCTACAAAGCAAAGGTGGAAATGGAGACCTGTAATTCATTGAATTTCTCAAGATTAGATCAAGGAGATGATTTCACCTCATAATAATTTGAGAGCTATGACCAATTACATGGGATTAGGAGGTAGATATCACCTTCCAAGACATCACGATAGAATGGTGTTGTAGAAAAAAGAAATCGAAAAATGATAGTTTGTGTTAGGATATTAATGATTCAAGGATACAAGTGAAGAAGGGTACAAAAAAGATCCCCTATGAGCTATGGTTTGGACACTCACTCTTAGTGAGCTATTCAAAGTGTTTGGAAATAAATTCTACTTCAAGATGGATGAGTATGAAGGAAAGTTTGAGCCAAAGGGTGATAAAGGTATATTCTTGGGATAATCCACAAAGAGAAAGGCATACCAATGTTTGAACATCCAAAAAAACAAGATTGTGGAATCTTCTAATGTAAAGGTAGATGATTTATCTTAGAAAAATGAAGAGGAAAGAAAGAAATAGCCAGAAGACTACAAGTAGTTTGTATAAACTCCACTGGCTAAACCAATGATAGAGGCACTGATAGAGACAACACAAGAAAAAGTGCATGTAAATGCAAGAGTATTTCAGCTTAAAGAACCAAGGGTGAAGACACCTGAAGGAGAATCGGGGCTAGAAAATCATGTGAGAAGAAACCACTTAGCTGATCAAAACATTGCAGATAAAGATGTTGGATTGATAATGAGAAGAAATGCAAGAGAGACAATCTTTCTGCTCTCACATTTTGAACCTAAGGTTACAAGAGAAGACCTGAAATATGAAGACTGGAAAAAGGATATAAAAGAGGAGATCAACCAAATTGAGAAGAATGGTACATGGACCTTGATGACTTGGCCTAAATACAAACATGTTATTGGCACGAAATGGGTATTTAGAAACAAGATAAATGAAGATTAAGGAGTAATCAAGAACAAGGCCAAACTTGTTTGCAAAGGATATACACAAGAAGGAATTGATTATGGAGAGACCTTTCCATCAGTGACCAAATTAGGAGTAAAAATACTCCTAGCCTTCAAGGAATATAAGAACTTCAAGGTATACTAGATGGATATGAAATTTGCATTCCTAAATAGAGTTCTAGAGGAAGAAGTGTGTACATTGAACAACCATAAGGGTTTGAGAATAAAGAAGGAAAAAACCAAGTGTGCAAGTTGAAGAAAGCCATTTATGGACTAAAAAAAGTACCCAGAGCATGGTATAAGGGGTTGTACTCATACTTAATAAAACATTGGCTTTACAAGAACAAGTGACAACACAACATCCACTTGAAGAAGGAAACATGAGTTGGTTTGTTGATTGAAAAAATATTCATGGATGATATCATATTTGGAGGAGATGATAAGTTGATTAGTAAATTTTCTAAATCAATTAAGAGAGAATTTGAAATTTCCATGATTGATGAGATCAAGTTCCTCATTGGACTTCATGTGTTCCAATTGAAGGGAGGAATCTTCATAGGGAAAATAAAGTATGTGAGGGAGATTTTGAAGACATTTGGTATGGAAGAGGCTAAGTGTATAGGAACCCTAATGATGATCGATTGTAAATTTTCAAAGGATGATGAGAGTCCTAAAGTGAATGAAATTCTTTACTGGTCTATGATTGCTAAATTATAATATGTTATACATAGTAGACTGGATATTACACTAGCTATTGGAATAGTGGCTAGATTCTTAGCCAGTCCAAAGGAGTCACACATGGTCATTATGAAGAGGATCTTCATATATCTAAAGGATACTAAAATATATGGCCTATGATATCCTCACAAAGGAAACTTTGAGCTTAGTGTCTTTAGTGATGTTGACTAGGTGGGAAACATAGATGACAAAAAGAGCACAACTATCAGTTTACACTTTCTTAGAGGAAGACTAGTTGCATGGGCCAGCAACAAGTAAAACTACATATCACAATCAATAGTAGAAGCGGAGTATATAATCACATTCATTAATGAACTACATTTAGGTTATTTGAATCAAGTAAATACTTAAAGGTATTCAAGAAAGGATGGAAGAACCAACCTGATTATCAATTGTGATAACACGAGAGCCATTAACATATCAAAAGTTCCAATCATGCACTCTAATACCTGTAATCACCTAAAAATGGTCCTCTAGACTATGAGACCCCTTGCTACTTATATTTGATTAAACCATAACTTTACTACTTATTTGATTATAACCAATGGTTTGACCAATTTATCCTAAGTCTTTTATTTATTTGAAAGAACATATCCCCTTTTAATTAAATAAATCCCCTTTATTCCTAAGTGGGCACATGAAAAGGCATTTTCCTAATTTTAAAATAAAATAAAAGCATTTTTGTCTCACATGTGAGGGCATGCTTTTCAAGGTGGGTGGAATCTTCACATATATTTTGCCTCTTAAACGCTATTGTTGATCTTGCTTAGCAAAGATTCATGTGCACATTAATTAAATAAGACTCAATCGCTATCGTAGATTTTGCATCTTGTTCACTATTGTCCATTTCTCTTTGAAATGAGGCTCTCTCCTCACTTTCCATTCATTCTAGTTCATGCTAACATTATGTTGTATATTTTCTTGGAGTCTTGGAGTGCTTGGAGAACTTGGAGCACTCACTTTGTATTCACACTTTCTTACTTGCATTCTTAGATTAGTTCATTTTATGTAATAACTTATATTACATAGTCTGACTAGGAGATCTTGTAACTCTTTGTTAGCTTACATCTTGCATTTCATCTAGTGTAGCATGCAGTGCATTGCATACTACTTGATCCTTCACTATTGGCTCTCTTTCCTCTACTCCTTTGAATCTCGCATTCTATGGTGTACCTTGCAAGGGTTTCCTAACTAGGTTCATTTGAGAGCCACCACACTATCATTGCATTCTTGCACATCATAGATAGAGAGTTATAGACCACCTCTTGAGATGCTCTTCATCATGGCTATTCTCAAGTATAATGGTCTATAGAAGTCTGTCACATTTTATACACACATTTTTTGCACCCATAGTGGGGCTAAATTCTTCTGTTTAGCTTCATTTTTTTAGATTTGTTAGAGTTTGTACTTGTAGGTTCAAATTTTTGTTTTGTGGTCAAAAGTAACATACAATACTTCATGTACTGTCATATAATACTTTATGTATTATAGTATGATATTTTGTCAGTTTTTTCTGTCATACTCACATTTTGTACTCTATTGCACTATCATTTACAGAATATCACATTCATTTAATATCAAGTATTATATTGGACAGGAATATTGTTTGGCTTCACTATGTTAAATTGTATGATAATTTGTCAACTGATACAATTTTGTACAATCTAATTTTATTGCATAGCCTAAGTCTAGGGTTTTCGTTTTCACTTTCAATCTTTCATTTTTTCATTTTATGGTTTTCTAATAGGGTTCTAATAGTGGTTTTGGAGGGTTACTTTGAGTTTTTATGATTATTTGATGTCCTAGCCTTGTGATTTTATAGCAATGCACTTGCTTGGTTGCCTTGCCAAGAGAAAGATTACAAAAAAAAGGTTACTAACATTTTTTGCAAGGCTTCCCAATCAAAAATAAAATGCTTTTTTAGTGTGTCTTCATTTCCTTTCAAGTTCTCACACATTCTAGTTGTTTCATTTTTATAGACACATAAAAGCCATAAGTATGAGTCCTTTTTTGATAAGAGAGTATGCTCTTCACCTTCTTGGTGAATCAAAAATATCAACTCTTCACTAGATCAAGAAAGTGGGTGGCATATTCCACTCTTTAGTGGTCTTATTTAACTTGATTGGCATATTTGGGGGAAGCATTAGGGAATAGGAGAGTATGCTTTTCACATTCTTGGTAAATCAAAAATCTTGACCTCCTTAGTGTGGATCCATTTTGTTCAATCTCCTTGTGAGATTTAATCCTTTAGAAGGCCTACTATTGGTGGAAATATACCAATAGGAATGACCCAGAGTGCGAACAAGAAAAACCTAGCTAATCTAGCCACTATAATCACAAACTCGTTGACAAAGGAGAAAGCCTCGGGAAACATAACACTTGATTTCACCTTGTGAGATTAATTGTGGGATTGTGACAATGAGGAAATCATTAGGTGGGTATGCTTAAGTTACTCTTGTGGCTATGAGGCCTTCGCCTTGTATTAGGTGCATGAGGGGTGTTATGGACAAAACCCTTACTCAAAACCATAGGTTAAAAAATATCATGTTTTGTTGGTCAATATCTTGGTGCAAGGATTGACCCTAGTGGACTTCACACAGTGATATTATTTGTGGGATTGTGATCATGAGGAAATAATTAGGTGAGTATGCTTAAGGTACTCTTGTGTTTGTGAGGCCTTCATCCCATATCAGGTGAATGAGGGGTGTTATGAATGGAAACCTTACTAAGAACCACAAGTTAGAAAATACCTTATTTTTTCACTCAATATCTTGGTGCAAGGATCAATCCTAGTGGACTACCTAGATCACCCCAAGATTTTTCACTCATCATATGTGTTCCTTTAAATGTGAGTGACTCATCTATGACAAAGCTAATAACTATTGTGGGAAACCACTTCATGTGAGGAGAGGGAGAATCAAGTGGGGGCCAAGGTATTGAGTTTTGATTCATGACCTTAGGTAGATCTTTCTTCAATGTGTCATCTAATGTGTGAGACTCATGGAAATCTATTGAATAGACATAATCAATAGTATCATAGGGTTTTTACTTTTCAAAACTTCACAAGTATTTGTATTGGTAAGATTGCTTTGCCCCTTGTCTAATTGCATGAAGATGTATTTTCATCACTATTTCTATTAAAACTTGTTGTTTTATTATCAAAACTAAAACTAAATGACATTATCATAGTCACTCAAAATATTTGATCGAAAAATTGAGTTAACCTACACCTTTTGTGTTGAAAATATAAGAGAAGTAACTGAGAGGGGAGGGTTGAATCAGTTACTACTAAAATAAATCCTAGATCCCTTTGATGTCAATACAAATCAAAACTAAACTTTGTTGTAACTCAATAAACACACAAGAAAAATGTTGTAACTCAATAAAAACTGAAATAACTCGACAAATGCTTAACCTGAAAATCTTTAAGATATTATTAGTGATTAATCTTACTTAACTTAATTGCAAACACGTAAGAGAAATAGCATGAACACGATTGACACCAAGATTTAATGTGGAAACTCAATTTGGGAAAAACTACCAATTGCAACTAGTTACTGATTTTCACTCTTCTGAAGTGAGCCTTGTTAGGAGCCAACCCTATTAAAGGTTACAAAACACATTGTTAGGTGTGACCCTATTAGAGAATTTAATTACCCTATTAAGAGTGGCCTTGTTAGAGGTCTTTAGACAATTCAATAGAAATACCACCTTGTTAGAGGATTTACAAATAGTTGTTAAGCCAACTCTGTTAAGAGATTTAGATCACTGCTACAATGGTTAGAGAGTAACAATGAGATGACCTAATTTTAGATGCAACTAAATTACTGATAATAGATCTCAACTCTTTCTTGTATACTTGATCCTTCCTTATCGAATGTATCTTTGCATCTCAACAAGGATATTCTACTTATCCTTCTAATTTGCTTCCTCTTAGCATCATCAAATCTTCAATTATGTTCAACACATTCAATCCTCAACTTCACCTTATATTTATATCATACATTGTCAAGTTAGCTTGAACACAACTTAGAATAATTAATATTCATCTTCTCAATCGACTAGAACCAATAGACAATTCAATTGAACTCAATAAGCAAAAACAAGAAAATCCTTAGTTAGTCGACCTTGCTCAGTAGATACTAACTCAAAGTTATTTCCTATGTTAACCAAATGAACTCGGCTAACACTAAAAATTCACAAAGTTTCTTTGGTAACTGAGTGAGCTCAGTTAACACTGGTTCCATCCAACATTTTCTTCATTAACCGAGTGAGCTCGGTTAACACTCAACTTTTGCAAACTTTCCTTTGACGCCCAAGTGAACCTGGTAGACACTATCTTCTAAACTAGGCAAACTCTAGAATGCTCTAAAGACACAAAAAAATATCTTCAATGCTTGAGTGAACTTGACATATACTAACTAGCAATGATATGACAATTTTTTGTAACATCAAAGGCAATACACAATTAATCAATTATTTCCAACAATCTCCCTCTTTGGCATTGATGACAACACAACATGTCATTATACAATAAAATTTTAGAGCAAGAATAAAGTAAGGAACATATCCTTAGTTTTATTCTGATTCTCATCCATGAGAACTCCCTCTATCAATGTGAACTCCCTCTACCTTCAGTTTCTCCCTCTGTCAGCAAACTTCTACCTTTGATATCTCCCTCTTGTCATCTCTTGAAGTGATAAAATTTCTATGAGATATGATAGCAAACCTCTCCCTCTTTGACATCTCATACCAAAGACAATATTAGGTGTCTATCAATGTACCTTATGTACTAATTCATTTGCAATGTGCCTTTTTCAATACTGCATCAACTAATTGATCTTCAAAATGCTCTGGTTGATACATCAGTAAACTTCATTTAGTGATCTTCGGATAGGGGAATGACCCCTAGCTTACTCTTAGATATAAAAATGCATCCTTAGGTAATGGCTTAGTGAATATGTCTACAATTTTTTCTTTAGTATTCACATATTCCAATCTTACCTCTTTATCTTGTACCAATTCTCTCAAAAAATGATATTTTATAGCAATGTGTTTTATTTTGGTATGCATCACTAGATTCTTTGATATATTAATTGTACTTGTGTTATCACAATATAGAACTACTGGATCCTTGATCTCTATCTTCATACCTACCAACAATTATTTAAAGAAAACTATATTAGAATAATTAACTATTGCTACCACATATTCTACCTCTACTATGGACTCAGAAATATAACTTTGTTTCTTGTTTGTCCAAGACACTAGTCGTTTATCAATAAAGAATGCTTCACCATTGGTGCTCTTTTTGTAATCAATACTTCCTACCCAATCAACATCTATTAATACTTTTAAATCCAAATTTCCTCCTATTTTGTACCATAAACCATAGTCTTTAGTATCTTTTAGATATCTCATGATTCTTTTTGTTGAGATAATGGGTGTTGCACACATTGCATAATATTGTTATATTTTGTTATTTTATTTTATTATGTAATGTTGTACCTAGATGGACGTGCAACATGTAAAGATTCCCATAAAATATTCTTGATGAGTTGTATTGTAACATTGTGATAATATTTCATGTAATTATTTAATATTGGGAAAAAGAATTAAATGCCCAATATTAAATGTGGGGTCAGTGGGCTAGGTAGCACATGGTTTATGTAATACCACTTAGTGGTTTTCTAGGACTTGCTACTATATAAGCAGCCACAAGGGTAGTTGTTGTAGAGTAGTGTGAGAAAGGCAAGAGTCGAGCGGGACAAGGCTTGACAGGTTAGCCAAGGGAGCATTTGTGAAAGTTGGAAGCATGGCATGGGATGTGTGGATTCATGCTTGTTCACATAGTTTACTCAGTTGTGGCTATGGCCATGAAGGCTTCCATAGTTGTATTGCAATGTTATTTTTTGCTGAATAATACATGGTGATGGATGCTTTTGGAGGCTGGGTTTTTTCCCTCAATGAGGGTTTCCCAGGGTATATCTTGTGTCACAATTTTGTGGGTATGTTATCTATTCTCTTGCATGTGGATTTTAATTTCATGTTTATTTTAGATCTATTATGAGTTATGTGGAAATGGTTATATTATTTATTGCCAAGATTCCTTACAAGTGGTATCAGAGCTATGGTTTTATTATTGTAACCCTAGATTGAATCCATGGGAATGCATGAGAGTATAAAAGAAAGGGCAAGATATATGAATTGTTTATTGCAAATCTGGGGGTTTTTGGGTTTGTTGGTGTTTTAAAAAGTACTAAAACTACTAAGCGATAAAATGCTTAATACCAAAATGACAGTACATACACAATCTAAAGACTGGCCTATTCTTAGTAACAATGGCATATGTAAGGTATTTGGACCCAACTTCAACAAAACCACAGATGGTTTTCTACTCTTTTGGTTCTGGAAAACCAGGGTGGGTGTACCCAGGGATGGTTCAAAACTGAAACAATTGTATGAGGATTATTCTTAGTTTCATTATGATTCTCATTTCAAGATCCTCAAACATATACATAATTCTTACTAACTTGATAAACACATCCCATAAACAGATATGGCCAAGAATTCTTCTATAGATCTGCAAATATTTTCAACAACAATGGCTAACTGAAGCTAAAACATTCCATGCAGACAAGTGCTGGCCAACTTTGAAGATCTACAGGAAATAAAAGTAAAATTTGATTTGATGATGCATTTGAAAAACCATTTGTAAGATATTTCTCCTTCAACTGAAATAACTTGATCAGTTCCTAATCCATTAGGGTTCAGAGTCTATAGCAAATTCTTAGATCTAATTTGTTGCCTTACAACAAATTCTATCAGCAATTCTTATCAGAACTTATCATTCAAAATCCTTTTCAATACTTAAGGAATCTTATCACATTCATCAAAGCCTAAAATCTTGCAAAGAGAAAAATATAGTGCTTGAGCTCTCAAATTGAAATGTCTTCTCAATAATGGCTCTGGAGTATTGGCTGTGATTACAGGAAAATTACCAACCTTAGCAGCATGCTCCTGTAGTGGCCCTGTTCTCAAGTATATTCGTTGTGCATCATATCTAGCTTGCAAATCATCCAGATCAATGATTTCATGCACAGCGTGGTTAGGGTTTAGGTTGAAAACCTCACTGAACAGCTCAGGGAAAACCCTAAAAAGGTTGACCCCCGAATGATTTTTTACCCACCCCATGATAGGATCATACTTCTTTGCCAGGTCCATCAATAAATCACTATCAAAGAAAATACTGGGGACTACTATTTTTCTAATGTCAAAGTCCCATTCATTGCTAATAGGAGTGTCCAATTTTCACTCTAAAAACCATTTCTTAAACAACTCCAAACCTCCCATGGAAACCTGGGCATCTCTTATCCAGTTAGCTTTGTCATAAAATCCTTCTGCCACAACTAATCTAGGGTTTTTTGGAATGAGTTCCCTTCCCTTAGTTATCTCATGCACTGATAAGGGGAATTGTTTGAGAAAATCATCATGCACTTAACGTTTTAGATAATCCTTTTGTCCAGTAAACTCTTTTCGGGGTGGCATTTTAATGAAACTTTGGAAAATTCACAACAGCAAATGCTTCAAATTTACTTAGAAAGTCACAGAGCACTTACCCGCCAGAATTCGCACTTCTGCACTATATGATGTCTTCTGCAATTTTACTGGAGTATTAACCGAGAAATTTCGTGCCTTAGCTCTGAAATCTTGAATGCCCTTTTCTTTCTGTGTTTTGGTGATTCATTAATGGTGGGATCGTGGGTTCTTTTTATGAATTAAAACCGCACGCACCAGGTTTGGATCACATTTACTCTCAGTAACCGTTGCCCGCAATTTGCACTCAAATTTGAATCCCATCCGTAGATTTCATCAAATCGCACAGTCCTGATTTAAAAATATCAAGCTTTACAGTCTTTTAGAAAAATGCTGGGTGTCACCATTGCGCTTCCCCGCATTACTTAAAAACCTACATCTTCATAATGCAGGGATGCACCAACCGTCGATCAAGACAAGATCAATGATCAGAATAATCCATTTTGTATTAAAAACCAACTAGCTGAACTGACCAATAGGGAACTGCCATACTAGCTCATACTGTCTGACAACACTCCATACCAACGGATCCTGTATCTTCTTCTGAGCAAGTAAGTGTTTGACATCATCACGGACACGCGGCACAAATGCACTTCCCCACATTACTTAAAAACCTACATCTTCATTATGCGGGGATGCGCCAACCGTCGATCAAGACAAGATCGACGGTGATAAGATTTCACGTTCATTAAGCAACCCAAAAACCCTTTTGTGCACACCTAGCATTACACGTCATCAGTCGTTTGCAATGTAGTATATTGAAATATAAATACCTGACCCCACTTTTCCACGCGTTGCAAATGCGCTTCCCCACATTACTTAAAAACTTACATCTTTATTATGCAGGGATGCGCCAACTGTTGATCAAGACAAGATCAACGGTGATGTTGCTTGGTAAGCAATCTTCATAGCTCTGCCAATGAATCCACCAATGATATCACGGGAAAAACAAAACGTGTGCAAAGGTACTGACAAATCTGACATACAGGAGCTTTTGCAGCGTACTTGAATCTCTACTAGCTTTTGTGGCGTACTGGATCTCATAAAGCATCAGGGGCTACGTGTCATCATCGCGCTTCCCCGCGTTACTTAAAAACCTACAACTCTATAATGCGGGGATGCACTGACCCTTGATCTCTGATAGATCAACGGTGATTGAAAAACACTTCAACTTGGCGTCCTTTCAAATGGAATATCACAATTAAAAGGTACATGAAGGGTTTACCAAAGGAATTTTGATGTAAATAAAACATTAGGATAAAAAGAAAAACCCCACCAAAATACTTGAAGAAAATACCCCTCTCTTTTTAAATTTGAATATGAGGGCACCACAAAAAAAAGGCATAATGTTTTTTTTTTAGGGCCTTTTCACTGATAATTTGAGAGTCAAACCCTATGAGATTAAAAGGGAAGACACAACCCACAGAATAGGGCATAACTAGGGTAATCAACCAATTTTCAGGACATCAAAAAATAAAAACCCTAATCTGAAATAAACAAAGACTTAACTGATTTTTCACCCAAACATCAAAACTTTTCTACACTGTGAAAAATCATACCAATAGTGGCTCTGTCTGGGGATGATAGACTACTTGAGTCTATGCAAGAATTCAGAATCTCTGGGAGAGCAAACCACATATTTGGTAAGATGACAACTTCTTTAGAAAGCACTGAGCAACACACAAAAATAAGGAACCAGACTGCACAAGGATGTTTACAAGGACTCGTAGAATATACAAAATATACAAAACAACAAGAAACCCTAAAACTACTGTTCATGGAAGAAAATAAGTATTTTTTAAGAGAAATACCTCTTCAAGAACTGTCCATGAATTGGCAATTCAAGAATATTGTCAAATACATCTTTGAGTATATAAGAATCTTCACCCCAATTATTTTCAATGAGATATGGGCCTAACCAAATAGGATCAAATTTGCCATGTTTTCCTTTATCTTCAATTATGGCATTCCACATTAAGACTAAATCTCCATTTTCAAATTTTTTGCTTATAGTTCTTTTATCATAGAGTGTCTTGACTTGCAGTTGCAACTTTTGGTTCTTTAAAGATGCTTCTCTTCTTGTTTCTGTCAGTCCTACCAATTCATCCATTCTTTCTTGCATTTCATCTATAGTATCTTCATCATACACCTGGATGTAATTGTAGAGTCCCATCAAGTTATTCTAAGGCATTTTGGCTTGAATCCCATACACTAAATCAAATGGAGCTACACCAATTGCTTTCTTTACAGTTACTCTGTCAGCCCATATTGCCAACTGTAACTTGGAATCCCATGCCTTTTTATTATCATCCAAGGTTCTCTTAATAACCTTCAATAGGATTTTATTTGTGGACTCAGCTTGTCCATTCCCTTGTGGATGATATGGAGCAGATGATGACCTAGTCATTCCATATTTATCACAAAACTTGATGAACTCCTCAGATCTGAAGCACATAGCATTATCTATTACAATTCTCTGTGGACATCCAAACCTAGAAATAATATTATTCAACAGGAAAGTATTGACCACTTTACTTGTTGCATTTCTTGTGGGGATAGCTTCTACCCATTTTGTAAAGTAGTCAGTAGCAACCAGAATCCAAGAATAGCCAGTGCTAGACTTGGGGAAAATCTCTCCTATGAAGTCCAGACCCCATTGTTGAAAAGGTGCTTGAATTTCCACTGGCTTTAATGGAGTATTTCCTGAGAATTTTAGTTTTCCAACAAACCTCTAACAGGGGTCACATTTCCTAACCATAACTTGGGCATCCTTAAAAAGGGAAGGCCACCAAAACCTAGCTCTCATTATCTGATGTGCAGTAGTTTTGGCCATGTAGTGTCCCCCACATACTCCAGCATGCATTTCTTTCAAAACCTCTTTTGCCTTTTCTTTATCAACACACGTCAACAGGACTCCCTCAAAATTTCTCCACCATAGGTTATTTTGGACAATTATATACCTGATGGCTTGCAATTTAGTATTCCTCTTTTCATTGTCAAGCAGATGGGGAGGAGCTTCCATATGTTGCAAGTAATATATGACATTGGTGTACCAATCACATTGGTCCATGTCACATAAGTCAGCTCTGAGATCATCATTTACCAGATTTATCTGATTAGCCTCTAGATTAGTTTCAGCCATGAGTTTGGCCAAACCTTGACCTCTTACTAACTTTGTTATTTTTATATCAATGTTAAATTCCTAGATTCTATTGATCCATCTACACCTCCTGCCTGATACTTCTTGTTGAGAGAATATATCCTTGACTGCAGCACTAGGTACAAAAGCGATAACAGTAGCACCTACCAAGTAACTTCTGAAAGCTTTTACAGCCTTTCCCAAAGCATATTCTTGCTTTTCATTTATCTCATACTTAAGTTCAGCAAGCTGTAGTGACTTACTGAAAAAGGCAATAGGCTACTCATATCCTTCTTGATTTTTCTGTAATAAGACTGCAGCTACAGTATGGAATGATGCAAAAGAGAAAATATGCATGGGTTTTGCATAATCTGGGGTCCTCAACACTGGAGTATTCTTTATGCATTTTTTATATCCTGGAATGCTTGTGAAGGTTCACCATTCCAATCTATAATGGCTCCCTTCTTGAGCATCTTTGAGATGGGTCTACTGATTTCAGCAAAATTGGTAACAAATCTCCTCAGAAAATTGACTTGGCCAAAAAAGGATTGAATTCCTTTCACATTTTTTGGTTTGGGGGCTTTGTCAATAGCTACTACCCTTTTAGGATCTATTTTTACCCCATCCTTAGACACTATGTGTCCTAATAATTTTCCTTCTGTGACTCCGAATGTGCATTTCTTTGGGTTTAAAGATACTCCATATTCCAGGGCTTTTATAAAGATTTTTTCCAAATTTTTGCAGTGATCTTCAGCCTTATTAGAGTATGTTGTAAGATCATCCTGGTACACAACCATAAATTTTTCAATATACTCATGAAATGCTACATCCATGGCTCTTTGGAAGGTAGCTCCTGCATTAATCAAGCCAAAAGGCATCCTCACATACACATATGTTCCCCATGGGGTTGTGAAGGTTGTCTTGAACTGTTCACTTTCTTTTACTAGAACTTGATTATATCGAGAGAAACCATCCATCATTGACATCAATTCAGAGCCAATCACTTGCTGTAACATGGCTTCCATATTAGGTAAACCATAATTGTCTTTCAGAGATGCAATGTTTAAATTCCTAAAATCAACACAAAGCCTAATATCTCCATTCTTCTTCCTGATAGGAACCAAGTTTGAAACCCAGGTGGAATGCCTGATTGGTTTAATTATCCCACCATCTCTTAGTTTTGTCAGTTCTTCTTGCATTTTTGGGGCAAGGGTAGGATTGATTGGTCTCTGTTTTGGCCTGAAAGGTCTTACATTTTCCTTCAATGGTATGACATGCTGGAAAAGATCCTCCCTATAAGCCTTAAGGTCATCATATGACCAAGCAAAAACGTGTCTATATTTTCTAAGTAGGTCAATCAACATTTTCCTGATTTCAACAGGCAAACTTTGGCCAATATAAACCCTTTTAGAAACTTCATCAGTACCCAAGTTTATTTCTTCTAACTCCTGGGGTTTGGGGTCGTTAACTCCTGATTTTACTCTGTCTTGACTATCAAAAATATTTTCCAAGACTACTAACCCCTTCGGCATCTTATTTGTTTTCAACTGCATTATTTGTTGACCAAAAATGGTTTCCTTCCCATTTATGGTTTCAATCAGTCCACTGCAATCCATCTTCTGACCATGGTACTTGTCTTCATTTAACAAAAAATTTGTAATATCTTTGTCATCTTCAAAAACCTGCCAGTTTTCAATGTTGTTAGGTATGGAAGGTCTGTCTTACACCTCAATCTGGGAGATTCCTGAAAATGATATTTCTTTTGGCTTGATTGCTATATTTGCCAACAGATCAGCCATCTTGTTTTGGGTCCTATCTCTCCATGAGATCCCAAATGCATCAAAGAATTCTATCTGATCCCAGACTGCATTTCTATATTGTTTCAATCTCCTATTCTTGGATGAGTAGGTTTCTTTGATCTGAGAGATAATTAGTTCAGAATCCCCTATGACACATAATTTCTTAATTTTATGATGTATGGCAACTTTGAGTCCTAGCAGCAATGCTTCATATTCTGCAATATTATTAGTGCAGGCAAACTTCAAGGTGAATGAATACCTAAAAGTGTTATTTTCAGGGGACACAAAGACTACACCTACCCCTGCACCCTCTTTAGAACTAGCCCCATCAAAGAACATTGTCCATAATTTTGGTGAATTCATGCAACATTCAACTTCATTTTTGATGATAGCAGGTAAGTTTTCAACTTCTTGAATAATTAATTCAGCCCTGAAAGCATTAATCCCAGTATCTAGGAAACAAGTGGTATCTTTGTCAATTTCTTCACCTAAGATGTGGCTAACCCTTGGTTCCCTATTTACCCTGACAGCTTTGTCCCCTATATGAAAAGTGGCATAAGTAAGATCACATTGTAGGCTTCCCCCCATGGCAGCACTCCATTTTTTGGAGAGTAACATTCCGTAGTGTGTAGGTATATCTACCACAAGGACAGACATGGTCAATTCTACTTCAGGATATGCAGCCAGTTTGAATGGTAAGGCATTTATAGTACCTATGACTGGGACTTCTCTAGTACCTATGACTGGGACTTCTCTAGCATCCATCCCTCTGCATCTGCCTTGCTTGGTATCCACCTTCAATCCTAAGGCTTCCATTACTTTGAAAGGCATTATAGTATTGGAAGCTCCTGAGTCTATCATGCAATTTTTTAAGGTCTTCCCTTTTATGATTAGACTGAGGAAAAAAGGATCAATATCTTCTATGAATGCCACTGAGGAATCATCTAGAAACATTTGAGGAATCTAGGATATGATACCACTGTCCTCTATTACTAATGGGGTCTGTTGGGACATAGTCTGATCTACAATAATATTATTGTTTGCTATTCCACCCAATCATGACAAAGCCTTATTCTTATGCTCTTCAATTCTAAAAAGTTCAGACAAGGGCACTTTTACAGTAATTTGAGATAACATGGATATCATATCAACAGGTTCAACCATAGTAGGTCTTACAATAGTACCTGGAATCGAAGTCTTTTGAGTAATAGGCACCACATTTTTCTTGATAACATCTGGTTCTGACTTCTTTAGTTGCACAACTGGTTTTGTTGCTTCACTTATCTGAAATTGAACCTTCTTCTTTGGTTCCCATTTCTTACCCTTGTTCTCCTTGATTTTAGGCACATCTATATTGACTTTCTTGTCTTGATCATTCATCTTATGAGTGATGTCTTTGATGAATACACTAGATGGCCTTCCTACATCATTATTTATTGCTCTATTTCTCAAATTATAATTACTATGGACTTGTGAAATCATTTCGGCTGTAATTCTGTCAATTTCCTCCTTGGAGGGCATTCTTAAACTTGTGAGACCTACATCAAAAAATGTACTGCATACCTTATCTGTATCATACCCTTCATCATCTGAAAGTACTTGCTGATGATGTAGCTGGTAAGCAATTCTCTAGCTAGTAACATCATTTTCAGGCTCTTCTGAATCAGAATCTATCAAATCATCACACATACTCACCATATTGCAACTTATATCGTCATGGCTTTTCTCTTCAGTTTCTTCTTCAGCTTGCACTCCTTGGGCCTAGGCAAATGACTGATCAACAGCACAATAATTAGCAGAATGAGGTGATTGGCATATAATGCACCATGGTACATCATCATTCATATTTACAGTATTCCTTTGTAGGGGGTCTGGAGTACCCTTATCCTTCACATTTTGGGTCTAGTTGGGAACTGGTTTACCATCTTTCCACTGAGTGGTATAAGGGTAATTTTGCATCCTAGGCTACCTATTGAAGTTGTTGTTATTCATAGGGGTTATTTCAGCAACATTTGGCTTATTGAAACTAGTGGGATTCATCTTCTTGAGCATTTCTAAAACCTGGCCTATAGTAGGTTCTTCGGGCTTTTTTCCTATAGGAGTTTTGTCACCCTCCCTTTTATTATTATTTTTAGGATTAAAAGGCTTAGGATCATCCCTCCTACCTAGTTTTCCAGATGCCTTTCTATTATTCTCTATATTTACTGCAACTCTATAGGCATCTCTTAAACTTTTAGGATCTTTATCCCTCAATTGATAAGTCATTTTGCTATCAAAAGCATTGAAATAGGTTGTGAGATAGACGTCTTCATTTACCCTCATGAATTGAAAAAGTTTGTACATACCCTTTTGGAATCTCACATTGAAATCAAATGTGGACTCATTTGGATTCTTCTTGATATTGTTGAACTCGTTCAACATGAATCCTACATTAGTATTGTTCCCATATTGCTCTTTGAACAACTTCTCCAAATCACTCCATGAGGTAATACTGTCATCAGGCAACCTCCTAAACCAATCCCTTGCATCCTTTGTTAGTGAATGCACAAATAATTTCATTACCATGTCTTCATGTTCAACTTCATAATCATTCAACATGTCAATGAAAATCCTCAAATGTTCTTCACTAGTAACAACATTATTTCCAAAAAACTTAACCACTTTATCCCTTAAATCAAATGATATGGGATGTGGGGCACCAGGAATACCAGCAAATGATATCTGTCTATACTTTTCCAGGTATATAGGTTTCTTCTAGAAACCAGGAACATTGAGGTACTAGCTATATTAGCTTGACTCATGGGAGCAGCTTGGGACTGTTGTGGTGGGACAAAAGGGACTCGGGTGCCAATAGTGGAAGATGGGGTAGGAGCAGATTGGGGTACTCCCTGAGTTGAAATTGTGGGAGCACTAACTGGTGCAGGATTTGTAGGTGGGATAGAAAAATTGGGCCATGAAGCCAATGCAGAATTAGACTTTATGAATTGGATTTTCGTTCTAGTTTCTGCAGCTTGAGCTTCATTCTCAACCTTCTCAAGTTCTTTTGCAAGATCTTCCCTCTCTTTTCGAGCCTTCTCAAGATCTAGATCTAATTTCAACATGGAGGGTTGTATAGGTTTTCTTGGTATAGCTTGAGGCTCATTTATTTGGATTCCTATAGCCTTGCCTTTCCCTTTATCTGGAGCTTTTGCAGTAGGCTCTACAGGATCAACTTGAACAGGTTTATAGGCTTGAACTTGAGCAATAACTGGTTCTTGCCTTTGATTTAGGTGTTTCTCCTATTCTTGAACTTTAGCTCTCAGATTATCAACATCTCCAAAAACATCCTTATGGAGAGTTGTGGTATTCTCTTCTAATTTTTTATTTTGCTCTTTCAAAGTAGCCATCCTTCTTAGCAGAGCATCTCTTTCTATTATGGCATCTAAGGTGGCTTGCTCCTTCTCTTTTTCAAGACGAATGCGTTTAGCTTCTTCCTCAGCAATCCATTTTTTTTTAAATTCTATTTCAGAGTGCACTTCTTTAGGATCTGTAGAAGTTGCCTCGGAATCAGCAGGGTCATCCAGATCTATAAGGTTTGGTTCTACATATGGGGCTACTCTGGGATTAAAAAGATTATCAGATGAACTCCTAAATCCTAGCCTGTAATTCATATTTGCTACAGGATCTGGTCTTAATGAATCAATTCCCATAGTAGACATGTCCTTGTCTTGAAAAACTCTCTCATCTGGTAATGGGGTACTAAAAATGCCTCCTAAAAGTCTTGTAGTTTCGGATTCAGAGCTAAGCGAAGAAGACTCTCTTCCTATTACTAGTTGATAATGGGAATTGACGGATGCATTACATCTGGGTTTCCAAGTGGGATTTGGATCTTTCTTTTTCTTATTTTGGTTCTTCCTACCACCTTGGGGTAAATTAGTATACATTGATACATCGGGATTGGCTCTCATGTAAGCTCTTGTATTTTTTCTCTTGTCAGCCATATTCACCTTTTGGTTACAATAAGCACTAGCTTCAAAACCTTGACTGAGTCGCCACCCTATTTTGGGAAAATATATAATGACACTTTTGTTGACTGAAGGAAAACAATACACAAGTAGGAACAAAAATATGTGGCACAGACAGACCAATCATTGATGTCGTAAGACTGCAACTCTTGCTTGTTAGATAAGACACTTGGATAGACTAGATACGTCAGTGTGTAGCAATGGTACTTGGGCTCTATCTTCTTTAAATTCTCAAGGTTTAACACTAAAAGATTCCCTTATAACCATGGGCAAAACATAGATCACATGACACACATGCACACAGTAGGACCAAAGAAACTGCAGTACTTTTCACAGATGTGTTGGACAACTCCCCAGTAGAGTCGCCATTTTGTTGGTGTTTTAAAAAGTACTAAAACTACTAAGCGAAAAAATGCTTAATACCAAAATGACAGTACATACACAATCTAAAGACTAGCCTATTCTTATTAACAATGGCATATGTAAGGTATTTGGACCCAACTTCAACAAAACCACAGATGGTTTTCTACTCTTTTGGCTTTGCAAAACCAGGGTGGGTGTACCCAGGGATGGTTCAAAACTGAAACAACTGTATGAGGATTATTCTTAGTTTCATTATGAATTTCAAGATCCTCAAACATATACATAATTCTTACTAACTTGATAAACACATCCCATAAACAGATATGGCCAAGAATTCTTCAATAGATCTGCAGATGTTTTCAACAACAATGGCTAACTGAAGCTAAAACATTCCATGCAGACAAGTGCTGGCCAACTTTGAAGATCTACAAGAAATAAAAGTAAAATTTGATTTGATGATGCATTTGAAAAACCATTTGTAAGATATTTCTCCTTCAGCTGAAATAACTTGATCAGTGCCTAATCCATTGGGGTTCAGAGTCTATAGCAAATTCTTAGATCTAATTTGTTGCCTTACAACAAATTCTATCAGCAATTCTTATCAGAACTTATCATTCAAAATCCTTTTCAATACTTAAGGAATCTTATCACATTCATCAAAGCCTTTATTTAATCCATTGAATTAACAGCAATGATAAATGGACATACAACCTAACTAGATTGCATTTAATTGCACAAGCTTTTACTCATACAACATCAAGATAGCTAAGTATTTAAAAGGAGACAAAATTCAGAAAGAACCGATATGGGGATAGTTCATAATTTGTATTCATTTCCTTTGAAATGGGTATATCTTTTACAATAGACTCAGAATGGCCTTCAGAAAGAAACACAGCTCATTCTATATTCATGTATTCTCAAAGAATTTGCAGAAAAATACATTACAAACTTGCTTTCAAAATTTGGACCAAAAACCAGACTAAGCATAATACTTAGAAGAAATAGAATTCGGACCATTCTTTAGCCTTGGAATCTCACTTAAATAGTGTGAGATACAACAAGCTTCGGGCTAAAGAAAGTGACATGTGTCCCATAAAAGATACTGAAAAATGTCTGTCATAAAAGACAAAAAACAAATAACAGAAAAGCTAACACATCGAACAATTCTTGGTGGGTCCCTTTCTGTTATGCTTCTCCGTTGTTGAAACAAGAAGATAAGATCTGATTCTTCAATTATTCTTCATCCTCAGAGTAAATAACCCTGAGGTTTGAAAGTGATGTATCATCTTCATTTACCTACAAATTTATTTCAACCTGGGTATTTTCCATGTCCTCATTATTAACTACGAGGGTGAATTTTACTTTTACATTTTCCTCCTCATCATCTTCTGACATTTGTTCTAGAAACTGGTTTTTCCATTTATTAAAAGCATCATCATCTGGCCAATCAAAACTTAGAGCTTCTCTTTGTATTATTATTAAAGAATTTGTACTTTCTTCTAAATCATCAAATTCCTTTCTCATAGTAGTATAAAATAACTGTATTTTTACTAGCTCTTCATTTGTCCTTGCCCAGAACCAGTGGCTAGTTTCACTCATGATGTTTATTATTCTTTCATTAAATAACTCATCCATCTCCCTTTTCCACTTTTCCTTTTCCTTTATTGTTTCAACAGATTCTAAAGCACAAGGAAATAGGGTGAATTTTTCAGCAATATATCTGGAAAAACAGAGTGTTAATCTTTTCTGTAAAGAATCTCTCTTATCATCAAAATTTTCTAGCTTATTTAATAAATCAAAAATTTTCTCAACTTGATGATAAGGCATTTGGACTGCAGATATACATATGATTGTAATATCATTATTCCTTTCCCTCCATTTCTGTGCAAGAGGAGTCAGTTTATCCTTATCCCTGTTCAACTCATCCATGAGGGTTGCAATTCTTGTCAACTGATTAAAAAAGGTTGACCATTGTATTTTACCCCTCAAATATATCACACCCTGCTTTAATTTTTCTTCATATTGATTTCTCAATTCTATCTGCAACTCATGGAATTTTGTTTTTTCCTCTTCAAAGTCCTCTACAGTATAGAATTGGGGCCTTTCAGGGGTGTCAGGTATTTCAATAATAGGGGTTGATCCAGATCCAACCGATGGCTGTGAAGGGTATGCAATTGTAGGTGCACTGGGTTCTCCCATTTTTCTTTTCCCCAGTATCCTCTCCATTTGAGACATTTTATTTTCTAGTGATTTTATCTGTATACCCCTTTCCTCATATGCCTTCAAAACTTCTTCAAACCTAGCATTGAGTTGGGCAAACTTATCTTCTTCTTGTCCAGATACAACACCACCCAATTTTAGCATTTTTGAAGCCATTCCCATTACTTGTTTACTACTTACCTCACCAGCCCTGTATACTGTCAATGTACTAGTATGTTCTACAGTGGGAAACTCAGGCATCCTGGTACTTTCTCTCTTATCTATGGACCACAAAACAAGGGCTTGGTGGTCATCACTAAATTTGACCCCTCTATGAGCCTATAGTACTTCTTTAGCAGTTGTTAGTTGAACATCCTTCTACTTCCTTACTGAATCAAAAAAAATAGCATTTGCTATGTCCCATTCTGGAAGAAGGAGGACTCCTGATTGTCTAACTATTTGCCTCCCAGCTTCAGGAGTAAACCGGGTAAAATCACTCAAAAACTTTGATTTTACCTCTTCCTTGATAACCGGGTCAGATTTATTTGGTTGCTCAGCCTTGATCTTCTCACAAGCTTTCTCAAAATTCTTTATATTTAATCTCCATAAAAACTGAGCAAAGGCCCTAGATCTTACAAAATTTTCATCATTAATAAATCTTTCAGAAGCCTGGGCAACAATTGGGTCAATTTCCTTACCTTGGTAATCAGCAATGGTCAGGTCCAAGGAAGGTGTAGGAGGTTCTTGTGGCTCTCTAACATCCATGTCTATAGAAGTGACAATCACATCCCCTTCTCCTCCCATTTGTCTAAGTTGTTCCTTTAGAGATGCCTCATCATCTATCTGGATTGGAGACTGGCTTGGGGAGTATTGTTCTTTTTGAGAAGAAGAAGACCCCTGCTCCAATTTTCGTCTTTTTGGAGAGCTGGCGGCAGATGGACTTCTTGGCCTTGGCTTCTCATGAATGGGTACCTATTGCACACTTTGAACCATGACATAACTTTCCCTTTTCTGCAATGTATATTGGCCAGGAGTTACTACATTTCTACCACTCATTCTTCTTTGTATTTTTTTTGCCTTGTCTGGGTGTGCCTTAATAAACATAGCTTTCTTTTCATCCATAGTCTAGATTATTATGGAAAAATTGTTCATTAATGCCTATATTTTAGCTCCTCAGTATTTCTTATCTTTCAATGGGTCGTACTGGGGGTCAAAAGCATTAATGAATTCCAGGTTTTTACTGAAAAGTATCCATTTCTCTTTCTTTAATTCTTGCTCCTGCAATGTGAAAATATTTCTGATTATATCTTCTGGATAGTAAACATGATGTACCATATGGGAAGCTCTCACCCTTTATTTTAATAGGTCATAGAATCCTTCAGGGTCAATGAATCTGGCGTGAGATTCTTCCATGTTATAGTTATTCAAAAACAAATTTAAATGCTTCCACCCCTTTTTAATAAAAACAAAATCATGCACTACAGTAACCATTGGAAAGAAAGTGCCCTTCTTGACCAATTCCCTCTCATCTATAGTACCTATATGCCATAAGAGCTTAGCTATCCCTATCTTCAAAGGTACATGACAAGCTAACACATGAGGTTTTCCTAAGAAACCATAAACTCTTATTACTGTTGAAACATTGTAGGGAATTATATCCCCCTAGTTGTGACTGACAAGTAGCCATTTAGCATGGTCCTTGGGTCTAACCAATTCTAATAATGCCTGTGGGATTCTAGAGCTATCTCCTCTTAAAAGCAGTCTAAGCTTTGATGCAAAATACCTGTCAAATCTTACATAACTAGCACTAGTGGCCTCTGAAGTCATATCCACACTCCACAACTGCACTGGATTCCTTACTCCATCCTTTTTTGTTTCTAACTCCATACCCTTGGAGAAGAAAGTATATCCTTTGTATAAACATACATGCATCATTAATGAATACCAACAGAATGGTTTGTTTACTTTCCCCTTTGCTATTCCAACTAGACCGTTGTGAATCTCTTGTGCTAGGAAAGTGGCAAAATCTAGAATGGTACTCATACCAAATTGAAGAGTTTGAGCAATTATAAGGACCATAGGACCTGGAATTTGATCACCCTCATCTATGCCCATAATCTTGCAAAGAGAAAAATATAGTGCTTGAGCTCTCAAATTGAAATATCTTCTCAACAATGGCTCTAGAGTACTGGCTGTGATTACAGGCAAATTACCAACCTTAGCAGCATGCTCCTGTAGTGGCCCTATTCTCAAGTATATTCATTGTGCATCATATCTAGCTTGCAAATCATCCAGATCAATGATTTAATGCACAGCGTGGTTAGGGTTTAGGTTGAAAACCTCACTGAACAGCTCAGGGCAAACCCTAAAAAGGTTGACCCCCAAATAATTTTTTACCCACCCCGTGATAGGATCATACTTCTTTTCCAAGTCCATCAATAAATCACTATCAAAGAAAACACTGGGGACTACTAGTTTTCCAATGTCAAATTCCCATACATTACTCATAGGAGTGTCCAGTTTTCACTCTGAAAACCATTTCTTAAACAACTTCAAACCTCCCATGGAAACCTAGGCATCTCTTATCCAATTAGCTTTTTTGTAAAATCCTTCTGCCACAACTAATCTAGGGTTTTTTGGAATGAGTTCCCTTCCCTTAGTTATCTCATGCACTGATAAGGGGAATTGTTTGAGAAAATCATCATGCACTGAACATTTTAGATAATCCTTTTGTCCAGTAAACTCTTTTTGGGGTGGCATTTTAATGAAACTTTGGAAAATTCACAACAACAGATGCTTCAAATTTACTCAGAAAGTCACAAAGCACTTACCCGCCAAAATTTGCACTTCTGCACTATATGATGTCTTCTGCAATTTTACTGGAGTATTAACCGAGAAATTTTGTGCCTTAGCTCTGAAATCTTGAATGCCCTTTTCTTTATGTGCTTTGGTGATTCATTAATGGTGGGATCGTGGGTTCTTTTTATGAATTAAAACTGCACGCACCAAGTCTGGATCACATTTACTCTCAGTAACTGTTGCCCGCAATTTGCACTCAAATTTGAATCCCATCCGTAGATTTCATCAAATCGCACAGTCCTGATTTAAAAATATCAAGCTTTACAGTCTTTTAGAAAAATGCTACATGTCACCATTGCGCTTCCCCGCATTACTTAAAAACCTACATCTTCATAATACGGGGATGCGCCAACCATCGATCAAGACAAGATCGATGATCAGAATAATCCATTTTGTATTAAAAACCAACTAGCTGAACTGACCAATAGGGAACTACCATACTAGCTCATACTGTCTAACAACACTCCATACCAGTGGATCCCGTATCTTCTTTTGAGCAAGCAAGTGTTTGATGTCATCACGGACACGCGGCACAAATGCGCTTCCCCGCATTACTTAAAAACCTACATCTTCATTATGCGAGGATGCGCCAATTGTCGATCAAGACAAGATCGATGGTGATAAGATTTCACGTTCATTAAGCAACCCAAAAACCCTTTTGTGCACACCTAGCATTACACGTCATCAGTCGTTTGCAGTGTAGTATATTGAAATATAAATACCTAACCCCACTTTTCCACGCGTCGTAAATGCGCTTCCCTGCATTACTTAAAAACCTACATCTTTATTATGCGGGGATGCGCCAACTGTTGATCAAGACAAGATCAACGGTGATGATGCTTGGTAAGCAATCTTCATAGCTCTGCCAACGAATCCACCAATGATATCGCAAGAAAAACAAAACGTGTGCAAAGGTACTGACAAATCTGATATACAGGAGCTTTTGCGGCGTACTTGAATCTCTACTGGCTTTTGCGGCGTACTGGATCTCATAAAGCATCAAGGGCTACGTGTCATCATCGTACTTCCTTGCATTACTTAAAAACCTACAACTCTATAATGCAGGGATGCGTTGACCCTTGATCTCTGATAGATCAATGGTGATTGAAAAATAATTCAACTTGGCATCCTTTCAAATGGAATATCACAATTAAAAGGTACACGAAGGGTTTACCAAAGGCATTTTGATGTAAATAAAACATTAGGATAAAAAGAAAAACCCCGCCAAAATACTTGAAGAAAATACGCCTCTCTTTTTAAATTTGAATATGAGGGCACCACAAAACAAAGGCATAATGTTTTTTTTTTAGGGCCTTTTCACTAATAATTTGAGAGTCAAACCCTAAGAGATTAAAAGGGAAGACACAACCCACAGAACAGGGAATAACTAGGGTAATCAACCAATTTTCAGGACATCAAAAAATAAAAACCCTAATCTGCAATAAACAAAGACTTAACTGATTTTTCACCCAAACATCAGAACTTTTCTACACTGTGAAAAATCATACCAACAGGGTTTATTGTTATGATGGAATGTTAAAAGATTTGGGCATGTGAAATTTTTGGACAAAAAGAGTTTTTTTGGATGTTTCATTTAAATGAGGGTTTTAGGGGGTAGCTTGTAGAAATGACCTTCTGGGTAAAAACAGACCTCACCATTGGATCCGGGTCAACATTTCCATAAATTTTGATATATAATATGCCCTAGTTTGGCCATGTTCAGAGGAAATGAAAGAGTTTTTTGGTTTCAGCCCATGATGGCCGTCAAATTTAATCCCGTCAAAATTTTCGTCACAAAAAAAATATAAATAATGAAAAATTGTAGTGAAAATGGTAAAAAGACTATCTTAGTAAAATAGCCATAACTTTCTCTCAGAATATCAAATTTCAGAGTTCTTATAGGCGTCGGAAAGCTAATTTGGAGCACTACAAATTAGTGTAGGTTTGGTTCTATGATTTGGATATTTTTTAGGTTTTAAGAGCCCTAAAGTCAGATGTTATTTATTTTGAGCATGGATTAGGGCATAACTTGGGCATACCGAGTTGGATTTTTGACTTCAAGTAGTCAACAGAAAGCTCTTGGAGAGCTCTACACATTAGTTCAGATTTGGTGCAAGTTTGGCATGATTTATTTGGTGATATATTGATCTGAATAGTTTATGGTATATTTTCACTATGGTAACATTGTGAGTTTATGGCATTAGAGATTTAAGATTTGATGTCATTGTATACTCAATTCATATTTCAAATTGGTCTCATGATGATATGGTTATCAGTGTTTGATGTAGATATGTATGATGACTTGTTCGATCTACAAGTTGTGCAGTGTTGTAAGTAGTCTATACTTACAAGTTGCATTTATAGCTTGTTTATGGGTTGTCTTTGCCCATTGATCTTTCATTATTGATGCATATTCAGATTGGTAGCTTGGATTTGGGTTGTCTATGCCCTAAGTCACATGATTTGCTGATTTTTTCTTCATGTAGAAGGGATGAGATGTTGTTACTAGGTACAGTCATGGTGGAGGATTGTGGCTGACTATTTTATGCTGAAAGGTTGGACACTTTGAGAGCCATATGCTCGGTTCATGGATGTGATCATGGTGTCATGGATTTTGGCATGACATGATTGGTTATATAGGTACATCCTTGATGTTTATTAGCTTCGATTTTCTGATTCAGTTATGGTGGTATATCTTCTTGGTTGAGGATCATGGTTATTTGGTTTCTTTTGAAGAGCTCATGATGTTCAGTTTGAGTTCTTTGATGGTTTGATGCCTTGGTTGATTCTCATAGTTAAAGGATGGATTTTTTCATCATGATGTCATGGATAGCTTGGATACATGGTTTAGTGGGAGCTTGTGATAGTGATGGGGTGACAATGCAAGATTAGTTCCTAGTTTAGTTTGGATCTTCATATGTTGGAGGTTTGTCTTAGATCCTATTGTTGTAGAAGCATCTTTAACATTTGCATGGCGCACTTGGTTATCTTCATGGTGTATGAAGATGGTTAGATCTTGAGGACTCATGGAGTTCTTGGTTATCTTCATGGTGTGTGGAGATGGTTCTTCATGGTATGTGGATATGGTTTTCTTCATGGTGTGTGGAGATGGTTGCATTTTGAGGACTCATAGGGTTCTTGGTAAAGGTATGGTTTATGTTTTTATTTGGCATGTTATCCTTGGTATGAGGATGGTTTCATTATTATGTCATGGTATACTCTTGATACATGTTTAGAGTTGTGACATGTTATAGTATGTTCATATGGAGCATGTTATCTCTTTGGTTGAGATGGTTTAGATCATGTTGTCATGTTTATGTTCATGAGGCCATGGTTGGAACTTTGACATTGATCTTGGTTTAGTTTCTTGGTATTCAGTACACTGATCATAAGCTGGATACTTCATGATATTGATATGTTGCATTTGGAGTTGGCATGGATTTATTGGTTACAGGTGCTCATGGATACTTAGAGATGGTGGTGATGCTGATTTTTCTTGAATTAGAGAAGTATTTGTTGGGATAGTTGATGGTTTCGACAGGAAATTCGAGGGGCAGTACCCTGATATGGACTTGAGAGGATATTGTTCTTAGATGAGTCTTGGTTGGAGACTTGGGTATCTTGATGAGCATTCTCATTCCCCACTCTTGGTCTACTCGGTGGTTTGCTACTTGAGAGGTATAGCCCATTGTTTTTCTCAGGTGCATTATATTTATGCTTGTCTTTCATGGATATGAATCTTGAGCTATGGTACATGAGTTAGTTCTGGAGGGTTCATTTGAGAGATGGTTTAGCATTGGTTATCTCCATGTGCATATGTTATTATGTTGGTTGAGTTTAGGAGATGGTTTTTATATTGGGCATATTCCTTGGTTTAGGAATGGTTTTATTGAGTTTGATCTTCTTCTAAGAGGCTTACATCCATGATTAGTTATATGGTATGGTTTGGGTGTTGTTGAGACTTCTTGTTGGGGTTTTATGGAGGAGATCATACTTGCACAGTTTACATCTAGAGGTGTGTGTAGAAGGACATGATATAGGTTATGATTTGCATGGTTTCTCTGGTCTTGGTTATCTTCCTAGATGTTCAATTTTGCTTACATTGGATTTAAGATTGGTTAGAGATTGTGATCACTGGTTTGTGCTCATGTATGTCATGTGAGAGATGACATGGTTATTCCTTTATCTCTTTCCTCTGTTGGTTTTGGAGAATTTGGGAGACTATTGAAAACTTGTTATGAGAGTTGTTCTTGTAGGATATCAGTTTATGTATTGTGGATGTCCTTGATACTACATGTATTCACTTCTTTGAGATGTTGTGAGTGGATTGGTTATAGATTTGACATTATCTTTTGCAGTGGGAGCTTCTTGGTATATAAGTGGCAGGTATTGCTCTTGAGGCTTGTGATTGTAGGTTACAAATTGGATATGTTGATGATGTGAGATTCACTTGGCATATACCTTTTGGAGGTATGGATAGTTGGATGGGTTTGGCACTTGTTGTGGGTGCTATTTCAGCTATGGATATTTTGACAACTACGGATACATGTGATTACCTTTGGATCAGATTTTTTTTGTGCTTGGAATTTTAGTTGGTATAGGATTTTATGATCTTCTAATGCGACAGATTGGGCGGCTTTCTCTTTGGATGGCTTCTATGTATGTCCAGTGGCAGTGGCATAATAGGAGGTGAGATCATTCATGTTTGAGATGCTGGATACTTTGATTTTTGTTGCAGGTACCAGGATGGAGCACTTGGTGTATTTTGATCCATGATGGTGGATGTGCTAGGAGGGATTTTTCCCTTGTTCATTTATGTGGCTACGGATTGACCCTATGCAATGTATACAAAAAGTGGGAGATTATTGAGATAATGGGTGTTGCACACATTGCATAATATTGTTATATTTTATTATTTTATTTTATTATGTAATGTTGTACCTAGATGGATGTGCAACATGTAAAGATTCCCATAGAATATTCTTGATGAGTTGTATTGTAACATTGTGATAATATTTTATGTAATTATTTAATATTGGGAAAAATAATTAAATGCCCAATATTAAATGTGAGGTCAGTGGGTTAGGTAGCACATGGTTTTAGCACATGGTTTATGTAATACCACTTAGTGGTTTTCTAGGACTTGCTACTATATAAGCAGCCACAAGGGTAGTTGTTGTAGAGTAGTGTGAGAAAGGCAAGAGTCAAGTGGGACAAGGCTTGACAGGTTAGCCAAGGGAGCATTTGTGAAGGTTGGAAGTATGGCATGGGATGTGTGGATTCATGCTTGTTCACATAGTTTGCTCAGTTGTGGCTATGGCCATGAAGGCTTCCATGGTTGTATTACAATGGTATTTTTTGCTGAATAATACATGGTGATGGATGCTTTTGGAGGCTGGGTTTTTTCTCTCAATGAGGGTCTCCCGGGGTATATCTTGTGTCACAATTTTGTGGGTATGTTGTCTATTCTCTTGCATGTGGATTTTAATTCTGTGTTTATTTTAGATTTATGATGGATTATGTGGAAATGGTTATATTATTTATTGTCAAGTTTCCTTACACTTTTGATTGTCATCATGTGATTTTGTTTGAGATTTGTTGAGAATCTTGCCACCATACCGACTACTAATGCAATATTAGGCCTTGTATGCACTACATACTGCAATTTTCCAATTGTTGATCTGTATGTGGTCTAATCTACCTCCTTGGAATCATCATTTTTAGAAAGCTCATGTCCCTTAGACATAGGAGTTCCAACTTGTCTTGAGTCTTCCATTTCAAATTTCTTTAGTATCTCCTTGATATATTTAGATTGAGTAATGTAGATACCATCTTTCTTCTATTGGACCTGCAATCCAACAAAGAATTTTATCTCTCCAAACATAGACATATCAAATTCTTTACTTATTTCTTCTAAAAATGCCTTGCACAAGTCATCATTTCCTATAAATAAAGTGTCATCCACAAATATTTCTGCCAACACAATCTTCTTGTCTGGTCCTTCTTTAATATATAAACTATTATTATCAATTTTTCTTTAAAACCAATTTGTATCAAGTAGTTATGAGGTCTTTCATGCCAAGCTCTAAGAGCTTGCTTGAGACCATATATTGCTTTGTGTAATTTGCAGACCATATCTCTTTTATAATTTTTGCTTTTAAAAAACTGACACAATCAAATCTAGAAGCAAAAATTATATTGTAATGGATTGTGGAAATCTAATAAGATTCATATCTCTTTTTCTACAATTTACAAAACCTTCAAGCTATTCTATGTAGACTTCCTCATTAATAATTCCATTCAAGAATGCAGATGTTACATCCGTTTGATAGACTTTAAGTCCTTTATGAATGGCATATGCTAGTAAAGTTCTAACACCTTCTAATCTTGCAACAGGAGCAAAAGTTTCACCGTAATCAATACCTTCTTCTTGAGAATAACCTATACATACTAACCTTGATTTGTTTCTAAAAACTTCATCTTCATTTAACTTATTTTTGAATACCCACTTTGTACCAATTACATTTTTATCCTTGGGTCTAGGAACAAGAGTCCAAGTTTTGTTATTCTTTATCTTTTCTATTTCCTCATTCATTGCTTCAATCCAACTTTCATTATCCCAAGCATCTTTAACATTTGTAGGTTCAAATTTAGCAAGCAAACATGTACCTTTCAATTTGTTTATTTTCATTGTTCTATCTAAATTGTCCCCAATGATCTGATTAGGTGCATAATGCCTTCTGACATATCTTGCTAACATAGATACTTTGGATTTGGAGTTTGTTTCACTGATTTCTTCATGATCTTCTATAGTAAGCTTGGGTCCCACTATCTGTGACTTGGGTCTATCAAAATTGATTTGCTCTAGCAAAAGCTCGGTAGCTTTTGACTGTGACTCAAGTCATTTAGACTATGACTCAGGTTGCACTGATTGCAACTTAGTAGCTTTTGGATATTTTGGGGACTTGGGAGGTGAGGCCTCCTATCTTCCAGATAGATTAGCAAAGCATCAGGTCCATAGTAAAGAAATCTTATGTAATCCGCAAGCTCTTTGTTGCCTTATTCTCCACTCTTTTCTACAAACTCATCAATTCTCACATGTGCACTTTCTATGATTTTATAAGTAGACAAATTGAAACATTTGTATGCTTCATTTCACATCAAATATATCTTTCCTAGATTCTTTCAAGATATAACATTTTTTACCAAATACTTTCAAGTAACTTACATTAGGTTTGTAGCCATACCATAGTGCATAAGGAGTTTGATTTGAGTCTTTCTTCAACTGTACTCTATTCAAGGTATGCATTGTAATACTACTTGCTTCCTTCCAGTATTTGATTGCAACATTCTTTTCTATCATCAATGTTCTTGCACAATCCATGATGGTTATGTTCCTTCTTTCAGCTATACCATTATGCTGAAGTGTACTAGGGGTTGATACTTGTCTGTTAATTTGTTTTTCAATGCAAATTTTGTTGAACTCATTGGAAATGAATTCACCACCTGTGTCTGATCTCAAACATTTTAGCTTCTTTCCAATTTCTTTTTCTACTCTTGCCAGATACCACTTAAATTTTTGAAAAGCTTCAAAATTTTCTTTTAGATACATTAGAGTCATCATTCTAGAATAATCATCAGCAAAAAGAATGGAAAACGTATTTCCACTATAACTCTCTATTCCAATAGGTCCACATAAGTATGTATGTACAAGCTCTAAAATTTCTTTAGAATGATATTGTTTGCTTTTCAAACTAGTTTTTCCCATCTTACCAATTTGATAATTTTTGCATAGACCCATATCAAGTTTCCTCAAGCTAGGAATACCTCTTACTCTTTTGCTTTTGCTTATCTTGACTAGGTTATCAAAGTTCACATGACATAGTCTTTTCTTCCATAACCAACTTTCTTCTACTTGAGCAATAAAACATGAACTTTTACTAAGATCTAGATATAATAGATTACCTTTTGTTTGTTTGCCAGATCCAACCAGATTTCCTTTTCCATCTAGCAGTTTGGCCTTCCTATTCATAAATTCTACCTTGAATCCAATCTTAGTCAATTGTGCCATACTCAGTGGATCATGCTTTTGTCCTTCAACCCAATAAACATTGTCACATCTAAGTTCATTGGTTAATGAGATACACCATTTTCCCTTTATGCAACAAGGTTCATTGTTTGCAAATCTTACACTACCACCATCATAATGTTCAGTGTGCTCAAACTTTGTTTTGTCTCCAGTCATATGATATGAGCAGCCACTATCAATAATCTATGTATCATTTTTACTAACATGAGAGATAAGTTCCATTTTATCTCCTTCATCATCAGACTCATCATTTACAACAATATATACCATTTCATCTTCACTGTTATCAAAATCTTTAGCCATAAAACAAGATTTATTACCTTTTTCCTTGTAGTCCTTGTAGTTTTTGAATTCCTTCTTACCTTTGTACTTATTGTTTTTCTTTTCATCCTTGTCTTCTTTATTTGGGCACCTTACAGAAATGTAACCAACTTCTTTACAAGAAAAATAGATTAGAGAAATCTTACCTTTGTACTTTCCTCTATCTTTAGAATATTTCCTTGCAAGTAGGGATTCAACAACTTCAAGATCATTGTCTGAACTTTCTTCATCTTCTTCACTTTTTGATTGACTCGCTTTTGATTTCTTACCCCTTTTCTTGAGTGAAAGATTGGCTTAAATTGTAGACTCAATACCTTTGGAATGAGGGACATAGTTATCATAGTTATCCAACTCAAAGGCTATCAATCTTCCAACTAGAGCATCCAAATTTATTTTGCTATTTGGTTCACATCTCATTTCTTGAATAGTAGATACTCTAATTGCATAAATAGGAAGCAGGGTTATGAGTACCTTGCTTACGATTGTTTTGTCATCAATATCTCCTCGAGATGCTTTGATTACACTCACACTTAATTTAACTATTTCAATATATTTTGTAATGTTTTCATCTTCTCTATCTTTATCTAATCAAATTTTCCTCTGAGACTTTTAGCTTTAGCTCTTCTTACATTATCATCTCCTCCATAGATGTCTTTTAGTTTGATCCACATGTCATAAGTTGTAATGCAATTTTTGACTTCGTCAAATTTAGCATAATTAAGAGAAAAAGCAATGTCAATCATCATGATGTTATGATTTTTCTTTTCAGCAATATCTTCAATTAATAATGTTCCAGTAGGAGTCTTGTATTCACTATCAAGATATTTACAACCTGAGTCATTAATAGTTGCCAAATGTAACCTCATAAGTCCTTGCCATGTTGTAAAGTTGACTTAGTTTAAGTTGAGAATCTCTTTTCTATAAGACATCTTGATCTTTAGCTTTGGTCCTTAAAACCTTCTCTACAAGCACCAAAAGCTCTGATACCAATTGTTGTAAATATAAGAGAAGTAACTGAGAGGGGAGGAGTGAATAAGTTATCACTAAAATAAATCCCAGATCCCTTTGATATAAATACAATTCACAGAGAAAAATGTTGTAACTTGGTAAACACTGAAATAGCTCGACAAATTCTTAACATGAAAATCTTTAAGATTTATCTGTGGTTAATCTTACTTAACTTAATTGTAAACACATAATAGAAATAACATGAACAAAATTGACACCAAGATTTATTGTGGAAACCCAATTTGGGAAAAATCACTAATTGCAACTAGTTATTGATTTTCACTTTTTTGAAGTGAACCCTATTAGGAGCCAACCCTGTTAAAAGTTATAAAACACATTGTTAAGTGTGACCCTATTAGAGGATTTAATCACCTTGTTAGGAGTGGCCTTGTTAGAGGTCTTTAGACCATTCAATAGAAATGCCACCTTGTTAAAGGATTTACAAATAGTTGTTAAGCCAACTCTGTTAAGAGATTTAGATCACTGCTACAATGGTTAAAGAGTAACAATGAGATAACCTGACTTTTGATGCAACTAAATTGTTGATTATAGATCTAAATTATGGCCTGTATACTTGATCCTTCCTGATCAAATGTATCTTTGCATCTCAAAAAGGATATTCTACTTATCCTTCTAGCATCATCAAATCTTCAATTATGTTCAACATATTCAATCCTCAACTTGACCTTATATTTATATCATACATTTTTAAGTTGGCTTGAATACAATTTATAATAATTAATATTCATCTTCTTAGTCAACTAGAACCAATAGACAATTCAATTGAACTCAATATGCTAAAACAAGAAAATCCTTCGTTAGCCGACCCTGGTTAGTAGATACTAACTCAAAGTGATTTTCCTGCGTTAACCAAGTGAACTCGATTAACATTGCATTTTCACAAAAATTCCTTTGGTAACTGAGTGAGATTTTTAACACTGGTTCCATCAAAAATTTCGTTCATTAACCAAGTGAGCTCAGTTAACACTCAACTTCTAGAAACTTTCCTTTGTCACCCAAGTGAACTCAGTAGACACTGTCTTCTAAACTAGACAAACTAGAATGCTCGGCAGATACAAAAAACTATCTTCAATTCCCAAGTGAGCTTAGCATATACTGATTGGCAATGATATGACATTTTCTGTAACATCAAAGACAATACACAATTAATCAATTATTTCCAAAACTTTTGATCACGAAAAAGTCACAAATTATCTTTAATAGTAAGCTATCATAATATTGCAATAAGAAATATCATACAATATTCTTGGTGTCTGAAAACTATCACACTACCTCATTAACTATGTCATATTGCTACCTTGACTACCATTGTACTATTACTTATAGACTTGTTGGTTAACAGTTTGCCCCTCTTGCTAACTTGGCTTTACCTTGACTATAGATGCTCAAAATGTGAGGAAACAAAAGGATGTTACCAACAAATGGGTCAGTTTATGTGTTATATCACTGCCCTCTAAATTGTAAGGTACAACTCCCTTATATGCAATATATGCAATGAATTTTGTTTTTACTAGATCATTAGGATATGGGATATGCTCTTAACTTGAGAGCAGAAAAGGATAAACTAGGATGTTAATAACTATAAACATCCCAAGAAGAAATAGAATTGGGAAACTTATAACACCTAGTGGAATGGATATCACAAGCTACCTTGAAGTTCTTCTGACATCTACTCCTACTTCTAAGTGTAGATTTACCATCTAAATGTAAAAGAGGAATGAAGAGATAAGCATATGGGGGAAAATGGAATTTCTTTCACTATCATCCTTGAATGAAATGGAATCCAACCAATAACTAATAGATTCATATTCATTTATCTCTCATTCCCCAATGAAACTATCTAACATGATATGAAATAAACAAGAGAGGAAGCATAATAATATATGAGGAGAGTAAATGGAATCACTTTCACTACAAACATTAAAATAAAATGGAATCCACTTGATTATCATAGGTTCACATACTATTGTCCTTCAACTATTTATGCACAATTAATCTAAGAATGGGCAACAATACATGACTAGTAAATAGAAAGTAAATGGAATTATAGACTCATTCACCATTAAGTTTTTCTACCTTTGTATTATCAAATGAGGTTAGATTTATAGCTAATTGTTATCCCCTCTAATTTGGGTAGAGCAATAGTCATAAATAGAAAATAAAATGAGGATGAAATATGATGTTATCCAATTTAAATGATCAAGTGGTATCTTCTCTGTCAATGATTATGAATTAGAGATATTCTTGGAAAACCTTCATGACTTTTCAACTTCTTGCAATCTTTAGAGAACCCTATGATAACACTATTTTCTTCATCTTCTATCATTTCATGCCAAATATGCATGATTCATATTCCAATGTTCACTGCTAGTTTAAACCTCCATCATTGATCTTAGAACCTGCGATCAAAATTATATCATGAGAAACCTCTTTATGTCTTTCCTTTATATTTCCTTAGTGGGTCCCTCTTGTCGCTAAGTCACATAGAATAATGATTGAGCAACTTCCCATAGCGAGATAGCGAAATCCATGGATCTCTTTCTGATTTGATGGTGATAACAAAATGATGTTAGGTCTTTTTACTTTACGGTGCAGATCCCTCTTTCTAGCTAGGAACATCATGGCAAACAACTGATGTCATTTCATTGTGTGAAGGATCTGACATGAACTTGTTTTGGTTTGCGGCTGAGTTCTAACTATGGATCTCTCTTGTCACTATGTCACTATGAATAACGGTCGAGCAACTCTACATAGAGATATAGCGATGAATGTAGATTCATCTTGATCTGACAGTGATCATTTAAATATTTTGACTCATTAATTTCCCTTTGCATTGTGGGTCCACCTTCTAGTTATATACTTTGAGGCATTCATGTTGCAGTACTTTATTGTCTGAGATCAGACTATTTTACCTTGTTGGCACCTCGTGACTAGACTTTGATGGTGCTTCATGAGATGTGATGGCCCATTGAACATGTGCCTTTATGTTGCTATGTCACATAGAATAATGATCGAGCATCTTTGTATAGTAACATAAAGACCTCTATAGATCCTCTTTGATTTGACAATCAATGAGATGCATTTAACTTGTCATTTGAATAGAACCCAATATGAGATGTAAGCATCTAACTTTTCAACTGGCCAATAACATACATTTTTTCATTTAATTAACTTTTTATCTTAGTGATGTGGATGATTAGACATGTTTTGATTCATCGAATTGATTCAACTTTGGTTTTCACCACCTTTGACCGCGTTCTTCACCATTTCTACATTTTTCAGTATTCATTCTACATCAAATTCAACTGATCTTCTTATAGTTCATTCTCATGATTTGTATATTGTCTTTATTCTTGGTCTTCAATGTTCATCTACTATATTTTCTCTATATATGCTCATGATTTCTCCATTTTAATTGCATTACATCTTTAATGGAAAACTTGATCACAAGATTAGGGTTTCTTAAATATTTGTAGGAATGCTTTCATGAAGAACTACTTTTCAACATGAATATTTTCCTTCAACATCATTAGGAACAAGAAAATATGAATTAGCAGAATATCTGGACCTTCTTCTCATCAAAGAAATGCATAAAAAACCCTTCAAACCCTAATCACCTAGCTTTGAACTTATGCATTGCTCGCATGATTTCCTGCATTAGGTTAGCTCAAAGGAATGATGAGAAGAAAGATCATCCTATAGGTAATCTAGACTCAGACTCATTACTTTGACACTTGACTTGACTCAAAACCTTATGGCAAAAGATATGAACTGAAACTTGGGCAACAAGACTGTCATACTACCTAAATCTATCATTTTTCCTTTTGGAAAGTATCGTAAGAAACTTTTTTGTTGTCTTACTATTGTTTCGCTTACTGTACTTTGTTGCCCATATTATGCACTTAAGTGGCTTGACCTTTCATTCACTCTTAGCTGATCTAAGGTGTCTACACTTGCTCATACTAGTTCCCTAGTCTAAAATCTACATGTTTAGGACTATTAACCTGAAAAAGATCACCTTGGCTCCTTGGTTACATACTTGATTTGGAAGGTTGTTCACTTTTCATTTCACTCATCTATCTACTTGGCTATTTAGTTAATCACTTATCTCTTGACTCAAGTCACTTTGATAACTCCACTACTATCTCTCTTTGGCAAGTGAACACTTTACTCTTCTAAGTTTGGACTCCAAGTTGTCTAATGTTGTCTTATTGGCTAAATACTATGTGAGACCTCACCCCAACCCATCCTAGCATCGATGATACATTATTATTTTGATACTCATTACTCAATATGTGAGAACATTATTTGATGCACTGAACATTATTATGCCATTTGACGATGTGTGATGCTTTACTTCAGTTATTGATTTCGTCATTTAATGCTTTATGAACATGTATAATGATGAAATAAATGAATGCAAAACTAACACTTTGATTATCCAATTCTAATGGTCAAAAATATGAGTAGAATTAGATAAAAAATTGATTATTAGAAAAATGGATGCTTTAATTTATATGATTTTTCTTATATGTAATTTACATAATGCATGTGATTTCTTGATCTACTGATATGTGCAATGAGTGTACAAGAAATTTAGCTGGGAAAACCCAATGGAAAGACGGAACTAAACCACTTGTTAATTTTATGCTATCTTGCATTGTCTTCTTTGGAAGGTTGTTAATTGGTCTTAAAATTCTCTTAGCTTTTGTTTGGGTTCTATTAAGTCTTTAAGGCCTAAAAATTTTAAATTTAAGTACCCTAGGGGTAAGGATGTGGGTGGGGAGCACTTTCCAACCCCTTAGTCTCTTTGGTTGACTTTTAGGGTCAAACAAAAACCCTATTTTTGGTTGATTGCAAAAATTGATTGTCTCCTACTTGAGTTGGTGACTCAAACTCCATCTTGAGGTTTCTTGAAGTATAGTGGAGTTAAGGATCATACTTAGAGGCAATTTAGAGTAGTTTTGGGGTTGTTACCAAATCTCTAGTTTTGGAGAAAGTTTGGAAGATTGAAGGAAGAAAAGGAAAAGCTCTTCTCAACCCACCATTTTTGCCATAACTTTTGTGAAGGTAGGAGTTCTTCACTCTTTTTGAATTGTTCTTCATGTTGTTTATGCTTGAATCTTGCTTGAATTATGTATAAAGCATTTTTTTGTTTTTGTATTGCTTGCTTGTGTGTTGGGATTGATTTGGAGGGATCTTAACTTATTTTCTTTTGATGTTATTCTTATGCTTTCCTTGATGTTTTATTTTTGAGGGGATTTCATGGGGATTGTTTTGGCATCACTCACCCTTGGATAGCGAAGAAGTGGCCATGTTTGGGGGAAGGGCCTTAGTTGGACCTTAATAGTGTAGAGTCTCCTCTCATGGTGAGAGGAGGGAAAGAGGGTAGGGTGTATGGGCCCCTACTTGTCATCCCATACCTTGTATGAAAATTTGAATTCTTGAAGAAGGGAAAGAATGAAAATCCTTGTGATATTGGCCCTAAAAGGGCATTCATAGAAGAACGGAAGTTCTTGAATGTTGGCCCTAAAAGGGCTATGTTATGGTATGGTGATTAACATCTCCTATTGAGAAAATCCACCTCCCCCCTATTTTGGTTCAATGTTGAACTAATTGTGCAAACCAAGTTGGGGATGCATGCTTGAATTGTTCATCTTATTGTGTTGTTTGGTTCTTGTCTCTCCCATGGTTCCCTTGATGCATTGAAGACTTTGGTAAAGATCTCTTGTGAAAGCCCTAGAACAGAATTCAATTGAATTGTAACATTATGTAAAAAAAATTGTATTTTAAATTTTGATGTATTTGGCAAAGACGTTGGGTTTTCTTACTGGTTCTTTTCTGATGGATCCTTGAACCAGGATGAATAATAGAGAAAGAAAAGGATTGTGGAAACCTCCTTGCATTGTTCTTATGTGATTTCAAATTATGCATATGTATGGGAGAAAATAGATTAATAGATAATGTCTTCAAATTATGAATTCTCAAGCTTTCATTCATGTTAAGGAAAAGTAATTGAATATGTTGAAGTCTCCAATTCAATGTTTTATGTATTAAGAGGAAATGAATAATCCTACTTGTGGACAAAATAAATTAGCTCTCTCCTTGTTAAATTATATAATTGACAAATCAAATTTGATTAAGAATTATGCATCTCCTCGATTTCTAAATGAAAGGTTCATATACCCTTGTTGTATGATGAATTATAAAACATAAGTTATAGAAAAGAATAACCTTATACACATCCTTGTAATGGTATATTGTTAAATTGAAGCAATGTTTTCATTAGGTTAGATTTCACTCTTAGTATAACACCAAAAAGTATATAGCAAAGAAAGAAAAAAAAAATATGTCAACACTTAGAAAGTTGGCTTCAAAAGAAAAATGTGCATTCCTAGGAGTAAAAACCTCTCTAGAAAATGTATGGGGAAAAATTTAATTCCCCCAAGTCACAGAGAATATTCTCTGAGTTATCCCTTTTGAATTTCAACAAAAATAATCATTATTCAATCTTTTAAAAAAAGGAATATAAATTAAATACATTTAAATGTATACATTAGTGTCATCTCCCAACAACAAAACTTTATGCATTTACTACCCTCTCTGTCCTAAATATCTTAGGGTCCACCTATAAAACTTTAACTCATAAATCTGCATCCCCCTTTTGGCACAAGCTTAGGGACCAATAACAAATTAATATGTTGCATTGAATGAAAGTGGGGCTAAAAATGTTTAAAATTCAACAAATAAATCATCCCACCTCATACCTTGTGCACCTTGGGAGAGTTGTCCACGTAGTTGAGCCAGGGAGGTGGTTGAGATGGACAGTCAAGTCCATGCTTACGCTAATGTTTGGGGAGAAACAAATGCATCAAAGCACTTTCCTCCACCTTGTCACACGCTACCCAACGCCTCCATCCTAACGCTCTCAACTTGGAGGCTTAACTAGCACACATTGGGAGATAGAGTCTACACCAGCGCAGACTTGGGCAGTGCCAAGATCCTTGGGATCCGCCCAAGTACAAAGGCCAGGGTGGCAGTAGGCAAGTGGCCAAGTGGCCAAGTGGGAGGTAGTCAGGTTTAGGATGTAGTAGGGAGTCTAGGTTAGTTTAGAGGATGTTTGGTTAGAGATTAGATTCATTGTAGTTTAATATTATATTTTGCATGAAGTGTAGATTGTTAGTATAAAATTTGTATAGTTTATTTAGTTAGTTTTAGTTGTATTGTTAAGATTAAACTAGATTAGCATTAATTCAATATTCAGTTAACAGTTACTTTATGATATTAGAGAGTAGATTAATTGTTTTTTTGAGTTTGTTAGTTTAGGGTATATTGTTTTATGCATATATATACTTGAGTTGTTAGTTAAGCTTTAACTCTAATGTTTTTTTTAATGAAGTTAGTATAGAGTAGTAACTTAATTGTTAGATTATTATTAGTTCTAATTTAAAAGTCCGAGTTGAAATTAGTATATTTAATTAGAATAATTTTAGTGTTTTACTAGTTAGTCTTTATAATTGTGAGCTAATTGGTGTTATCTTAATATTGGCATTTTAATGGTCGAACTTAAATTTTATAATAGTTTAGAATGAAGTTAGAGATTTACATAACAATTTAATTGAAATAAGTCTACTCTTCAATTTTAATTAAAATCGATAAATTAATTAATTAGATTGTTATGAGAACGTAGGAGATAAATTGAAATCAAAATGTAGATAGTATAATTGATAATAATGTTTATCTCTATGGTATGTATATTAAAGGCTAGTTAGATTTTGATTAATGTGATAAACATAATTAGCATGGTGGAATAGTTAACTTTAATTGATCTTCTATAGTTTCAAATTCTCTTAATGATAAATGATTAAAATTGTAATGTTGATCAAGTTATTAAGTTATAGAAGGGACTAGTTAATTAGTTCATTATAAGGTTAGTGGTTTTTTTTATCATAATTAAATTAATGCTAAACAAGTTGTGTATTTAAGAGATAGATGTCATTTTAGCTAGTAGGTCATTTTGATGCATTGAATAAGTTGTTGTGTTAATCTATTGTCATCCTTAGGAGGTAACATTTTAAGGAATTATTAAAACAAATTGATGGATTAGAACTTTAGTTAAATGGATTATCGTTTGATTTAATTAATTGACTTACTAAGAAATTTTCAGTTCACCCAGATAACCCCTTTAACGAAATGTTCAAACTAAGTTGTAACTCTCTTTTTTATCGTTGGGAACTTGCATCTAAAATCTTTTACGACCTTAATATCTTATTTAATCATAAAAAAAATTGTTGTGTGTTTTGCCCATATATTTTGGGCATGACATACTATCTCTTACATGTTGGTAACGACTAGATATTAAGATGGTCAAGGAACTCATCCATTCTTTAGCATTGAAGAATTACCTACTCCAACTAGGTGTCCACATAATCAATAGTTGAGACTAGGCCTATCTTTGATGAAGTACAGGAAGATAAATCTGCCACTTGGTACAATCCTCTTTGTCACTTTGATAGTTCCTTGGATACTCCACTTGAAATCCCTAGGACTAAAAACATTTTTTCTTTCACCATGAATATGGAAGAAAGAAATAGGCACTTGGATAACCTCTTTGGTGATAGATTGGAACAAATAGAAAGAGGAAAAAGGCTTACTTAGATGAACAATCAAGACTCACAATAGCTAGGCTCAATGCTAATATCTTTAGGGAAAATAATACTAATGACTTTAGGGGTAATGTTAATGCTAATGCCTCTAGAGGACATAATGCTAATGCTAATGTCTTTGTAGACCATAGTGCCCATGCTAATGTCTTTAGAGATAATAATATCAAACCCTTTGCAAACTTTAGAAACAATAGAAACAACACTCCTCCTAGGGCTCCAAGATCACATCTTAGTGGTTTTGTGTCTCCACCTAGATCATCTCATCAAGAACTTCCTTCGATTAGGTATCAAAAAGGAAGTGAAGTAGAAAATGATTTTATTGATGAAGATATCATGAAATTTCAACAAGATGACTATTTCCATAAACTTATGCTCAAAACTTTGGAAAAAATTAAGATCAATATTTTATGCACTTGGCTTCTAGGAGATTAAAACTACCACAAATTTGATGTTCAAAGGTTGATTCAAAAGAAAGAATCTACTCCCCTTGAGATTGATATGAATAAGATACAAAACTTATAAACTGAAATTTCCAACTTGAAGAAAGAAAAGGAGAAACCTACGTCCTCCTTGGTTTTAGAATTTATATGTGCACTCCCTTTTGAAAAGACTCTCTATATGATGTCTTTCCCACTAGATGTTGAGATTCCTAAATATGATGTTAATGGGGATCCATGTGATCACATAAGGTAATATTATGCTCTAAGTATGGAATTCATGCATGATGATACTTATCTCATGAGAATCTTCCCAAGGAGTTTGAATGATCAAGTCATGGAATGGTTCATAAATATTATAGCTCCCCTCAAATATTTTAATGAGCTTGTTAAAAGGTTTATACAAATTTATTCCTACAACATTCAACATCCCATCACTATGCTTGACTTGTGCAACATCAAACAAAAATAGGGTGAGACTTTTGTCACCTATTTGTAAAGATAAAGGAAGTTACATTCTAGATACCCTCAACAACTTCCTAAAAATGAAAAGTTTGGTATCTTAGTTAACACTCTTGTACCTAAAATACAATATAACTTTAGGAAATAAGTGTTCCTCACTTTTAACAACATGATTGAGAGTGTATATCGTATAGAGGATGTTGCGGTTAAGAACGAAGAGATAACCTTGAACAAGGGCAAGTCTAATGGGAATGGAAATGGAAAAGACATAAGAAAAACTTGGAAAAAGAATATGTATTTTGTCAATAATGTGGTAGTTGATGTACCTAAGACTAAATAACATATCTTCAACTTGGCTAGTGTCGTTCTAGCTACCAAACAACAAGAGTTTTTTAATACTAGTGACTCTAACAAGTCTAATTTCACATGAACATCAAAGCCTAAATGCAATTTTACTCCTTTGATTTATTCATATGATATGATTCTCAAAACTTTTCTTGCTAATAAGATCATCATATTTCTTGGAAATGCAAGACCTTATGATCCTATCGGTAAGCCTCTATGGTGGAAAGATGATCATTATTGCAATTATCATAGGAATAAGGGTCACAATCCTAAAAATTTCACCAATCTTAAAGATATCATCCAAGATCTTATTGAGAGTGAAAAATTTGGTGTGGATGGACTTTTCAAGAACTCTAATCACAAGGCTTTCAAAGAACCTCTTCCTAAATATGAACAAGACTAGTAAGAAAAATTGTAATTCTAAGTTCAATTCACATGGTGAGACCTAGGTATGATGAGCCCAAATATGACATTGATGATGAGAGCCCTTGGGTAATTTTAAGGGTTTTTGGTTCCTTAAAAATGTAAACTTCTAGTGAACATAAACCTATGATCATGCTTAGGGGTGCAACCTCTTCTTCCAATGGTGAAGACTCAATGTCATTACTAGGAGTCAACCTAAGGTTGCCCTTAAAGTTGAAAATGCTTCCAAACAAACTCATCCTAAGCAAGTAGGGTCTTCATCTTCTAACCAACCTTCTAGTACTGGAAAATCTACTTATGACCTTGTGGACCAATTGCAATGTACCCTTGCACAAATTTTTATCTTTGAGCTGCTAGAGTTATCCCCTTTTCATAAGGAGATCCTAGAGAAAGTGTTGCACATAGTTAATGTCCCTACTAACATCAAAGATAATAAGTTCCAAGTGATGGTTAACCATATCTCCACTCCACACTACCTATCATTTTCTAAAGAAGATGACAAATCTCTTAGTCATGCACATGACCTTATACTTTGCATTGAGGTCTAAATGTATCATACCTAAGTCAGGCATGTATTGATAGACAATGGTGCAAGGTTGAATATTTGTTCTTTCAATTTTGTCAAACAATTTAGTCTATCTAATTTTTCTATTGACCCTGGAAGAAAAATTACTATTAAGGCTTATGATGAGGTTGAACACTAATCCAAAGGTCTTGTGGTAATACCTATTTGAGTTGGTCCTATTGAGAAATATTTTTTCTTCTAGGCCCTTGACATACCTCTGGAGTACAATATTTTGCTGGGAAGGTCTTGGATACACAACATGTAGGTTATCACATCTACTTATCACTATTGTATCAAGTTCCCTTTCAATGGTACATAAATTTATGTTCATGGGGACAATTCAATGTAAATAAATGCACTAACTACTACTAAATCCTTAGTGCCAAACAATAGAGCTTCTAAGGAGGCCAAAACTACACTTATCAACTTTGAGAGAAAAATAAAAATGATGAAAATTAGAATGGAAGAATACACCCTTGATTATATTGTTGCACTTCTAGTTTCCCCTTGCTCCTATGGGAAACCATCTAAAAAATATGAGACCTTCATCTTCTACCATGACCGTCTTTGGCACTTTTATCCAGTCCTTAATCCCACTAGAAGATGATATAGAAGACCAATCTATTAGAGATTTCATTTATAGATAAGAAGAGATGCCCAATGAAGTCACACTTACTACTCCCATTTATCCTAAAAGATATGGAAAGCACAATGAGTTTCTTAAGAAGATATATATCTAGGACATGGTGCCTTGATTGATAACAAACATGCCCTTTCTAAACCTATGAGTCACACTAATTGGCTCATAAGAAAGGACATTACTAGCCTAAGTTATGTTGTTTATGATGGCTTTCCTATCTATGATCAAGAACCTCCTACTGCTAGTGATTCAAAAGAGGAAACTCCACTTGTTACTAATGCTACTCTAGAAGATGAGAGCATTTTTCCTCTACCTCCATTCTTTGGGGAGAAAATGAACAAACTAATGACCATAGTGTTGAAGCATCTACTTCTAGATAAATGGACTCTGATGAATCAAATTTAGAAGATCCTAATGGAAACAAAAACAAGAGAAATATTTCTCACTTGATAGAACATGATCAAAGTACAAATTTTGATGAGCATGAATGGGATTCTCTCACAATTATATCTCATAAATTGGTAATAGATGCCATACATGTCTATGATAACCAAACCAACATAGTTGGTGAGTCATCTATAAGGTTTGACAAGTTGAACTCACAACTTGTCTTACTGGACCATGTTGACCTTGCTAGGGATCATCTTTGCCTTTGATGATTTACTTATAGATTCTAACTTTCTTGTCATTGGAGATGACACCTTCTACATTAACAACTTGGAATCCTCCACTTTACTACCACTTATATATTCTAATCTCATTGATTGGTCCTCACAAAATCAATGACCTAAGCTACCTTCCTTTAAAAATGATTATGAGATTTCTTACTACCTCAACTCCATTGAACCTACAATATCTTCCACTAGTGAACTGGCTACCAAAATGACATAAATAGATATCAAGTATCTTAGTCATAAAATAAAAATAAAACTAAAAAAGAAAAATTAGTATGATGGCAAAAAACACTTCATGGCAATGTTAGAGCCAGACAAAGTAAAAAATAAAGACGTATCTCAGGGTAAAAACCTCTTTGAGGTGCCTAAGGATGAGGTACTTGGTAGTTTGCCCAATTATTTTCAAGAAGATCATCAATTCTAATTGAGCCTATGCAACTTATCAACTTGGGAACAAAAGAGGCTTAAAAAATAATACATCTAGCTCAACCCTTATCATCTAAAGAAAAAGAGCAATTTACTCAATTCTTTTGAGATAAAAATATCAACTTCACTTGGACTTATACAGGTATTCCTAGACTTGACACTGAACTTATTATGAATCATCTCCCTGTAGCTCCTAGTGTCAAGCTCATTAAACAAAAATTAGGAAAGATGCATCCATATGCCACCCTCTTGGTAAAAGTTGAACTAGAAATACTATTAAGTATTGGATTCATAAGAGCTATAGATTATGTAGAATGTATTTCTAATATTGTACCTATCTCCAAGCATGATAAATCAATAAGGAGGTTTATATCTCAGCTAGCTGAGAGATCACAACCTTTCAATAAGAACTTGCATAAGGGGTCCACATGTGTGTGGAATGAAGAATGAGAAAAGAAAATCAACTAGATCAAAGAATACTAGGTTGAACATCCTATTCTCATGCCTCTTATGTAGGGAAAAACTTTGATTGTGTGCATCTTAGTTACAACTACTTCCCTGGGGGTATTATTATCACAACATGATGAAAATAGAAAGGACTAAGCTATTTACTACATCATTAGAACTCTAGTTTCTTATGACATTAACTATAACAATATTGAGAACTCGTGCCTTGTTGTAGTGCTTGCATCTCAAAAACTTTGACACTACATGTTGGCCCATACTAAACACCCACACTAAAAACTTGGTTGCCAAGATTGATCCTCTCAAAAACCTCTTAAGTAAAGCTTCTCTCATTGATAAATTTTCTAAATGGATGATGATTCTTTTAGAATTTGACATTCAATATGTCAAACATAAGCTATAAAAGGACAAGCTATTGCTAATCAACTTGCTAATTTTCTATTTAAAGATAATGCTCCTATGCAAATTGACTTCCCAGATTCATCTATAATGTAAGTCATTAAGAGAACTTGGAATATTTTCTTTGATGGATATCATACTCAAAATGGTGTTGGTGTTGGCATCTTGTTTGTTACATGTCACAGTTACACTATTCCTAAATCCTACAAGTTGTTGTTTCCTTATACCAACAACATAGTTGAATATCAAGCTGTGACAAATGGGATAAAGCTAGCCATTGAATGGAGGATCAAAGAGTTACACATCTTTGGAGACTCTCAACTTGTTATCAATTAAGTCAATAATGATTACCAAACTAAAGATGATGTTGATTGATTACAAGAAACTGGTTGATGCTTTGAGGAACTACTTCACATTTGGTACATTTCAACAAATTCCTCGAGCTGAAAATAAGATGTTGATGCTATGAATACTTTGACATCCATTCTCCAACTTCAAGAACATGAGTCTTGGTTTGAATTCTTTGTGGAAGAGTTATGTCACCCTACCTATGATTTCCCTAATGACTGAGTCATTCACACTATTGTTGTTCATGACTCTTCCCATTATGTCACTATTTATTCCTACTTGCACGACCAAATTATACATGATAACCTAACTAGTAACAACAAACATTAACTCATTTAAAATACCTCCCACTACACTCTCATCTCGAGTGACTTTCTTAGGAAGGGTCTAGATGGAATGCTTCTTAGGTGCTTATAGAAGGATGAGTTTGAATGATCGGTATCTGAAGTCTACAATAACATTTGTGGGTCTCACTCTAATAGCCTTGTACTAGCTCAAAAATTTCTTAGGGTTGGTTACTATTGGCCTACTATGCAATTTGATGTTGTGCACTATGCTAAGTCCTACAAGAAATGTAAACTCCATGGTAACTTGATTCATGCTCTTAGATGTGAGTTGATACCCTCTATCACACATTGGCCTTTTCAATAGTGGCTTTTAACTTAGTTGGAATAGTACATCCTAGTTCTTCTAGTAGACACAAATTCATTATCACTGCTACTAAATACTTTACTAAGTGGGTTGAAGATGTCCCTCTTTCTACTGCTAGTGGGAAGCATATGTCCATCTTCATACTAAATCACATAATCTTTCACTATGGTGTTCCTTCATCTATAGTTACTAATAATGGAGGGCAATTTATGAACAAGGATCTAAGAAAATTATGAAAGAAATTTAAGATTAAAAAAAAAATGTTCCTCGATATATTATCCTCGAAGGAAATGACTAAGTTGAAGCCTCTAATAAAACATTATTGAAGATCTTGTATAGGAGTGTTCACAAATCAGGAAGGGACTGGCACTTACAAATCAATCTTGCATTATGGGCTTATAGGACTAGCATACACATGCCTACTTAGGCCATGTTTTTTGCTCTAGTCTATGGATCTAAGATTTTTCTACTACTATAGATTGAGATCCCTTTATGGTGTGTCTCTGTAAAAGGACTGATTACTAATGAGGACTAGAGAGCTATGATAATCTAAGAAATTGAACTCCTAGATTAACGTTGTAAGGCTACATTTGATCACATGAGAGCATATCAAAAAAGGATGTCCACTAGCTATAACAAGAAGGTTCATCCTAGGGAGTTTCAAGTTGGTGACCTTGTCCTTAGAGAGAATCTAAAGAATCAACATAAAAAAGATCAAAAAGGAAAATTTGGACCTAACTAGTTGAGTCCTTACATTGTCATTATTGCTTTTAGATCTAGTGCTTATCATCTCTCTACACTAGAGGGAGATGAACTCCTTAATTATATCAACATACTGCACCTGAAGAAGTTTTATGCTTGATTCTCTTACTACTTGTACAATTTACTATATAATCCTAAAAAAATAAAAATAAAAAATAGAAATATAGTACTGAATAAATTATCATCTTAGTGAAAACATGGCAATAGGCACTTTTATATCTCACCAAAAAAAATCAAATATCTCAAAAATACAAAAAAATATTCATAAAAAGTCTTTAAAAAATTAAAAAACTTTCCAAATGGTGAAAACCTAAAAATAGGCTCTACTTGAGACCCTTGCACTTATGTCTATCAACATGTCACTTTGTGTTTCAAACTAAATCATCTCACATCCCTTTCCCTTGCCTAGTTTGAAATTAATCCTTGTCTAAGTCTAGGGGGCATGTATAGCTTTTGGGGTCTCTTGGTTGCATTGGTGTTTCTATGGTAGCTCTCAAAATGGTATTTTTCAACACTTTCCATTGACATCAAGTGTTTCTTAACACTTCTAATAATTTACCATGAGTCAATGCTTTGTCTATAGTCTAGGATATTGTGATATTTACCACTTGCAATCATGCTCATCCTAGGAAGACACCAACTTGTCTTTTCACACATCACACTCAAACTAAAAGCTAATTGAGACTTTCTTGACTTATTTTCTTTGTGTGTTGTCTATGCTAATTTATTTGATGATTGTTCCCTCCTTAGTCTCTCAAGGATGTCACTGAACTAGAGGACTGGGGGCATGGGGAGTGTTTTCCTTTGATTTCCATCACATAGGTGTACTTTATAGATTGTAGGTGTCTTGAGCATATTTATTTGACCCACTCAACACTTAGGATCTTTGAAGGTACATACATGTTTGTTCTCCTACAAGACCCTTCTTATGCCCATCTCAACATTTTCTATCTTGATGCAAGCATAGTCTTACTACACTAAACCTAGGGAATCTAACTACACTGTTATCTTCACCTTTATGAATTTGATGCATAGGTTGGGTTCCCATGGTCCTATCCAATATAGATCATATTCATATCCTCGTAGCCAATACTAGTGATGATTGTATGATCTTATGATGTCCCTAATAGGGCTTGATGATAAAATTTGGGACCTACTTATATAAACCTTACAATTACACTTTGAATACTAGCTTGCATTCTAGGGTTTCATTCTAGATTGGTTTTTCATTTGAGTGTCAGGAAAATATTCTTTATCTTTGATGGATGTGTCGATCAACTACACTCGATCACTTTCTTTAATTTCTTCTTGATCACATCTTCATCTTCATTTGATCTTGTCACTTGATATTCTTTTCTTGACATCACAAGGCATTAATCTCATCATCATATCTAATCTATACAAGTGCTAAATTTTCTAATCATGAATCCATATCATAACAAAGAGCTAGACATATATGAGATATATCAATACATCTAAGAGCATATAACATATCAAATGAGCATGAACATGAGCATATCATTTCAACAATCACATGGATACATAAACATAAGTGCTAACAAGTAAAGATACATCCATCACATTACATAAGCATGAAAAAGAGACAAGTACACAATAATGTCAAAACTCAAATCCAATATCTCATATATTTCATGGAGTATCAAGTATAAAGTACAACATAAGTATCTATATCTGGATCAATGTCTCAATGATACCTCAGTAAATCAAAACTATAGAGCCCTAGCTACACTCTATGTCTGACTTCCTACCTCCTCTGAAGGGGATGGAGGTGGAGGATCTTGGGTCATATCTAGTGGTTGTGTTGCTCTCTCTAATCTACCTTCTCTCTTTCAATAGCTAGGCATCTGTTGCTCTAGGAGCAGTATCACTATCTATGCATCAAAATAGTAGGTCACTCTGGCCTTGTGTCTCTCTACATCTTGTCATGCTCTACCTAGGTCCTTTCGTAGCACCCTCTCCCTTGTCTAAGCTTCAACTAATGTATATATTAGTTGTTGTTCTTACACCCCGATGATGGTCCTAACCTACTAGAGCTCTTCCTCCAACACCATAATCCTCTAATCTCTCTCATCATAATCTCCTACTATCATATGATACTCCTACGTTTGGCCCATGTATCTCTCCCTATCTAGTCGAGGTCTCCAGACTAACCTCTTTGTTAGAGTAATTAATTGTTTATACTTATTAATTAAATCACTTTGATTTAATTAAATAAGTTTCCTATTACTCTAGTATTCTTAAGCTATCTTATAGGTGCATATAATTAATATTTTATTAATTATATTGCGCAACCTAGCTTTTTCAGGCTTTAGGGCTTTTGTTCACCTTTAAGGTTGAACTCTTGTAATTTTTTTTTCAAGCATTCATTCAATCAATCTGGGAATACAATTTTTCTCTCATCTTGTTGAGTTTTTCCAGGCTCCGCTTTTTCCTCTGTTTTCAGGTTTCTCTTTAGCAGGTTATTTGCATGTAGGTGATCTTGGCAATCTGTGAAGTTGGTTTTCACAACTCCTACATGGTATCAGAGCCTCCTTGCTGCTTCTCTGTTGAATGATTTTTGAAGCCGCGATTCGGAGTTAGAAACCCCAATTTTTTTGAGGTTTTTTTCTTTAATCGGGAGGAAGAGCAAATTTTTAGAGCATTTTGGACCTAAACGAATGCTGCCATTGGATCCAGAAGGCCATTTACAGTTAGGATCCATATAAAATTTGTCCTTTTTGGCTTTCGGGCGTCTAGGAAAATTTTTTAGCCCCTCTGGGAGGTTGTACAGATGCATTTATTGTGAAAAAAATAAAAAAAGGGTTTTGGGCCGCTCTACCCGGTGGCCACACGCGCCCCACCGCGGGCCTGCCAACGTGCCACCCATGCACCACTGAAGCCTCGCCGCAGCCGGCAACACTGTTGAAGCTGAGCGCAACCCAGTGGCCACCCATCGTCCACCGCGGCCGATGGCGTCCCCCTATTTCTGCCACCTCCACTGGTGGTTGCCACTCCTTCATCGCTCTGCTCCGCGACCCTGCCATCTTAGCAGCCAACATGGAATTTTTGTACAGTTGGTAGTCTTTGCAGCTAACATGTGGCAGGGGTGCCACATTGGCACTTGCCACGTGACACCTGCCACGTCAGTTGTCCAGTTAGCACTGCCACGTGGATGCCATGTGGCATATTTTTTGTTGCAACGGCAAGCAGGTCATCAAATTTTTTACCGTGAAATGTTGATGTCAGCACTGCATCATCAACCTCGCAGGCACTCTCCAAGTCCTTTTTGACCTACTCGCAGTTTTTTGGCCATATCTTGAGCATACAAAGGTCTTTTTCTGATCCGAAAGAAGTGCCAAAAAGCTGGTTCTGAGATGGAGACAGTGGTGTAGAATTTTTTTGGTTTTGATGTAGTTTAGGTTCCTATTTTTTAGTTTAATTCCAAAGTTCTATTTTTGACTCCAGCGAGCATTTCTTATGTGTCCCATCTTCATTTTTTGAAAACATGATATTTTTGGAAAGTTGGTTCTATCTACTTTTCAAAAATGATGTAATTTCTTCCAGATTCTACCCCATGCTCTTTCTATCATATTTTTGGCATTTTTGCTTTATGATGGATATCTTGGATATTTCAGGTCCGGGGATCATTTTCTTAGCATGGGATCTCTTCTTTTGGGTTGTACTATCTTTTGTATCAACTTTTTTCCTATTTTGATCATTGTTGATATTCATTGTAAGCATCTTTATGCAAACACACTGAGATAAAGTGCCACTCTTGTGTTTCGAGATCCTTTTCATCATTGTGGTTTGTTGTACTCGCACTATTTTATTAAGTGTCATGGGGGGGGGGGATAGTTGTTTGCCAATTTTGTGCCCTCTTCCTCTTTTTGCCTCATGCAATGTCGGTGACACATGCCTTTATAGGTGTCTATACCTCACTCTCAATGTGTTTGGTTCTTATGTTGTAGGAGATTTTTGGCTCATCTTTTCAGTTGCCTGTCACCTCACCCCGCCTGTATTAAGGGGGGGTTATATTGTTGGTTCTAATGCTTCCTTGGTTCGATGGTTCATTTGAGTGAGCTATGTATTCAATATTTGATCCTATATACCAGTTGATTGTAGTGGCTGGCTACATATGCATTTCGGTGAGATGGATCACCTACCATATAGACACTCTCGGTTCGTGCCTTCTATTTTCGTGGAGGATCTTCAGATCAACAGTTTCTTTCTGACAGAGTTTGCAGCTTCTTCTGCTTCAATGGTTTTCTTCATGATCTTCTCTTTGTTCCTATCTTCTGGAACATTCTTTGCTATCTCTTTTTGGAGAGGGGTTTTTTCCACTAGGTTTTCTCCTTGGTCTCCGGTTTACAGAGATTTCCTTATTGTGGTTGGGTACCTGATCATGCCTTATTGTTGGGACCCATCTTTTCTTGCTTTATTAGTTGTGCTAGGTTAGCTTACCTCTTGAGCTTCACTTAAGGGGGGGTGTTAGAGTAATTAATTGTTTATACTTATTAATTAAATCACTTTGATTTAATTAAATAAGTTGCCTATTACTCTAGTTTTCTTAAGCTATCTTGTAGGTGTATATAATTAATATTTTATTAATTATATTGTGCAACCTAACTTTTTTAGGCTTTAAGGCTTTCGTTCACCTTTAAGGTTGAACTCTTGTAATTCTTTTTTCAAGCATTCATTTAATCAATCTAGGAATACAATTTTTCTCTCATCTTGTTGAATTTTTCTAGGCTACGCTTTTTCCTCTGTTTTTTGGTTTCTCTTTAGCAGGTTATTTGCATGCAGGTGATCTTAGCAATCTGTGAAGTTGGTTTTCACAACTCCTACATGGTATCAAAGCCTCCCTGCTGCTTCTCTGTTGAATAATTTTTGAAGCCATGATTCAGAGTTAGAAACCCCAATTTTTTTTAGGTTTTTTTCTTCAATCGGGAGAAAGAGCAATTTTTTAGAGCATTTTGGGCCTAAACGGACACTGCCATTGGATCCAAAAGGTTGTTTATAGTTAAGATCCATATAAAATTTATCCTTTTTGGCTTCCGAGTGTCTGAGAAAATTTTTTAGCCCCTTTGAGAGGCTGTACGGAAGCATTTATTGCGAAAAAAATTTTAAAATTTTTTTTAAAGGGTTTTGGGTTGCTTTGCCCAGCAACCACCTGTGCCCCACCGTGGGCCTGCCAGCGCGCTGCCCACACACCACCAGAGCCTCGCCGCAACCGGCAACGCTGCTGCAGGACCATCGAAGCTGAGCGTAGCCCAGTCACCACCCATCGTCCACCATGGCTAGTGGTGTCCCCCTGTTTTTGCCACCTCCACTAGTGGTTGCTACTCCTTCACCTCTCTGCTCCGCAGTCCCACCATCTCAGCAGCCAGCATGGAATTTTTGCATAGTTGGCAGTCTCTGCAGCTGACATGCGGCAGGGGTGCCAAGTTGGCACTTACCACGTGACAGCAGCCACTTTAGCTGTCCAGTCAACACCGCCACATGGCATATTTTTTGCTGTGATGGCAAGCAGGCCGTCAATTTTTTTTCATGAAATGCTAATGTCAACACTGCATCATCAACCTCGCAGGCACTCTCTAGGTCCTTTTTTACCTACTCGCAATTTTTTGGCCATATCTTGAGCATACGGAGGTATTTTTCTGATCCAAAAGAAGCGTCGAAAAGCTGGTTCTAAGACAGAAATAGTAGTGTAGGAGTTTTTTGGTTTTGATGCAATTTATGTTCTTGTTTTTGTAGTTGAAGTCCAAAGTTTTATTTTTGACTCCGACAAGCATTTCTTGTGCGTCCCATCTTCATTTGTTGAAAACATGATATTTTTGGAAAGCTGGTTTTGTCTAATTTTCAAAAATGATATAATTTCTTCCAGATTCTGCCCCATGCTCTTTCTATCATGTTTTTGGCATTTTTTCTCTATGATGGATATCTTGGGTATTTCAGGTCCAGGGATCATTTTCTTAGCATGGGATCTCTTCTTTTGGGTTGTACTATCTTTTTTATCAGCTTTTTTCCTATTTTGATCATTATTGATATTCATTGTAAGCATCTTTATGCAAACACACTGAGATAAAGTGCCACTCTTGTGTTTTGGATCCTTTTCATCATTGTGGTTTGTTGTACTCGCACTATTTTATAAAGTGCCATGTCGGGGATAGTTGTTTGTCGGTTTTGTGCCCTCTTCCTCTTTTTGCCTCATGTAGTGTCGGTGACACGTGCCTTTATAGGTGTCTGTACCTCACTCTCAATGTGTTTGGTTCCTATTTTGTAGGAGATTTTTGGCCCATCTTTTCAGTTGCCTATCACCTCACCCAGTTTGCATTAAGGGCGGGTTATATTGTTGGTTCTAATGCTTCCTTGGTTCAATGGTTCATTTGAGTGAGCTATGTATTCAGTATTTGATCCTATATACTAGGTGATTGCAGTGGCTGGCTACCTATGCATTTCGGTGAGATGGATCACCTACCATATAGACACTCTCAGTTCATGCCTTCTATTTTTCATGGAGGATCTTCAGATCAGTAGTTTCTTTCTAACAGAGTTTGCGGCTTCTTCTACTTCAGTGGTTTTCTTCATGATCTTCTCTTTGTTCCTATCTTCTGGAACATTCTTTGCTATCTCTTTTTGGAGAGGGGTTTTTCCCACTGGGTTTTCTCCTTTGTCTCCAATTTACAGAGATTTCCTTGTTGTGATTGGGTACCTAATCAGGCCTTGTTGTCGGGACCCATCTTTTCCTTCTTTCTTAGTTGTGCTAGGTTAGCTTACCTCCTAAGCTTCACTTAAGGGGGGGTGTTAGAGTAATTAATTATTTATACTTATTAATTAAATCACTTTGATTTAATTAAATAAGTTGCCTATTACTCTAGTTTTCTTAAGCTATCTTGTAGGTGCATATAATTAATATTTTATTAATTATATTGTGCAACCTAGCTTTTTTAGGCTTTAGGGCTTTCGTTCACCTTTAAGGTTGAACTCTTGTAATTCTTTTTTCAAGCATTCATTCAATCAATCTAAGAATACAATTTTTCTCTCATTTTGTTGAGTTTTTCCAAGCTTCATTTTTTCCTCCGTTTTTTGGTTTCTCTTTAGCAGGTTATTTGCATGCAGGTGATCTTGGCAATCTGTGAAGTTGGTTTTCACAACTCCTACACTCTCCTCATCCTTTGGCTCCTCCTCCTCCTCCTCTACCCTCACACTCACTCTATTTTGAGATTAGGTGGTAGGTCAACTTCTAGAAGGAGCTTGACTCCTAGACCCAAATAGGTTTTTCTTGCCTCCTATCTCCTTGCCTTCTATCCCCTCCATCATCTCAAACATCTCCCTCACCTCCATTATCTATCTCCACTACATTTGGGGTAGTGTACCTCAGAAAGGGATGTGCCCTCATCTTCCTTAGATAATCATCCAATGCCCTCACATCTATCATTGTAGGTGAGATATTCCATACCCTTGGTTGTAGTTTTTAGGTATCCTATAGGCATGTTGCATAACTCAACATTTGTATCCACCCCTAATCCCCCTCCTTTTGATACCTTATCTAAGTATTCATCTTAGTATTGACCCACTATCTCCTACCAAACTATTGCCACACTCTGTTGGTGGTAAATCTCTCTACCATCCCTAGATTCCTACCTAGAAATGCCCTACTACAAAACATATAGGCCATCTCATCTATAGCTTCTGCCCAATCCTCATACTAACATATGGACTCCACTCACAAGATGCCAAGTCACCCAATAACCACTTGTAGTATGGTGTATCACCACTATGTGGTTGTGTTATAAACCCTAAATATCTATAAATAAGGGGTCTCCCCCTCACTCTCAACTATACCCTATGTTGCACCATGACAATGTGATCCTAGGTCCACACCTAATCCAACATAGCTTTGCATGCCCAACTCTTCACCTTCCTATAGATTATATCATGCAACTCATGATACATGTTTTCCAAGATGGTGGGTCCCTAGGCCATCCATCATGGCTTTCCAATCAAATCCATAACTAGTCTCCCCATTCGTATGAGAATCTCCTCTGACTCCTATCAGTAATCAAACCCTACCCTATCAGAGAGCACACAATTCATGCCACTAGATGCTAATCCTTATAACACTCTATCATCTGCTTCCAAATGATGTATTTATCCAAAATTGTGTCATCTAGGAACAACTCTTGTAATGTTACTCTATCATCCTCTGCGAACTAATCAAGATACACCTACAATACTAAGCTTTCACATCAAAGCTGATATCAATAAGACCAAGTATAATGATAGTTGTAATCAATCAACAATACGCATTGGCTCTCTTATGCATGGAATCAAGATGATCCTATAGAGATCCTTGAGTGTGATAGTAGCCTCACCCATCGATAGGTGAAAGGTGTTATGCTTATTGTGTCATCACTCAACCAAGGATATCAAGAGACCATGGTTGCTCAAATATGAGGCAACTAAAGAAACTCTCATGTCTCTTAGTGAAACCCTATGTTCATCATCCAACCGAGGAGAAAGTCTTCATCCCACTACCTCAAGTGCTCTAATAGATAGATTTAGAAATGTCTCTTGCATCACAAATACACATAAACATATGAGTACCTATTAGATGAGAATCATAATAAAACTAAAGATGTCACAACTCAACTACAAGAGCAATCAACTAAGTCCTAATGACACAAAGTGATGCAATTCCTAAGCATAACTTCATTATTGGTTGAACTAGTATTGTATGATACTTTCTCTAATACTTGTACAATACTTTGTACTAGTACAATACTTTGTGTTGGTATGATACCTAATCCATGATCGTATGACTAATGGGCATTTTTTATATGATACACTACAAAACTATCATTGATACTTTATACACACTTGAATTATCATGCAAGATTTTCCATAACTTGGATATGATACTTTAGCAGTATTGTATGAAATTTTGACTAAACCTACCAAAAACATCAAAAAAAAAGTGCAAAAATACTCAAAAACATTCAAAACGAAGCTCAAATTGTTTGTTACTTACCGAGACAATGTACTGTTGGGTCCAGTTGTGTAATAGGTTGACCTTGAATCGATGCTTCTTGATTGGAATCCTCATTTTGGCCATGATGCCCCCTCACTATGCTCCAAGTTCTTAAAAATCAAATAAGATAAATGAGTTGGGTTCATCTTGATGGTCAAAATCATATTTTAAAATTTTGCTTTCTTCTGTGCAATTAGCTAACTTTTTGAGGCTTAATCCTTCAAATCCTTCTTATGCAATCATCATTTCTCCATGCCTTCACCATTTCTACTCTCTTCTCATTCATTCCCTTTCATTTATTCCATCTTCCTTCTTGTTTTAACCTAAATCTTATATCTTTTTTGGGTCAAACTTAATCACACTAAAGCATATATTCATCACTTGGTAGTCAACCTTAGGTCATAATCACTTATCTATCATCTTGGACCTTTTCTTATCTTTATTTATCATATCTATCTTATTTCTACATCTCCTCTACTTCAGTTTGATTTTGATCCTAAAGGGGGAAGGAATACTATATCTGCGATTCGAAAAAATTATTTCTACTACATTTATTTGCTTTGGACTTGTCAATATTCATCTCGAGTTCTGATTTTTCTTAATTTGATCTATCTACTTGCTTTTGGATACTTATCTTGACATATTAGTGCTCATCTTGGGTGTTTATTAGCATGAACATTGATGATATTCCTATGGGAGAGTATCCTAGCATTGTTGAAGCATTTGAGAGACTGTTGGTATGACTACATGTTGCATTCATGGCAGGATCTATCCTTGATGTCAACATACTAGTTATTCTATGAAGATTAGCGGAGCAATAGATAGAATTTGAGGTTGTGAGGTGTCAAGTATAGTTGAGGATATTTTCTATAGATTGTGTTGATGATGTGGCTACAAGTGCATGTAGAAAGCCAAAGATTGGTGACAGTTATTTGAGATTTACTAAAGACAGTGTAGAGACTGAGTTCCAAAGAAGTAGTTTATAGCAACTATATTATATCTCCTAACATGGATAGAATCTAGTTGTGTGTAGTTAGATAGAGGTAGAATACATCATAACAATAATGTGAGTGAGCGTGCAAAGCACCAAGTTGCACGTGTGAAGATTTGTGAAGATTGTGAGCTAATAGTGTTATGTAATTATTAAAGATGTAATATAACATTTATTGTTTTATCTTAATGAGGTCCTATTGTAATTATAAATTGAGAAATCCTTAAGGCCGACTCAATAAATTAATTTTAGGACTTGGTATAAAGGAATTCTTTTATCCTTGTGATTAAGTATGAATGTGGTGTCGAAGTAAGTAAGCAAATTGTAAGTGTAAATTATATACGAGTTAGTGATCTAAGGGATTTGTGTGATGCAAGTTTGAGGATTTGATATTGAGATCAAAGAAGAATTTGGTGTAGTAGAGGCACAGTGAAGGAGCAAACTGATTATATTTAGCAGAGAGTGCTAATGGATAGTTGATCATTTGGTATTGTTCTAACAAAAATAATACTAAGGCTAGTTGGATAGTAAGTTCAATAGTTTTTCCCCTAAAGTTCTTTGGACAGTGAGTCCTTCTGCCTTCCACAACTTCTAACAAGGTTGGAATCTTCTACATGGATTTAAAGTCTCCTAATAGGGACTGTATAGTATTGAATGCATTTCATTGACTGCTAACAAGGTCCATCCTCTTGCAAGGAATTTATATATTAGTACATTATTTTGTGGGTACCACCCCCACTAGGGTTCTCCCTCTAATCAAGGGTTTCCCTAGTTAATAAATCTGGTGTTATTGTGTACGATTATCTTATTGTTGTTGTTGCATTTGTTGATTACATGTTTTAGAGTTAATAAGGTTAATAAAAGTTGTTTTGATTGAATAACTAATTCCTCGCCCTCGCCCCTAGCCTCTTAGTTATCTTGGTCGACTTACTTTCTAAAAATTAGCATTAGAGCATCAAGTCCTTGAAGGAAAAAGCTTAATAGCTTAAGGATATCTATGCTGAGTCATTTTAGAAAGGATAGTCCAAATTTTGATGGAACCAACTATGACAGCTAGAAAGAGACGACGAAGATACATTTGTTATGCATGGGTCCAGGATATTGGCTTATTACTAAGAATGAGAAAGAAGTGATTGAAGAAGATAAGCTTGAAGATTGTATTGAAAGAAAAAGATAATTATTCATGTCTAACATGCTTACTGGGGAAGCACTTTTGACAACCCTTCCTGAAAATGTATATAGTTAGGTAAAATCTTTAAGATTAACATATGAAATTTGGAAAGTTTTGGAATCTACATATGAAGGAGATAAACATGCTAAGAAGTTTAAATTACAGAATTGGGTATGCTTGTTCCAAGAAGCTAAAATGATGGAAGATGAATCTATAAGAAGTTGTTTTGGTAGAATATCAGAAATCGTTGCAGGAATTAAGTTTTGTGATGAGAAGAAAGATGAAGATGAAATTGCATGGAAGATCTTAAAAATTTTGACACCTGCATATAAGCATTATAGTATAGATGATTGAAACAAGTTATATCATGCATATAAAAGTTTACAAGAGGGACTCTTCTTAGATGATAGGAAGCAACAAAGATAAACTTAAGACAGAGTGGATATTTTCCTAGAATTGAGATATCATTTGATACATTGACAAGGAGCACAAGTAGTAGTGGAGATTATGCTAGCAGTAGCAGAGTAAGAATTGAAGAAGACACAAAGATTGAAGAAGGAATTACCTTACTTGTGAAAAGAGAACCTGACGATAAGAAAATATTTAAATGTTGGACTTGTAATGAATTTGGTCATTATGCTTCTAAGTGTCATAAGAGAGTAAAGAAGTATAAGAGGAATTTCAAGACTAGGAGATCTAGAGAGTATCTTCATGCAAATGATGAATATTTGGAAGCTAGTGTGGAAATATTCTTGAGTGAAATGATAATGAAAGCAATGAACTAGGATTTGTTCCAATTAAGGAAAGTTAGAGAAGAAAAGGCATCAGTGTCACAAGTTGAAAAGAAGAAATCTAATTGGGTCATACACAGTAGTTGTTCACATCATATGATTGTTGATATGAATAAATTTGTTGATTTCAATAGTTGTGATGGAGGAATAGTCAGAGTCAGAAACAATGCAACTTGTTACATAAAAGGAATATTATTTATTACTCATGATGGTAAAGCTAACACTAATGATGTTTATTTTGATGATGGTCTGAAACATAATCTTCTAAGTATTAGAAAACTAGTTGACAAGGAATATTAGTTGTATTTCACAGAGAGAACATGTATTATCAAGGATAAAGATGGTAAGATGATTGGCACTAGCACAAGATCAAGAGGTATTGTTTTTCAGTTGAATCCTATAGAGATGACATGCTTGGTTTCTAGAGTTGATAATGGTTGGTTATGGCACAAAAGGTTTTGTCATATAAATTTTGATAACATTGTGAAAGTAAGCACTACACTTGTTGCTAGAGATTTGTGTAAGATAGTGAAGCCTACTAACATGGTATGCAAGGAATGTGTTATGGAAAAGTAGAAGAAAAGTTCTTTTCCAAGCAAGAAGTTTACTACATCAGCAAAGTTGGAGATAGTACACATAGACTTGAGTGGTCCCATAAAGACAAGAGCATTCTATGGTGAAAGGTACTTTATGATTCATGTTGATGATTTTACTAGGATGATGTGGGTAGAATTTCTTAGAGATAAATCTAAAGAATTTGATAAGTTTAAGGTGTTTAAAAATAGTTTTGAAAATGAATATGGATTAAAGAATAAGTGTTTAAGATTGGATAGAGGTGGAGAATTTACTTTGAATGAGTTTAATAGTTTTGGTGAGGTAAATGGAATTAAAAGACATCTTTCAATCCCTAAGACACCTGAGCATAATGGTATAGTGGAGAGGAAAAACATATTAGTAATAGACGCAACAAGAGCTATGATGTTTGAGAATAATGTCTCAATGAATTTTTGGAGAGATGCAGTTAACACAACAATATATACAATGAATAGAGTACATAGTAGACAAGGTACTAGTAAGACCCCTTAAGAGCTTTGGTTTGGACATGAACCATAAGTTAAGTATTTTTTAAAAATTAGAAGTGTTACATCAAGGGAGAAGATGACATTGGTAAGTTTGATGTAAAAAGTGATGAAGGTATGTTTCTTGGTTATTCATTGAAGAGTAAAGCATACAAATATTTTAATCAAAGAACTAAGACTATTGTTGATAGCACAAATATTAGAGTTGATGAGAAGTTTGGAATTCAAGAAAGAATACTTGATTATGATTCTAATAAAGAAACTAATCCAAAGGCAAACCAAGAGAATGTTGAGTTGTTTTATGAAACTGACACAGATTTGCAAAATGACATACAGATTGTGGAACAAAGACAAGAACCAAGGAGTGAACCTAGAACTGAAGTTAGAGTTAAGATAGTGACACCTAATATGAATTTGATAAAGAATCATCACGTTGATCAGATTATTGGTAGCAAGGATAAAGGTGTGATGACAAGGAACAAGGTACAAAGAGAAAAACTATGTTTGATTTCTCAAGTAGAGCCTAAAAGTGCAAATGAAGCTAGCAAAGAGGACTTTTGGATTCAAGCTATGAGAGAAAAATAATATCAAATTGAGAAGAATGATACATGAGAATTGGTTCCAAGACCTAAGGACAAGAATATTATAGGAGCTAAATGGGTTTTCAAAAATAAGATAAATGAACAAGGTGAGGTTGTGAGAAATAAAGCAAGACTTGTATGTAAAGGGTATTTACAACAAGAAGGTATTGATTATGAGGGAACATTTGCACTTGTTGCTAAAATAGAAACAATTAGAATTTTTTTGTCTTATCCAGCTAACAAAAAATTCAAAGTGTATCAGATGGATGTGAAGTCAACATTTTTGAATAGAACTCGAAGAATAAGTTTACATTGAGTAGCCTGAAGGATTTCCTTTGACAAAAGAAGGAGATATGGTCTGAAAGTTAAAGAAAACATTGTATGGATTGAAACAAGTGCCTAGATCCTAGTATGCGAGGTTGGATAAATATTTGGAAAAATTATGATTTTCTAAAGGTATTGTAGATAGTAACTTGTATATGAAGGAAATTGAGAATAGTTTACTGATTATTGAAGCATTTTTGGATGATATAATCTTTTGAGGTGATGATTAAGCAAGTGAGAAATTAGCCAATGAAATGAAGGAGTTTGAGATGAGTATGATTGGTGAGATGAAGTATTTATTGGGTCCACAGTTTATGCAAAATAGTGAAGTTATTTTATTATTAAAAACTAAATATCTGAAAGACCATTTAAAGAGATTTGGTTTGGAAAGTTGTAAACCTATTGATATACCAATGGTAACTAGTCATAAGTTATCTAAAAGATATGAGACACCTACTGTTGAACAAAAGAAGTGCATACCCATGATTGGCAATTTGTAATAATTGACTCATACAAAACCAGATATAGCTAATGTAGTTGGCATTGTTACAAGATTTCAAATTGATTCTAAAGAATCACATTATGTAGTAATAAAGAGGATTTTCATATATTTGAAGGGTACACCTAATTTTGGGTTATGGTATGACAAATCAACAACTTTACTTTATGTGAATATACTAATGCAAATTGGGTAGGCAGTATGGATGACAAAAAAAGTACAAGTGGTGGAGCATTTTTCTTAGGAGGAAGATTGGTTCCATGGCTAAGCAAGAAACAAGATTGCATTTCACAAAGAATAAAACAAGTAGAGTATGGAGCAACAACGAATAATTTCAATCAGATCATGTGGATGAAGTAGATGTTGAAGGATATTGGAGTTAAGTTTGTAGAACCTATTATTATACATTTTAATAACACAAGTACAATGAGTATGTCTAAGAATCCTATGTTACATTCTAAGACAAAGCACATATCTATTAAGTATCATGTTTTGAGATAGAAAGCTATAGAAAAAGAGACCATATTGGAGTATATGAGCACAAAGGAGTAGATAGAAAACATATTTACAAAACCATTGCCAAAGGATACTTTGAGTATTGAGAGGTATGCTTGGGGTTATGTCACTGCCTACTTTTGAGTAGATGATGTAGAGATTGCATCAGTCTAGTGGAATAGAGCACTATTATTTTTTTGAATTGGATCTTGGATGCTTCCTCTATAGGGTAGTATTTGTGATTGAGTTGAGTCATGAAGAACTCCTGGTAGCTTGTATTTAAAAGTGTCTTCAGACACTTGAGCTTGATGAAGATATTTTTGCAGTAGAATTAACATAATGATGCCTTTGTCATTGATGTCAATGGGGGAGAAGATGTACATGAAAAATATAGTGTGGTACATTGAAATGAGGGAGAAGATGTGTACATGAAAAACTAGAGAAGCATATCTATGGGGGAGCCGCAACGCTAATGAAGAGTTGTTCCTAAAATTTAGATTTGATTGATGAAGAGGATTTGAAAAGAAAAAGTACAACAACAGAGTTATATGTTTGGTATTCTTGGAACTTAGATATTTTTCATCTATGTTACCATCAATGCCAAAGGGGGAGACTGTTAGCATAAATGCTGATGATATTCCTATGGGGGAGTATCGTAGCATTACCAGAGCATTTGTGATATTGTTGGTATGACTACATGTTGTATTCATAACAGTATTTGTCATTGATGTCAATATGCTAGCTATTCTATGAAGACTGACAGAGCATAACACATAGTTTGAGATCGTTAGGTTTGAAGATTGTATTGAGATTATGGGTGTTGCACACATTGCATAATATTGTTATATTGTATTATTTTATTTTATTATGTAATCTTGCACCTAGATAGGTGTGCAACATGTAAAGATTCCCATGAGATATATTTGATGAGTTGTATTGTAACATTGTGATAATATTTTATGTAATTATTTAATATTAGGGAAAAGAATTAAATTTTCAATATTAAATGTGAGGTCAATGGGTTAGGTAGCACATGGTTTATGTAATATCACTTGATGGTTTTGTGGGACTTGCTACTATATAAGCAACCACAAGGGTAGTTGTTGGTGAGAGTGACCAAAAAGGAAAGAGTTGAGCAGTACAAGGCTTGATAGGTTAGCCAAGGGAGCATTTGTGAAGGTTGGAAGCATAGCATGGGATGTGTGGGTTCATGCTTATTCACATAGATTGCTCAGTGGTGGCTATGGCTTTAAAGGTTTCCATGGTTGTATTGGAATGGTATTTTTTGCTGAATAATACATGGTGACGGATGCTTTTGGAGGTTGGGTTTTTCCCTCAATGAGGGTTTTCCAAGGTATATATTGTGTCACATTTTGTGGGTATGTTGTCTATTCTCTTGCATGTGGATTTTAATTGTATATTTATTTCAGATCTATTATGAGTTATGTGGAAATGGTTATATTCTTTATTGCAAGTTTCCTTACAAGTGGTAGTAGAGCTATGATTGTATTGTTGTAACCCTAAATTGAATCCATAGGAATGCATAAGAGGATAAAAGAAAGGAAAAGATATATGAGTTCTTTACTGCAGATCTGAGGGTTTTTGAATTTGTTGTTATGATAAGATGTTGGTAGATTTTGGGCATATGAAATTGTTGGACAAAAGGGTTTTTTGGATGTTTCATTTAAATGAAGTTTTTAGGGGGTAGCTTGAAAAAATGACCTCTTGAATAAAAACAAACCTCACCATTGAATCTAGGTCGACATTTCCATAAATTTTGATATATAATATTCCCTAGTTTGGCCATGTTCAAAGGAAATGAAAGAGTTTTTTAGTTTTAGCCCTTGATGGTCATCAAATTTAATCCCCTCGAAATTTTTTGTCACAAAAAAAAAATCGCAATGAAAATGGTAAAAAGACTATCTTAGTAAAATGGCTATAACTTTCTCTTAGGATATTGGATTTCAGACTTCTTATAGGCATTAGAAAGTTAATTCAGAGCACTACAACATGGTGTAGGTTTGGTTCTATGATTTTAAAATTTTGTAAAGTTTTAAGAGCCCTAAAGTTAGATGTTATTTATTTTGAGCATGGATTAGGGCATAACTTGGGCATACAGAGTCGAATTTTGGACTTTGAGTAGTCAATGGAAAGCTCTTAGAAAGCTCTACACATTGGTTTAGATTTGGTGTAGGTTTGACATAGTTTATTTGATGATATATTAATTTGAACAATGTATGATATATATTGACTATGGTAACATTTTGAGTTCATGACATTATATATTTTGGAGATTTAAGATTTGATGTCATTGTATACTCAATTCATATTTCAGATTGGTCTCATAGTGATATGGTTATCACTATTTGATTTGAATATGTATGATGACTTGTTGGGTCTACAAGTTGTGCAGTGTTGTAAGCGGTCTATACTTATAGGTTGCATTTATGGTTTGGTTATGGGTTGTCTTTGCCCATTGATCTTTCATTTTTTATGCATATTCAGATTGGTGGCTTAGATTTGGGTTGTCTATGCCCTAAGTCACATGATTTTCTAATTATTCTTTATGTACAAGGGATGAGATGTTTTTACCAAGTATAGTCATGGTGGAGGATTGTGGTTGACTATTTTATGTTGACGGGTTGGACATATTGAGAGTTAGATGCTCGATTCAAAGATGTGATCACGATGCCATAGATTTTGGCATGACATGATTGGATATATAGGTACATCCTTGATGTTCATTGGATCAGATTCGTAATTTTGTTATGGTGGTATATCTTCTTGGTTGAGGATCATGGTTATTTGGTTTCTTTTGCAGAGCTCATGATGTGTACTTTGATTTCTTTGATGGTTTGATGCTTTAGTTGATTCTCATGGTTAGAGGATGATTTTTCATCATATGTCATGGATAGTTTGGATACGTAATTTAGTGAGAACTTGTGATAGCGATGGGGTGACATTGCAAGATTAGTTCTTCCTTTAGTTTGTATCTTCTTAGTTTGGAGATCTTGGTTTCACTTGGTACTGATACTTTGGTTGTGTGAGTGTAGACTTGGTGGATCTTCATGTAGGAAATGGATGTTATGATGTCATAGGTGACTTGGTACCATAGTTGAGTGGGAGTTGTTGGCATTGATATATTTATCAAGTGTTTGCAGATGTTGGAGGTTTGTCTTAGATCTTGTTACTGCAAAAGCATCTTTGACATTTGCATGGTGCACTGTTTATCTTCATGGTGTGTGGAGATGGTTCTTCATGGTATGTGGAGATAGTTTTCTTCATGATGTATGGAGATGGTTGCATCTTGAGGACTCATAGGGTTCTTAGTAAAGGTGTGGTTTATGCTTTCATTTGACATGTTTTCTTTGGTGTGAGCATGGTTTCATTATTATGTCATGGTAAACTGTTGATACACATTTAGAGTTTTGACATGTTATAGTATGTTCATATGGAGCATGATATCTCTTTGGTTGACATGGTAAGTGTAGACACCTAAATCTGATTACATCACTAAGTAATCATATTTAGTCATCTCTTAGGACATTATTGATTATATATTTACTATTTAATTAATTAATCGTCATCCCCTAGTTAATTAATTAATTTAATTAACTATAGTCCAATTGATAAAATAAAATGATCACCCAAAATCAATTTATCAATTAAATCCCTATTCCTCTATTAAATTGGATAAATCATTAAATCTATTCAATTTAATCCCATACTCCCATTTTATTGAATAAAACATTTAATAAAATATCTAAAATCCAAAAGCCTTCCTAAACCTTATCCTAACCCCTAATCCAACCCATTCACCCATACTAAACTCACTTAGCCACCTACCTAACCCATCCCATCAAAGCCAAATCACTCACCACCTAACCCCCCTTCTAAGCTAATCCTAAACCTCTTCTAATCATGTGCACAATCATAAACATGGGTTAAGACTTGCTAACCCAAGCTAAAGTCAACAAATATCTTCCCCTCACCCTCCAACATAAATGACCCTCAAATATCTCTTACACTCCTCTTAATGGCTCTTACACCTTCATTTATGAGTTTTGCATACTCACCCTCCCTCCATTACTCCCTTTGACCACCTCATACCCTATCCCCTCACATGCACTCTCCTTGTGACACTTGTCACCTCCTCATTGGTGCTAAACAAGCACAATCCTTGTGCTCCCTTTTGAGTGCATCCTGACCCTCCCTCACCATCTCATCATCTTGACATTTTGGCCATCCATTCCTCCAACCCTTGGCCTATAAATTGAACCTCCCTCCTTCACTAAAATTATCCATCCTCCATGCAAAGTTATAATGATATTTTGAGAGCACACACACTACCAAAATACCATTATAATGGCAAAATCACTCCATGACTCCATTGTTGCAACCTTATCTCACTCACCCCATCCATCCATTTGAAGCTTGAGCTATATTTGTGAGCACACATACCTTAAATCAGGGAGAAAAACTATTGTATCATTGTGGTATACCATTTGGAGCTTACCATTCTTGGTTTGCCTCCATTTGTGGTGATAACAAATCAGTCCTATCTTAAGTGTTTACTCATTTTAGTATTGTTAATGCTTTCCTTAATAGCTAGTATTCATGTTACACTACTAAACTAGGTGATACATTTTGGCATGCCTGATGGGAACTCGCATTTGGGTCAATCTAATCAATTTTAGTTTTTTTTAATGAACTAACCAAAATAGCGTTGTTTGCTTGTGGGTTTTTGTAGGTGGTTTGCTAACATTGCTGTAAGTACACAAGTCAATCTTTGAGAAATGCGCTCCTGGCCATCTAAACATTTTTTAGTTTCAAACACTTCAAAAAACCTTGTTTTCACGATCCTGCTACCCCAGGTACGTGATCTCGCAACCGCGAAAATGCTACTATTTCTCGGTGGGAACGTGAACCCGTGACAGTGAGTTCACAGTTCATCCTATAGGAATAGACACAACAACATAAAAAAAAACTCTCTACATTCTCACCAGTCTTTCATTCTGTGGGAATGCGTTTTGTTGCCTGTCAAACTTGCTCATCCTTGCCAACTGTTGACCTTTCAAACCTGCCGAAATAATTTCCTGCAGGAACGCACTGAAGTATACCTACGGGATTGCTTGTCTACAGGATCGCTCTATGTTTTTAAACCTACGGCCTCAATTTTTATTGTCACTAGTTTTTTGTCCCGTATTCCCGCTGACTGTTTCTGCATTCTCGTGACCGCAAGATCGCTGCCTTAACCCACGGGATCACCTTGCCTTTCTAAACAAAACTCTGCTTCACATTTTTCGTGTTCCTGCTGACAGTTCTCGCATTCTCACACCTGCAGGAATGCATTCTTAACTCGCGGGTTCGCTATGAGATTTATTTTGCTCAAAGTTCTAACAGTTTTTATTTGCAGGTTTTATGCTGACGTGTTTTGTGCAAATTTTATCATCATCAATCATATGTTGAATGGCTTAAAATTGAACAAATTTTGCTTTTTCATGGAATGAATGATTAGTAATCAACCATTGCGATGAACACTTCATTTTAAGGCATTAAAGAACATTATGTGTAAACACTTCAAATTTGGGGCTTAAAATAAACTTCATCAAATCTTGAATGCCTTAAAGATTTAAAACACTCTATTCCCTCCTCTTTGAAGCTTTGGCGCACGATTTCCCCTTTGTTGACTCGATTTAATTTTGTTGGTGACGTTGTGAAGTTGGAATGAATCCTATATGCTAAACACGTGTATTTTCAAAATTTGTAGAGTAGGGCATTAAAGTGTCCAAATAGCAATGAACCCCATGTCTTGCGTAGCATCTTAGACTTCTCTCTTTTCATGCAAAGTAAGACCATTAAAGTACATGATGCATGTACCAAAATTTGTTAGCAAGATCATCCACAACAACCTAGGAGTGCTTCTAGCAAGTTCATCCACCTCTAGGAAGCGCATCCCCTTTGGTGAGAAGCTCAAACTAGTAAATAGTCTAGCCAGTATATAAATGAGGGGAAGGGTAAACCTTCTTGCTCCATCTCTTCAGTTCGGGCAGCATGTTTCTAGGGGTAGTCTGAGGTGGGAAAACTTTCCCACGATTTCAACATGTCCGGAATAAACCCTTAAGTGGATCACAGCCAGTAACAACCATTGCAGAGACTCCACAGACCCATTTACAACCCTCTTAGTCTAAAGTATCTCGCTTTCTTTCATGGTATGTTATTCATGGTGCAAGGGAAACAACATCCCTCAAGACTACTCACCATTGTGCTCCCCTGGTAGAGGCATAAGTCCACTTGGGTTTCATCTCCAAGGGTCGTTGTTCCCGCAAAAGGGGAACTTCCATTTGTCATGCCTTGAAGGTTCTCTGATGTGTATCCTTTGTCGATCAACTCTTGTATCGACTCACCTCTTCGATTAGAGGGAAATATTGTACTAGAACCAGGAGACATCAAGCTGTGGGCCGTTGAATAACATATGACAATCAAATTCTGACTTGTAGGGATAAAGTGTGTGTTTGAACTATCTTAAAATTGTGTTCAAGACCTATGAAAACATTTGTTGAACATACACAATTTAGTGGTTACTATCAAAAAAATCCTTTTGCTAAAGAGATCAACTGTTTGTATTTCTCAAAGTTGCTTTGTCCTTTGAGAAATTGTTTGCTCATTTATCCCTGTATTAGAAGAAAGAAAGTTTCACCTTCATCATTTCAAAACAATGGTTGTTAGCAAGTCCATTCGCAACAACTGCATGTCTCGTTGGTCCAATTTATCCATTTGTTTCAAAGCGATCTACTTATTCCCTCAAAAATCACTAAGAAGAACCTAAGTTATAAATCCTTTTGTTGGCCCAAAGTCTTGCTCTTTTTCAAAAATACTTTGCCATTTACCCTATTTGACTGAAAATATCATAAATTTTATCTTTGAGAGACCTCACCTTCATATGTAAGAAACAGTTGTTAGCAAGCCCACTTGCAACACCGTACTTTTAAGTTTACCTTTTGCCTACACTTGTTACCTAGAAAATACCCCACAAAAGTCTAGTTACCAACAAACCCCTTTTTCTCTAAAAAGATCCAACAGTTGCTCTTTTCAATATACCTTTTACTACCAATCTACTTGATCAAAAAAGACACAATTTTCCTTGCCTAGAAGATAGCCAAATTCATCCTAAAAAAGATCCATAAACTTGCTATTTCTCAATTGATTTATGTTCCAACCCAAGGTCTAGAAGGTATAATTAGCGTAGTCACTACCTCCAAAAACCCCATGGTTGTGATTTTAATCCTTGGAAATATCTCATGTCAAGCCATCCCAAGACTAAGTTTAAGAAGGCTAAGCTTCCTCAAATACCAGCCTATAAGGAAATCAAAGCAGAGCATAAGAAACATACCCCTAACCCTAGGATTGCCAAATTGGATCAAATTGAGAAAGATGGAGTTGAGGTAGCATTACAAACTGAATGGGACAATGAGCCTTATCAACAACTCTACTGTTACTCATTCTGATTAGGTCCTTCCTTTTTCCACACACACTTACACACTTATAGGTTTAGTCTCTCATCTAGGAATTGCATTATCCCATTCAAACATTTGAAGATAGACTATCTCCTCTCATCCTAGGTTGTTGATGCAGAATCCTCCACATGCATTGATAAAAATCTTAGCATCTCCCCATTAGATTCTCACTCACTTAGAAACATTTTTGCATCACATCTCTCATCATCTTGAGTATCCTTGAAACACAACAATTTTCTAGGAGTAGGTTGTTATTTAGTGTCCCACATCACCTTGAGCTAAAGGTTAGGGTCACACTTTTTGCATCACCATCACATTTCCCACATTCATATTTTAGGAAAACACAAGTTTCTTGCACTTAGCACCATATCATTTAGACTTCCTTAGTATCATCCCTTGCTGCATTTACATCTTTAGGAAAAGCATCCTTTCATGCCACCCACTACACGTTTTGGTAGGAACACACTAAAAAAAGACATGGATCCTAGTCATAATGGTAACACATCTCGAGCTCAGTCGTACTCTGTAGTATCCATGACACCATCAGACCCACCACCACAAATCTCAGAAGAACCAGGATCATCCATAGATATTGAGGCTTTCGTGAACCAACCTGGTCATGCTACCATCGTAAATTCCATCATAGATCGCAACAAGGAAACCATCATGGAAAATTTCTTATGGGACAATGTTGGTGTCTTTAAGTTTGGATGTCCACCACCTATCAACATAACAGATCCTACTCACCCATTGTTTGGATGGCAGCCACCTTAGGTAGAACCAGCAGACCCAAATATACCCTCGACCCAGGTGCCAGTTGTCATTCCATAAAACACTCATCTCATTCTCACTCAACCATTAGTACATACTACATCTCAACCAACCTCAAGTATACCATCTGCATCTGTTGCCACCACTCATTTTTTTGCTCCACCAAATCCTTTGTTTGCATATAGTAGCACTACCTTTTCGCTTCTACCCCATATCACATCTAGTCCATTTGCTACTCAGATACCGCCATTAGGGTCCAATACCTCATCTTCCATACCACCAAACACCACTATCAACCCCTTTGTAACTAGCCAAAGCTCTTCAACCACATTTCCTTTGGGACCTTGGAATACTACTGCGACATAGGCACCTATCACTAGTCTTCCCCTTAGCACTACAGTCATGTCCGCACCTCTGACACTATCATCCACTGCTTCACATAACTATTCACTCCCACCCCTCACCAACTATTTCTCCATGCCACCTCTAGGCAATAGCACAAATCCACTGCCACTGCAGTTCCCTACAGTAAACACTTTGCCACAAATTAACTACCTTGTGCCTATTCCAAATCAGTCCTACTCTCAAGTAGGCACACAACCCACATATATTGGGCATGGTATATATTCCCAAAGCATAGCACAAGCACTATCCACATTACCACCATTTTAGCTGCAGTCTTCACATCAGCAGTATGCCCAAGCACCCACATAGAACTATCTCATAGGGCAGCAACCTCATAATTATCTAGCACACCAACCTCAGCAGATGCAACAGTATGCACAACCCACATTACAGCAAACCATAGTATCCACTCCACTAGTTATGCAACCCATTTTTCCACAGATGTCATATGGTCATCAGAGTTATCCATATCATACTTCAGATTCTGGCACGTATCCTACACTGGAGGCACTTGGATCGGGGGCACCCGCTCCTCCACCTATAAATTCTGAATGGGAAGAGATGAAAAATGCTCTCAAAGCCCTCAAGGATGGGATAGACACCAAAACTTTCAAATTTGAAAATGATTGCCCATACCCTTTTGATAGGACTATCACATTGACTCCATTTCCTAAACATTTCGAGATCCCCAAGTTTGACAAATTTAGGGGGAAGAGTGATCCAGTCACACATGTTAAGGAATTCTATATGCATTGTTAGGAGGTAGCTTATAATGATGTGTTCCTCATGTGGCAGGACCAGCCTTGGAATGGTTCTATCGTATACCTCAAGGTACTGTTAAAACTTTTGCAAAACTTTCTAAGGCCTTTGTTGCGTAGTATACCCATCTCATTGAAACTAAATTATCTATAGTAGACCTCATCCACACTAAACAAAAGGGAGGAGAAAGCCTTTTAGAGTACTTACAATGCTAGCAGATGCTCACAACAAGGATCTCTTGTACCATCCCTGAGCACCATCTTGTCAAGATGTTCATAAACAATGCACACCCTAGCCTCGCTCATCATATGGTTATGAATTGTTTGCAAACATACAAGGACTTTAGAGAAAAAGGAATGGGCCTCGAGCAAGGCCTCATTAAGGATGATGTCATTAGATTGTACAAAGAAAACACCCAGGATTACAGTCCGAGCAATGACAAAACCTGATATTGGAACAAAAACAAGAATACAGTGACAGATGGTGCCACTGACACTCGACAGGTCCATATTGTTGGGGCAGCTACCAATGTTCCTACCACATTTTGCCAACAACAAACTTATCAACAACAACCCCCTATGTATCACCAGCCACTTGTGCAAACTCATCAGCAAATACATGTTCCTCATAATCAAACTAATGCTATCACACTGTCAGCAAGTAGTAAACCCCGTGTTCAGAGGCAACCACGAACATACACCCCATTGGGGGAACCTCTTGATACAATCTTCGAAAAATTTGCCAAAGATAACCTTGTTTGATATCCACAAATGCAACCCTTGGAACCTAATCAGTCTAGAGCATCCTGGTACAAAGATAACGAATATTGCAAATTCCATCATGTCAAAGGGTACACTACCCTTAAATGCATGCAACTTAAGGATTATGTATAGGACCTCATTGACCAGAAAGAGATCACAGTGGGGGCACAACCCTCACCTAATGCATGATTAATGATGTATCAAAATGCTTTCCCTCCTCATAACACGAACCCGGGAAAGGCACCTGCAAACCCTCCTGTCAACAAACCTAACAATGCTCTGGGTAAACAAGATGACAATCGAGACACGTCTCAAAATTATGCCTTAGCATACTTAGACTATGGTAGCTTAATTGGTTGCATATCACAAGTTGAACCATTCGTCAATGTCATCAATATCAAAGGCCCAAACACTCAGTGTGCAGTTACTACCTATCGGATGCGACTCAATATAGCCGGTCCACCTGTATCCACACAAATCAGACCACCATCAGCACAACCACCTCCATCTTGAGCATCTCCATCAAAATCACCTTCACTAGGGCCATAGTATAACATCTTGGAACACCTTGGGAACACGTCAGGCCAAATCTCCATCCTAGATCTCTTACGGACAAGCCCACTTTATCAAGAGATCCTTGAAAACACTCCACATGAGTCACGCGTCCCCTCTGACATAAACGCCACTGAGTTTCGCAACTTGGTTGGCCATCTTTCAGCCTCATGTGCCTTATCTTTCAAAACCACTGATATCCTAGCATTTGAACCTGATCACATCCTCCCACTTCGCATCGCTATCATGGTTTCTGACTTTGCAGTTAAACGTGTCATGATAGATAATGGATCGGCTCTAAACCTATGTACTCTAAAGTTCATCAAGCAGGCAGGATATACTAAAGCAGATATCATCAATGAGGTGATCACCATCAAGGCATATGACAATTTGGAGCATACTACTGAAGGAAGCATCTTGCTCCCTATCAGAGTCAGTCCAACCACTCAAGAAACACTCTGTCATGTAGTTGATCTTAATCTTCCATATAACATCCTCCTTGGTCGTCCATGGGTTCATGCCATGAAGGTCGTTCCATCTAGATATCATTAGTGCGTCAAATTTTTGCATAATGGCATTGAGATAACCATCCACGCATATCCTAAACCCTTTGCTTATTGCAATGCGATTGAAGCTTCATACACCAATCACTGTCTTGGGATTAAAATTGGCACCACCACGGCTAGTTCCTCCGACACCTGCCACGATCCGAACACCATTTTAGCCTCCACTCTTTCCACAGTTAAGATCAACTACCAAGGTTGTGGCAAGTATAGTCTCGCAGATGCTTTTATTGTTGGCGCTCTACCACTTGACCCACATACTCAAGGACACCCAACACGTCAAGGGCCTATACCAGAAACCACCTCTCGACTTCACCAGTTGAGCCCTACCACATTTGTCACCAAAGGTATCCTTGATGGAGCAGAAAACACACCAGACATTAACACATGGCTATACAAAGAACCACCTCCTAAAAGTGAAGCACTTCTTGATCACTTTAAATAGAAATATCCCTAGTCACATCACTTGGCCACAGAGCAATGGGATTATCAAGGAGGTGGTTTAGGCTACTAGGAATCAGGTATGAGATAGCCTATAGAAGCACATCAAGGGAAAAAAACCAAAGGCTTGGGCTATGAACTCCCTGCAACTGGGGACACTACAACGGAAGGCCACACCTTTATAAACATCCAAAACACTCTCGTTGAGGTTGAAGACATCCCTGAGGAAGTTGAAAAGAAAGCTTACAATGATATTTTCCTTAACAAAATAATCCTTGGAGCCTCTGTGCTCTGCCAGTTATCCTTGAATCTCATAGACATCCCCCTTGCTCACCCCGAACTAATAGATTGGGACCAACCAAGTGTTGTTCATGTTGACGAGTTCTCTACCGAGCATGCGCTTCTTAAATTCATGAGGGCAAAAATGCCACATAAACGACTGCCTCCACCATCGGCATATGTCTACAAGCTGGATCCTGCATGTTACTTCAGGGAGGAGGAAATCTCTAGTCGCAAAAATGAAATTCTAAAAGAAACAAAAAATCAAAAAGATAAAAGAAAAACATCCCATGGTGAAAACTCCTCTAGAGCGCCATTGGGTGACTCGAAAAATGAAACAAAAATAAATGATGTATCCAATGGTGAAAACCTCTCAGAGGCACTTGAAGATAGAGATTTCATCCTCCTCCCACAAGAGCATCGACCTCCTATATCTTCAGTTTTGACAAAAGAAACTCAGCCTATAAATATCAGTTTGACAGAGATACCACATATCACATACATCGCAGCCTATCTACCACCTGAACAAGAAGATCTTCTTCTTGAAGTTCTCCATGAAAATATGGGCCGCTTTGCATGGTCATATTAGGATATGCTGGGGTTGGACCCCAAACTAGTTGTACACCATCTGGCAGTGGATCCAAGGGCCAAGCCCGTCAAGCAGAAACTTCAAAAAATGCACCCCAAGGTGGCTTTATTAGTCAAAGTAGAGCTAGAGAATTTGTTAGAGGCAAAAATCATTCGACCAATAGATTATTCTAAATTAATTTCTAATATGGTACCTGTTACCAAGCCCTTTGGTGATATCAAGATTTGCACCGATTTCAGGGATCTTAATAAAGCTTGTCCAAAGGATGACTTTCCACTACCAAATATCGACATGATTGTGGATCTCACCGCAAGTCATGAACCCTTGTCACTAATGGATAGTTTCTCTAGGTATAATTAGATTCATATTGCAAAAGAAGATCAACATAAAACGACATTCACTACACCTTGGGGCACATTCTGCTACACCATGATGCCATTTGGGTTAAAGAATGTCGGGGCAACCTATTAGCTCGTGATGACGGTCATCTTCCATGACCTAATCCATAAGATACTTGAGGATTACGTGGATGATATTCTAGTCAAGTCTCTCAATGCTTTGGATCACTTATCTCACCTCGAGGAAGTGTTCAATTGACTGGCAAAATATCGTCTCATGCTAAATCCAAAGAAGTGTGTCTTCGGTGTTACTTCAGGAAAACTCCTAGGCTTCATTGTGTCACAACGCGATATTGAGATTGACCCTAAGAAGGTCAAAGCCATCATGGATATGGCTCCTCCTAAGACACTTAGGCACCTTCGTTCTTTGCAAGGAAAACTCCAATCAGTTCGACGGTTCATTTCTCAGCTTGCTGATAAGTGTCAACCTTTCACTCACCTGCTTAAGAAAGATCAAAATTTCAAATGGGACTCAGCTTGCCAGCGCAATTTTGAACTCATCAAACAATACTTAGCTAATCCACCTATTTTGGTTCCTCCAGTTGCAGAGCACCCACTCATATTGTACATCACAGCTACTCCCATAGCATTAGGTGCTCTTCTAGCACAACTTGACGATGCAGGAAAGGAACGAGCTATTTATTACATCAACCAAACATTAGTGGGCTATGAGCTCAACTATACGCCAATGGAGAAGGCATGCTTAGCAGTGGTGTTTGCCACCCAGAAGCTATGTCATTACATGTTGAGTCATACTGTGCAACTGATATCAAATATTGATCCCTCGAAATATATGCTCTCTCATACAGTACTCACCGAACGCCTGGCAAAAGGGGTTATGCTTCTTAGTGAGTTTGACATTCAATATGTTGACAGAAAGGCCATCAAAGGCCAAGCTATTGCAGATCACTTGGCTGATGCACCCTTAGTTGTAGATCACCCACTCATCATGGAATTTTTAGACGAATACCTCTGTTTGATAGAAAAATAATCACTTTGGAAGGTATATTTTGATGGCTCCTATACATCTCATGGCTCCAGTGCGGGCATACTCTTGGTTACACCTCAAGGCGATTATATTCCTAAATCTTTCAAGCTACAATTTCGGTGTACCAATAACATTGCAGAGTATGAGGCCCTTGTTGCGAGACTAAAAATTGCCATTGAATGGAATATCATAGAGCTTCAGGTCTATGGTGATTCTCAACTTATCATCAAACAAGCTTTGAATGAATATCAAACCAAGGATGACAAGTTACTACCTTACAGAGATCTGGTTGATCAATTAAAGAAGCATTTCACTCAGATCCAGTTCATACAAGTACCTAAACTCCAGAATAAGGCAACTAATGCTATGGCTACTATTGGTTCTCTCTTGGAAATACCACGCGAAGCTATGCAATATGAATTCTTGGTTGAGCAGCTGCACGAACCCGCATATGAGAATGATGAATCAACATGGGTTTGTATCTTGGTTGGTCCCCAATCTCCATGGCACCACAAAATTCATGCTTACCTACTAAATGGTATCATATCTCCTCACCTCACATGAACCCAATGCCAAAACCTTATTTGCAAAGCTTCCCGTTACACTATCATCGCCCAAACCTTATATCACTGTGGTTATCATGATACTCTCTCTTGATGTTTAGATCAAAATGAGGTTGTGATGGCTCTCAAAGAGGTACATGCTAGACTTTGTGGTGCTCACATGAGCGGGATGGTGCTAGCAAAGAAAATCCTTCAGGCTAGATATTATTGGCCTACTCTAGAACAGGATGCATGTGAATTTGTGAAATGATGTTTACCTTGTCAACAACATGCTAATTTAATCCAAGCTCTAGCACATGACTTGCAACCCATTGCACCACCATGGCCTTTTTCCTGTTGGGAATTTGATCTTGTTGGTCTTATTGCGACACTTTCTTCAAAAGGGCACAAGTGGATAATCATCGCCACTGATTATTTCACTAAGTGGGTTGAAGCAGTTCCCTTTGTTACTGCCATGAGAGTTCAGGTGTCCAAGTTTATATTGTATCATATGATATGTCGCTTTAATTTGGCATCCCAGCTACCATTTTCACAAACCACAGAGGTAATTTTAAAAACCTAAATATGGAGGAATTGTGCACTTCCCTTCACATCCATCACCACTTTTATAGCTTGTATTTCCCACAAGGTAACGGTCAGGAAGAGGCAACTAATAAAATCTTGCTCAAAATCCTCAAGAAAGTTGTTAATGACTCTGGCCATGATTGGCATTTGTAAATTAATCCCGCCCTATGGGCATATCATACTTCATTCCGTACAGCCACTGGCACAACTCCATAATCCTTGGTCTATGGTGCTGAAGCAGTCCTACCTATTGAGGTTGAACTCCCATCACTTTGCATTTCTCTCCAAGGATAGATATCTGATGAAGAATATAGAGTGGTTTGACTTACTCAGCTTGATCTACTTGATGAAAAAAGGCAACAGGCCTACGGCCACCTCATGGTCTATCAAAGTCGCCTCAAGCGCAATTTTAGCAGGAAAGTCCATCTGCGCAGTTTTTAGGAAGGTGATATGGTCCTTAAAGAGAATATTAAGGTTCAAGCTAACAGAGAAAAGAAAAGCAAGTTCGAGCCCACATGGCTTGGTCCTTATGTCATCACGACATCTTTTGGCTCAAGAGCCTATCAACTATCTACCCTTGAAGGTGAAGTCCTAAATGATCCTACCAACATTATTCACCTCAAGAAATTCTACGCCTAAGGACAGAATTTGCAAATCAAAGAAAGAAAAAAGGCACAAAAAAATAAAAATAAAAATAAAGCGTCCAATGGTGAAAACTTGGCAATTCAAGTGCCTTGGATAGGTCCCTGGTGAAAACCTAGCAAATAGGCGCTAGGTGTACTACAGCTCTTCCATTATCTATCACCGACACACACCCCTTTATCACCCCTCAATAATATATCACTCATCCCCCCCGCTTTTCCAAGGTGTTCCTTATTGTTATTCGCCATGCTTTGCAGCATCATCCTCTAACACTTTGCACTATGTAACATCCCACCTCATTCCTATATTATAGCATCCCATGTATCATACTCGATGTATCCTACCGTTGTACTCTACTAGATGTACCCTATCAAGTGCTTTTTATCCTGGTACTTTACCATATGTAGCATATACAACCCATATAACATGTGTCTCATACCCCTACACTAACCCTTGTCTCCCATGTCCCATACCTATGTGAATGCAACAATATCTGAACCCTTGTACATAAATCACGCTTTACATAATCCCACCTAAACAAACCCATGTATCATAGCAATGCTATCTCCTCATCCTGAGCTTTCCCTCGTCATGCATATACCTACTACTGTTTTTTGTTATTGCGAGTTCCCATGTCCTTAACTAGTCATACTTGTACATACTATCCAAGTCTTGTTGCAACCTGTCAATAGCTCATCAGTTGATCTCTTTGGCAAAAGGTTACTTTTTCACTTTGTAGAATCTTTTGTTGTATATTTTGATTGATTGTTTCCATGTATCTTTTGTTGCTTCCTCTTCAAGATCACCATGATCATTTCATATCATGGTGTGTTTTGATTGGGGCAACTAAGGCGGTTGGTTTCGATCATAGTCCTTTGCTGCTTGAGAGTCAGTTTGATATTATCCTTGCATATTTCAAGCATGTTCTCATCTTTTGATAAAACATGATGCACTTGGGTAATCTTGTTTGCTTGTGGATCACCCAACATCATTCCAACACTGATCTCTCCGAGACTCATGTGTGATGCTGGGGCAATCCTTGCATGCTTGTTTGAGTCAGTCCTATGGAATTTTGGGGAAGAGGCCTTGACGTTCTTAGTAACCTTGGCAGATCCCTAACAATCCTATAAAGTGCTCACACTACATAGTGGTACTTCCTCACAAAGTACCCCATGCTCAAGCTTCCCCTATGTCTCACTTTTATTTTAGAACCCCTGGTATCCTCCTCCTTATCATCACCCCTCTCCCTTGAACTATCACTTTTTCCACCCTCAGAATCATTTGATTCAAAACCTTGAACATCAATTCTTATTCATTCTCATCATGATGTGATCCCTATCATAAGTTACTATCCTAGCTCTAAAATCTCTGCTATCCTCATGACTGTGAGTTTGTTGGTCACTCTTTTTCCAACATTATTCTCCTTAGCGTCAGTATCTCCTATGAACACTTTTCATATCATAGAACACTATCATAAGTCAAGCATTGGTTATCCTATTCCACCATCATTGTTTGTCTTGCATCTCCTAGAATCTAGTATGTTGTATTATCATAGCTTGTATCCTTTTATCATATCTCAAAATATCATTGCATTCGATCTTTTATGTTATTCTCACATGCTTATCATAAATCTCAGGTGTATCTTTTAGTTTGTGTTCTTTTTAGCATATCATAAATTTATTGTTCTCTCTTTTAGTTTGCTTAAGCTTTAGCATAGTCATTCATCATTAGATTATGATTCATTTTAGTATAGTCATTCATCATTAGATTATGATTCATTTTAGCATTGTAGTTCATCATTAAGTTGTACTTCTTTTTTTGTATTTTCATCTTTTATTTTGTAATTCATTTTTTTTAATCTTTCATCCATCTTTAGTTTGCGTTAACATATCCTAAATGTCATGACATTATATTCATTTTCCATATCATAAATATGTTGTTTATCCTTTAGTTGGTGATTCATTTTACATTTGTCACTTATTTTATAGTTTGTACTTATCATCATACAACAACATATTAGATACTCTCAAAAGAAATCACATTCTCCGGGATCACATCACATCCATCATAAGCCACATCACATCATCAGGATCATATCAAAACATATCACACCACCTAACATCTATCATACAACAAATCTCATCATCAAGAAAATCATCTACAATATCATAAAGAAAATCATGTCATCAAGGATCACATCACATCATATTTGGACTATCGTAGCCAAATCACATCACAATCATATTGTATCATATATACAATATCATCAAAAATCACATCTTGCATCAAAAACTATCAGCACAATCATAAAATCATAGCACATATCACATCCTGCATCACCAATCGTCAACAATATCATCAAAACATCACTGCCTATCCAACGCATATCAAACACTATACATAACATCGCTAGTCCATAACACATATCTCACCAGAATCATCAGATCTATATATCAATGAAAGAATGAAAGAATAACAATCCATTAGTGTACAATGTCCATATCATACAAATAGGTCTGAGCTCGCACAAAATCTCCATGTATCTCAAAAAAGTTGATATATACAGAATACTTAGTATCCCAAAAAGTCACCTGCTCATTGATGGTCAACCCATCGTCCTTGCATCATCAATCTCCTCTTTTGCCCCTCTCCCGACCCTTGGTGCTGTTGATGGTGGAGGTGGTGGCCTCATCAATCCTCCCCCGCTGTTGGCTCGGCCCTGCCCTCTAACTATGCCCTATGCGTTGGGACCCGCTTGTGCTCTCCCCCCCAGTGCTCCATCCACTCTCCCCTCCTCCCTACATCCCTGTGTGGGTACCTGTTGTCCCTGACTGAGTCGGTCACCTGTAGTGCTCAATCTGCGATGTTGGCACTGTGGCATGGTACCTCCCCCGATAGAATCTAGCCCTCTCCCTCAAATCCTCCATCTCTGCTCGAAGTCTCCGCAGCTCATCCAAACGCCCTCCCACTACCACCTGCGCCTATAAGGTCGCCACCTCCACCACCAGCCTATCTTGCTCCTGTTGAAGGGCGTCTAGTCTCACTTGCACCCCCTGTCGCTCCAAAGTCACAACATCCAACCTCCCCTCCACCCGGCCCACCTCCATCTGTACCCTCCCCACCTCCACACCTACCCTATCTGCCTACCCTTGGGCTGTATCCTGCTCCTGTCTAAACTAGTCCCGCTCTACCCGGAGCTGATCTCTCTCCTATTGTGTATCATAGAGCAGCTGGCTCATCACTGTGTGTGCTTGCTCTAGCGAGGTGTACCAGGCTACCAATCCGTCATCTCCTCCCCCGGCAGATGATCCCCCTGCATCTCCCCCTACTGCCCTCTGTCGCCCCTGTGCCTCCTCTCCTCCTCTCTCTGGTTGGGCTCCCCTCTCCTCTGCTCCTCTCTGTGGTTGGGCTCCCCTCTCCTCTTCTCTCCTCTCTGGCCGAGCTCTCCTCTCCTCCCCCCCACTCTCCTCCTCTGCTGGGCTAGCTCCTCTTCCTGTGCTACCACTACTGCCCGCTACCACAACCCTCTCGCCACATACTGCCCCTATCAGACTGCTTGGGCTAGCTCACCTACCACCACCACTGACCTCATGCCCTGTGCTCTCCCCACTAGTCTTGGCTCCACAAAAGTATCTCGGTACTCCTGTGTGGAGCTCGCATCTACCGCCCCGCCGAACCAATCCCACTATTGTGGCTCTAGCTCCAGTCATGCCCTCAACAAACCATCCTTCCGAAGGGCTAGCCTGTACATCGATACTAGCTCACGTGTCACCCACTGATACTAGGTCGGCTCCCCTGGCATCGTTTTCTGCCCTCCAAACTGTCGTAGCACCTTATCTGGCCTGTACTACTCTGCCACATACTCCCACCTCTCGAACACAAAACATGGGGAAATAGTGTATGGGAGATGCTCTCCCTCCTCTGCCCACGATCCCAGGCCCATGTATGGCCTCCATACCACTGTCACTATCTCATCAATGCACACTCTCCAGTAGTCCACTGAATCCGTGTGGTGGTATGTCAGTGGCTCAACCCAGCTATATGCCACTGGCTCCTCTGCTTGCCTATCTCTATGCCCCAATGGCCTGAGCACTACAATTTTCTCCCACACCCATACCTGTAACAGTGTAGGAAACCTAATATTCCTCCCTTGTCGACCACCACCCTGGTATACTATCTGATGTAGGTCCTGCTCGGCCAACATCAGAGAACCCCATGCCGCTGGGCGTCCTACATCCATAATCTGCATCACTACTAGAATCAATGCCAGCGTAACCCCTGTACCACCTGTATATGGGGCAATGTACCCCAAAACCAGCCCTAACACATAGAAATAGATCCACCTCTCCGCCGTCACGTGATCCAGATGCTCGTCTAGTGCGAACTGTCCCCACTGGATCCTGTACTCCACTCCAAGCCCCACCAGTCTCTGTACGACTGCCTCTACTATCATCTCTCTGATTGTCATGACTGGCGTCCCTCGCACTGGCAGTCTGAATATGTGATACACATCCTCCAGCGTCACCGTCATCTTCCCGTCAGTACATGGAACGTCGCTGTCTCACTATGCCATCTCTCACACAGCATTGTGACCATCGCCATGTAAGTGCGGGTATGGGGCAACCTCGCCAAGTAGCCTAGTCTGATTGCCTCGATCCATGCCCAGTCAGTCGATGTCAGCATCTCTCCAGCGCGCAGCACTACTGCTCACTACTCCCGTGACACTAATGCATCCAAGGACCATTGCACACCACCACAACAAATCCAAACATCAGTTTTATATCTCCTTGTTTATCCTCCCACCCTCCCTTTCCTCAACCCCAAATTTTTATGCCTTTATTCTGCAAAACCCTCGTTCTCGAGGAATAGCGATCTCAAGAAGCCTACCCTCTTGTGTTCCTGCGGACCTATGTTCTGGCGGGACCGTGGTGTTGACTTTGGTATTATCCGTTATGATGTTATGATGCCATAGGTGACTTGGTACCATAGTTGAGTGGGAGTTTTTGGCATTGATATATTTATCAAGTGCTTACAGATGTTGGAGGTTTGTCTTAGATCTTGTTATTGCAAAAGCATCTTTGACATTTGCATGGTGCACTATTTATCTTCATGGTGTGTGGAGATGGTTCTTCATGGTATGTGGAGATAGTTTTCTTCATGATGTATGGAGATGGTTGCATCTTGAGGACTCATAGGGTTCTTGGTAAAGGTGTGGTTTATGCTTTCATTTGACATGTTATCCTTGGTGTGAGCATGGTTTCATTATTATGTCATGGTATATTGTTGATACACATTTAGAGTTTTGACATGTTATAGTATGTTCATATGGAGCATGATATCTCTTTGGTTGACATGGTAAGTGTAAACACCTAAATCTAATTACATCAATAAGTAATCATATTTAGTCATCTCCTAGGACATTATTGATTATATATTTACTATTTAATTAATTAATCGTCATCCCCTAGTTAATTAATTAATTTAATTAACTATATTCCAATTGATAAAATAAAATGATCACTCAAAATCAATTTATCAATTAAATCCCTATTCCTCTATTAAATTGGATAAATCATTAAATCTATTCAATTTAATCCCATACTCCCATTTTATTGAATAAAACATTTAATAAAATATCTAAAATCCAAAAGCCTTCCTAAACCTTATCCTAACCCCTAATCCAACCCATTCACCCATACTAAACTCACTTAGCCACCTACCTAACCCATCCCATCAAAGCCAAATCACTCACCACCTAACCCCCCTTCTAAGTTAATCCTAAACCTCTTCTAATCATGTGCACAATCATAAACATGGGTTAAGACTTGCTAACCCAAGCTAAAGTCAACAAATATCTTCCCCTCATCCTCCAACATAAATGATCCTCAAATATCTCTTACACTCCTCTTAATGGCTCTTACACCTTCATTTATGAGTTTTGCATACTCACCCTTCCTCCATTACTCCCTTTGACCACCTCATACCATATCCCCTCACATGCACTCTCCTTGTGACACTTGTCACCTCCTCATTGGTGCTAAACAAGCACAATCCTTGTGCTCCCTTTTGAGTGCATCCTGACCCTCCCTCACCATCTCATCATCTTGACATCTTGGCCATCCATTCCTCCAACCCTTGGCCTATAAATTGAACCTCCCTCCTTCACTAAAATTATCCATCCTCCATGCAAAGTTATAATGATATTTTGAGAGCACACACACTACCAAAATACCATTATAATGGCAAAATCACTCCATTACTCCATTGTTGCAACCTTATCTCACTCACCCCATCCATCCATTTGAAGCTTGAGCTATACTTATGAGCACACATACCTTAAATCGGGGACAAATCTATTGTATCATTGTGTTATACCATTTGGAGCTTACCATTCTTGGTTTGCCTCCATTTGTGGTGATAACAAATCAATCCTATCTTAAGTGTTTACTCATTTTAGTATTGTTAATGCTTTTCTTAATAGCTAGTATTCATGTTACACTACTAAACTAGGTGATACAGTAAGATCATGTTGTCATGTTTATGTTCCTGAGGCCAAGGTTGGAACTTTGACATTGATCTTGGTTTAGTTTCTTGGTATTGAGTACACTGATTATAAGTTAGATACTTCATGATATTGCTATGTTACATTTGAAGTTGGCATGGATTGATTGGCTACAGGTGCTCATGGATATTTAGAGACGGTGGTGATGCTGATTTCTCTTGGATTAGAGAAGTATTTGTTGGGATGGTTGATGATTTCAGTAGGAAGTCAGAGGGGCATTCACCTGATATGGACTCGAGAGGATTTTTTTTCTTAGATGAGTCTTAGTTGGAGACTTGGATATCTTAATGAGCATTATCATTCCCCACTCTTGGTCTACTTGGTGGTTTGCTATTTGAGAGGTATAGCTGATTGTTTCTCTCAGGTGCATTATATTTATGTTTATCTTTCATGGATATGGATCTTGAGCTATGGTACATGAGTTAGTTCTGGAGGGTTCATTTAACAGATGGTTTAGCATTGGTTATCTCCATTTGAATATGTTTTTATGTTGGTTGAGTTTGGGAGATGGTTTTATATTGGGCATATTCCTTGGTTTAGGAATGGTTTTGAGTTTGATCTTCTTGTATGAGGCTTACATCCATGATTAGTTATATGGTATGACTTGGGTGTTATTGAGGCTTCTTGTTGGGGTTTTATGGAGGAGATCATAATTGCACAGTTTACATCTAGAGGTGTGTGTAGAAGGAAATGATACAGGTTATGATTTGCATGGTTTTCTCTTTGGTCTTGGTTATCTTCCAAGATGTTCAATTTTTGCTTACATTGGATTTGAGATTGGTTAGAGATTGTGATTACTAGTTTGTGCTCATGTAGGTCATGTGAAAGATGAGATGGTTATTCCTTTATCTCTTTCCTCTGTTGGTTGTCGAGAACATGGAAGATTGTTGGAGACTTGTTATGAGAATTGTTCTTGCAAGTTATTGGTTTATTTGTATTGCAGATGTCCTTGAGACTACATGGATTCACTTCTTTGAGATGTTGTAAGTGGATCGGTTATAGATTTGATATTATCTTTTGCAGTGGGAGCTTCTTGGTATATATGTAGCAGGTATTTCTCTTGAAGCTTGTGATTGCAGGTTATAGATTGGATATGTTGATGATGTGAGATTCACTTGTTATACCTTTGGAGGTATGGATAGTTGGATGGGTTTGGCACTTGTTGCGGGTGCTATTTCAGCTATGGATATTTTGACAACTACGGATACATGTGATTACCTTTGGATCAAGTTTTTTGTGCTTGGCATTTCAATTGGTACAAGATTTTATGATCTTTTAATGTGACAGGTTGGGTGGCTTTCTCTTTGGATGGCTTCTATGTATGTTCGGTGGCAGTGGCATAATAGGAGGTGAGATCATTCATGTTTGAGATGTTGGATACTTTGATTTTGTTGTGGGTACTAGGATGGAGCACTTCGTGTACTTTGATCCATGATGGTGGATGTGCTAGGAGGGATTGTTCCTTGTTTATTTATGTGGCTACAGATTGACTCTATGCAATGTATACAACAAGTGGGAGATTGTTGAGATTATGGGTGTTGCACACATTGCATAATATTGTTATATTGTATTATTTTATTTTATTATGTAATCTTACACCTAGATAGACTTGCAACATGTAAAGATTCTCATGAGATATATTTGATGAGTTGTATTGTAACATTGTGATAATATTTCATGTAATTATTTAATATTGATTAAAAGAATTAAATTTTCAATATCAAATGTGTGGTCAATGGGTTAGGTAGCACATGGTTTTAGCACATGGTTTATGTAATACCACTTGGTGGTTTTGTTGGACTTGTTACTATATAAGTAGCCACAAGGGTAGTTGTTGGTGAGAGTGAGTAAAAAGGAAAGAGTTGAGTGAGACAAGGTTTGACAGGTTAGCCAAGGGAGCATTTGTGAAGGTTGGAAGTATGACACAAGATGTGTGGATCCATGCTTGTTCACATAGATTACTCAGTGGTGGCTATGGCTTTGAAGGCTTCTATGGTTGTATTGCAATGGTATTTTTTGCTGAATAATACATGGTGATGGATGCTTTTGGATCCTAAGTTTTTTTCTCAATGAGGGTTTCCCAGGGTATATCTTGTGTCACATTTTATGGGTATGTTGTCTATTCTCTTGCATGTGGATTTTAATTGCATATTTATTTCAGATCTATTATGGGTTACGTGGAAATAGTTATATTCTTTATTGTAAGTTTCCTTATAGATTGAAGATGAGGTCAAGTGCAATTGAGGATATGTTCCACAGATTGTTTTGATGATGTGGCTATGAGCGTATGTAGAAAGTCAAATATTGTTGACATCTCCTAACAGGGATAGAATCTGGTTGTGTGCAGTTAGACAAAGGTAGAAGACATCATGATGACAATCTGAGTGAGCGTGCAAAATCTGAGGTTGCATGTGTGAAGATTTGTGAAGATTGTGTGTCTACAATGTTATGTAATTATGCAAATATGTAATGTAATGTGTATTGTTTTATCTTAATGAGGTCCTAGATTGTAATTGTAAATTGAGAAATCCTTAAGGCCAACTTAATAAATTAATTTGGGGAGTTGGTATAAAGGAAAGTTGTTTTCCTTGTGATTAAGTATGAATGTGGTATTGAAGTAAGCAAATTGCAAGTGTGAATTACATGGGATTAATTGATCTAAGGGATTTGTGTGATGCAAGTTTGTAGATCTGATATTGAGATTAAAGAAGTATTTAGTATAGAGGAGATATAATGAATGATCAAAGTGATTATATTTGGTAGAGATTGCTAGTGGACAATTGATCATTTGGTATTGCTCTCGCAAGAATAATACTAAGGCCAATTGGACAGTGAGTTCCGTGGTCTTCCCCCTAAAGCTATTTGTGTTGAAGTTGATGAAAGATTAGCTCCACAACTCCCAAGAATCACCTACATGCAAACACTTGTTATAGAAGAGAGAAACAAAAAGCTATGGAGGCAGGAATTGCCAGATCCATAGATGAGACATTCTTGATGAGAAAAAAGATGGATTGCTATTATCAACAATGAATTAATCTCAATGAATGTTTACAATGAGAGATCATCCTTATAAAGGAGATCAAAACCCTAAAAAGGTATAGCCTAGGTTGTATAATAATAATTAATAAAAGAATTAATTATTATATGCCTAAAGTTTAGCTTAAGTAGATTAGAGTTAATAGAAAATATCTAATTACTCTAATATTCTCCTCTTAAGATAAACTTAGGGAGTAGCTACAAACCTAGAAACTACTATAGAAAGTAGAAATGGGTCCTGGCAAGAAGGCCTAACGAGGTACCTAAGCACAACCAAATCTCTGAAAAGAGGAGAAATAGAGAAAATCACATGAGAAAAACCCTACTCCAAAAAGAGATGGAAATAATGTTGAAAAGACTAGTGAAGGACTAAAGAAGCCTCCAAACTAGAAAATGTCCCAGAAAATAGGAACAAAAGATGATCAAGAAGAGCACCATTGAAGCATGAAGTAACTATTGATCTGAGGAACCTCCACTGAAATAGAACCTGACTAGGTAGAGAAGACTGTAATCTGCATCGAATCAGGAGGCACACAAAGGTAAAGAACTAAACTCAAAGATATAGATGGCATGAAACACCAAAGCCTGAAGAAATGATCAATCAAACTGAGGAAGCATGAGAAACAATAGAAGAACCCCCCTAATGCAAACAAGGGTGAGGTGATAGATAATTGAAAAGTGGGCCAAAAGAGTTACATGTCAAGGAACCATAATCAAGATGCACAAAAGAGTACATATGTGTGTATTGAGATGATCAATCTCAGAAATGTCATGCAACTAATGTCATGGAAGGGACACTCACTAGACAAAGGAAGATGACAAACAAAGGTAAAAAATAACCCCCCATGACATTTTAAATAGAGTAATGCATGTATAATAAGGTAAAAGATATCGTGAATCCCAAGAATACAATAATTTGCATGAGTGTCCTTAGATGACACTACTCGAATCATAAGGCAAAATAAGGCAAAATAACTAAAATGAAAATACAGATGCAGTATGGTACTTTATCGTAGTGCATTTGCAAGAATGCATTCAAATGATGTCTAAATAGACAAGAAGAGACATAAGATCAATAAAATAGATAGTACAAGTCATGACAAATCATCTGAAGCAATGAAAATGATCCTCAAACCTAAAACAACCAAGATATCTGCTAGAATGCAGAAATGCAAAAGACTGAATAAAATGTGCTTGGAGTAGAATTTGGAAAAACAACCAGCATCATTGGAAAGATCTTTACATTGATATAAAGAATTCCCGAATAGAAGATGAAATGCTCAAGATATGCCTCCAGATTGCAAAAGGGAACTCCTAACTTTGACAATAGAAAAAACCATAAAAAGCATCAAAATTGAAAACTAATTGTGCTACTATGACGGGCTCAAAACTAGCTTTCTAGTGATATCTTGTTTTCAAAAAATGCAGTCTGTATGCCCAAGATATGAGCAAAAATGTAAAGGTAGGTCCAAAAAAAACTCGAGGAGGTGACAGATGGCAATGTAATGCTGACATAACACTGATGTTAGCAAGTGACAAGCCCTAATTTGATGGGAAAATGATTGTCAAGGCAAAAAAAAGCCAGAAAATGACCCCTGACAATTTTTTTTATCTAGCCATTTGAAACAAGACAAAGATAAAACAGTGTCGCCGGTAAAAGAGCCAATGTCAGATTAAAAACCAGTGGCCAAGAATTGGTTGCCATGTGTCAAAAATCATGTAATGGAAAAACATCAATACAAGAAATAATCTTGTGGGATGCATGAAAAATCATCACATTCTCCACAAATAACGAAGATGGCAGCATGAAAAGGTTTGGAGAAGAAAAAAAATAACTGGTGCCAAAAATAAAGTGCTCCCACCAAACAAGTCATTGAGTTGGTGGTCCAAACAATATTCCATATCAACACCCCTCTATGTATGGGCATGAAAACATCAAGAAATCATGTAGATTCACAAGATGAAATAGGGCTCAAGACCAAAAAGTTTCAACATCACCAATTGTGGAGCCAAAAAACACGGGCCAGAAGGTAAGTGCCAATTTAAAGACATGTGAAATCCAAGGCCTAGGCGAAGTCCAAGCTCTCATTAAATGGGACTGCCATTATCAAAGGAAAAAATGATGCATTCAAAGGACAATTACCAAGCGCAACAAATGATGCCTGATTTGATTAGGAAATCTGAGGTCTTGAGTTATGCGATGGATGGGCACAATCATGGGTCTGCTAATGTGATAAAAAAACTGCCAACCTTGCAATAATATGCCCTTCAAAATTGGGCACAAACACCAACATCCCACACAAAAAGTCACCCATCAATACAACTAGAGAGCAACAAAGGGGCGAAGGTAGAAGAAACTTGTTGGTTCATAAAATTCACCCTAAAAATCCAAGCCTTGATCTACAGTGAACTCGATCACCTTCTCTTCACCGTTGCTCTTTCCATTAACAAGGGCTACAAATAGATGTGGAGGTGGTTAATGGGCCACATAACCTAGCTAAGAAATAATTGGCTCCAATAAAGAGTCACTGACCAACACTTTATCTTTATTTTCCTCCCACACATTCCACAAATGAAAAAATCAATTTGCAAAAAATGAGGAGAAATTCTCCTCCACACATCTAAATGTGGAAACTGAGAAAAAGTAGGTGCAAATGAAGACAAGTGTGTGGGCTTTCTCCAAAAAAAACACATACACTTTCTCCAATCAAAAAATGGTGTGGGCCAAGCTTTGATCAAAGGTGTGGTGGCTGAAAAACAACATGGGGCCTATTATCCAATGCCCTCTAATACATGCCACAGGTCTAAAACCAGTGGCTTTACCTTCCTTGCCAGAAAAACCATCCAAAAGAATGAAACTACCAATGATGATAGAGAAGAAGTGTAGTCTTCCTAAAACTTCATTGCTAGTCTTTGGAAAAAGAGGTGTGAGGTTCCCCAAATAGGAACCTGATCTCAAAAATTAGTGTACCACTAACTAGGAGAATGCAAAACAAAAGTGGGCATTGCATTATGACATGTATACCAACAAATCTCATGCACCCTCAAAAAGTACTTCATTCATAATTACCGCTCAAGATTGGTGGAGGGGTCTCAAAAAAGAATGTGTACAGGGTCAAAAATGCCCTTTCCCACCAAAAATGCCAATTAACACATTAACGTAGAGGTTGACCGAACCAGCTATAATGAGTGGGAGCTTGTAAAACTTCAAAAAATCTTCCACAAACTAGCAATCTCCCCCAAAAATAATTGCACAAAAAGATCATTGACTCTGCTTCAATCTGCGTGCCCAAGTCAAAATGACCTAAGTTCAAATTTTTTTTTTGTCTCTGATTTCAACAACATCCAAACTAGATGTATTTTATATGGAAATGGGGGTTTTCAAGCACTTTGGGCTCAATGATGATGTCCGTTTGGGCTCGTAATGCTTCAAAAAAAATGTCCCCCTAGATCCAATAAAACAATCCTATGAAAGCTCAGATCTGAAAACCAATACCAAAACTCTTGAGAACATAACATGAGCATGAAGATATAGAGCTCTGATACCATGTTGAAGTTGATGAAAGATCAACCCCACAGCTCCCAAGAATCATTTGCATGCAAACACTTGTTACGGAAGAGAGAAGCTATGGAGGTAGGAATTGCCAGATCCATAGATGAGACATTCTTGATGAGCAAAAAGATGGATTGCTATTATCAACAATGAATTTATCTCAATGAATGTTTACAATGAGAGATTGTCGTTATAAAGGAGATTGAAACCTTAAAAAGGTCTAACTTAGGTTGCATAATAATAGTTAATAAAATAATTAATTATTATATGCCTAAAGTTTAACTTAAGTAGACTAGAGTTAATTATTTCATATCTAATTACTCTAACAATTTGGACAGTGGGTCCTTTTGCCTTCCACCTCTCCTAATAGGGTTGGCATAACTCCTAACAAGGTTGGAATATCCTTATAGGAATTCAAAGTCTTCTAATAGGGGCTTATATGTATTGAATGTATTTCATTGACTCCTAACAGGATCCATCCTCTTGCACGAAATTTATATATCAAAGTACATCATTTTTTAGGGACCATCCCCACTGGGGTTTTCTATCTAATCAAGGGTTTCCCTATTTAACAAATGTGGTGTTATTGTGTATGGTTATCTTCTTGTGGTTATTACATTTGTTGATTACATGTTTCAAATTTGATAAAGTTAGTAGAAGTTGTTTTGATTGGATAAATGATTCAACCCCACACACCCCCACCCAATCTTGATGGACTTTACTTTCTAACAATGTTGCTATTGTCTTATCTATTTCTCTCCTAATGTTCAATTTCGCTACTAATTGATTGTGCATTCAACATCATCTATTTCTCTGTGCTTTGATTTAGAGTTGGATCTATCTATCAGCTTGGTCTCTTCATTATTTAACTTAATGTGTTCCTAGATAAATCACACATTAGTCAAAGAGGGGCAAATGTAATCACCTAAAAATGGTCCTCTAGACTATGATCCCCATTTCTATCAATTTTGCATAATTTATCATTCACTTATTTTTTATCAAATCATTACTTTATTTCTTATTTGATTATAGCCTATGGTTTTACCACTTTATCCTAAGTCTTTTATTTAATTGAAAGAACATATCCCCTTTTAATTAAATAAATTCCCTTCATTCCTAAGTGTGCACATGGAAAGGCATTTTCCTAATTTTAAATAAAAGAAAAGCATTTTTGTCTCACATGTGAGGACACACTTTTTAAGGTGGGTGGGATCTTCACACATCTTTTTCCTCTTAAACACTACCATTGATCTTGGTTAGGTGATATTCTTGTGCACGTGGATCATCTGAGACTCATTCTCCATCGTATATTTTGCCTCTTATTCCCTATCATCCATTTCTCTTTAAGAGGAGGCTCTATCCTCACTCCCCATTCATTCAAGTTCATGCTAATGTTATGTTGTAGATTTTCTTACAGTCTTGGAGTACTTGGAGTACTCACTCTGCACTCACATTTTCTTCCTTGCATTCTTAGCTTAGTTCCTTTATGCAATATCTTAGCTCACATAGTCTAATTAGGAGATCTTGTAACTCTTTGTTAACTTAGGTTTTGCATTTCATCTAGTTTAGCTTGCATTGCATTACATACTACTTGATCCTTTGATATTGGCACTCTTGCCTCTACTCCTTTTAATCTTTTGTTCTATGGTGCGCCTTGCAAGGGTTGCCTAACTAGGTTCATTTGAGAGTTACCGCATTATCATTGCACTCTTACATGTCATAGATAGAGAGCTACAAGTCGCCTCTTGAGATGCTCTTCATTGTGGGTATTCTGAAGTAAAATATTCTATAGAAGTGTGTCACATTTATACACACAAGACCAAACACATACCCATAAAGTACCATTTCCTGTGTGTGTGTGTGTGTGTGTGTGTGTGTGTGTGTGTGTGTGTGTGTGTGTGTGAGAGAGAGAGAGAGAGAGAGAGAGAGAGAGAGAGAGAGAGAGAGAGAGAGAGAGAGAGAGAGAGAGAGAGAGAGAAGGTTGGAATATATACCAACCAAAGAGTAACTAGCTGATATATTCACAAAACCTCTTCAAAATGATACCTTTGAGTATCTAAGAGAAAAGTTGGTTATTAACCCTATCAAGTTTGAAATAAATAAACAAGGGTGGGCATAAATTTTTGTTCTACAAATGACTAATCATAGTGTGGATTGATGAAGACTTCTCCACAAGGGGAGCAATCATAGAGAAATGATGTACACCTTTGGCATTGTTATCAAAGGGGAAGAAGACCACATAAGATATCAAGAGAGAAAAAGAACAAGAGAACAAGGGAGAAAAGAGAAATCTTGACAGAGAAGAAGCAAGCTAAGATGAGAGTTAGGAAGTAGAAAAGATGAACAAGGCAAAGGGAAGAGAGGAAAACAAACAAGCGCTACACACCATAGAAAGTGAAGAAAAGGGGAGAAGTCAACTAGGACCAAGTGAACCCACACAAACAACCCAAAGTGTTCAAAGGATGTGGAAGCATCATCTTAGGGGGATGTGATCAAGTGTTGCCATTAATTCCAAAGGGGAAGATTGTTGGCATAACTGTCAAAAGTTTAAAGGACTAACTAGTGGAGATACCCATATAATCTGTTATGGCTAAGTTGTCATTGATGTCAAGGTAAAGATAGATCATTGACCGATATGAATCCAAGACCGATGAGGAGCTATGAGCACCTATGTGTGGTTCTATTTCACAAGTATGACCATAGGAATGAGGACTAGCCAAGAAGAGACAATGAAAAGGGAGAAACCACACTTACACTAAGTCATGTTAAGTATGAAGAATGGTGTTAAGAATACATGCAAGGTGGTATAACAGGTAGTCATGAAGAAAGGTTAAGTCGTAATGGTAAGGGGAGGCCAATGGAAAGATACTCATGATTAACATGTCACAAAGTAGGTAGAATGCACTCGGCATTGTATTTAATGGTGATAGCGTTGTCACATTGAGGAAAGATAAAATAATCTAAATATGAATTCTTTGTAGCAGAGCAAGCCATTGAAGTCATAGAGCATTCATGATGTGTGTGCATACATGGTACATATGACATAATGACTCATGATAGTAACAGGAGAACGAGCTAGGTATAGGCTTGATAATTCAAATTTTGGATTTGCAAATTTGGGTTTTGAGCAAAGAATGTATAGACCATATAAGAGAATTTTGTTTCAAGGAAAAAGGATAGAATTCGAATTGAATAGCAAAAGTGTTGCAAAGATGAGCTAAGTGTAATCTCAAGAAGAGAAGTCTGACATGGAGAAGTTAAGAATATAGTGTGAAAGATAGTGTGTCGAGGAGAAGCTAGTGTGCCTGATCAACACAAGTGACAAAACATGCAATAGTTAGTAGAGTCAAGCATGTAAATGACCGTGTTTGAGTTACAAAGATCAGGGAGAGAACAAAAATGTTGCAGACAGGTCTTAGGAGCATAAAAGTGATCTATATCCAAGCTAAGTAAAGTAGTTATTATGATTAGATCATTCCTTCAGTTGTTTTCTAATCACTGCAACAATAAATCCCATTGAGGGTGGACTCTAACAAGTTTATTGTATCAAATCCGCTAATAGGGTGACATTATTTTATGTTTTGAAGTCCTTTAACCAGGCTACTTTAATCAGGAAAGATTCACAGGTCTAATCTAAATCCCTTACTCGGGTGGAACTTAACAATGTCCTTGTAATCTTCTAACAAAGATAAGTTCTTGACCACGCACTTTTAGAATAGTACAAACTTTGTGAGGGTTATCTCACACACCGTGGTTTTTACCCTAGTTGGGTTTTCGTGAGATAAATACTTGTGTTACGTGATGCTATATTTGTCTATATTGTTTTTTTCCCTTAAAAATGTCTGGTTAAATTATAGCTAGCATTAAGAAATAGACTGATGTGAAGAAGGAGATGTGATAAAAGTTGAAGTTATATAGGATACATTGATTCACCCCCCCTTAATGTAGTCACCTATTTGTAGACCAACACGATGGTCTGAGTACTTCCTAGGGAGCAAATCAAGGGAATGTTAGGCAACAAAGTGGAAATGCAACAAATGTTGGTGCTAGTGGAAATACTAGAGTCACATTTCAAAGAAGTCACATTCACCTTGAAAGGAATAAGCAAATTATTTTTTATGGAATTATCAGTCACCCAAATATGGTTCCAAATGAGTTAAGAGACAAGACTAGCAAGTTTGCAAGAAATAATGATGTCACAGGAGAAGAGCAATTCAAAGCATTTACTCATATGGTAAATGATTATGACATGTAGCATGAAGACATATTTATGAAGTTATTTGTGTAATCCCTTGTTGAGGATGTAACATATTGGTTTAGGGATTGCCTAATGACAACATTGGATCTTAGGAAGACTTTGATTAGTGTTTTAAAGAAAAATATGGTGACAAGACCAACACTAATTTTATGTTGGATGAATTCAACAACATCAAGGAATCACCAAATGAGGTTGTTGTAGTTTTCAATAAAATATTTCAAAAGGGAATCAAGAAATTGTTTTAGGTCATGAGATTGGATGAAAATGTGTGTTTGACAACATATTTCAACGATTTTGATGGAAAGATGGCATATCTGTTGAGAGACAAGGAGCCTCATACCTTAACAAATTCTTTTAGGGTTGTTATAAACATAAAGAGCAATTAAAGAGGCTCTAGAAAACTGGGAAGAAGAGATGATCACAAGTTATTTAGCAATAAGGGAAGTAAGAAGGAGTCTACCAAGAACATGGGGATAAAACGCTAGGAAGATGATAATCTTCACAAGGTATTAAATGCTTTGAAAGACTTAGTAGGAGATAATACAAGAAATAAAATAGATGTTGGACTTGATAAGCCTCAGTTCAACAATAATTTTAATACGCAACCAAGGCTACATACATATCCCTAGAATACCCAATGGAAAGATGGGAAGCCAATTCATACTCGTACAAAAAATACAAAAGAGAAGGGTACCCTAGACCCACACCATCAATGTAAGTGAGGATTCACCCTAGTGTATGGCATAGCAATCATCTCATACACTAGAGTATTGTATAGTGGCACAATCTATCTCTACAATACAAAATGAATAAGTTGAAGTTCCAAAACCTTAGGGTGGAAATGATGACATCTATTGTAATATGATTGGGCCATGTTTTGAAGAAATCATTGATGTTTCTAATTATGAACCGCAAGAGATGGATGTGAATTTGTAAAGGTAGAAAAGTGACTCATATCATCAACAAGTTTTTTTAAATGATGATGATGACGACATTGATGGGTAAGGTTGCAATGTTGATCAATTTAAATCCTCTTGAGTTGAGAAGGCCATTTGAGGAGGAAATAGCTAAGATAATCACTAACATGGTAGCTTAGGTCAAAACTAATTACAACCTAAGAAACAAAATCATAGGAGAAGAAAATGGCAATCTTGCTGAACTTTTCATTTGAGAACAAAAAATATAGGTCCTATTGCAAATGGAGCAAAGGATAATGTTATACTAAAGAACAAGGACCTAGCAGAAAAAAGGTGGGAACCAAAGAAATAAGAGGTTCTAAAGCCCGAGGTTGCGCTCCTTGATGTAAAAGATAAAAGAAATGAAAAGCCTACTATTCTTGTTCTAAAAGATACAAAGAAAAAGGTTGTTGGCACCAAGACTTTGAGAAAGTTGACAAGGAGACATTAGGAATGAATATCAAACATCCCTACCTTCTATAAGTAATGGTTTGGACCTTTGATGGTTACAAGATGGTTGTGCATCTATTTTGAATAGTGGTTGTAGAGCATGGTGGCTATGTAATTGTTGTGTCACTTTTTAGTACAATTGCGAGGGTAAGGGTGATTTCATTTGAAAAGATCCCTGTGATGTTTTGGCTAGTGTCACTATGCTTGACTTGGGTCTAGTGTAGACCTATGAACACTAAGTGGGGGGCTTTGGCTTTCCTTTTCCTATATGGATGTGGGCTTGTCAACCCTCATGAAGAAGGTTTCTACTTGTTTGGAAAACCATTTATTTTGCAAGTCATTTGATTTGTTCTTTGATAAAAGACTTGGATTAGGAATTCCTACCTTCTCCTGGACCTCAGGTATTGTGTTTCTTGGTGGAGCTTCCTCATGTGGGAATCTTGATGTGTTGGAGGCTAGGTGCTTGCTTTGTATGAGTTCACTACCTTGTAACTAGGCAACTCTCTACCATGAAGTTGAAGTTGAAACCTACTCTACTTTTCATGGTGAAGTTCATTTTCCCCCTTTGTCAATATCAAAAACATTATCTATTAGAAACCAAAACTATAACATAAATAAAAATTAAATAAGAGAAAATCATATTATAAAAAATATAAGGTATATAATGAAATTCATCCCTAACTTGAGTAAGATTAAAAAGAGTTCCCAAGAATATTAAGGAAAAATATTGATTGGTTGCTTGTTTCTTTGATCTTTGCATACAACTATTTACTTTTTCCCTTCAACGAATATATTAATGTAATTCATATGATTGATAATTTGTCAACAAAAACAATGACATTCATTTTCAATGCAACAAAATAAATAACATGATTAATTTTGAATTTATACATGATAATAATCATTTATCATGTGACAAGATCAATTATCATGATATAAATTAAGTTTAAATTTATTTTATCTTCTTATATATATTTCTAAAATGTATTCAACATCACTTGATTTCATTTATTAATACTTGTTGGTAGGTTAAGTACTATTATGATACATTTTGGATTTTATACTTTAACCAGTGATTAATTTTTTTGGTTTCTACGTGTTCGAATTAATCATTCTTTAATTTTTTTTATAGCAAACTATTACATTGCATATTATAGATGTAAGATTTTTAACTTTATAATTTTTAGAAAATACTTTTCTACAATTTGATTGGGTGAAGTCATATACATCTTATATTGGCCCAATAGATTTTAAAACTAATACTTTTTAAGACTTATTTTTTATTAGCTAATGTGATTCATATTTGTTTAATAGTTTTTGAATATAAGCACGTTCATTTAGATTTTAATATTGTATTTTCTTATTATTATTTATATTATATAATTGTTTAAGAAATATTATTTTATATTATTATTATTAAAATATTACTATTTTTATATTATAATTTATTTATAATATATCAATTATTATATTTATTAATAATTTTTTAACATACTATAATAAATTTATTAAATTAAAATCAAATTTATATAAAAACTAAAGACAAGTATTAAGTCACTATGTGACACTCGTTAACAAGAGAGGCAATGCGTCATAGTTCCTACCTAACGCATAATGTTTGTAGAGGTGTAGATGAGTGAGAATAAGGTTAAATAGTTCTAAATTAACATTGTGAATGCATTAATTTTTGCCTAGGAATGCACTTGTGATCTGATAGGATGACTCATATTTTGTTGTTAAGTTTTCGTGTTATATTATTATATCTTTGAGCATTTAAGCCCAAGAATAAGAGGGCAAAGTCCCTAATATGGCACTAAGTGCTTAATATCATACTATGATCAATACATATGCTTTAGACAAATTTGCACCTTCTACATTGACAACTTAAAATATGTGCAATGAGGAAAGATATCCATACCAATATTTGAATTATAGAACTTGAAGAAGTGATGGAGCTTTTGGAGTATCACATTATATGTTTAAGCATGTTATGCATGCTACTAGAGAACCATAAGTAGTTGGAAAAACTACCCAACTATATATTATTCTCATTTTGATTATCAAATGAAAGACACACAATTTTTAATCATTAGATAGAGATAAATAGCAGTATAGAATAATAAGAACATAAACATATATACAGAGAAAAAAATGATAGATAATATAGAGGAGGAAGAGGAAGAGAGATAAAACAACAAGATAGAGTGATACCAACATAAGTTGTGTGTGTGTGTGAGAGAGAGAGAGAGAGAAAGAGAGAGAGAGAGAGTATTATCTTTCTTAGTAAAACAAATAGTCAAAATAAAATCATGGTTATAATAAAAAATTAAAATATATTATATTTTAATTAATGAAACTAAGAATTTAATTTTTATATTAAAACTCACATATAAAACAACAAGATAGAGTGATACCAACATAAGTTGTGTGTGTGTGTGTGTGTGTGAGAGAGAGAGAGAGAGAGAGAGAGAGAGAGAGTTATTTTTCTTAGTAAAACAAATAGTAAAAATAAAATAATGGTTATAATAAAAAATTAAAATATATTATATTTTAATTAATGAAACTAAGAATTTAATTTTTATATTAAAACTCACATTTGTGTAAGAAAAAATGAAATGTATTGAAATATAAAAATATTTTATAAGTAAAACTAATTGTTTAATTTTACACAGTTAGAGAAGATTTACTATTTAATGTTTTGTATTTCCAATTTTTTTTATAAAATTAAGTAATTTTTAATTATGAAATAATATCCATATAATTTAATATGTACATTTGTAAATAATAAATAAATGTAATACATATAAATTTGATGTTGATGAATAAATATGATGTAATAAATAATAAATTAAATATAACTATTTAATTTTAATACATAGTTTATAAAAACTTAATAATAATTTATATATCTTTTAGAATTGAATTATTTCTTTTTTGTGGTTATTTCCTTTAGTATTTTTTTTGATGTAAAATATAATTATTAATTTAATATTAAAATATATATTTAAGTTTTAAATATATTTAAACGAAATGATAAATTGTTTAAATAAAAAGTTAATAATAATAAATGATATAATTTACAAATTGTAACACTTATCAATTATATATTACAAACACTATTATAAAATATAATTAAAAAATAATATTATTTAATTTATTTTTACAAAAGTAAAATAATAGTAATAATTTAACTACTTTTATTAAAAAATCAAAGTTTAAAAAATAAATAAATTCAAATACAAAGATATTACATATTGAAATTATATTGCTATTGAAAATTGATATTGATTAGACATGTTGTGTGAGGTGGAAGATAACTTGTCACAAATGTGGAAAAGATAAAGTTGTAATTAATGCATTTATTAATGTATGATGACGCTGTTAGAAAAACTAGTATGGACTAATAAAATGAATGAAAAATGTGATTTATAAAATAATGAAAAATTAGAAAAAGATATAAATATTTGAATTTTCATATAATTTTTAATTTTTTTAAATTTGATTGGTTAGTGTTAATGTCATATTAGTGCCCATGGCAACTAATATTCCTAATATTCGTGATTCTATGATACATTTCATTTCGGAAGAACAACACAAACAAATATGCACTATATTTCACCAATTAAAAGTCTACTTGTAAATCATTTATGAACCAACAACTACTCACTTTTTTAAAGGAAAAAGTTCAAAATTAAAATCAAATCAATTATCCAACTTTATTAACCATATATTACAGGATATTAAAGAGTGTACTCAATAGTTGTGCACCTTAACTTCGTGCTTATCAAAATTTTTGTGGAAATTTTAAATCACTCTCTTTTTTGATAATAGCTTACTTGACAAGTCCCTGCTTATAACTACGATTTCAGAGTCACATCATCAAATATGATGTCACATCAGCATGCTTTTTGTCAAAGTGTCCAAAACAGCGCAAAAAAAAATGAGACCAATCATAGTGCATTGGAGACCCCATCCTTGTGCAGCTGACATGGCCTCACACTATTGATTATTTTTTGGGAAAAGAGACACTTTTCATTCACTTATGAGTAATCATCCTTAACAAAAACAACTATGGGTCCCCTCCCCTATGCGCTTAAACATGATTTGAAGACCATCCAACTGGAACGGATCTTATCCCCGCTGAAAGGTTAAATATTCAGATACGAAAAATAATAGTGGTTAGGGTTGCTCGACAATCTCACACGCAGGCAGACATTTCAATGGAGATTCAAGCATTAACCCATCTCTGTAGTTCTCCATCGTTGCTCTCCCTTCACAGACAAAGACAATTTTCCTCGCATAGGGCATCTTCGTTGCCTCAGAGAAGCCTCTGGCGTGGGCAGGGCAATGCTCACCTTAAGCACGGCGTGAGTGTACAATGTGCCCTAACGAAGAACATGAAGGAAGAAATTGTTGGCGATGTGAAAAAGCAGCTGGAGAATTGCCATCTTATAGCAAGCATACAATACAAGGGTCTAACAGTGAAACAATTTACTGACTTGAGGAAGTCCCTTCCAGAGTCCACTAAACTGTTTGTGATCAAGAACAGGCTTGTGATTAAAGCTATTGAGGGCACCCAGTTTGAGGCCTTGAAGCCATGTATGAAAGGGCAGAATGCATATATGTTTGTTCACTCTGAAGAAATACCAGTGGCACTGAAGCCTTACAGGGACTTTCAGAAGCTGGAGAAACTTGAGGCGAATGATTTCGTTGGGGCTGTTTTTGAAGGGAAATTCTATGCACCCGAGGAGTTTAAGGCACTCGAGACCATGCCCACAAGGGCTGAAATATATAGCCAGCTGTTGGGCTCCCTTCAGACTCCTGCAATAAATATTTTGAGCACCCTTCAGGCTCCAGCCAGGGACCTGGTGCTTACATTGAAAGCTTATGTCCAAAAACTTGAGGAAGAGGCCGGAAGTGCACCAACTTCGTAGACGTTAATGTATACGGATGGAGTTGTGAATTTTATATTTGTTGATGGAATCAATTCAATGTTTTATCCTTGTGGATTAGCATGATCAATGTTGTATTTTCTATCTTTATTCTTTGCATTATCTATCAGTGCATTTCTACATTTTCTTAATACAATCTAGTTAGTCATCTGACTACTTTCTACAGACTCTATTATTTTTTTCCTTCTAATTGGAGCTCATGAAATATGAAGCAAGAAGCGCACACAAACTTATCTCGAGGGTCAGCTGCCACAACCTGGGGCTTGCACTCAGCTTCATCGTATTTTATACTCCTCTCGTTTTGTGGGACATTGCGCAGCGGAAATGAGAGTTATGGTAGGTCTCTTTAATTTTTGTCATTTTCATCTGTGAAGTAGTGTCTCATTCTCAGTACAAGCTATTTTGATGTGAATCTTTTTTTTCAAATTGGTACTGTAGGAGTCTCTATGTTGTCTCTTCAACCTTGTTTTACCAGTTATCTTTTTACTCAATATTTAGGTCATTGATTACTTGCAGTAATTTTAAATATTTTGTCTAATCTTGGATTTTTGTAGCATCTAAAAGAGAGTCTTCTGTTTTCCATCCCCTCGCTTTGGTTTTGTTCGAGAGACCATTTTGGTTTTAAGCCTAACTACTACTAACATATGATGTTGTGGGCGTAATGTGCATCCTACAAATTTGAACTCTTACAAAAATATTGTAATTTTCAGCACAACCCAAATTCATAAATTGAAAAAATTAGTACTGCCCGCATCATATCTTGTGTTTCCTTGAAATGTTTTAAGAAGTTAGCCAAGAGCTGCTTCTGAATCTGATGACAGAAATGCAGCACCTATTTACTTTTCTTGACGGGTAGATCAAATTTGGTGTGTTTTCTTGACTCTCATTGTTACAAATTACATTGTGGTGATTCTTTTATAATTTTAACATACCGGAGCTGAAATTTGAAATGTATGGAATCAGCAAGGAAATATTTTTCATAAGAATGATCAGTGACAGTAACCCCCCCCGCATTTAGAATGGTACATGTATATAACATTACCATCTCATCCGACATTTTTTGTTGTGACATTTATCTCTGAGGGCAGATTAAACTTGTGGTCTTGCTCTTTTTTGATAGGTAATGGGTCAAAGAATAGATTAGTTATTCTTATTTGTTGAAATTAATTATAATTATATGTGAAGCTCGAGTAGACTCAAACCTAAGACCTCCTAGATGAGAAACTCACAAATTTGTGCTGTAGGCTTTTGCCTAACTTGTGGTCTTGCTTGCCTGTGATCTATTGTTGAATTTTCTTCATTTTCTCTTTGATTAAGTTAAAATGCATTTGTGCTATTGGTGTGAAGATGCAATCAGTCAACTTTTTAGGCACTATTTATTTGCTTTGAGTGGTGAACTTTTCATTAGGTTTCAATGAATAGGACATAACGTAAATAAAAAACCAAATATCTTCTAGGAGGGAAAGTTGGTAGATTTTGTAGATCTAGGAATAAAGTGGCCCTATATTTGTAGATTTTTTTCAATTCTTCACTCCCCCATTTGATTAGCATGTTACTACTAGCAGTGATTTTTGCCTCTCACAATTCTCTGCAATAGGATTTGGGACTCCATTATCCCAACAGTATCATCTTATTCTTTTTTTGCATAATTTTTATGTATTAGACTAATGTTTGTTTCTTACATAGAGAAGAGGAAGGGAAGGATACATGTATGCTATATTCCAAATGAGCACCACAACCAAAAACTCGTGCAATATGAGATTTAGAAATAAGTGGTAAGTGTGAGAATATCCTTGTGGGCAGGGGAAGATATTTGTCAACTTAGTGGGACTCTATAGTAGCTTCATCTAATTCAATATTTTTATTTTTTCATAATATTTTACCCTTTTCCAATGATGGTTTCTAATTACATATTCAGAGACTCTGCAAACCAAAATTGCTTTGCTGGAAGCCCCAAAACCAGGATCACGTTATTGTCTTCGACTAAACAATGAATCTCTTACTTGCCTATAGTTATATTGCTTGTGCGCCTTTTATCTACACAAGTGACACTTCCAAACCATTGCAAAATTTATATAATGCTTTTCTTGGGCATACTCTTATAGAGAAAGGTGGTTCATATTATCATAATGAAAGGGCCAAGTACCTCACATCTAGTCCATAGATCAAAACATGTAAGACTCATAGGCAATGACAGTATGGACTACCAATTATAATATTATCTTTGATATGCACAGATATAAAGGGGGAACAACAGTGCTCAATCATGAATTTGAAAAACTCATCTGGTTTCCTCACAGGCTACCAAAATATATATGTATGCACAAAAGAAAATATGGAATATTTTTTAGTCTTATAAACATATGTTTAAACTTATAGAAAACACTAGAAATCAGATCACAAAGGTAGGTAGTTCAAATAAAAATATTGCCGATTTCATTCAAAAAAATTTAAAACTTTAAAAGTAGATATTGTTGAAGATTGTAGTTGCGATAGAGATCTTTATCTCTGATTTTATGAAATAGAAGTATGTTTGTTATGACCGTTATGGTCATCTTCTGCTGAAAGAGACATTCGTGATAATATTTAAGATAATATCATATAATAAGACATGTGTCATACTATGAAATAGAAATATGTTTGTTATGACCGTTATGGTCATCTTCAGCTGAAAGAGACACTTGTGATAATATTTAAGATAATATCATATAAAAAGACATGTGTCATATGTCATGCAAAGAGGCATGTGTATGGAAATATGAAGTGTTGTATATTTGGCAATTTGAAGGGTCTTGCAATTGGGATTTTGTTGGTTAGCAGTTTGTTCTCCTATTGGATTTTATAATCTTGGCTCTTTGATACCCAATGCTTGGAGACAAAAGGATGTTTACCAACAAATGGGTTAGTGTATGGATTTTATCATTGCCCTCTGAATTGACTAGGTACAACTCCCTATGGTTTGTAATGATATGCAACGAATAGAAATATGTTTGTTATGACCGTTATGGTCATCTTCAGCTGAAAGAGACACTTGTGATAATATTTAAGATAATATCATATAAAAAGACATGTGTCATACGCTATGCAAAGAGGCATGCGTATGGAAATATGAAGTGTTGTATATTTGGCAATTTGAAGGGTCTTACAGTTGGGATTTTGTTGGTTAGCAGTTTGTTCTTCTATTAGATTTTATAATCTCGGCTCTTTGATACCCAATGCTTGGAGAGACAAAAGGATGTTTACCAACAAGTGGGTTAGTGTATGTATTTTATCATTGCCCTCTGAATTGACTAGGTACAACTCCCTATGGTTTGTAATGATATGCAACGAATATGTTTTTATGAGATCAGAAGTTTTGACATTACAAACTCTTAACCTGAGAGTAGTAAAGCATAACCAAATTGTTTGTAGGCACAAACAATTCAGGCAAAATAGATTTGGACAACCTATCACACCCAATGGAATGACTGTAATAGACTATCTTGAGATTCCTGACTCTTACTTCTATTCTAATTGCAGCGTTAACCATTTAAATGCAAAGAGGAATGGGAGAAGAGATGCTTATAAGGGCAAATGGAATTGCTTTGACTACCAGACTTGAATGAAATGGAATTCAACAAGTTACTAATAGATTCATACACACCTGTTCTTCAATTGCCAATGAAACTATTTAACATCATATGAAATGAACAAGAGAGGAAGCAAAATCGCATATGAAGAAAGTAAATGGAATTACTCCTACTGCAGATATCAAAATGAAATAGAATCCACCTAATTATCACAGGATCACATATAATTGCCCTTCAACTCTTCATGCAAAACTAATCTAAGAACGGGCAACAAAACATGACAAGCAAATAGGGTAAATGGAATTACAGACCAATTCACCATCAAGTTTGCTGACCCTTGCATTATCAAATGAGGTTACCTTTATAGTTTGATGTTATCCTTTCTTAATTCTGGCAAAGCAATAGTCATATAATATAAAAGAAAATGAGAATAAAATATGAAATTATCCAATCTGCATCATGATATCTCTTCTACTGACGATCTTGAGTCCATGGTATTGCTGAAAAACACCTGATGATTGTTTACCTTCATGTAATTCCGTGAAATCCTGCAGAGATATTTATTCTTTCATATTCTGCTATTTGGCGCCAAACTCCTGTATTCGTATTCTAATTGTCATTGCATTTACAAATTCTAATCGTCGATCTTAAATTAACAATCGCGATTAAAATGTTATGATCTCCCTCTATAACTTTCTCCTTGGGTCCCTCCGAGTACACTTGTCTCTCCATCGTGATGTTGCTACGATTATTTTTCTTGTAACTTTTTATGGTGACATAGCGATGAGCATTGATCTTCCTTTAATCCGACGACGGTAATAAAACGATGTTAAGTCTCTTTGTTTTGCGGCGCGGGTCCCTCTTTCCAACTAGGCACATCATGGCAAACAGATGGCAAAATTTTATTGCTTGCAGAGTCTTACATCGGACTGCTTTGCTTTATCTTCTGTGCATCCACCGAGGACACATGCCTTCATGTCGCTTTGTCACATAGATTATGGAACAAACACCTTTATATGACAACATTACGACCTTTGTAGATCTTCTTTGATCTGACGGTTCAAGACATTCAACTTTTGTTTAATATTCAAATGGGACTTGATTTGACAGGTAAGCATTTGGACTTTTCAACTGGCCAATAGCACATGTTCTTTCGTTCAATTTGACTTTTCAACTTTGCGCAGATTAAATATTAACCATTGATTTCATTTCAACTCAGGTCTTCACCACCTTTGACCGTGTTCATCACCATTTCTGCATTTTGAGCGTTCGCTCTATATTGAATCCAACTAATTTTGTTTGTAGCTCATTTTCACGATTTGCATGTTGTCTTGAGACCTCGGTCTTCAATATTCTCTACTGCATTTGCTCTATATATGCCCTTGATTCCTTCATTCTACTTGAATTATGCCTTTAATGGAACACTTGATCATAGAGTTAGGGTTTCTTAGAGATTTTAGGAATGCTTTCATGAAGAACTGTTTCTCAGTCTTGAGTCTTCATCTTTGACATGATTAGGAACAAGTAAACATGAATTAGCAGAGTATCAAGACCTTCTTATCGGGATAATGCATAACAAACCCTCCAAAACCCTAATCACCTAGCTTTGGACTGATGCATTGCTCATATGATTCCTGCATTAGGTTGACTCAAAGGGATGATGAGAAGAAAGATCATCCTATAGGCTATCTAAACTCAGACTCAAGAATTTGACACTTGACTCGACTCAAATCCCTAGAGCAAAGATATAGACTGAAACTTGGGCAACAGATTTGAAGAGACCTTTGTGTTTAAGATGAAGATTCTAAATGCAATCTATTCATGTGATTGCTCAATGTATTGTAGGCAATCAAGTGAAAAGTCTTGTACTCAAACATTTCTTTATATCAACAAAAGAGATATTTTGCCGATGTGGCTGGGTTTTTTCCTTTGAGTGGAAGGGTTTTCCTAAGATAATCTCTTGTGTCTTTTGTATAGGTTTTGTTCTTTCTTATTGCTGTTTATCCTAATTTCTGTGCAAAACTCCAACATGGTATCAAAGCCTTTGATAACAATAGTAAAGGAGAATTTATAAGACTATTTGTGTTTGCTAAAGTTTAATAGCAGCTTTGTATTTCTGAACGCCTTCAAGTAGGAGTTTGACTCAGCATAATATGATAGGCGTTAAATTATTTTGTGAACTCACCTCCATTGTTCCAAGTGAATGCTGGACTCTATACTTGGTGCATGGAAAATCTTTTGCAAATCATGCACAGAATATGTTAGCATGAATGCTGATGATACTACATTGGGGGAGTAACCTGAGCATTGGAGAGTACTGACATGTTGCGTTCATGACTGTGTTTGTCAGTGAGGTCAACATAGCACGGTTTCTATAAAGACTGGCTGAGTAGCAGACAAAGATCTTGATGGTACAGAGAATGGTTTGATTGTTTGGTGATGTGCAGTTATGGACAGGTTTGACACATTGTCTTGAAGGCGTGATTAAGTGCGTAGAGTCAGAGTTGAAGACGTACGGAAGTTGTACCTGATTTACAGAGAGCAGTTTAGAGATAGAGTATTAGGAAAGCAGTTCTTGATGTTTGTTTACTAGATTACATTTGAGATGCAGTAAGAAGATGTGTAGTCAGGCAGTGACAGAGGATAGTCAGCTGATGATGTCAACAAGTTCGCAAGCCCTAGTATCATACGTGTGAAGTTTTTTATAGATTGTGAGCCAATAGTGCTATTGTAATTGTAATTAAAAAAATTATCTTATTATAATTAATGTGGAAAGCTTAAAGGCTGACTCAAGGAATTATTTTGAAGATATGGTATAAAGGAAAAATGTTTTCCTTGTTTGTAATGTATGAAGTGTATCCGTTGTTGCAAGAAGTGTGAAGTGTGAAAAAAAAGCATAGTGCTTATTGAATGCGTGTAAGCGATCCAAGGGATTATTGGATGCGAGATTTATGATCTGGTTACAAGATCAAAAGGAGTAGAAGTCTGGTTGACAGGATAGAGAAAGAGGAAGGAACAATACAATACAATTCTAGATCATTTGGACAGTGGGTTCATTGGTCTTGCCTTTGAAGCTACTTGGGCAATGGGTCAGCTGTCTTTTACAACTTCTAATAGGGTTGGAATCTCGTAACAGGGATTAAAGTCTCCTAATAGGGACTCATATGTACTGAATGTATTCATAGACTCCTAACAGGGTCCATCCTTTAACAAGGAATATTTATATTAGTACATCATCTTGTGGGTACCATCCTCATCGAGGTTTTCCCTCTGATCAAGGGTTTGCCTAGTTAACATATCTGGTGTTATTATGTATGAGTATCTTGTTGTGGTTTCAGTTTATATTACTCATATGGTTAAGTTTGCTTAAGGTTGATAATTGTGATAATAGTTGGATAATTGATTCACCCCCCCCACCCTTTTCTTAGTTATATCAATGGACTATATATTTTAACAATTGGTATCAGAGCATCAGGTCCTTGAAGGATAAGCTTTTCAGCTTTGGGAGATTGATGACGAATTTTTCAAAAAGGATAGCCCTAGATTTGATGGGGCCAACTATGACGGTTGGAAGGAGAAAATGAAGACTCATCTATTGTGCATGGGTTTGGGATATTGGATCTTGACAAAGAGTTAGAAGACAATCGTTGAAGAAGCAAAGGTAGAAGGTTGCAGTGAAGATGAAAGAGATCTATTCATGTGTAACATGAGAGGAAGAGAAGCTTTACTAATAACTCTTCCAAAGATGAATACAGTCAGGTAAAATCACTTGAAACATCTTATGAAATTTGGGAAGCATTAGAATCTACTTTTGAAGGTGATGATTATGCAAAGAGAATGAGATTATAGAATTGGATATGTGCATTTCAAGATGCTAAAATGATGGAAGATGAGTTTGTAAGAAGTTATATTGACAGAGTATCAGAAACTGTTGTAGGAATTCGGTCTCATGGTGGAACCAAGGAAGATGGTAAAGTTATATGGAAGATCTTGAAAAGTTTGACACCACCATTCAAGCAAGTAGCTTAATGATTCAACTAGTAATGCCCTGCACTAAGGATTTCACAAAGGAAACATTGCTTAGAAGATTAGAATCAGCAGAAGTAGATCTGAGACAGTCTGGAGATCTAGCAAGAGTCGAAAAAGCTTTCAGTGCCCTGAACATTCGACCTAATTTGACAAGGACGCAAGCACATGAGGAGATTTCGCTGGTAGCAATAGATTTGATGAAGACAAGAAGATTGAGGAAGGAATAGCCCTTCTTGTGAGAAGAGAAAAAGATGGTAAGAAAATCTTTAAATGTTGGACTTGTGATGAATTTGGTCATTATGCATCTAAATGTCCTAAAAGAGAGAAAAAGTATGAAGGGAAGTTCAAGCCTAGAAGAGATAGAGATAGAAATTGTTTGTATGCAAATGAAGATGAAGAATTTGATGAGAAAGGTCAAAGTGAGAGTGATGATGAATTAGGATTTGTGGCTATCAAGGAAGATGATCTTGATAGAGAAATTAGAGAAAAAAGAGTTCTAATTTCCCAAGTGGAAAAGAAATTTGATTGGATAATTGATAATGGTTGTTCACATCACATGATTGGTGATATGAATAAGTTTGTTAAGTTCAAGAATCATGATTGAGGTATTGTTAGAGTTGGTAACAATGCAACCTGTCATATATTTACACTTGATGGTAAAACTAACATTGATGATGTTTATTTGGTTGATGGATTAAAGCATAACTTGTTGAGCCTTGGACAATTGGTGGACAAGGGTTATCAGTTGCAGTTCACCGAGAAGACCTGCATTATCAAAGACATAGATGGTAAGCTAATTGGAACTGGCACTAGATCTAGAGGTAATGTATTTCAGTTGAATCCTACTGAGATGACATGTTTGGTAGCTAATTTGGTTAATAGTTGGTTGTGGCATAGAAGATTTTGTCACATACACTTTGATAATATTGTGAAGGTTAGTAGCACTTTTGCAGTCAAAGACTTGCCTAAGATTACAAAACCTACTAATATTGTGTGTAAATAATATATTTTGGCTACCACAAAGAAAGCATCATTTCCTAGCAAGAAGTTCACTACCACAAAGAAGTTGGAGATCGTTCACATAGATTTGAGTGGTCCCTCTAGAACAAGAGGATTCTATGGTCAAAGGTATTTTATGATTTTTGTTGATGATTTCACTAAAATGATGTGGATAACATTTCTTATTTACAAATAGAGTTGAGAATGAATCTGGTATTGAGATAAAATGTTTGAGATCTGATAGAGGAGGAGAATTCACCTCTAGAGAGTTTAACATATTTTGTGAAGAGAATGGAATCAAAAGGAAGCTATCTTCACCTAGAACACTTGAGCAAAATGTGATTGCTCAAAAAAGGAACAAGTCAGTAGCAGAAGCAGCAAGAGCGATGTTGTTTGAGAATGATGTTTCTAAGGGATTTTGGAGAGAAGTAGTCAATACAACAATATACACTCTGAACAGAGTACAAATCGAGAAAGGTATGAACAAGGCACCTTATGAACTATGGTTTGGTCATTCACCATTAGTTAAGTATTTCAGAACATTTGGGAGCAAATGTTACATTAAGAGAGAGGATGACATTGGTAAGTTTGATCCAAGAAGTGAGGAAGGTATGTTTCTTGGTTATTCATTGAAAAGCAAGGCATACAGATGTTTTAATTATAAAACTAAGACAATAGTTGATTGCACAAATGTAAAGATTGATGAAAAATTTGGAACTAAGGAAAAGATGGTAGCATAAAATTTAGATGAAGAAGAAGATAATTATGAAGCTAATACTTTACATTGGAGTTTTTTAGTTTTCATCAAATCTCATTGTATCTTTTCTGTCTCTGAGTTTGTTCAAAGTTTACTTGGCGATGAAAAAGAATGCGATGTTGGATTAGATTTAAGGATATCTCAGTTAAAAGATTTCTTCTAAAGATCGATTGGGGAAGTTCTATGTGTTTCTTCAACTCGATCTTGCTGCTGGTAAAGCTCTTTATTTCTTTGCATGCTAGTGAAGTTGTTCTTCATTGAGCTCCTAATTCTGTTGAGGATTTCTACATATTTCTATCGTCCAGTCATGCATTTGTTCTGGCATCATAATACACTCACTCTTGCATCAAGTTCAAAATTGTAATCATAGTCGTTATGTGGTGATATGATCTTTATGTGCTGTGTTGGCAACCTTGCATGCAATTTCTGCAGCCTTGGTTATTGATGTGGTGGTATCGTCTCATTATATGGTAGTGTCTTTACATCTGTTATGTTCCTTGATGATTTTATGAGTCGCATCATTCTTTTTGTAATGCTCGTTATTTATCATGGCGGAGTCGACTCAATCGTGTTCCCTCAATATATGGGACATCATCTATTTCTCGGGGGTAGTTGATAGTCGGGTTTTGTTTTTGTGTTCTTCATACTGGTTAGGCCACTGATTCTTTAATATCATCGGTTGATTCCCGCAGTTGCTGTTTTTCTTATTATTATAACTGTCATCGTTTACTCTTCAAGTTTGGGCCATACAATACAACTTGACAAATTTATCAGAAATTTGATACAAAGACTTTTGTAAATTGTGCCAACTCAGATTCGAACGTTTGGAGGTTCAATAAAATGATTCGGGCATGTAGAAACAGATTATGACACATAATTCAAGCCGGGCAAAGTTTTTTTTGGGTCAAAGTGATACATAGGCTGGCTTGTATTCGAGAATCAGGTACACAGATTGAGGTTAATTACATCTACTCAGAAAAGGAATTTGTTACAACAATCCAGTTTGGTGAAGAAGGAAAAGAGCGATGTGATCATGTTTGAGGCCAATAGAAAGATTTCTATGTGCTGGTAGGGCTATGATCGACCACAATCATCTTCTGTGACACAAGGATTTGAAACCTCACTCTTCTGGGATTTTTTTATTGCAGTGGTGCAGGCCAATTCCTTGCTCGAAGATTAGGGACATGTGTTGAATAGCACCTTTGCTACATAAATTGGCATCTTTTATGGCCACGGAGGTCATGAAGCTTCCAAATTTATCAATTGCCATTTGTTTCCTCTTGTTGAAAGAGTCCATGTTGGTTTCTGCCCATACTTTTGCATATAATTTATACTGTTGTGGCAGAATAAGCCCTTCATATCTCTGCTGCTGGTTTCATGATCTTCGATTCATCTCCTGAAGATCATCTTGTGTTTATGTGTTGGTCTCTTCTTGATGAGAAGTTTATTTGTTTGCCGGCTTTTGAAAGGGAAGATTATTATTCATGTGCAATAATTCATTTTTGCGTGTCTAGATGTGTATTTGTATTCATGGGTGACAAGTAGTGGCGCTTTGAATTTGTAGAGGGGTGAGGCCTGTCACTAGCATCTACCAAGTAGAGAAAGCAATTTGCAAAACTGTTCTGTCAACGGTATTAATATCTGCAGATAATATTCATCCACAGAGGATATGTCAACCAGCAGCTGTTTGGAGAAAAATCATGGCTAGAGCCAAGGGACGGCTGGCAGCTAGTCACTCGGGATCATTGGGCAAATTCAGGTGATAGGGATATCGATGTGGCTGTGCTTTGTGGAAGTCCCAGTCTTTGCAGAGAAGAATTATTGTCTAGGTTCCCATCATTGTCGAATATACTAAAAAATTTTAAATGACCTCTTTGGAAATCTCTCTGTCCCTCGATTGTCTCCAACTAGATCTATTGTTGTGTCCTAGAGTTTTCCTCACCGCTCCAATATGCGAGCTACTCTTCTCCATACTGTTTTCGTTAGTGGAAAATTTCATCGAGATGGAAAATCCGACAGGCCCAACAGATGAACTTTAAATAAAGACTGGAACCAAACTTGTCACGACTCCCTGTGTTGAGCATGGCGACACTCTTCTGTTTTGGTAACTACATATGGTATCTGAGTTGTGCAATCAACTTGCCAGGATTACTCTTGCTGCACAAGATATACATTCTGAGAAAAGCTTTAAGCAACTTGGAGATTACTTAAATAGTATCAAAAAGTCTGTGTGAGGACTTCTTGAAGAGTCAGGCATTTTGAGACATGAGATGTCGATGTATACAAGTAGTTTCTTGGTATTTCTCTACTAAAATTCATCTGCCAAAATAGCAGAACTGGAGCTTATTCCTATGAATTGTCAACAATTTATTATGAATCCTTTACCATTAGTGCCCATTGATATCGTAAACCATGAAGTAAATTATTGGGAGCTATTCTAAAGTTTTGCTATAAGGCAAATATTAGCAGTGAGCTAAAGTATACTCAGACGATCCTTGATATATTGAGGAGGGTTGTTGGAATCTTTACTGATGATTGTAGTGATGATTGATGCCCTTGTTGATGCATGCGGCTTGAATGGAGGTCTCAGAGTCTCTGTTATTTGCTGTACATTAATGGCAAACAGAAAGTTCAGATTATCATGCGGACTATTCTCCTAGCTGCATTCTCAGATTTTTCATGCAGACTATTCTCCTAGTACAGGAATTCTCAGATTATCATGCATACAGTATTTTTCAAGGGAAGTCTTCTTGAACTATTTGATTTGATCATATTTGCAGATTAAGTCCTATTATTTGTGTGACTGAGAGTTTATATATTCAAGTTGGAATATTTAAAAATTAAATGTAGCCTCTCTTCTATGCTACAATCATTAGGGTAGTATTTTATATTATTTCCTTGATATTGTAAGTGGAAGTGATGTTTTTTGTTAATTGTAGGTAAAGGACGTATTAAAGGGAAATGAGGGGTGCTTGGTGGAATAATGAATCTAGTATAGAATGTATCAAAGGGAAATGGGGCATGCTTGGTGAAGTCTACAGTCCCGCCCAGGTGGCATATTTGTTGGTGACTATGATAGTCATAGAGGTTCAAAGGCAACTTTCTTTATCACTGATAGTCTCTATTGCCATTTCCAAAAATTTGCATTGAGAGCAACAGGGAATATCAGCTTTGGTTGGTGCAATCCGTGAGAGAACTCTTATGCGGCCAATTTGGGAGATTAATGTAGTAAAGTCTACTAGATTTATAGATGTTCTGTGATTATCAACATAATGCAATGCTAGTGTTGAAACTCTTGGATGAGATTTGTTCATTACATTCAGATGTATCTAAAACTGTGGTTCTTAATCATGGAGCATGCCGTGTAAAAAGCATAATTCAGGATGGATCAAGAAACAACACAGGGACACTGTCTTGTGACCAGTTTCTTCTAAAAGGGAGGAGACGACATTTAGAGGGAGCTTTGAGAAGAAGTCTTTATGTAAGCTGAGAGGGTTGCAGTGTTGCAAGGCCAAGTTCTAAATTACGTGGCAAAAACACTTCAAATGTAAAGGGCAGAATTGCTAGTCAATTTGGATTTTACATTTGGTAGCTTCTCAAGCTTTCTGTAGTCAAGGAGGACAGTCCTAGAATAGTGTGATCTAGGATGCGTGATCAAGGAGGACAATCCTGAATTTTAGCATATCTAAAGTTTCAAATGGTGTGAGTATTCAATCCTCTAAGGAAAGCATAGCAGGCTACCTTGAACAAGCAGGTTAGGAGGTCGGAGCAAGTGCTTAAAGATTCAGAGGGAGCTTGAGCTGCAAAGGGAGTGTGCCAAATCCTTCGCAGAATTTCATCAAGCTCGTATAGAAATGTGATTGCTAAAGCTTTTTGATTGCTCAACATTGGATTCAACTCTATTTGTTGTGATGATCAAAGTAGTCAGAATGCTGCCCTGTTGAGAGGGAGTTTTTGACTGAGAGGGAGTTTCAGCATTCAAATGATCCTTATGTGCTTAATTAGTTCTTCTCCGAGTAGGAGAGCTTTGAGATGCAACCCCTTGTTAATGAGTTCTTCTTTGCAAGAGAAGCTCAAGGTGAAATCTCTTGTTCCACCCTCTACGCTTAGATATGGTGGATCCGCCCTCTGTGAGTAGGTATGGTGGACCACCCTCTTGGAGTGGGCATGGTGGAAATGCATTCTTCTTTGGGAGAAGTTTGAGGTGAAAGCCCTTGTTCCATCCTCTGTGAGTAGGTATGGTGGATCACCCTTTGCGAGTAGGCATGGTGGAAGTCATGTCACATGTGTGTGACTCCATGACTATAATTATATGTGCTTATGAAACAACTAAGGTGAATTATGTTATGTTGAGACAACATTTTTAATGTGATGTGAGTTTATCATTAACATCTTTGGTTGCAACTATGTTTGCCTGCAATTCTAAAGATCCCTCTCTTGCTAAGAGGAGTGTTGAAGATTGTAGCTGCGATAGAGATCTTTATCTTTGATTATATGAAATAGAAATATGTTTGTTATGACCGTTATGGTCATCTCTAGTTGAAAGAGACATTTGTAATAATATTTAAGATAATATCATATAAAGAGACATGTCTCATACCTCATGCGAAGCGACATGCGTATGGAAATATGAAGTGTTGTATATTGAATATTTGAAGGGTCTTGCATTTGGGTTTTGAAGAGACATTCATGTGTAAGATGAAGAGTCTAAATGCAATCTATTTATTTGATTGCTCAGTGTATTGTAGGCATCCAAGTGAAAAAGTCTTGTACTCGAACATTTCTTTATTATCCATAAAAGAGATATTTTGCTGGTGTGGCTGGGTTTTTCCTTTCAAGTGGAAGGGTCTTCTTAGGGTAATCTCGTGTCTTTTGTACGTGTTTTGTTCTTCCTTATTGCTGTTTATCCTTGCAAAACTCAACAGATATGCCTTTTTTTGTCACAGCTGATCTGGTATATACTTTACATTATTATCAACAGAATATAAATTTGAACATTTAATTTTACTAAGGTGATTTATAGTTGTCTTTGGCTCTACCATCCATATCTCCATGCCAAAACAAGTCACTTGATCATAAGAACTCCAATCATAACTCCATGCCAAAACAAGCCATTTGATCATAAGAACTCCATCAATGTTTCCTTAAAACCTGATGTCATTTAGGCATATATTCCTAACTCAAACATCATCCCCCTGAAGACTGATTATTAGCTCTCCAATAAGTGATCCAGGTATCGCTGTACTTTGCAGCCTGCACTCTGGGAAATCAGCATTGAATTGTAGTCGAAGTGCCTCTTTGTTGAAGCAATTAGTCTTCTAATTTACATGTTTTATGTATGTTTCCACATTTTGTATACACAACTTACAGGACTGATGCAGAGATAAACTCAATGGAATAAAAAATAAAAGGAACCAGCACTAGAAAGAGATAGATAACAATATTCTTCTAATTGATTCATCAAATGAACAGTATATACACTTGCTCTCCTAAAGATTTCTTCTTCCTGTAACTTCGTATCCAAAAACTTGACTAAACCTAAACCAAAAAACTCTATTTATACTTGCTAGGACGGTCTACAAAACATTCTAGATTATTACAAAATAGGAAAACTGACCCAAAGATTCCCGCCAAAGCGGCTTACAGAATATTCTAGATCGATATAGAATAGGGAAGAATGACCCCACAATGGTCTGAATAAATCTCAAGATAAGATCTTATCCTAAACAATTTCTGGTGTTCGGTAACTTCTGCAACTTGGTAGAGTCTGAAATGCAGCAACATGTACAATCTTTATGTGGGTGTTCCTGTGCCACGGACAGTCTCAAATTTCAATACTAGACAAAAAATTGCTGTCAAGGTGGTTTGTTGCCTGTTCCTAAGCTCCCATTATTTTATCTACTGTAGTATGCTGCCAAGTGTTGTATAGTTCTGATTTTCACTTGAAGGAGCATTTGCTGAAGAAATCTAGATAGAATGCCAATTCATATTGCCAAGAGTTTGTTGTAGAAGATCAAGAAAACATATGGAGAAATTTTCAATTGCATAGAATTGGAGCAAAGGTAATAATCGGTAGACTTGAAATTAGATCTTTCACCTGATCTTAACCTTGAACAAATATGGAAAATCTTGTAAAGTGAAGCTAGCCATACTATGTAGTGTTGGATTCTTCATGCTGAAGCATGTCATCATCATTATATGAAATGAAAAAGGGGTAGTTAGACAGATATTGGTGCGGACAAGGTTGTGTCGTTTCATTGGCACCATTTCGGACTTTATAAATGTCGTGAACACTTATGTATTTTGGCATCATTATCATTATTTGAGATATCATTGTTGTATATGGAAAGTATTTGATAAATGAATAGTATTTTGCATTGATTATATGTTCCTTCTTATTCATCGACGGGCTGAACATTTCGTGCTGTTGCTAGTTCAAATTCAGGGTAGTATGGAAGGATGAAGATAAATGGGAAAAACAGTACAAGACAACTAGAAGACGAATGACGACGACAAAACAAATTTTTTTGAAGGAGAGCACGAGGCAGCACAAAACTTTCACATTTTGTATCATGTAGGTCTGGAAACTTTCGTACGAAGAGAAGTCGCTGAGAACGGGGTTACGCCAGACAATATGTGGGATGATATGCACGCGAGCCCAACCATGAACAAATTTTTGGACCAACTTCCTCATCTGATTACCCAAGCCTATGTAGCACAAAAGAGACGTAGGGAGGAAGTAGAACATGAGGAATGGCGTTAGGAGACCCTCAAGAAATTCTATGAGGAGAGAGCCGCACGGCGTCAAAAAACTGAACCATGAGCTATTGCGCCATGGTGTCAAGAGCACTCAGAAGTCTGTAATTGTTGTTGCATAAGTTGACACATTATGTATACATAGTCAATAAATAAAAGAGTGTTCTGTTTTGTTTTGTTTTATAATGGTATATGTCAAATGCCCAATCTTTTAAATAAGAATAGGAATTTGAGGGAAGAAATCAACAAATAACAAACTGTGGGTGGCGAAGTTGAACGATGACGGAGAATAAGACAACTCACCGGGGAATGGACTGAGGGGCAGCCAGAGGAATCACCTAGTGTGGTGCTCGTAGTGGGGTTCACAGGAACCAACGAAGGGTGCCACAGTTCAGCGGAACGACGGGGATGGAGCAATGAAGAGTTGCTCAAGGAAACACGACATAGATTAGCAGTGCTTGAGGAGACAAAGGAGCAATTTTTACATTCATCATGTACACCACTACGAGAGAGAACTTGTGAAGAAGTAGGAGAGGAGGTGAGGCCAACAGAAGACACCGAGGCAAAAGGAAGTGCCGGAGTAGCACTGTACGGTGGTTAGAGTAACCCGTCGGAACCAACTTCGAATAGTTCAGCGATACGATCTAGTGGTAATCAAAGGGCAAGAAGCACAATATCTCAAAAGCAAAAACTCTCGAAGTTTACAGGCGATGGGAAGGAAGATCCAGTGCAGCATTGCCGTACGTGTGAAACGATATGGACAGCCAACTCGGTCACGGATGTAGATGAATTGTTGAACTAGTTTCCAGCGAGCCTATGGGGAGTGGCGGTGGATTGGTTCTTCAACATGGACAAGGCAAAGATCTCTACATGGGATGATCTGAAGAAAGAATTCCAAGCAAAATTTCGATTGCTCTAGGATGACAATGAGGTTGTAGTAGAAATCTACAATCATAAACAAGGGAAGAAGGACACTGTTCGAGCCTACAATCGAAGGCTCAAAGATCTTCTTAGCCGGATGGGTACTCAACTTGCGGATGAACTAAAGAAATGCTGGTTTGTAGAAGGCCTCTGTAGGGCATTGAGAAGGAAAATGAAGATAGTTCCGCCCACATCATACACAGATGCATATGGCCGTGCCTTAAATCTAGAAAGTGAGAGCAAAACAACAAAGAAGAAGAAGAAGAGAAGTAAATCTTTATCCTCTTCCGAGAGATGAATTTTCTGACAAGGGAAATAGTGCAGACAGCGAGGAGGAGCCCAACAAGAAAGTATAAGCACTCCAAAAAGACTTAGAGCGGATGAGAAAGGAATTCAAATCCATGATGGGAACCAGTGGCTGCATGGAGGAAGGAGAAATCTGGTATACAGATTGCAAAGAGAAAGGTTATTCAAAGGGAGCGTGTCCCAAAAAGGCAATGTGTGATATCTGTCAGGTCCTAGATCATTCTACAAAGGAATGCCCATTCAACATGAAGACTAGAAGCCAACAAATACTGTTCACATAGGAACAACCATCCACTTTTGGCACAAATAATGAGACCCAAGGCAACAATAATGCCACATCCTGTCAGATATCGCGTTGCCTTAGATTACATTCATGAATGACATCATGAATGGTACCGTGTATGATTGGGCCATGGTCCTCACCGACAAGATGGAGGAGTTTATGACATTACAACATCGGACATTTTTCATGCCACATCATGCCATCACCTTGTTTCTGGAAGCAACCCTTCATCAAGTTCCAGTAGACGACTTTGAAGTTCCACCGAAGGGGAAGTTGGTGCTAGGAGAACCTCCAGTTCTCTACTGGAGAATTTTAGATATGGGTGGAATCGTAGCCGGTTAGAAGAAGGTATTGCAAGGGTTGGAAGCATATAGGGACACAGACAATGGAAGGGAGGAAACCACAGAGAGTAGTGGAGCCGATTCCGAGGAAGAGGGTACCTCGGCAGAAGTTGGGAGCGATGCGGCGGTCAAAGGGTCCACACTTTTCACCCCTCCCCAGTTGCCAACTTCGACACACTTGACAACCACTACCTCGCTCATTCCTTCGTTTGGCCGGAGGCATGCGCCAGTTATCATGACTCCACTGATGGCCACGATAGATGTTATGACTCCATAGACGACCATGACAGATGTTATGACTCCACAAAATGTTTCACCAGACTCAATTGCACCATCAACGCCAGCAATAGAGATAGTAGAGATGCACGTGCCAGAGCCCGAACCTCAAGTTCGACTAGATGTGATTGGCTCTGACACTGTGGTCATCATATCTTCATCTTTGTTGGCTGAGGCCTAGCCATCACAGCCAACACAACTAGTCGAGAGCATTGAGACGACACAGGCAACACAACCCGAGAAGGTTGAGGTGATGGACAAAGTCAGTGCATTCTTGCGACAACAATTCTGACTCATTCCTACAGAAGTCGGTCCCTCCATTTAGTCCCTGAGGCTTGAAGAGGTATCCCCAAGAGTAGCTACCATATTAGAGCCACAGGAGGTGGGAGTACCATAGTCCGAGGATTCGCCCGGAGAGGAGGCGACGACACTGGATGTGGACGTGGCTACTGTAGGAGAGGCAGAGATGGATACAGATAGGGAGTGGAATATTGATGATGTGGGAAAAGAGGATTATGGGTCGGATGAGGATAGATGCAAGGCATACATCAAAGCTATGCAGATTGTGATGGAAAGAGGACACATCGTTGCATATCAGGCTTTGACTCGTAGGAAGGAGTTAAATTTGATTTGAGCTATATTCGGGGGGTCTGTCCTGAGCGTTTTAGCTCCTGCTTTGAGGTCAGGAGATGACCAATAGTGGAAACACCGGAGATGTTGGTTGATTGGGCTATAGAGCCTGAGTTGGGATTGTGCAACACTCCTATGGAGAAGCTAGCACACAAGATAGTGGGGGTTTATAAAGGTGTCTACTATGCTCATAGATCTGCAGAGGGGGATAGGGCATTAAAAAGGATTGGAGCTGAGAGGTCTATGACAGTTGAGAGGGAAACTAGAGAGAAGTTAGCTTTGTCTACTTTTGCATACAAGCTAGCAAACTTATCTCATGCTTCCTTTACTGTTTTACAATTATCAATATGGAAGATAAGATCTTCATGTACATACTTCCTCAAAGTACCAATAGCAACCTTATTGTTATGATTCCATTCATTTAGTTTATTACGATTAGATGGTGCAACCATGGTTCCATCAACATAATCAATTAAGCCCTTTTCCATCATTTTACTCTGTGCTCTAATTTTCCATATAGCATAATTATGTGGAGTTAAAAGTGGAAACCTAGGATAACCCATGATGCAAAATAAAATACCATGAGAAAGAGAAGTGCAAGCACTCAAGACACACCCCCCAAATCATTCAATCAAAGATACCCCCCCCCCCCTCGAAATGGATGATTTTGGCACTTTATACTTAGTGCATGTACAATTTCCACTTGTCAAAATGAACCAAAATGGACTTCTGATTTTGACGGTTACAACAACAAATATGAAGCTATATGAGATTGTTGCCCAGATATCAAAATTTCCCAAATCCTTGCCTTTTTGAGTTATGGTTATTTTCAGAATTTGCCTCCTTTTCAGCATTAAAATGGTCTCTTCCCCTTAGAGCTTTTGAGAAATTTCGCCTTTCAAATATCTTTGGCTTGTTCTCAACTCCGTTCCACTTTTTGAATTTTTGAATTCTGATTCCTGAGTTTTAAATTATCAATAGTTAATGAAAGACATCGAAATACGTATTTTCAATCAAATCATTAACCATTAACCTTTAAAAAGGTTAAGGTTCAAGGGCGAAAACACGTATTTCGAACCATTAACATTAACCATTAACCTCCAAAAAGGTTAAGGTTCGGGGTCCAAAACATGTATTTCAATTTGAAATCTTAACCTCTTCACCTCAAAATGGGTTAAGATAAATTTTCAAAATACATATTTTCTTCCTAACCATTAACCATTAACCATTAACCTCATCTGAAAAGGTTAAGGTTCAGGCTCCAAGACACGTATTTCAATTTGAGATCTTAACCTTTCCACCATTTTTTAATAAAAAAAAGAAGGTTAAGATAAGTTTCCAAAATTAACCACTGATCCAAAAAGAGGTTAAGATTGGAATTCAAACTCGTATTTTGTGTTCGGTTATTAACTTCTTTGACCAAGTTGATAAAGTTTAAAAATTAAAGGGTGAATCGTCTCTAGGCATGTGTGGAATGGAAAATGCATATCCAACACGAAAAGATGAAAGCAATGGTTTGAAGATGAGAAGCTAAGACGTATTGCACAAACATATTTTGAATATGCCAAAGACCAAACATGCAATCTGTTTGGTGGAATACTCTCACATCTCCAGTCAGTAGCATTAGGCTTGTTGAGATGTGGGAAGAGTTGCAGGCTACAATGGACAAACTATTTGCAACCTAATATAAAGCAAGGGAAGTTCACCTCTTTAGAAGAAGAAATAATATTGTTCTATCACGATAAGCTTGGGAGCAAGTGGTCTGAAATAGCAAGGAAGCTGCTAGGACGAATAGACAACGATATAAAAAATCATTGGAATACCCGTTTGAAGAGAAGATCCAAAGAAAACATAATACTCAATGCTTTCGCTCGTGCATTATCTTTATACTTTGCCTCTCTTGAGGTGGAAGCGAGAATAGGAAGGCTTTTGATGAACATTGCTGCCACTGGGAATAGCTTTTTTAGCTCTGCATTCCAAAACACTGAGATAGCAGAAAATTTTGTGGGTAAAAAAAAAAAGACGAACATCTGCCGTCAAATAATCCTCACAATTTTGGTGAAGGTTTTTTCCAGGACAATAAATCATTTTCAGCAAGCTTTAATGCTGAATTTCCTAATCAAATTAGCAATAATACTTGTTTTCTAGTAGAATTTGAATCTTATTCACTTCTCAATTTGGTTTCAAGCTCACAAAGCAGAGTAAATGGTGAAGCATATGATCTATTTGAGGAAATGACATTTTATTGGTTGCTAATTGCTTGACATATTGCTTGTAGTTGTAAATGTGAGATCTGGAAGCATAGGCAAGCATGTGAACTATTTGACAAAATTCCTTCAAAGCACATGAGAATTGTATTAAGAAATGAGCCATCTCAAGAATTAAGTGTTCAATATATATAGACCAAGTGTGGATTACACACAAACTCCAAATGCTTGAGAAGATGGGCAACATTTCACACTCTCAGCCGCGACACCACGAGAAAGGAGTATGGGCTTTGTTTTTAGCGGGTTATCTGATGTCTCTTTATATTGACCGCACGTGAACTGTTTGTCAAAATGTCTCAATGAGAACTGGCTCTGAGATCGATATAGTGATATGACATGAAAGATGATGGAATAAACATGGCCAACACATGGCTTTCAAAGGCCACACCACTACTCTGTACCAGTGTTAGGAAAGGGGATTTGGTCTACTATATTTGACCTTCTTGGACACGATGCCACCATTGTTGCAGTCAAGTTCAACTATACCATGGTTCGCAAATATCAAGTCAATGGTTCAAAGTCAATAGAGCATCAATAGGTGGATATGCGAATGGCTCATCAAAATCAGTCTCAAAAGGATTAAAAATTCTATAATCTAATATCAATCGGAAGCCAAGATTGTAGTATCATTGTTTGGACTACAATCAGTGCATGACCAATTGACGTTGTGAATGATTGTTTCTATGTCAATATTCAATATGTCAAACTATGGTGAAGATCATGAGAAGAGTCACCACAAATAACTCAACAAGTCGATGATTCAACCTTTTGAAGACATGTTCCAAGCCGTACATTTCAATTAATGATCTTTGTCATTTAAGGTTAATATTGTAGAAAGGGGGGACTTTTTGGACTTTACAAAAAGAGAACACTATGCTAAAATTTTGATCAGAAGATAATATTTGGAAAGTGTGTACAAGTTTTGTCTTTGTAATCGAAAATTCCTCTTAGTTCTCTTCTTTTGAATCTAAATTGTTAGAAATATTGATTCTCTTTGCAATGAGCATTTTCACGGTATTGTGCAGATGTTTATGAATCTTTGGATCAACATTGTGCTATTGATAATTCTCAAGCATAGATCTTGATTGTTGTTATTAGCAGTTTAAGTTAGTTCAGGAAAGCTTTGAAGTTGTGTGGTGCATTCGTCATCAGTGGCTTTCTATTGATCTTTTAAAGTTTGATTTCATCTTTATTTGAGAAACTTCAAAATTATATCATACGAGGGAGTTGCCCGTCTAAACGTCGAGGAAGGCCGCATATCAATGTGTAGATCACGAAATTCTACCCCAAAACAAAAAAAATGGCTGAAAAAAGGAGTCTGTCTGAGGAAGATATCGCTGTTTGAAAATCACCTTTGTAAATATTTTTCTTGAATCGCTATTGTCGCACCTCCAAAAATCAAATGACTCTAGATTTCACCTCAAATGCCCGATTTTGGTGAAAAAAAAGTCGATTTAGGGGTTTTTTGACCTTCTGAATGTGATGCCAACATCTGAATTGCACCAATAAGCTCCAATCTTTACCTGCAAAAAAAAAATCTCTCCAATGGCTATGTAATGGAACTCCTATGGCTCTGATACTATGTAAGAATTTGGTATAGCTCTGATACCATGTAAGAATTTGCTTAAGGCAAGAATGAAATGCTAAAATCAAGAAGCTCAAGAGATAGCACAAGAGACAAGATATGATCAAATGAAAATGGATATCAAATGATTGGATAATTACATCAAAGAAGAGCCTTGTATATAAAGGCAATTGATATGTCCAGGAGTCATAAAAGAGATAAGCATAACAACTAAGCACATGTCCACCAAGAGTGGATTATCCTCCATTGTGCATAAATGTATGTGCAACAATGTGAGGATAAGAATGTAAAGGTGCATCTCATAAAGAGATGTAGTAGACAACATGCACTCAATTGAAGTGCAAACTACTATGTTGTCTACATGATAACTCATATGAATATGCAACCTCCTAAGTGTCTACATGACAACTAATATGAAAATGCATTAACCTAAGTAAACTTAAGTAAAGTGTAAATAGTAAATACTTATTTACACCAACAGATAGCAATGAAAATATAGTCATTAAATATTAGCAAAAGTAGTGATTGATATTCAAATCATGCAATCAGATTTAATTGGATACTTTACAATGTAAAATATAAATGCTTATAAAGCTTTGCTTTCCTATGATTAACTACCCAAAAATCCCCATGTGGGAATAACTTCTAGCAACTTACTATTTTATTATTTTATTTAATGTGACCTAATACTAATCCTTTTAATGTGGAAACCGCAACATTCCCCTCTTATTACATTAATCTGAACAAGAGTGAACATTGCAAGGGTTTTGAACTCAACCCTTCTAGAGACTTTGATGAAGCGTTTTCACCAATTTTCCTTGCTTGCTCAAGAAATGCCTAATTGACTAGAACAGTGGTTCTCCTGACTTTCTTGCCTGTCCACGTGACATTGAATTGACCTCATCAATGGATCTCTTGACTATAGAACGTGAAACTATTTGCACAATATGTCTATTCCCACCTCCCATTCACAATCAAACACATTTGCTTCGAAACCATCTCCTCGAAGTGTGTTTAATGCCTCCTCTAATATTGCACATGAGACACCTTTCCTTCGAATGCCCACATCTCCTCCAAGTGTGTCTAACACCAGCTCAAGTCTTGTGAGAACGATATCTCCTTTGCTACACAGATCACCACCTATAAGCTTGCACATGAGACACCTTACCTTTGAAAGTCCACATCACCTCCGAGTTTGTCTTGTTAGAGTGGGGTTGCTGTTGCACCAAAAGACCGATCTATTAGTGCCTGATACCACCACTCAACTTATAGTACACCGGAGGTGGCTAAGCCCTTGTCACGAATCCTGAGGGGAGCATTGAACATTTTTCCAACAATCTCCCCCTCAGCATTACCCAAGGGTCTAAGGATTCAAACCTATGACCAAGCTTTGATACCACTTGTTAGAGTGGGGTTGCCATTGCACCAAATGACCGATCTATTAGTACGCTATACAACCACCCAACTTAGAGTACACCGGAGCAAGTTAAGCCCTTGTCACGAATCCCAAGGGGAGCGTTGAACATTTTGCCAACATGTCAAACACCTCCTCAAGTGCTCGACAAATCATATTCAGATCTACCCCCCAAAACAACCACCATTATGCCAAGCCCCCTCTTCTCTTTTGGGACACTAATATATCTAGCCCTTCTTTTTTTTAAGGGCAAATCTGCCAAGTCCCAACTTTTCAAGGACACAATTAGGTTGCTTCTCATGCATTGAACCACCCTTGAGTGAGAAGCTAGCTCAGGATAATAGAAACCCTCCTAAATCTGTTGCCTCAAGACTCCTGTAATGTCTAATTATAACATCTTTGAGAAACAGTGGAGCCTTATCCTTTGGAGGAACATAATTTTGTCCTTGCTTGTGGATGGCCAACAAACAACTCCAATCCATAGTAATCAGCAACTTGGTGCATTAACAGATTCAAATAATCTTCAAGTGTGGAAAGACAAGTATTGTATGTCATTGCCATGTCCACAGATGTTGACTGTACAACCATGTTTACACAAGTCCTTTCAAATCCAGTTATAGCAAATGTGAAAATTTTCACATTCCCAATGGTTAGCACTCTGTCCAATGCCTTAGAAATATCAGACATGGACTTGCTGATGTTTTCAAATTTTCTTCCAGTGCTCAAACAAACAACACTGGCAACAAGTTTAGACCCATATGCTAATGATTCTAAACTTCCCTTTTCTTTTTATTTATATTGCATAATATTTACAACATTGACAAGAAACTGCTAATGTGTATCTTGGATTGTGCAACAAATATGCAAAATGAAACTTTTAAGATGAAGAAGAAAAACCTGATCTCTGACATTGAGAGTAGCTATATATAATGGTCGGTAATAATGAATTTCAATAAAATCGGGAGGAACTTGCTCCAAAGCATGGGTGGAAACAAGGGGTTCCACCATCCAATCATCAGCAATGGAAACCCAACAAACATCATAAATACCAGAAAAACTTCACAAGATATACGATAATACAATCATCTAGGCTCTCCTTTTGTATGAGATCTAAGAACCATTTCTAGCTTCCTTGGAACCCTTTCTTTCGTTCTTTCTCTTCACCACCTGCCATCCATCTTCAACTCTAACAGCTTCTAACTGCCACTAGACCAAAATCTCCATGGCTTCATGCCTGCCCACTGCCTTCTCTGAATATACCTCAGTGGCACTATTCTCCTTTGTCATCAGATGATAGATCTACCTGATCATGCTGTCCATTCAAATGTCCTTTCTCTCTTCCATCTGCATTTGACACTTCAGCTAGATAGGGCACGCTAGGAACCTCAACTGAACTCTCATGTGTATCTTGGATTGTGCAACAAATATGCAAAATGAAACTTTTAAGATGAAGAAGAAAAACCTGATCTCTGACATTGAGAGTAGCTATATATAATGGTCGGTAATAATGAATTTCAATAAAATCGGGAGGAACTTGCTCCAAAGCATGGGTGGAAACAAGGGGTTCCACCATCCAATCATCAGCAATGGAAACCCAACAAACATCATAAATACCAGAAAAACTTCACAAGATATACAATAATACAATCATCTAGGCTCTCCTTTTGTATGAGATCTAAGAACCATTTCTAGCTTCCTTGGAACCCTTTCTTTCGTTCTTTCTCTTCACCACCTGCCATCCATCTTCAACTCTAGCAGCTTCTAACTGCCACTAGACCAAAATCTCCATGGCTTCATGCCTGCCCACTGCCTTCTCTGAATATACCTCAGTGGCACTATTCTCCTTTGTCATCAGATCTACCTGATCATGCTGTCCATTCAAATGTCCTTTCTCTCATCCATCTGCATTTGACACTTCAGCTAGATAGGGCACGATAGGAACCCCAACTGAACTCTCAGTTGGCTTCCTCAAAGGGGGATCTATCAGAGGGGAAGCCACTTTCGAGGCATGTGATCTATCTTCAGCCACAGCTTGAGAAAAACTCATATGTTTCTCATTTTTCTTTTTAGCCCTATAATGCTGATTGGAAACTTTTCTTTCCACCAAGTGGTTGTAATGGATGCTTGCTCATGTTTACAGTCTGTCACAACATGCCCTGTGAGAAAACATCTTCTACATCTAAAGGGAATCTTTTTTTAGTCAATGGATTGCACCCAACAACCATGAGACGATTTGATAGAGTTTTCAGCAAGAAAACTATCAGAAATATCCATTTCTACAAGAGTGCGAGCATAAGTAGAATGAAGAAGATTAGAAGAGTTGCCATCCACCATCAAAAAAGTACCTAACGAATTACCGATTGCCTCCAACAAAGAGTCGAACCAAAGATGAAGGGGCAGATTAGGGAGTCTGACCCAAAGAGGAATTATATCAAATTTCTCTGTAGACGGGCAAAAAATTGGGATGCCAGAGCTTCAACATCAAAGAAAACTTATCCTCCCAACTCCCGAAATGCTCACACATTATCCTGTTTTTGTCCCGGCAAAAAATTGGGATGCCAGAGCTTCAACATCAAAGAAAACTTATCCTCCCAACTCCAGAAATGCTCACATATTATCCTGTTTTTGTCCTGAGCATTTTCAAAAGCAAGAATAAAAAACCCTTTTGTTACTGGATAAATTTGCACATACTTGTCCATAATAGGCCCCCAATGCTCTGGAATCCACAGGTGAAGCTCTTGGAAACTTGGCCAAAACCCTCATCAGCCAATACAGAAAAAACATCGAGATTGTGAGCAATCTCGATCTCTGCCTTACCATTTACCTTCAAATTGATTTCCTTAGAAGTGCTTAGGGCAACGCCATGACCAGTCTTCTGCTGGTTTGAATCAGTGCCCATATCCCCATACAACTCACGGCCTGTCCCTATCTGTGGACGAACCTCTGCACCATTGCTTATTCGCTGGCATTTTCCACCCCAATCAACGTGTCCATCCTCCACCGACCTTCTTGGCTGTCCCGCATGCCACTTCAAAACCCACGCTTGGCCCTTCTTCCTATCTAAATCCTGATGGAAAGTGTAGGTGAGTCTGCCACTGCCACACTGGTTTGTAACTTTCCCTTGATGGGTAACATCCACCTCAGATCCTTTCCTGCCCATCGCAAGCCTCCTATCATGACCCTCGACCGCCGGAGCACACCCATCCCAATGAAGAGACGGCTATTCCCCTTTCTGGAAACAAAACCCCGACATTTTCATCCGGGAACCCAATGACTCCCATTCCTCCGAACGATTAAGGGCAATATTGCCTTGGTTTAACTGGATTTTAGTCCTACAAGAGCCATGGAAGGACACCGAACGTCCCTGTACATTTCCAGAATCCCTAGCCGGAGATTTCAAACAAATCTGCAATGCCATTGAAATTTCAAGGCTATGAGAGTAGCAGTATATTATCTAAACCCAGTGAAATTTATCTTCAGACACCAGAGATACTCATTAAAACTTCATCAACTCCAAATATCAGGAAGCCATGTGCTTCACTAAAATTATTATTCTGCTAGCAACTACTGTGTATTAAGCCACTGCCAAATATTTTATATTTTGAATGTCACTAATCTATCCCTGGATCATCTTCCAATAAGATTTCTGACAAGTGTTTTGCATTTATTATTATGACCCCTTAAATTCTCTGCTATCACTCACGAAGGTCACAGACTTATTGAATAGCAGAAGAAATGGAAAGCATAATAATTTTTTTTAAATGCTCACAAATACATATTTGTTGCCAGACATTCGCCCATCAATCATAGGAACTCATGCAGGGAACAATCATTCAACTTGTATCACTTCAATTTTCTCTCTTTGCTAGAGTCTCAGTGATGCCACCTATCTTAGTAGCGACTAATTAATAACAACGAAAACATACAGCTATAGCAAGAGTCCAGAATCACGACAAATGTTGAGGACTTACCGTTGTTTCATTTCAGGTATTGCCCTTGTGTTATAAAATTACTCTTGTACGGGTTCCAACTCTCCATTGCCACATGCTCAATCTATTCAGTGTGAGTTTAGCGGAATGGTCAAAGATCTAGGATTAGTTTCTTTGGCAGAACGACAATGATCACCTACTAGAGGAATGACTGGCTGTAATACCAAATGAAAATGCAGCCATCAAATCATTGTTGTAGATTAACAAGAGCAGTGATTGATATTCAAATGATGCAATCAGATTCAATTGGATACATTACAATGTCAATTGCAAATGTTTATAAAGCATTGCTTTCCTATAACTAACTACCCAATTATCTTTCACAGGAATAACATCCAGCAACTAATTAGTTTATTATTTTATTTAATGTAAAATCTCCAACAATGGAAAGTAGATTCAAGCCACTTTCATTCCTGGTAACAGCTAAAGTTGTGCAGAAACGGGCTATTTTATTGAAATTCTTCCACTACAAACTTTTCAACCTTGTTCATCAAACTTTAAAATGCTTATCTTTCCATGTGCCAACATTCCTAACTGTCTTTTGTACTCATTCACTGCCGAACTTCTTTCATTTTCATTAATAACTCTTCTCATTCCCATTTTAACAAGATTGACAACATAACCACCTATTACTCCTAGCGACCAAAACTGACTTCGTAAACATTGGACATGGTCTTCAATAACTTCATTACATCCAAAATGAGTTAACAATACCAAAATACTTTTACATCAACAACTTTTTACATTGACAACTTGGTGCCCTGCTCGAGTTTTCTTCCTTAACTTGCCAAGAGTATTCAAAGGTTTTCATCCTTAAAACTCTTAGTCCTGCTTGGAAGGTTTTTGTCCTACTTGATCAAGATTTGGGATCTCCTCCAAACTTGATAAGAGCAATAAGAGTGTTCAACCTTATTCTCTTGTGAAGTTGGAAGTGATTTTGTCTTTCCTCTTTGTAAAAAAATTACTCAAATTCAAAATGGGTTGCTGAATGTATTTTCTAGATTATTGCCGATTGATATTTCTTGATGGATTGGTGAGTAAATGCTTGACTGATGCTTTTAATAATTAGATGCTTGAATGATCACCATATGTATCTAAATATCTTCTCTATGAAGATTCACACCCTTTCTCATACCGGCACTACTCTTGAAAACATAATTAAATTTACATGGAAAGTCACATATCGATGATTTATTCAATAATTCTCTCAATGAAATGATTTGTCACCATCATTGTCAAGAAATGAGTATATATTCCCAAATTGATTGCCTGCTTCCTCCATGTCCTCTTCTCATAGGATGATTTGTCCTTTATACCTTAATCCTTTAATAGTCATAACTCTTGGTTTCATTCCTTTTAACCATTCATTAAACTTAATTTTCATTTTATATTTTAATAATTATTTAATAATTAAATCCCATTTCAAAAAGGGATATTAGACTAAAGCAGAGAAGTTCTAAAAAATTCAAATTATTCAAGAAACTAAAATAACCTAAAAACATATCTCAAATAAAAACTAAAAAGTATCAATTTGGTAATATTTCACTAAAAGGGAAAACGTGGAGGCAGATGTGGCAGCTCTAAATGAAGCGATCGCAACCAAAGGAATGGATCAAGATGCTTACCATAGAGAAAGGACTAATGGCTCGGCATGCTGAACTTTTGGCCAGGGAGGAAACCTTTTGGTGCTAAAAATCTCTTGGAAAACTAATCTCAGTGCTCAATTGTGTTAGTTATGAGTTCTTTTACTTAAAACAACTTGCTAATTCAAGAAATAGGCAAAACCGCATAAAGGAATTTCAAGCATTTATGTATGTAAAAGTTCAAATGGTTTAATATAGTGAATGGGAGTAATATCATTTTCTGTTCGCTGCTCTCAAAACTAACATGGTATCAGAGTTCCGTTGGAAATGTGCAGTGAGGAAGAAATGAAGCAAATAAATGTTCTAATCGTTGACAAAAATTTTACATAATCATAGCAAAAAGGATTTTCTCCGAGTAGAAAGAGCTTTTGTGTGTTTTGTGAGCAGCATGTAGGAATCAGCAGAAAAAGGTAGCAGCTGTATGCATTTTTAAATTTCTAATTTGCTATCGGAGGGGGTAGATCACAAGTAAATTGTGAGTTATGTGTGGCACAATAGAACATGGAATAGTCAAATATAATTTATTTCCCAGCAAGAGAGCTTTCTGGTTTGTCATATTGAATAGCCTTGAAAAGGAAATATTTGATCAGCTTGAGAATTTCCTCTTGGTTCATGGCAAAGCATATCTATCATAGACATACTAAGCTGAAGATTTTATTCTATAGACAGATATACTGAAGACCACGTATATGAAGAGGTGTCATATCCATCAACAGTAGAGCAAATTGCATAAGCTGTCTACTTTTTGCTTAACAAAAAACTGTGAAAAATAGAAGATGAACCACTTTCTGATGCAATCATTAACTTGGAGTGCAACATCAAATATTTTTTGTCTGCCTTAGCTGCTTTGCCACTGTGGTTGAACTGTATTGCATAGTATGTTAAAGTCACTCTTCATATGGGATGTTTGACAGCTTGTTATGCGATTTGAGGATTTGTTTAATGTTTAGCAGTTCGGAAGAAAATAGATAATTACAGGTCCATTTTTCCTTTTGAATGATGCACTTGCAACAAAAAAATTACAAAAAAGAATGTCACTTCTTGTTTTAAAGACGAGGCACACATCTTGAGGGTGTTAGTGAGAATGCACCAATCGAAGTCATGGAGAAGATTGGCAAGGCCTAGCTGACCATATACTTTTACTTGACGCAAAAGGCAACAGTTTGTAGTCTCCTCCCTGACTGTCTAAGCTGCTGCTATGAAATCTCTATGGCCCAAGTCCCTCATTTTATTAATGGTGTTTCATCTTGGTAGATTGTCCACAGGTTCACAAATGCTCTACTGCGGCATATCAATTTCACACATATCTATTGCTCTGCTACAGAAATAAATAGATTTACCTTATAAAGGTTCAGAAAGCTAAAAAGTAAAAAATATTGAAATCAACATAATGAGAGTGCCCCCCTCGGTCTTAGTTCCAAAAAAATACATGGCCTGGATAACATGCTAGAAATCTAAATTACAGATTGAAAATAATAGCAACACCTTATAGAAAGAAAGATTAAAGATACATGCCATTAAAATTAGATTCTAGACTGGAAAAGGTAGTATTTTTCTCCAGCAGCTCTTTAGCAATAATTATGTTTTATAAAAGTTTGTAGCTGTTTTGCATAGAAGATCCATTGTCAAATACCTCGCTAAAGTTTGTGGATGAAATAATTAATAATTATTGATTTCCTTAAGTGAAGCAATCTGTTCAGGAAGACTGCCCAATACAGAAAACTTCATTCCCTCAGAAGGTAAACAAGCTCTTGCTGGCTCACTGTCTCCATCATTTCTGTCTTTTATATTTTCTGTCAAATAAATCTCCTTGTGGGAATTTGAAAGAATATTCAAATCTGAGATGAAATTAATATTTGTCTCACCTTCCACCAGAAATCCAGTATAAACTTGATTTGGTTCGCTGCTATCTAAGACACACCTCTCTGAATCTGCGAGAGTATTTATGAGGTTGCAAGAATTTGCAGAGTTATAAGTCTGCCTCAATCCGCATTCTGAAGAAAGCATTCTATCTTTTAGTTGGAAAAAGCACATCTGACTGGAATCATCACAAATTTGTCCAAGTCGACATTAAGCCAACCCACAGCATATCTTTGTAGGAGTTATTTTAGCTTGCCATCTTCCATAATTGCCCTTATAGCAGCCAAATTAGGAGAACATGGTGAGGGTGTTCTTTCCGTATTATCTTTGTTAAATAAAGTAACCTCATTGCTCTTTAAGTTGTAGCAAATCATTGAGTACTGATTACTGTCCTAGAGGTGATCTGCTCCTGGTCATATTAGTAATAGGCATCACCTTGGACCTGTATCCAAGAGGTGTTCTTGGAGACGAAAATTTCCCATTTTCACAGTCGTTGCTCGTTGCTGGACCTACAGAAGAAATCTCATAGGATGATCCTAAAGAGCTTCTAGGGATAAGCCATTTGAGACTATGACCAATGCATTCACTAAGTAAAATTTGGCACATCTTAAATATGTTTTGGAGAAGGTAATTTCACAATTCTCTTTACGCGATGAGATGTACTATTAACCTGAAGAGGGGAAATATATTCAGTTTTTCCAAATGGAGGACTTCCCATGGTAAATGACAGGTGTTTGGATAGCTTTACCCCATTCTTGAGAAGCTGCATACGATCAAGTCTGACTCAGTGCCACAAGAAAAGGTCAAAAATAGCATAAAATTTCACAGTTCATAAAGCATTCAACTTGAAAATGTCTATGTAAGGCAGAATTTAAGCGTAACTAATATAAATTTAGTTGCATGACCCTTGTTTCAATTATATTGTCAATCAGAATCATAGATATCATTATATGAAGTTCCAGTTTGTATTTTATAGACCAAGTGATTTTCCCAATCTATATTACTTTCCAACATACTTGACATGCATTTCAACATTGAATTTCCTAGGTAATGAATACACACTACAACAAAATTATTGTAGCAACAAAAAACCTCACCTTGCATGAAGGCCAAACAATTGCACGTGTGAAGTGAGTCCCAATTTCATCCATTGCACTGTCTTCCAGTTCTATATCAGAATTCTTGCTGCAGAGGTCTGCCATTGACTTGAGTGGAAACATATTAGATGAGAAGTTTCTTGCAGAAACTGCTAGTGACACCTGCATATTCACATTGATTAAGTACATCTGCAACATAATTCTTCGTGCATCAGTAGTATTGTTTGAATAAAGATTGCCTAGGGACGGTGCAAAAATGAGTCCTATTATCAAAACATGAGTCCTATTATAATAATATGTTACAACTCACCCATAATAGTAGAAAAAGCAAAAAATATCAAACTCCAAGTAAATATTCTTTTTTTTTCCCCCAAAAAAAGTGAAATCACATTAAACTCCTAGTAGCATAGACTACAATTGTATGGTTCCAAAAACAGCTATTAAACTAGGGGAGATTTTGAAGTAGGCTTGGCAAGTATGAAAATGGATAATGGCTGATAAGTAGGAGATATTTTCCACAAGTCAAATTGTGATATTGCTATTAGGATTTAACTGTGCAGTTCTTGAGTCAAACTCATTCACCCATGTTTCATGAGTCATGGGGAATGACTGTTTTTGATTTATATCTAAATGCCATTAAGGGGGCAGGGTAAACAAGCAATTATAAAATTTATGCTACTGCTAAGCAATTTGAAAATTGTGAATATTGCAAGTGGATTGACAAGGCCCCATTTACTAGGGAGCCAACTTATGAGGCTAATACACAATAGGTGCCAAATCTGAAAAATAGGGTTAGACTATGAAATTCTATCCTCTACCATTTCCATCCTATTCATGCATGAATTGGAAACCATGGATTCTTTCTCTCAATTATTGATAATTTGCCAAAAGAGTGAAAATACGTACATACCGCAACACAAGTATCGAGGAAGAACAAGTGTGCAAACATGGCAGCGTCTAACATCCTAAGAGTTGCCCCACTGCTACTAGACCTCTTAGACTCCACCTCGACAACAGATCCTTGAAAAGCATAACTTGAAATAAATCTCGGATATTTCTTGCTTGTTGGTTTTTTGGGATCGCTACAAATGTACTAAGCACTGCCATATTGGTATGTGTTTTCCAAATGGCAGTAATCTCTTATCTATATTGAGAATAAGCCATGAAGAGACATGTTCCTTCATGGGACATGTCTATTTGTTAATTCAATAATTAATATAATAACAAATTTAATCATATATATATATTTCTCTCATATAACAATAAACTTATATCTCAAATATAATGAACACACATATAAATTATTTCATATATTGGTGTATTTGACAAAAGCTACCAAACATCAACACTCCTCATAACTAGGGAGGATAAGCATAATACAATTATTACACCATGGGTAAATATTAGGAATGACAAAATTTTAAGGATATATTTGATCAAAAGATATCTGCCATTTTGATATCATGAGTATTGGCCTTGAAAATATCAACATATGATGTTCATGAAATACTTTGAGTAACATTTTGATATCATGAGTATTGACCTAGTGAATAGCAACATATGATATTCACCAAATACTCATGGCTTGTAGAATATCAATGCATGATATTCACCAAGTACTCAATAAGGTTTGATACCACATCCGATATCATGAGTATTGTTCTCCAGAATATCAATGCATGATATTCATCAAGTACTCAACAAGGTTTGATATCACATTTGATATCATGAGTATTGTTTTCTAGAATTTCAACACATGATACTCACTAAGTACTCATTAATGTAGTGACTTGTAGAATATCAACATATGATATTCACCAAATATGTATCATATGTATATACAAATAACCTATAAATTGTCAATTGATTCACATCTAACTCTTAGTTGTTGATTTACAAGATATAATCCATCATGATACATTTCAACATTTATATAAAATATATATCATGACTTAAGCTATTGTAAGATGGTCACCTTCCAGTAACTTCAACAAATACAAGTGATGATCATTTGGAAGTCATCACTTCTTCATGATGTACACGGGGGGTAGGTTTATTAAATCACATAGTCATACACATGTTATTAGAAGTTTACATGAAGTTAAAAACTCTCTTTGACTCTGGTATGGTCAAAGATCTTCAAGGATCAACTGATTCGCTCCTTCAGATGGATGTGTCACTCTCTTTGAACATCAATCTTCTAAGCTTCTTTACCTTTGAAGAAGTGTCACTCCCTTTGAATTTGGTATTAATCTCTCTTTTCCTGCAATAACATTCTTGGAGGAAAATATGAAAGCACATAGCTCTTATAGTATGTATTAAAAAACTAAATAAGAGAGAGACTATAATAATACTCAAGGATAATAAATAGTTTTGCATAGTAAGACCATTCCATAAATTATACATAAAGTATTTGAGCATATATGCATATGTTCAAACATCTAAATGTATACTTTAATCTATTTTAACATTTTATTTATTAAGATCACATAATAATCTAAGGTGATCACAAAAATAAATGGAAGGAATACTGAAAATAAAAAATACTTCTCATTGTTTTTCTCTTTTCTTTTCCACATCTTTATCCACAACCATTTACCTCTCTATAAATATATTTTTCGATCGATTTGTAGTGGGTTCCTTACCTTTACTTAATCGTATATTTTCTTCCTTCCTTATATATGTTGGAGACTCTTTTCATCGAATACCCCATTTGCATTATGTGTTGTTGTCTCGGTCCAAGAAAGCAATCACTTATCAACTATTAGGGGCTAGACATTCCTCTTCATGAAGAATAACCAACTCTAAGATAATACCCTTCATTGTTCGTAATTGTTCTAGAAGGTTTTACCCATAAAGCGTTTGTTTTCCATAAGATCAAACATTTAGCAATTTTTTTTAGTTCGTAGTAACATATCTCTTGATGTTTGCAAACATCTTTATATGGTCTGTTTGTAGATCTAAAAGATGGGCATGATCGTCTTCAAAACAAACATGAACAATAGCTTCTTGTGGTCTTCTCCTCAAATTTTGTTTTCCTATATACGTTTGCCTCAACAAAATTGCTCGGTAATTTCTTTAGAATATAAGCTATCACGATATGGACTAGACCCCAATGCTTGCTAAAATCATATGTTTGGAACACAAAACATTCATTGTTACCCATCCTATTTCACAAAAAACAAATGCCTCTCCATACCCATTCATGCAGATCATCTATCGCGTTCCCAACATAAACTCTCTTTAATTATGATGATGCTATTGTAACCTCCCCTTCATATCATATCCATGTCTTTATTGTACCTCCCTTACAAAATAACTTGGGTACATAAATATGTCGGCTTCGGTGTTGACATTTCCTATTGACCACACAACGCCCATTGTCCTAGTGGCATCTCATTTGATTTGGTGCTGAGTTTCCTCCGTTAAAGTAAGGTAAAGATGATGTCTTAGCTTTGGACAATTCTAACGATTCCTCATTATGACCTGTAGCCTTGTTTATTCTAGAATGTGTACAGGGGTTCCTTCTTTATTCTCCACTATCTTTTTGGCATTGGCCCCTACTTATATTCGACATTTGTTACTTAGCACATAGACAATGCAATGGCCCACCCAATTGTCATCGTACTCATATGACTGGTTTACTGATAATGTCTTATTGGATTGCACCTTCCTACACCGTTTGTAGATGTTGATGTAGACAGTTGACTGTGATTTTTTCATTCATTATTCCTCATTTGATGTAAACTCTATTCTCTAGCAAATATTTTCCCCTCTTTTTCCAATTCTGGATGTAAGCATAAAGAGTTATACTCCAAATAAAAGCCTCTTCACAATCTTTGATATTACATCCTTAGGACAAGGATCTCTATATTTGTAGGTTTTGATACCATGTTGATTTTTTTAGGATCACTACAAATGTACTAAGCACTGCCATATTGGTTTGTGTTTTCCACATGACAATGATCTCTTATTTATATTGAGAGTAAGCCATGAAGAGACATGTCCCTTCATGGGACATGTCTATTCGTTAATTAGATTATTAAATATAATAAAAAAATTAATCTCACACACACACACACACACACACACACACACACACACACACACACACACACTTGGTGCACAACCTTTTAAACTTTCTTAGGTGTCTCGTCAGCACAACGATCTTTTATTTATATTGAGAAGCCATGAAGAGACATGTCCCTTCATGGGACATGTCTATTCGTTAGTTAGATTATTAAATATAATAAAAAATTTAATCATGTATATTTACATACATACATACATACATATATATTTGGTGCACAACCTTGTAAGCTTTCCTAGGTGTCTTGTCAACTGTAGGTGAGGACGAGGATAAAGATTTTCCTGAACACAGAGACTTCTTTTCTCCGCTCTTTATCAAAGCAATGGTGACTTATATTCAATAGTTTTCTCACAGTTTCACAGGCTTACCCACAAATGACATTGCCCTAGAAGCAGAGAACGCATCAAAACTCTGAGAAAGTAAAACTTTCTAGAAAAATTCATAATGAACAATACTTACAACACCAGTGTAGCTATAAAACTTAAGGTAATAAACCTTAATACATAGTTAAATGTATATAACAAATAACAAACACAAGCAAAATAAAAACTGTTGAAAGAGCATTAATTTGTGACTTAGACTAATTGTCAATTAATGTTATATATCAAAAAACATAGATAACAAAATAATTACAGGAAAAATGTAAAAAATACTGAATGAAAACTTATGGATCCATGGAGAAAAACATTGTTTTTGCCTATACAAAAACAAAGACCAAAAACATCAAAATTCAAATTGCACAATACAATAGTTGTCTTGGATAATTAGATATTATTCAATTAGACAATTGGTAAATAAAATATTTTGGGTTTTTCATGTTTATTGTTGTAGATGCAGAGCATACCTTCCATAAACAAAAGAAATCACTCACATTGAATTTCCAAGCTAGTAGAAGGCACTTTGGTCATTATTTGTCTATTCATAGTTTTGTTCATTGTTGGTTGATTTTAGCATCTTAAAGACTTAAATATATGAAGCCACTAGACCCTATCACTCATGTTTGTTTTTGAGTTGTTATAAAGTCAATGAATGAATTATTTTAATAACACTTGTGAGGCCAAAGTAGCCTAAGGGACTACCTAGAGAAAAAACATGCCCCTCAGAAAAAGGGTCAAGAACATTAGGCCTTTTGAAATTGCTTCTTAAAGTCTACTCTTGGACAGTGATTGTTGATCACTAAATTTGTTATCCTGTCTAATTGTGTTTCCTCAAAAAGAGTATCTAAATTGTCTATTTCTAGAATATCCCCATAGCTAGAGCAGATGTCATTGTATGTTAGGCATTCCACAAGAAAATGTTGCTTGGTCTCTACCATTCCATTGCTGAAAAATAAACATATTCTCTGCTCCCACTATTCCTTTGGTATCATCCATCTACTCGTTTTGCACTTCAAATAATGAGAGCTTGTCCTAAATTGCACTGTGAGCATTTCAACTCTCCATTTGATATTTGATCCTATGTATGCTTTCAACTCATGGTCTCTCGTTGGGTTGAATCCTTTGATATATAAGTCTTTTTTGCATCCATTTTGTTTTGACCTTATGGGACTTGAATTTTTCCTTTACAAAATTTTTAATTCCATCATTGTTATTCGGACATTAATGCATATAAAGGTTTCATTTTTCCACGCATTTCACAATTTGCTTTATTAATGTGCTTATTCTTCTATCAAGCCATTCTATCATGATCAACTTAGGCCAATGATGATTTTGCACACTTCGGATTTTCTTTAAATAGCATAATAACCTAACCACTTCTAAGGCCTCTAAAGGTAATATGTTTATTTTTGCCAATAGGATCCCATAGGGAACCATTGGTTTAATTTTGAAACTACTGATGATGAAATGTTTTTGGATTCTTTCTACTTGTCTCCATTTCTAATTTGACATGCTCTTGCTCCAACTTTCACAACCATAAAGGATCACTAGGGTAACAAACAAACCAAAGAGCATCTTTTTGGTTTTCCAATCCCATAATTCCACATATTGCATCTATGTTGTAACAAATATAGTGCTTTGCAACCTCCTTGAATTCTTTTTCCTTTATATGTTTCCCAATTGAGTTTGTTGTTGAAGTCAATTCCAAGGTATTTGTACTCATCCACAATCTCTAATAGTCTGCTATTGAAAATAAAAGTGTTTTGTTGCCTCTTGTTTATTTTCTAATAGAATCATCACTTTGGTTTTGGTAGTGTTCACTTGCATCTCGACCACATGACAGTAGGCCCCAAGCACCTTCAAGTGTTCCCTTAGACCATCACCAATTTTTTGGAAAGAGATCATCCACATATAGAAGTAACGTAATCACATACTTAGCTAGTTGAATCCCATCACCATTATTCTTGTCTAAACATTCTTCTAACTTATCAATATATAAACCTAACAAGGTTGGTGAGAGGGAGCATCCATGTTTGACACCTATATCGCTACCAAAGCTCTTTGACATCCCATCCTTGTTTGACTTTAGCCATGACTTGCTCATATCATCTATGTGTTTTTGATTAAGGAAAAATAGGTTTTGAAGGGTGTCTGAAACCCTTTATACAAAAGATTTTCAATGGAGCCCAAACAAAAGACACCATATACAAAAGGAGAAATAGGTCACCAACCAACCCCAAGCGCCTTCAAGTGTTCCCTTAGACCATCACTAGTTTCAACAGTTAGAAAGAGATCATCCACATATAGAAGTAACATAATCACATACTTAGCTAGTTGAACCCCATCACCATTATTCTTGTTTAAACATTCTTCTAACTTATCAATATATAAACCTAACAAGGTTGGTGAGAGGGAGCATCCATGTTTGACACCTATATCACTACCAAAGCTCTTTAACATCTCATCCTTGTCTAACTTTAGCCATGACTTACTCATATCATCTATGTGTTTTTGATTAAGGAAAACAGGTTTTGAAGGGTGTCTAAAACCCTATACACAAAAGATTTTCAATGGAGCTCGAACAAAAGACACCACAGACAAAAGGAGAAATAGGTCACCAACCAAGAAAGGGTAACGAGGGTGGCCCTATAGATATCATAGTACATTTCTGCCATCAATTACAGCTCAAAATGGTTAAGACTTCCCACTCCCAAAAGAGTGAGATGTAAGAAGACAGTTTGAGGACTGTTGGGGATGTTTGTGTTTTTTGCCTTTAACCTTTGTCCAACCTTCCTCCACTAGAGAAGCCTCCTTCTCCCACACCAAAGCATCGCCATCTGACCCAACCGGAGAAACAAGTAAGATCACATTTGAAACTTTTTTCGAGGGAACCCGAACCCCAGAGGGAGGGGAAACCGCTGCAGCCAATCAGACAAAGGATCAAGAACAGGTCTAGTCGGTGTAGGGCAACTGGCGCCCTCATCAACCATAGATAAGGGGGCATCCTTAAGAGCAACATCTTTAAGGACAAAGTAATGTTGAACCAAAGCCCCAGACCACCAAGAAGGTCTTTTCTTTGATTTTTTAATTTTCGTGGGGCAACAAGTAGCAATATGACTAGTCTCGGAGCAAACCCTACAATGGAAAGGAATTCCTTCATAGTCTAGAGTCTGAACCGAGGAACCATTAGAGAACTCAAGTTTGATCTTCTTAGGTAGTCCCTTCGACGTATCCACCACCACAAGGATGGGAGCATAAATAGTATGCAAGATATCAGAAGATTTGGAGTCCACCATTTGGAAGTCACCAATGGCATCTCCCATAGCTTCAAGAACCGAGTCCAACCACAGGTGAAGGGGAAGATTAGGGAGTCTAACCCAAAGAGGTAAATGAATAAAAGATTCTGTTGTAGGATCGAAGCCCTCATGCCAGGGTTTGGCTAGTAGAGGGTAACGATCCTCCCAATCGAAGTGGCTACATAAAATAACCCTCCTATCATCAACAACATCAAATTTTACGATGAAAAAACCTCGAGCCACAAGGAAAATCTGGACAGATCCAGAAATCAAAGGATCCCAGTGCTTAGAAGTCCAAGCATGAAGAGCTTGTTGTGAAGGCCAAAATCCATGAAATCTGAAGATAGCAGCCCTCTAAGAGAAGTCTTCAACCGTGAGAGAAATTTGTAACTCTATGTTCAATAGGAATTCTCAGTTCTTCTATTCTAAGCTAGAGTTTGTCATGTGGCATTGTGTCAAAGGCCTTTTTAAAGTCAACAAAGCAATGAAAGGCCTTTGCACCCTGTGTGTTCCATATTTTTTCAACCGAGAATCTTAATGTAACACTATGATCAACATTGGAGTGTTTTGGTCTGAACACTGTTTGTCCTTGAGCTCTTTTACCTTCTGATTCAACCCACTTGCTAATGTTGCATTCAACCATGCTACCAAAGAGCTTCCTTAGGAGGGGATCAATTATAATATTGTGATAGTTTGATGGGTTATATATGTCTCCACTTTTGTTGAAAGGGATCACTATGCTAGTTGTCCAATTTTTAGGGAACCCCTCTTTATTGACATCATTAAAGATGTGATAAATATGAGGTGTCAAGATATCACCGCCCCATTTTAGATGTTAAGCTTGTACACCATTGATGGCTTGGGCCTTTCTCCCCACCAATCTCTTTATGCCTTGGAAGATGCCTTCAATAATAAAAAGTTCATTTGTGGTCTTGATTATCAAAGGTTTTTGTTTATCCTTTTTGCACTTATATAACATCCTTGTGTATTCAACCTAGTGGGGCCTTGTGATGTTGTTTTCTATCTGCTCTTTCTTTTGCTGTAGCTCTTTCCAAAACTTCTTGGGATTTTTTTTTATCTAGGGTGATCAACTCCATCCTTCTCACTCTCACATAAGATTCCTTTTTACCTCTTAACATCTTCTCGTACTAATTTTTGTTCTCTTTTCTCATTCTCTTTCCTAACTTGTAGTCTTCACCAAACCAAGGGTTTCTTGGGAAAGTAATTTTTGCCTCTTTTTTTTGGGTTTGGTTCTTTTACACTTGTCTAATGCCTTGTGAATTAGAGGAACTAAGGTATCTTTACATACACTTTTCTGATATGTGTGCACAACTTCCTCTTTTAGGACTCCAAGTCAATCGTCTAAGAGCGTCATAATTAATTACTAAGGTAGTGAAAAACTTGGTAGAATTTAATGAGCTCATCTATTTTTTTCAATTTGTTTGGCTTGCACTGCCTATTTAGATGTTATAAAAAATGTAATTTTTTAAAAAGCGAAAACCTTTCCTAAGTTTTTTAAAATAAACAATTATTTAAATAAGTGCCTTTAATTTTATCATTAAATAATGATTATAGTTAATAATTACAATAATTTAAATATACACAGATACAACTTAGAGATAATTATTGAATTGTTTTTGATTAAGGAAAATAGAATTTGAAAGGGCCTTGAAACCCCATTACATAGTAACAACAGACCATAGGAGAAACAGTTCACCAACCAAAAAGGTGACTGAGGTGGCTACAAAGATAACTTAGTACAACTCAGCCACTTACACCAGGTTTTGACTAGGCACTTGGAACTCCAAACAAATTTTGAAGGGTGCTTGAAACCCTGTACAAGACTAAAGATTTTCAACAAACGCTTAAACCAAACGAAGCAACAAACAAACGCAGAACTGGTCACCTCGCAAAAAAGTAACCAAGGTGATAAAAAAGCCTATCACTAGCCAAGAGAAAAGATCCAACAAGGAGGCAGGGCCAGATACATCACGATTTGCCCTTTGATTTAGAGCCTTCTTTGCATGATCGAAGATTCATTTCAAAAGGGGGAGCAAATGGCCTAGATTTCTTTCCTTCAATCGCAGTCCAACCATCCTCCACCTTTGCTGCCTCAGTAGTCCAATCCCCTGAGGAAATATAACGCCCTGAGGAAATTGAAACAAACTCCCCCAAAGAGCTCGAAGTCACCTGGTCACCCACAGAACCAGGAGAAAAGTCCAGTGCAGGGGCGAGGACAGGAGGGGTTTGACCACCAACAGGACCAGGATGAACTTCCAGAATCGAGGTGAGAGAGGGACCAGGGGTGTCCTTCCCCACCAAAGAAGCTTCAACAGAGGAAACAGCCGCAGGCAAGGGAGGAATAGAGGAGGGTTCCAAAGTAATATGAGAGCCGACTGGGAAGGCAGGCGTGGCATCCACTTGAGAGTCCAGGCAAGGGTCATCATCCCCAGCGGGGGGGGGGCTTTGAACACAATGTAATGATCATCCTTAGCGTTCTTCCACCAAGAAGGAGACTTTTTTGGACTTGATTTAACAGAGGAGCAGCAAGCAGCAAGGTGACCAGTTTGGTGGCACTTCCGGCAACGAAAAGGGATGCCCTCATAATCGAGACATTGGATCCAAGCACCAAACGGAGAAGCCAAACAAATCTTCGGAGGGAGACCCTTGGAGATGTCAACCTCAACTAGGATCCGAGCATAGGTGGTACGATACATATTGGAAGAAGCATTATCCACAAGCAAGAAGTCCCCAATGGCCTCCCCCACAGCCTCAAGAACAGAATCCACCCAAAGGTGAAGGGGAAGATTGAGCAATCTGACCCACAAAGGGACCTTGCTAAAGGATTCCGTAGACTGGTCAAAGTCCTTGAACCAGGGTTTAGCCATCAAGGGAAATTTCTCATTCCAATAGAAACCCCGACGAAGAATAGCATTTCTATCTTCAGCAGAATCGAACTTCACAATGAAAAAACCCTTAGCAACAGGGAATATCTGAGCGGTACTTATTAAAAAGGGTTCCTAAACACGACCAATCTAGGCATGCAAGTCCAAGAGGGAGGGCCAAAAACCCTTGAAGCGAAAAATAGCAGCCGAAGAAGAGAAATCATCTAGCTATTCAGAGATGTCGTCTACGACATTCGGTTCTAACTCGACAATCACCGAGTTGCTAACAGCAAAAGGCACAAAAACCTTGGACCCTAGCCGTGCATTCAGATCCCTAAAATCATCGTGGGAACTTGACCTCACATTTGAGCCACCTAAGCTAGCCTCGTAGGCAACAACATCCACATAAGTGTAAGCCACAGCCACCGTCCCCACACCACGAGACCTAGCATGAGCAGATGAATTGCCAATGCTAGGCCCAATGGCCGTAGACGAAGAAAGAGCCCCAACAACACGTGTAGATGAGCTCTTCCCGAGCAAAGACGCAAGTATAGACGATGCATCCAGGGAGTCGGGAGGAGCTTGCCCTAGCGCCATAGCCAGGTGATAGTCAGGATCAAAACACCACAGGGGCATGAGACGGGCGTGAAAAATCAAGATCCTTTTCAATTCTCAACTACTAATTATTATTGAATTGTTATAATTACTTGTAATAATATGTATTTTATTGATTTGAAGTTGTGTAATAATGGTTATTTTTGATTAAGGAAAACAAGATTTGAAAGGGCCCTGAAACCCCATAAAATAGTAACAACAGACCATAGGAGAAACAGGTCACCAACCAAAAAGGTGACCGAGGTGGTTACAAAGATAACTCAGTACAGCTTAGCGACTACACCAGGTTTTGACTGGGCACCTAGAACCCAATGGTTAAAAAAGATTAGCATTAAGTCCCTAACCATGAACCACAACAACAGACAACAGGCCAAAAAAACCAAGAGAGCCAAAGCGGGGCAGGGACTCAAGATTTCCCTATCGGTCCCACCTTTTTGAGAACGCAATGCCATGTCAAAAGTTGGGTTGGAGATCTTGACCTTTTTCTTCTTGACAGTTGTCCATCCGTCCTCCACCAAACCGACAGCCTTTTGCCAAGCAAAGTCATCATCTACGCAGCCATCCCCCACAACCCTTGCAGCTTGAGGACATTGGAACGAGGCAGGAACATCCACAGCAAAAGGAACCGCAAGAGAGGAGCCCACAACCGAGGTGGGAATCGAAGGAGGGGACTCCACCACTGGAGGATGGGGAATAACAGATGGCACCACCAAAGGGGCATCAACAATACTAGACGAGACCGCAACCGGGGCAACAACGTCACTAGTCGAGTCAGCCACCAAAGAAACCGAAGGCGAGCTAACAAACCCAACAAGTGAGGCCTTTTGAATCGTGTAGTGATCGTTTAAAACCCCTTTCCACCAAGAGGGAGACTTCTTCGGTTTGGAAATATCATAACAACAATGAGCAACAAGGTCTCTGATTTTGTGACATTTCCGACATCGGAAGGGGATGCCCTCGTAGTCAAGCATTTGAATCCAAGATCTAAAAGAGGAAACCAACTTAATCTTTTCGAGGAGTCCCTTGGAGACTTTAATCTCCACAAGAATGCGAGCATATGTCGTCTGAAACACATTGGACAACGCCGTATCAACCAGTAAGAATTCCCCAAGGGCCATCCCCATAGCCTCTAGGATAGAATCCAACCAAAGGTGAAGGGGGAGATTCAATAGCCTAACCCACAACGGGATTTTATTGAAGGATTCAGTCAATGGGTCAAAATCTTGAAACCAGGGTTTAGCCATCAAGGGGAACTTCTCCCCCCATGAGAAACCTCGACGCAAAATGACATTTCTGTCATCAGTAGATGCAAACTTCACAATGAAAAAACTCCGAGCCACAAGGAAAATCTGGGCCTCATCCGTAATGAGGGGTTCCCATTCACAGGAGATCCAGGCATGCAAGGCCGACAAAGAGGCCCAAAAGCCTTTAAATCGGAAGATAACAACCATGGATGAGTAATCATCCACAAACAAGGCTATCTCATTAGAAATTTCATCCTCAAGATTCAAGTAGATTGGGATGCCAACAACATAGCCTCCCACACCCCCAAAGGTTTAACCGGGGCAATGTCAGCCTCATACGTTGCAACATCAATGTATGAAATAGCCGACCTACCCCCTTCACAATGCGACAGAGAGGCCAGCCCCACAGGATCAAAGCCACCAAAACCAGGCCCAATGGCCACGGACGAGGAATGAGCCCGAGCTAGGGCATCATGAAAGGTCGATGTAGGAGCAGACACTGCAACTGGGGCCAACCCAACAGCCCGCACACCCACAGGAGTGCCTAACCCAGGTGACGGCTTGGACACAGCAGAGACAGGCGCAGCAGGAGAGGTGACTCGCAGAGGCACAGAGACGGGTGTAGCAGAGGTCACGGGAATCGCCGAATAGGCATCGCGCAGAGCCATGTTTCAAACTGTGTAATAATGGTTATTGCTAGAGTAGAGACAATAAATTGTTCTCTTTTTATATATTTAAAAATAGAAAATATAGAAATGCTAATTTATTTGTTACATATTGAATATTTAATCATATAATAAAAAGTATGATATAAATTGATTATACAATTATTATATTATATAATAGTTATATTTATTAATAATTTTAATATACATTTACTTTTTATTGATATATTGATAATTTATATCATATTTATTAATATTTGATTAAATATTCAATATACGACAAACAAATTATTTATCAATAATTATCAATTTGAAAAAGTTGAGATTTAAACAACGCATGGTATTATTATTAATTAGTCCCTCCTTGTTCATATGCATGGAACTAATATTTTTAGATGCCTCTTTCAATTATTTTTTATCGAACTTATAATGTTTAAAAATAAATTTATTTTTGAATTAACTTTTAATCATTAATTCTTCTTTTTGATTGGTTGGATGATGTTAATTATCCTAGGGGTAATATTATTTTTCTTTTCAAAAATATAAAAAATAAAAGACTGACAAATTTTGGAAAGTTCTTTGAAACTGGTCTCTGTAGACGGAATGTGTAGATCCACATCAATTTTACATGGAGAATTACTATACAAGCCTTTCTCAACAACTACACATTGAGCACTACACACACTTTGTATTCAACACAAAGTTATTCTGAGATTTACAACTTCCTATGCTAATGACTGAACAAGTTATTCAATGTGTTCATTTTAAAGGTGTCATTTGTTTCTCAAAACGTTCTTAGTGTATGTTGAAGAGATGAGCTACAAATGTCCTTTAGTCGATTAGTTAAAAAAAATTGAACCTATTTAATTATTTTGACCAAGATGGAGAAATAAATTGCCTATAAGAGATTAAAAAATGAGAGGAAAACCAACTTTCAAGCTAATGAGAATGGCAGATGCTATAGCACACACCCATGTAAGGAATTATCAATAAGCCTTATTCACAGTAATTGCAACAAAATATTAAAAAAATGAAGTCTGTTAGTAAACAAAATTATCCTTTTACAAATGTTCAAGAAATGACTCAAAATTACTCAAATACAAGGTACAATCCATGACTAATAGTTGAGTCATTTGCAATAGCTATGTGCAGTGCTCTCCGAGTTTTGATACAAAGATTCAACTTCCTTCTAAAAGATATTCACTGAATTAAATAACCGGACACTAAGGCTTATCAACACCCACACATAAACATGAAATGAGTGCGGTTATCAGATTTACAGATTAAACATAGAGTGAAAGATTAATATACAACCCTAAGACGGCTTATCAAACCTTTCACATTACAAAAGAAATGAAAGAAAATAAATATATTATTCTTCCATATATGCCTATGTAGACCGACTAATTCATGGACACATATATTTGACATAATAATGCAAAACAATATTTAAAATAGAAAGAAGAGGCTACACGATCGATTTCAACCTGAAAAATAAATATACTTAGATCTTAGGTTTTGATATATTTAAATCCCTCTTAATCTTAAACACAAAAGAAAATAACCATAAGATCATTTTTCCCCTGCCATCACAATCAAAATGCAGAATATATAAAAATAAATCCTTTTCTTTCACTCTGTTACAATTAACACAGATCTACTATGCTCCCCCTGTAGCCAAAAAACTGTCGGTAGTAAGAAGATAATGTTTTTAAGTTTGAAGTGATATTCATCCATGAAGCTTGCAATCGGATTTGATACAGGTGCTCATATTCCAGTTACTTTAGAATAATGCTTTGTTGCTATGGAAAATTCACATGAATGGTATATTTCCTAATGTGCTCTCTAATTCACTTCATAATGTGTGATGTTGACAAATTGACACATCACCACTTGGCTATCACATGATCCAATTATATTGGTAGGAAACGTAACTCTCTCAAATCAAAGCTTTCATCACGTTCAGATTTCCTCATTGGGCTCTTACTTCAAGTTTGAATTTGCATCTGCGAGGACTGTCGATGTCCACAACTTCTTAAACGTCATCTTTTATTATTAGGAAATATGTTACCATAATTTTATGAAACTTGGAATGTCCCCGAAGGAGCCACCATTGAGCATCATGAATCCTTTGTCATTTTTCATGTGAGTTCACTGTATATTGTAGGTTGCCATTCACACTGATACTTCGATGAACATCTTCCTCTCAATATTGAAGAAGGGCATTACTGGATTCCTCCACATGTAGGGTCTGATTAGTGATCATGCAATGTAGCTCCACGTGGCTTGGAGGTGGAGTTCAAAAAACATGTGATCTAGCTATGTTTATTGTCTCCTATTTCAATTGCTCTCCAGCTTGGCAATTGGGTTTTACACATTCTCCAATCGCTAGGATTTATGAGGTTCTTATGGTACTCGATGGATCTTGGTGTTCTTACATCCCTCATATTATCCTTCAATTTTTATCATCAGCCATTTGAGAGTGTGTTTATGCAAGCATTCCGTCAAATAGTTGATCGACGCTGTCCCACATTTTATTCTGCTTTACAACTTCTGTGAGCACGAATTAAGATGTTGCATTTTATCTCCACTGCAAACTAATACTTAGGGTCCGTTTGGCTGTGGGAATAGGAATAGGGGAATAAGAATAGCTATTCTGGAATAGAAAATGGGGGTGCGTATTCCTATTCTGAATTCGCGGACTCAAAAGTATGTTTTCTAAAATAAATAAAACTAGAATAGGAATACGTATTCCAATTCCACCTATTTGGGTGGAATTGCGAAACCTCATTTTTGGGCTAAAATTGGAATACGTATTCCTATTTTATTTTGCATTCCAATTCCAATTTGGTGCACCCAAACGAAAAATTCAAAATTTTAAGAATTTACATATGCCTATTCCGCTTGTATTCCCATTGTCAAATGGGTCCTAGAGTTATTGATGATCACAAGGAAGTCAAACATAAGTCAACCCATAGAGGTGTCAACTCTGTATATGTTCAGAATGAAATGAAATGAATGCTTTTAATGATGTCCATGAGATTCAAGTAGTCAAAGGGACCAAAGAACAACCACACTAGATAATTTTCAAATTTCTTTCCATTTTTAATCTTTGGATATGGATCTTAACAAAAAAAAAAAATAGCCGGCTTTATCTTGTCCACTTCAAATAAGCTATGCATGTTGTCTTCCTCCAAGATGACATCATAGAGAGATAAGATGTTGTCATATGTTGTACAACCCGAGAGAAAATGCCATTCCATTTGAACTACTCCCTACCTATAAAATATGCAAGTTCTCTCCTCCCAAGCCTCTTCCATCTCCCCGTCTCACACCTGAGGTGTTGAGATCTCATCTTCAATTGTGCCACTAATAACCTTGACTTTCCTTTAATAGAATCCGCAAGATACATTTTTTCGCCAAGTTCCTTGGTTGGGTTTAATTCTTTAATATAATAAACTTTTTTTCTACCCGTTTTATTATTCCACATGACACTACGAAACTTCTCTCTGAAAAAATTTCTTATCTCTGCATTTGTGTTTGGGCATTGCTGTAACTTGATGTTCCATTTAGCCAACCATTTTATGTTTTACTTTATCCATATTTTCTTCCTTCAGTTAAGAGTCTCTTCTTTCACAGTTTTCAGCCAATGACGATCCTATATGTTTTCAATCTTCTTTAGGTAACTAAGTAACCAAATTACCGCTAAAGCCTCTAGCACAAAAGCCCCAACCTTGGCCAAAATAATTTTGTAAGGCACAAAAATTTTGACTTTGAGATTACTTGTGATTAATTGTTTTTGAATTCACTCTATTTGTCTCCATCCACATTTTGACATCCCATCCCACACATCTCGTAGCCATAAAGAACCACCAGTGTGACCAACAAACCAAAGAGAGTCTTCTTGGTTTTCCAGTTCCATAGTTCCATTGTCTTGCATCTATTCTAGAGTAAAACTAAAATTTTCTAGCCCCCCTTGAATCCTTTTCACTCTACAAGTCTCCCAACTGAGTTTATAATGGAAGTCAATCTCAGGGTACTTGTATTCTTTCATAATTTCTAGTGGGCTACCTTCAAATAGGAATGCAATATGCTTTTCTTTTCTCCTTAAATAAAAAATAATGACATTGGTTTTAGTAATATTCACCTACATCCTAACTTTTTGACAAAATTGCTCCAAGGCCCCTAAATGATCTTTTAACCCTTGCGCCATCTTTGATATCAAAGTAAGATCATCATCATACAAAAGGAGCTTCACCACATAGCTTGCCAGGTGAACACCCTCCCCCTCAGTTTTATCTAACCAAGCTTCTAAATTATTGATGTACAAGCCAAACAAGGTAGGAGATAAAGGAAATTCTTGTTTAAAGCTAATGCCACTCCCAAAACATTCAGACATTACATCACAAGTTCTGATTTTGGCTTTAACTCTGTCATATAATCTATGCATTATTGCTCTATACTCATCCAGAATGCCCAAAATATTTCATTCAATGCCCTTGTAATCTATCAAACCATATTTTATTTCTTATGGTGTCATGGTTTCTCTATGGCATGTTGAGCACCATTAATCATGATGGTCCAGTGAATCTAGAGACCAGCTACCAGTGATGGACCCGATAGTATGCCTCACTGAACAATCAATAATTCATAAAGCACATGTTGATCTTGTAATGGGAGGGAAAGTCAGCCACATGCATATCTTCCATAGCCATCTTCAAAGGACCCAGGCTCATTGTGAACCTAAGGAATTATATGATTGTAATCAAATCACATGGAGGGTAGCTAGGCTCAGGCTTGAAGCATTGTATAATCAAAATTGTTTCCTCATGTCAAGTTCTAGAATGCAAAGATTACGAGAGGAAGCTTTGGCAGTTTCAATTTTCATTTTTGAATCTTTAATTCCTTCACATATATTTTTTGAATACCCATACGAAGAATCGATAGTCTTTGACTTAAGAACATTACTTCCTCTTTTAACTGCATGGAATTACAAACTAGGTTTGTATAAGTTAGTTATACTTCATTTGCTTGAGTTTTGAAACTTGAAGCTTGTGATCCTGAATTCTTTTGTTTTGCCATTGAGCCTGCATTGTTTGGGCTACTGGACTTCGCTGGACGTGGGATGCATTTTGAAACTACTCTTTCAAGCATCTTTGATGTATTTCCTCATTTTTCACAATTTATTTGCATTGTCTAATTCCTTTATTAGACTACTGCCATAATTTCCTTTCCTACTATTTTTGGCTGTGAACCTAAATCTACATTCATGGGTGGGTGAAGCTGCATGTTAGAATCTTGATCCTGAACCTTGAATAATTACTTATGTATTGAACCTATGAGTCTAATCCTTGAACCATACATCTTGAACCTTCAAACTTTGAACCTTGAACTTTGTGGTTCAAAGTTCGCGTTCAACACAATCTTGGAACACTGCCTCTTCACAAATCAAGCTTTACAAAAGCGTCATTAGTAATAAAAACCTACGAGAGGTTGAAATAATTTAAGAATTCTTTCCACAGGAGTGATTCTCAAAAGTTTAAAACTTGGGTGTTGAGCACAAGCCACTGACAAGAGATGTGAGCCATGAGGGACATGAAGAATCCAATAATCTCTAGTAAAGACCAGTGTCTAGCCATTGGGAAATAGAGTTGGATATAAAGAAGACATAAGGGAGTTGCATGCAGCGAGGAAAAAAATAGGGCAACACACCAAAGCAACTATAGTACTAACAAGCCAAAAACAACTAGACTAAAACTAGGACAACCAAAACTTTATTTACAAAAGGACCTTCAAAGATGCACCCTCGTTCTCATGGGAAACCATTAACTAATTGTTAGAAGTATGTGCTAGTACAAAAAAGCAGTTGAATATGAGATACATTACTCCAAATAACCATACAACAATAGAAATGAGAAATGATCTAATTACCGTGTGTTGGGCAAACCTTTGAAACATGATGTTAGGCCCAAATATCCATTCTTCTCCATAAAATTTTGGCTACAACACTTTGACATAATTTTGAATGAGCTAGGCCATATCTACCTCAAAAAAAAAGAGATCCCAATATATAGGACTGGTATCAATCAACCTATCTTCACAATCCAATTCAAACCTCTAATTTGGATTGTGTGATTGATATTAACATAGGGGTAAAATAATTATCCTTAGCTTTCATTTCAGCTTTCTCAATATCCTCGAATGCCTTGGGCTGTAGAAATTATTCATTAATTTCCATCTGATCAAACTAAAAATATTCATAATCAACTTGTAGGAAATTCTATATTTTATCATTATCATCATTACACATCTCCTGGTCTTGCCGATCTGTCATGCTTTCCTGATCAAAATCGGTAGCTAGAAATGTATTAGAGATGTCGTATATAAAAGGTTCCAATTTAGACAAAAAGACATTTGATAACAAATTTTCATTTGGCTTTTTGCCAACAAGTTCATGCTCAATAGAAGGTGTATCCGGGTATGTCAATGAAGATTGTGTAGTGTGCTTAGTTATGTCTTCTAAACAGTCTTCATGTGCCTCATATACCTTGGGTTGTGATCATTCTTCATGATATTGGGTACAACCAAATAGAAAAGTCTCATTTTCTACTTGTTCATCAAATTGACAAATAACTTTTGTTTGTTCCCCATCAATCCTTTTTTGTTGAAATTGCATTAGGAACTTTAAAAGAAAAAAATTAAAATTCTGAATAAGGGGTAGCCATTATTAAGCACTCATTCAACTTATTTACATCAAACTCTTCTTGATTAGGAGACACACTTAAGCAAGTCATTAGATCATCTGATTGAGGTATGTGCCCATAATTATTCTCAACGTGGAAACATCAACCTCCTGTCATATCAAAAGAATCATTTTGAGATGATGTGGCCTCTTGAAAATCTTCATCATCAAAATCAACATGCAAATGATAATATCTCATCACATTATGGAGACTTCATTCAATTATAGGGGGAATTAGAAAATTTTCTTCATTTAAAACTTTCAAATTTTGATAAAAAGAAGTAGGGGGTGCTAGTTTTGCTATTTTGAGAACAAGCCTTTTTTGTATAGATTGTACCTTCGAATAATATTGCTATTCATTGAACCAATTTTTTTCCTGTGCAACTTCTATACACTTCATTCCACCTAGAATCATGTCATCATCCAACCCAATGGCCTCCTTTTGTGCATCTTGTTATCTTTGTACTTTTAGGTGCTTAAGCAAGAATTTAATTTCATTTTGTAAAGCAACAATGAAAACACATAGTTGATTGTTTTTACTTGGTTGACTAGTTTGAGGGATTTTACCAATACATCTATTAAATCTATCTACAAAATCCCTCATAGTCTCACTTTCTTTTATTTGGATTTGAAAGAAACTTAATAGTAACTTGGTAACATCAACTAGGGGCTTAAGCCTATGAAGAAATTTTACCTCAAGATCATTCTAGCAAGTGATACAACCGTCTTGCAAATTTTGGAACCAATCGACGGTGCTTTCAATGAGTGTCCCAACAAATAGTCTAACAAATATGTTCTCATCCTGCACACCAAGAATCCCATAGATGACTGTAATTGCTCCAATGTGATCATCCAAGCCTTGAGTTGAATTATCAACAAACTTTGGGAAATATTCTCTTGATACTTTAGGTAGGGCTGGATATTGGAGTAAAGAAAATGGTCCAATTTGAGCCCCCCATGGCCAGGCTGCAACCAAACCCATAATATACTAGACTTCTTTTACCAAATCAAATTAAAGTCACCAACCTTCGTCCTCAAGGAGGTAACCTCAGATTTATGAGGAAAGAAAGCATTGGAGCTTCACTTTCTTCCCTAGTAGAGTCGTCAAATATCTATCAGTAAACTAATTTGTCCTTTTATAAATATTCAAGAAATGACTCAAAATTACCCGAATTCAAGGTAACAATCCATGACTAGTAGTTGAGTCACTTGCAATGGCTATATGCAAGTGCTCTATGAGTTTTAATATGAAGGTTCAACTCTCTTGTAAAAGATATTCACTAAATTAAATAATTGGAAACATCTTTAACTAGAAGACACTAAGGCGTATTAAAACCCACACATAAGCATGAAATGTGTGCGATTATTGGTCTGTCTCACAATATGTGTGTGATAATCATGCCCAAAGCCTTACTTAGGAATAGTTCATTCAATTTAATGATTACTTCTCCCACCATGAGGTGCATTTAATTTTTCAACCCAAGGATGTATACTTGAAATGGCTGGCACTATATGTGCACTAGGTTCCTTGAAGAGTCATTATGCTTATGTTGTAGGAAAGTAAAATGCATACAAAGAACCTACACTAGTGCTGCAAGAAAGAAACACACTTAACTCCTTACTGAAATGAATACTGGAAATGAAACTCTATGCTAACCTATATTTCAACCCAGACCATCCACTATAACTGCTCTTGCAGATGCTATAGGAACATTCACAAAGTATGATGCTGCAAGAAGAAACTATAACTTCTATCTGAAATATTGGAAATGCTGGAAGTAAATCTACACTACTTTAACCTAATCCACCTCCCAAGTGGCCCCCCTTGGTTGGCTTCTGTTAATATACTAACACAGAATGTAAACCAATAATTACTTCATTATATTTCAAAAACTCCTTACATAAGAACGATACATAAAACTATAGATAACTCGCTACAAGGTACAAAAATGTTTTCCCATAAAAATTTTCCAACCTCTGTAAACTATTGATCCAATCCCTATAAATAGAGGATTGACACTTATTCTAAAATAAAAAAGAAAACAAACTGACTGAAGATCCGCCAGAGAAGAAGAGGGAAATATAACAACCCGTGGAATAAGAAATAAAGTTTGGGCAATCAATTCAACACAATAGTAAATGCAGAGGGAATATAACAACACTTCATCCCTACATTCTTGGAATAATGACTCCTCCTTTTTAGTAGTTGTGTTTTTTGGTGCCATAATAATTCCTTTGCTGCAGCTGGGCCTTGACGCTCCTTCTTGAATGTTGTTGACCACTCTCCAGCTTCTTCCTTTCCTAGCGAGTTAGTTGCAATGCAAAAATATTTACGCAAATAAGCATAATCAAACTAAATCTAGATATTAGAACACACATTCTAATGGTTATATGAAATACTGCATTATATGTATCATATTGGCAAAATATGACATAACTATCTACCCATGGTTTAACAATTCTATCTGGACTTTATCATAAGTTCAACTGGTTATGAGTTCACAAATGTGCTGGTAGTATTAAAAATAGATTATTAAAATTAATATAAAATAGAGACAATAATTGGCCTCATTAGTTAACACATTTATAGATTAAACAAAGAGCGAAATATCAATAAAGAACCCTAAGACCGCTTATCAAACCTTTCACATTATAGAAGAAATGGAAGAAAATAAATATCTTATTTTGCCATATATGAGTATGTAGGCATGTTAGAAATGTTTATAATAATTGAGAAGGGGGTGGGGGGTGAATCAACTACTCAAGGTCCTTAAGTATTGTTTGAACAATTAAACAATAAAACTCTTACTGTTCCGCTTACCCTTTTATTGCTCAGTCTCTACTGCAAATAAAACTTGTTATTCTAAATATACCATGCTTTGTTGAATATAAAATGTAAAACATATAAAGCATTCAACATAGTTTTGACACTAGGATTTTTACGTGGAAACTCGATTTGGGAAAAACCACGAGCAACATGTCACCAATTTTTCACTCTTTTGAAGTAAGCTCTATTAGGAGCCAACTCTATTAAAGGTTACAATACACACTATTAAATGTGACCTAGTTAAAGGATTTAATCACCCAGTTAGAAGTGACCTTGTTGGAGGACTTTGATCATTCTATATAGAATGTCACCTTGTGAAAGGATTTACATAGACTATTAAGTCTTCCAAAAATGACTGTTAGGTCAACCTTTGTTAAAAGGATTTCAATACAAACTATTTATAGTGATTAGAAAGAAAACAATAGGGTTTCAATCTGTGTGATTACAACTCACTTTGCAAATTCAGATCTCTGTTTGATTCAAGTGCTGATTCACTGATATGCTCTCTGTTGTCATCTCTGTTCTTGATTTTCTTGGCAACCCTTCAAGCAATTAGTCTTCCCCATTCAACAATACTTAAGCCTTCTTGCTCATATTTCACTTATCACTATCAAAAAAATCTCTGCAAGCTTTTTCCTTTAGCTTTGTATTCACTCACACACTTGTGTATTTCTAATCCAGCTTTGTTTGTATGTGCCTCTTGCATAAACTTGCACTCCTTGATAATTTGTTTGGTTTTGTACCTCTTTAAATAGGCAATTCTTTCTTTACCATTTTCCATGATCATAGTAGATCTTAGGGTTTATGATTAGGTTCAACACAATTCAATGTATTTGTCCATCTTCTCGGTCTTCTTCTAGAAACTTCTCTAGAATTTATCTATTAGGTATTTACCTAATCCTTGCCTTGAATTTAATGATCCAACTCATCAATCTTATCTTCAACATAGTTTACATCTCCCAAGAAATAAACTGAGTCATCTAGGAATCATGATTTCCTCGAAGTCATCTTCAACAATAATACTTGACAATCACTAAGTTCTGACACTCAGTCATCTCTTAATACTCGGACACTGTAAAACTTCTTGGCTCCACATCAACTAACTTGCTTGGTCGATAATGATGCTTGGTCAACACTAGATTTGTTGTGATATGGAGCCTAATCAGACTCGAATGTTTATTCGATGCAGTTTTCTCCTCATACTATTTCTAGGGGGGTTTGGGGGTAGTGCCCTGGTGTGCTCCCTATCGCAGTACAAGGTAAGGTCAAGGGGCAACGCCCTCATGGGGGTGCCCCGAAGCCAAAAATGCCCTTATATTGTAAAAGGTGCCAACTACTATTTTTCTATTATTCTAGCCCTAATTTTGTAAGTGACAAAAAGCTTGTATACAAAGGGCTTAGGGTTAAGTATTTCATAATATGTGATGTAAAAATTGGTTCTTGCGGCGGTATTGAGCTATAACGGATTACAGATTGTAATCAGGTTGTAATCACTGGATCACAATAATATTGGACTTTCTGTTTGGTGGATGTAGCCCAGGGATTGGGTGAACCATGCTAAATCTTGGTGTCTTGTGTTCTCTTTTATGCGATCTACTATTTTTTGGTATTGGTAATATTTGCGTGTAACTGTTATTTCTGTCTGAGTTTAATCCTAACAAGATTTTCTTAGCACTAACTATGGCTCAGTTGCCACTAGCATCACTTGATATTCCTTTTCCTTTTACTCTATTGATTGACCTGGTTTAACTTTCTTGACATAAGCAATCACTTTTCTTTATCAAAGTCTATCTAATCAAATACCTATTGTGGCTTACTTTTCACAACTCAACCTTTCCTCTACGTGCTATTGTTATGAGCAATTTCTCAAATCCTCTTCATCAATCAAATAGATATGACATTTAGATTAGGTAGCAATATGTCTCATTAATAGATTTGACATCAATGACAAAATAACAATTGTTCCAATGATAAGTTTCTAACAATATCCCTCTTTGACATTGATGGTAACATCAATATATTCCAACAATCTCTACATCTTAGTAGTTACCATACAATCCAAAAATATTTTCTCCCTTTGAGATAATGATTTCTTTTCTGTATTCATATTCTCCCTCTTTGATATGAATCACTTCTTTGTCTATCTCTCTCTTGTACTATATAACTTTCTCTCTTTGACTTTACTGTTTACCTATCCCATTGTTATCTCTCCCTCTTTAACAATAATGCCAAAGATACTAAGGTTTCTTAGATTCAATATCTTCATACATCTAAATTATGTAGATTTTGTATGTCTGGCTCATTTCTATCACCTGTCTATGACTGATCAGTTATGCTGTAATTGACTATCTACCTTAGGTATGTCCCTAAGTAGAATTGTACTGCATCAATGTGTAAGATATTCTTAGTAGCACATTTGATGCAATGCACCTTGCCTCAAGTAGCTTTAGTTAGGGGAATTACCCCTAATTTAGCTCTAAGATATTCATGAGCATCTTTAGGTAAGGGTTTTGTAAATACGTGAGAAATCTATTCTTTGGTGTTCACATATTCTAGCTTCACTTCTTTATCTTGTACTAGTTCCTTCAAATAATGATACTTGATAACAATGTGCTTTGTCTTAGTGTGCATCACTGGATTATTTGAAATGTTAATAACACTTGCGTTATCACAATAGATGACCACTAGATTTGTAATCTCTTCTTTCATACATTTTAGTAATTATTTGATCCACATAATATTTGAACAGTTCACTGCAACTACCACATACTCAGCTTCAACTGCTAGTTGGAAAATACAATTCTAGTTCTTACTTGTCCATGACACCAATCTCTTTCTTAGAAAGAATGTACCTCAACTAGTGCTCTTTTTGTCATCAATATTTCCTTCCCAATCTAAGTCAATAAATACCTTCAGTTCAGATTTATCACTTCTCTTGTAATACAATCCATACCCTTCTGTAACTTTCAAATATCTCAATATCCTTTTTACAACCATCCTGTGATTCTCTCTAGGATTTTCTAAAAATCTAGCAACTATCCCAATTGCTAAAGCAATATCTGGTTTGCTATGAACAACATATTGTAATTTTCCAATCATGGATTTGTATAAGGTCTGGTTCACATCAGTAGATTCATAATTCTTAGATAGCTTATGTCCTATTGGCATAGGTGTGCTCATTGGCCTTGAATCTTCCATTCCAAAAGTCTTTAGTATCTCCTTGATGTATTTGGATTATGTAATGAAAATACCAAACTTCATTTGACATACTTGTAATCCAACAAATAATTTGATTTCACCAAACATAGACATTTCAAATTCCTTCTTCATTTCATCAACAAATGATTTTCATAATGCTCCTCTTCTTCCAAATATAATGTCATCAACAAATATTTTAGACAATAGTACTTCATTGTTCTTACCATTCTTCAAATATAAATTACTACTATCATTTGTCCTTTCAAAACCAATCTTCACCAAATAATTATGCAATCTTTCATACCATGCTCTTGGTGCTTGTTTCAATCCATAGAGGGCTTTGCTCAATTTACATACCATGTTCTTCTTGTTTGGATCCACAAATCCTTCAGGTTGATCAATGTATACTTCTTCCTCCAGTATACCATTTAAAAATGCAGATATGATATCCATCTAATATACCTTGAAATTCTTGTAGGATGAATATAAAAGTAGAGTTCTAACTCCTTCAAGTCTTTCCATAGGAGAAAATATTTCTCTATAATTTACTCCTTGATCACAACCCTTGCATACCATCCTTGCCTTATTTCTTGTTACTTCATCATTCTCATTCAGTTTGTTTCTAAAAGCCCACTTTGTCCCAATGACATTTTTGTCTTTAGGTCTTGGCACCAAAGTCCAAGTATTGTTCTTCTCAATCTACTCAATTTCCTCATTCATTGCATGAATCCAATCTTCATTCTCCAAAGCATCTTTTATTGTTTTGGGCTCAAATTGTTAGAGTAAGCATGTGTCATCTTTGAGTGTATTTTATGTCATAACACTTGATTCAACATCACCAATGATTTGACTAGGTTTGTGATGTCTTCTCACATATTTTGCTAACATGGGTACTTTCATTCTTTGTTCTTCTATAGGTTCATCTTGAAAATCAATCTCAAGCTCATTTTCTCTTCCTTTTTCAGGTTCTGGTTTGGCTTCTGCATGATAGACATTTGCTATCTGATGGCCAACATTACCTGTTTGTGACTTGACACCTTCAATCTATTGCTCGACACCCACTCTCTACTACTTGGCAATTTGTTTCTCTACAATATTTCCTATCTGCTGAGATACTACAACTTGGTTTTTTTTTCATTAGGAGTGCTTGGAGAATCATTATCCACATAGATGAATGTACTATAGTCTTCAGGTTTTTCTTTGCATGCAATATCACTTCTTTCTACAAACTCATCAATTTTCACATTTGTACTTTCCACAACTTTGTTAGTGTTAGAGTTCAAACATTTATAAGCTTTTCTCTTAGTGGAATATCCTAAGAATATGCCTTCCTCACTCTTTGCATCAAGTTTTCCATTCCTATTGTCTTTAAGTATATAGCATCTACTTCCAAATATTTTGAAATATTTCACATTAGGAGCATATCTATACCATAGTTCAAAAGGTGTAACATTTATACCTTTCTTGACTTGTACTCTACTCAAGATATAGACAATAGTACTAACTTCTCTCCAATATTTCTTTGATACACTCTTCTCCATCATTAATTTCCTTGCATAGTCCATTATTGATCCATTTCTTCTGTCAGCTATTCCATTCTAAGAAGGGGTCCTTGGTGCTGACATCTATCTTTTAGTTCCTCTGTCATTGCATAATATATTGAACTCATTGGAAATGAATTCACCACCTCAGTTAGATATCAAGCACTTCAGACTCTTCCCTATTTATTTTTCAACTCTGGCTAAATACGAGTTGAATAACTGAAAAATATTAGATTTAGCTTTAAGAAACATTATAGTCATCATCCTAGAGTAATCATCAACAAATAGAATGAAATACTTATCTCCATAGTAACTTTGAACATTAATGGGTCCACATAGGTCAGTATGAACCAATTCCAAAATATCATTATAAGTATATGTTTTGCTCTTAAAACTAGACTTGGTCATTTTTCCTAATTGACGTTGTTTACGCAACATTGTTAGGATTCTTTTATTTAGGAAACCCTCTTACTTTATTTATTTTACCTATATCCACTAGATTGTCAAAGTTTACATGATATAATCTCTTGTGCCATAGCCAAACATTTTCTTGCTATGCAAATAAACATGTCTCATTTGATAAATCTAGATAGACCAAGTTACCTCTTGTTTGTTGACCACTTCCAACTAGGTTACCATCAACATCATGTATTTTGGTCTTCCTGTTGTGAAGTTCAACTCTGTAACCTGATTTGTATAGCTATGAAACACTCAACAAATTATAGTTAAGTCCTTCAACCTAGTAAACATTGTCACATTTTATCGTGCCAGTCAGTTGAATAATCCCTTTACCTTTTATAACACATGCAATATCATTACCAAATTTTACACATCCACCTTTGTATGGACCAATTTCCTCAAATTTTTTTTATCACCAGTTATATGATTTGAAAATCCATTGTCAATTATCCATCTGTCACTTTTATTTACATATGAAATCAATGCAGTTTTCTCATCTTCATCAGAGTCTTCTTTCATAGCAACATAGACTACTTCATCATCTTTACTTTTAAATTCATTATCAATTTCTTCTTCAATAATATAACAAGATTTCTTACCTTTTTCATCCTTTTTTCTCTTGAAGTCTCGATCATCTCTTCTTCCTTTGTATTGACTTTCCTTCCTTTCATCCTTATCATCTCTATCAAGATACCTACCAGAAATACGACCTACTTTGTTGCATGAAAAACATATAATATGTAGTTTACCTTTGTATTTATCTTTTCCTCTTTCAAATAGTTTTGCAATAAGGGCTTCAAGTTCATCAATCTCATCATCAGAACTATTACTATCACTCTTCACATGTTTTCCTTTCTTTTTGCTAACGACTAATTGTGACTTAAAGACAAATTCAATAGTAGCATGTGTGTAGTTATCAAAGTTAGACATTTCAAAAGCAATAAGTCTACCAATTACACCTTCTAAGATCAAAGTGTTACTTGGTTTGCCTCTAACTTCTTGGACTGTAGAGAATCTAATGGAATAAATAGGGAGTAGAGTCCTCAATACCTTTCTTATCACAATTTCATCTTTGATTTCTCTATTTGTATCACGAATAACATTAACAACTTCTTTAACTCTTGTGCAGTATTGAACTATATTCTCACCTTCCATCATTCTCATGTCATTAAATTTACCTCTCAAGATTTCTGATTTGGCTCTCAAGATATTATCATCACCTTTATATATGGTCTTTAGTTTGTCCCACATTTTTTTTGCACTATCATAGTCTTTTAGGTCATCAAACTTGGCATCACTTAGGGTTGAGAAAATATTCAACATTTCTTGGTTGTGTTCTTGCTTCTACTTTAGTTGATCAGTGGTCAGAGGAGTAGTGGTCACCTTCACAAAATCATTATTCACAAAGTTGATAGCAACATCAATGATACTGGATATGTGCAACCTGATCAAGGTTTTCCATGTAGGAAATTTCTCCTTCTTCAAATTAGGTACATCTCTCTTGTGAGTCATGATATTTAGCTTTAAGTACCTTCAAACTTCTCTCTGTAAGCATTGAGCTATGATACCAATTGTTATAAATGTTTAGAATAACTAAGAGGAGGGTGGGTGAATTGGTTACTTAAGGTCCTTAAGTACCGTTTGAACAATTAAATGATAAAACTCTTACTATTTTTCTTATCTTGCTATTGATCAGTCTCTACTGAAATTTTTTTTACTATTCCAAATATAACATGCTTTGCTGAATATAAAATGTAAAACATATAAAGCATTTTTGACATAGTTTTGACACTAGAATTTTTATGTGAAAACCCAATTTGGAAAAAACCACCAGCAACATGTCACCAATTTTTCACTCTTTCTAAGTGAGCTCTATTAGGAGCTGACCCTATTAAAGGTTACAATACATACTAATAAATGTGACTTGGTTAGAGGATTTAATCACCCTGTTAGGAGTGACCTTGTCAGAGGACTTTGATCATTCCATTTAGAATGTCACCTTGTGAAAGGATTTACACAAACTGTTAAGTCTTCCAAAAATAACTGTCAGGTCAACCTCTGTAAAAAGGATTTCAATACAAATTGTTTACAATGATTAGAAAGAAAACAATAGGGTTTCAATTTGTGTGATTACTACTCACTTTGCAAATTCATATCTTTGTTCAGTTTAGGTGTTGATTCACTGATAAGCTTGCCACTGTCATCTCTATTCTTGATTCTATTGGCAACCCTTTAAGCAATTAGTCTCCCCCCTTCAAAAACAATTAAGGGGTAAAAGCACAAACTTGTGTCACCCTTTTGTAAAGGAAAAGGCTAACAAAAGTATAACTGTTCACCTTTAATGAAAAAAATTGGTATTATTATTTAGAATTTTAAAAAAAGTAAACTAATGAAATGTGTAGAAATGGATGAAGTTTAGGATTATAATTTTTAATAATTATTTTGAATAAGAATTGATATATTTTCCTATTTTTTATAGATAATTTTTTAGTTGCTCAAAAATGCTAAAATTTAGGGGTTTAGTTCCCAACACAAAACTATATGAAAATAAACATATTTTTATTTTAAATTTGACTATGTTATAGATAATATGTATAGCTAGAACAATCAAAAGTAAAATTTGACTTTAGACCTATATTTTCTCTTTTATAATGATTCAAATTTCAACTCACCTAAAATTGATAGTTTTCATCTCCCACGATATTTTTCAAAACAAATTTATTCTAACCAAAAGAGAAATTATACATTATGGAAGAGGACTCTCTCCTCTAGACCGTCATATATATATATATATATATATATATATATATATATATATATATATATATATATATATATATATATATATATATATATATATATATATATATATATATATATATATATTTGTTGATATGATTCAATATTTTTTTCTTCTTGAAAACTGACATCTTTTCTAGTGTTAAAATATGTGCTTGTAGAATTTTATAATTACAATAAACTATATGTAATTAAAACACTATAAAATCTATATGAGAATATTCTTGATTTTGAGCTCTATAAAATGATTTTTATGTGTTACTAAAAAAATATCATAAAAAATAGTAAGAGTTATTGAAATGTCAATTTTCAAAAATAATTATATTTCTTAAGTCAATAGATATGAACTAGTATAAAAGATGCATTTAATAAACATTTCCAATTGGAAAAGTGTGATACCATATATAACTTAGCTAAAATGAACTTATTGTTAGAATCTGAAAAGATTAATAACCCAGAAAACTAGTGCAAAGAATAAATATCTAAACTATGAATGCAAATGATACAAAATCAAAATAGCAACATAGAGTTAGTCTCCAAGAGAGTAATGCAAATGCTGGAAGCAAAATAGCATTAAGAGGATGCAAAAACTAAGTGATGCAAATACAAGCCAGGTAGCATGCTTATATAGCTTAGGAAGAGGGAGGAGGTGGCAACACCAACCAATGAGGAGCAACCATCTATCAGACTAAAGATAGCAAAGTATCTTCCCAAGATAGCTAATGGATGCTCACATGTAGGAAGGTGACACCTCACAACCATTCACCTAATAAGACATGCTTTATTAATCTAAGTGAGATTATTAAAAGTGTAAGAAAAACCTAGCAAAATAGGAAAAATAAAAAACTACACTAACACTTATCTAGATCATATGTTTGAACAAAATTGATTTTTGGATAGAAAACCTCAAATTTAGTCATTGTGATAAGTCAGCTTGAAAGGTGACACAACTTTGTACTTCTAACCTAAGTTTTCTTGCCTAGATTTCACTTATCACTATCAACAATATCTTTGCAATCTTTTTCCTTTAGCTTTGCATTCACTCACACACTTGCACATTTCTGATCCACCTTTGTCCATATGTACATTTCATATATAATTACACTCATCAATAATTTTTTCAGCTCTATACCTCTTTAAATAGGAAATTCTTGCTTTACCATTTTCCACGATCACCGTAGATCTTAGAGTTTACAATCAAGTTTAACACGATTCATTGCATTTGTCAATCTTCTTGATCTTCTTGGTCTTCTTCTAGAAACTTCTTTGGAATCCATCTATTAGGTCTTTATCTAATCCTCACCTTGAATTTAATGATCCAACTCATCAATCTTATCTTCAACATGGTTTACATCTCTCAAGAAATTAATCGAGTCAAATAAGAATCATAATTTCCTCGAATTCATCTTCAATAATATTACTTGGAAATCACTAAGTTCTACAACTTGGTCATCACTTAATACTTAGGCGCTATAAAACTTCTTGGCTTGACATCAACTAACTTGCTTAGTTGATACTAATGCTTGGTCAACATTAGATTTTCTTGACACTAATTGTGGCTTGGTTGACACTAGCATCACTTGCCATTTCTTTGCCTTTTACTCTATTGATTGGCTTAGCTTAACTTTCTTGACATAAACAATCACTTTCTTTTATCAAAGTCTATCTAATCAAATATCCATTGTAGCTTTATTTTCATAAATCAATCTTTCCTCTAGGTGCTATTGTTATGAGAAATTTCTCAAATCCTCTTCATCAATCAAATATATATGACATTTAAATTAGGTAGCAATATGTCCCATCAATATATTTGACATCAATGACAAAACAACAATTGTTCCAATTGTAAGTTTCCAACATAGGTTGACTAATGTTGGAATTATTTAGAATAACTAGGGGGGGTGAATCAGTTATCCAAGGTCTAGATGTACAAATAAAACTTTTCACAGTTTAGCGAACCCATAAAACATTTATCATCATGCATGCATCCATAAGATTATGTAATCACTTAAAACTTGTAGGTTACTATCAAATCAATTTGCAAAAATTTAAACACCAAACATAATAAATTCAACAACACATTTGACACAATGATTTATGTGAAAACCCAATTTGGAAAAAACCACCAGTAACATGCTACTCTTTTTCAGTCTTTTGAAGTGATGCCCTATGAAAGACCAACCCTATTAAAGGTTACAATACACACTGTGAAATGTGACCCTGTTAAAGGATTTTAATCACCCTGTTAGGAGTGAGCCTTGTTAGAGGACTTTAGACCATTCACTTGGAATGTCACCTGGTTAAAGGATTTACAAATGACTGCTAGGTCAACCTTAATCCAAAGGATATACCCTAGACTGATACAATTTTTAGAGAGTAATAGTAAAGCTTGATTTGATAACAACTTATAACTCCATTTGTAGATTATAGATCTCTGTTTTAGTCCTCCATTATGCTTGGCCTTCATAAATTTCATCTCTGACAGCTTGTTCACCCTTCAAGAATTCATACCCTTAAGCCTTCTTGCTTAACATGCAAATGCATATTCTTCTCTTAGGTCACTTGATGAAGCAAAACCCTTGACTCCTTGTCTTCCTTAAGTTCTCACACATAACAACCCTTGCTTCTGGCCAACCATTCTTATAAATAGGAGATTAAGATCTTTTTCCGTTCATTCTCCATTGCTCAATTTAGGGTTAGGATAGATTAGGTAGCATTCAATGAATCTACCCCTTCTTTCATATCACTTCTAGAAATTTCTCCTTCAATCCTCTTTGAATTTGCCTCAAAATAGTTTACCTTGAATTATGTGCCACCAGCTCATCAATCTTATCTTCCACCTAGTTCACACAATCCAAGAAAATAAATTTGTCAGCTTAGATCCATCAAATTCATGTTCTTTCAAATAATGCAACCACTCGACATTAACTTGCTTCTGATGCTTGACACATACTGCGTTGCTTGACATCCACTAAAAAATCACTCAGCATAAACTAAAGTTTACTGGTGCTTGACATCAACCAAACTTTACTCAGGATCCACTATTTTGCTCGACATACACTAAAATGAACTTTTTTCTTGGCTCCAACTAATTTTTTGCTTGAATTGCAATGACTTTTCTCGGCACCTACTATTCATTTGGTCAAGCTTGGTATGTAAACTTTATTTAACTTGTTCTTCTAAACTTACTTAGTGTAACCAACCTTTGTAGCCTTAAGTAGATTATCAATACACCATGTTATCACTGTCTTAGCTAATTCTTGTACTCCTTTAGATAACATAGTTCAACCTTTCCTCTAGGTGTTATTGTTACATCTTTTGATCAAATCCTCTTCATCAATCAAATAAGTGATAGTACTTAAATAATATAAGTAGTTGTCTTACCACCAAATAACAAGTTTGACATTAGTGACAAAATAATGATTAAAACATATTGATCATACTTGTATCAATATCTTCTCATCAATCTCCTTCTTCAATAATCTCCCTTTTGGCATTGATGGAAAACCAAACTGATTAGTTTAAAATAGTAAGACCAACAAAATAATAAGAATAATTCCTTGTATTGAAATATCTCCCTCATCAAAAACTTTTATCTTCTCAATAGGTTACAATTATCTCTCTCTTACTAGGTAGATATTAGGATTTCTCCCTCTTTGTTCAATTCTCCAATCTCTTGTATTTCTTCTAATTAATAACTTTTTCCCCTCTTTCTTGTATTTCCCTTGATTAGTAACTATCTCCCTCTTTGAAAACAATGCCAAAGAATTGACATCTTAATATGCAGATATAAACTTGTTCAATTTCTCCCTTTGTCACCTTGCTTGTGACTAATTTATAGTTCTAGCTCTTTGATTACTTTAGGTAGCTCCTAAAGTAAGATCCACTTCATCAATTTAAAACATATGAAAATCATCATGTTTGATGTAGGGCACTCCTTTTGTTACTTAGATAGCCTTTGATAGGGGTATCACCCCTAGCTCTTAGATACTCAAGAGCATCCTTAGATAATGCTTTTGTGAATATATCAACAATTTTCTTTTTTGTGTTAACATATTCCATCTTCACCTCTTTATCTTGAACTAATTCTCTCAAGTAACGATATTTGATTGTAATGTGCTTAGTCTTTGTATGCATCACAAGATTTTTTGATATATTTATTGCACTTGTATTATCATAATAAAGTGTCACTAGTTTTGTGATCTCTTCCTTCATACCTTTGAGTAGATGTTTGATCCATACAATGTTTGTACAATTTACATCAACATCAACATATTCAACTTCAACAAAAGATTGTGAAGTGTAATTTTGTTTCTTGCTAGTCCATGTAAGCAGCCTCTTGCCTAAGAAAAATGCTTTTCTACTGGTGCTCTTTTTGTCATCAATGTTTCCAGCCTAATCAACATCAATATAGGCTCTTAATTCAAATTTATCATTTTTCTTATAGTATAGACCATACTCCTCTGTTCATTTCAGATATCTTATTATTCTCTTTACAACCATCAAATGATTCTCCTTGGAATTAGCAAAGAATCTTGCAACTATCCCTACAGATAATGCAATATTAGGTATACTATGCACTACATATTGTAATTTTCCAATCGTAGACCTATATAATGTTTAATTCACCTCAGCTCAATCATCATTCTTTGACAATTTGTGTCCTATCACCATAGGTGTACTTACTGGTTTGAAACCCTCCAATCCAAAACTTTTCAATATTTCCTTAACATATTTTGACTGAGTGATGTATATACCATATTTCATCTGATATACTTGAAAACTCACAAAGAACTTGATCTCTCCAAGCATAGACATCTCAAATTCTTGCTTCATTTCATTTGCAAAAGCCTTACATTAAGCATCTTGACCTCCAAATATGATATCATCACAAAAATCTCAAATAACAAAATACCTTTTCTTTTTTCTATCTTCATGTACAGATTTTTGTTGTCACTAATCTTTTCAAGTCCAATCTTCACAAGATAATTATGAAGTCTCTCATACCATGCTCTTGGTGCTTGTTTCAAACCATATAAAGCTTTATGTAATCTACATACCATGCTCTTGGTGCTTATTTCAAACCATATAAAGCTTTATGTAATCTACATACCATGTTCTTATTGTTAACATCAACAAATCCTTTTGGCTGTTCTATATAAACTTATTCCTCTAACATGCCATTTAGAAATGCAGGTTTAACATCCATTTGATAAACTTTGAAACCTTTGTATGTAGAATAAGCAAGTAGAGTTCTTACTCCTTCCAATCTAGCAACAGGAGAAAATGTCTCTCCATAGTCAATTCCTTCTTTTGCAGACTAATCTTGTCTTATTCCTTGCGACTTCACTATTTTCATCTAGCTTGTTTCTGAATACCCACTTGATGCCAATCACATTTTTGTCTTCTAGTCTACGAACTAGAGTCCATATTTTATTTTTCTCAATTTGTTCAATTTCTTCTTTCATGGCTTTACTCCAGTCTACATCTTCTCAGACATCTCTCACTAATTTAGGTTCTTTCATGCTCAAGAAACATGTATCATTTCTTATTTTGTTCCTTTTCATTGGTCTAGCATCTTCATCTTCAATAATTTGTGTAGCATGATGATGTCTCTTGACATATTTGAACAATCTTGGTTCAACTCTAGTTTCTTCATTTGGTCTTTCAACTTTAGAGTCACTATGTACATCTCTGTTAGGTAGCTTAGCATCTCTTTCATGTACACTAATCTCAAAATTAGAATGTACCTCAACTTCATTCTGTAACTCAACATCTGAATGTAGCTCAGTTCTTGAATGCAACTTGGCATTCATAGTATGTGACTCGACAATCACTGAAACTTGTCATTGATTTGTATCTTGATTTGCAACATCTTCTTCAACAAGCATACCTTTCTTGACTTGTACACACTTCAAGGTATAGACAATTGTACTTACAACTTCTCTCCAATATTTCAAAGCAACATTTTTTTCCATCATGAGCATCTTAACATAGTCCATTACAAACCTGTTCCTCCTTTCAACAATTCCATTTTGTGGAGGGCTTCTAGGAGCATATGTCTATCTTTTGATTCCTCTGTCATTATAGAACATCTCAAACTCATTTGATGTAAATTCTCCTCCTTTGTTAGATCTCTAACATTTTAGACTTTTACCTGCTTCCTTCTCAACTCTTGCTAAGTACCACTTAAACATTTGAAAAATATTATATTTCTGTCTTAGGAACATAACTGTCATCATTCTAGAATAATAATAAAAAAATAACATAATGTACTTATCTCCTTTGTAGCTTTGCACTTCAATTGGTCCACACAAGTTAGTATGAACAATCTCTAGTATTTCTTTAAAGATATGAGTTTTACTCTTAAAACTTGACTTTGTCATTTTGCCTAACTGACATTGTTTGCACATTATATTATTAGGTTTCTTCAACTTAGGAAAACCTCTAACTTTTCTCATGTTACTGATACTAACCAAGTTATCAAAATTGACATAACCTTTTGTGCCATAGCCACACATCATCAAATTTTACAACTAAACAAGTAACATCCTCTATGTCAAGGTAGAATAGATTACTCTTAGTCTGATCACCCTTTCTAATCAATTTTCTATTAGTGTCATATATTTTAGCAATCTTGTTTTCAAATTCAACCTTACATCCTAAATTATTTAGTTGTGACACACTCAATAGATTATAGTTAATTCCTTCAACATAGTAAGCATTGTCACTCAAAATCTTTTCTGTGAGTTTGATAGAACCTTTTCCTTTTATCAAACATGGTTCATCATTACCAAATCTTACACTATTTCCATCATAACAATTCAAGGTAGTGAACTTACTTTTATCTCCAGTGATGTGATGTGAACACCCACTATCAATGATCCACTTGTCATTCTTGTTCACATAGGTCACAAGTGCAGTTGCCTCATCTTCATCAGATTTTTCCTTTATTGCAACGTACACTACTTCATCATCATGTTCATCTTTTCTTTCCTCCTCAACAATATAGCAAGACTTCTTGCCTTTGTCTTTGTAATCCTTGTTGTCTTCATCTCTTCTACTTTTGTACTTGTCACCACCTCTGTGGTTCTTCTTCTCTAGACATCTAGCAACAATATGACCAACCTCATTGCAATTGAGACAAATGATAGGTAATTTACCTTTGAACTTGCCTTCACTTTTGTAGAATCTTCTTGCCAGTGGTGCTTCAAGTTGATCTACATCTTACTCATTTGTATCACTATCACTGGACACATACTTTATATTTTTTTGCTTCTTCTTCTCACCAGATTCTTTCAATGACAGCTTAGCTTTGAAAGCAGACTCAATATTTTTAGGTTTGCAATTATCAAAGTTAGATAGCTCAAAAGTAGTGAGCCTACTTACCAGACCTTCAAGTGATAGATTATTCCTTGGTATACATCTTAGTTCTTGAATTGCAAAAACACTAATAACATATATAGGTAGTAGTGTTCTTAAAAATTTGCTTAGTACAGTATCATCATTGATTGTGTCAGTAGCTCCTCTTATTGCATTAACAACTTCTTTTATCCTTGTGACATATTGAGCAATATTTTCACCTTCTTACATTCTCATATTATCAAATTACCTATGAGACTTTCAACTTTGGCTCTTCGAACATTAGTGTCTCCTCCATAGATGGTGGCTAAGGCATCCCACATTTTCTTTTCACTATCAAGACTTTTGATATCATTAAATTCAACATAGCTTAGGGCAGAGGCAATTTACAATATTTAATGGTTATATTCTTTCTTCTTTTTTAGATCTTCAACAGTTGGGGCTCCAATAGGATCAACATGCTTAGTAGTAATGATAGATTGTGCATGATCTCCAAGTCCTCTAGTGTGTAGCTTCATCAAACTTTTTCATAAAGAAAATTTATCTCTATTAAGCTTGGGTACATCTCTTTTTTAACATCTTGATCTTTGTGCTTCTAGTACCTTTAAAACTAGTTCTCTTAAGAAAATGGCTCTGATACCAATTGTTGGAATTCTTTAGAATAACTGAGAGGGGGGTGGTGAATCAGTTATCCAAGGTCCAGATGTACAAATAATTTTTTTCATAGTTTAGTGAACCCATAAAACATTTATCATCATGCATGCATCCATAAGATTATGCAATCACTTAAAACTTGTAGATTACTATCAAATCAATTTGTAGAAATGTAAACATGAAACATAACAGATTTAGCAACACATTTAACACAATGATTTACATGGAAATCCAATTTGGGAAAAAACCACCAATAACATGCTACTTTTTTTCACTTTTATGAAGTGATGCCCTATGAAAGGCCAACCCTGTTAAAGGTTACAATACACACTATTATATGTGACCTTGTTAAAAGATTTTAATCATCCTGTTAGGAGTGAGCCTTGTTAGAGGACTTTAGACCATTAACTTGGAATGTCATCTGGTTAAAGGATTTACAAATGACTGTTGGGTCAACTTTAGTCCAAAGGATTTACCCTAGACTAATACAATTATTAGAGAGTAATAGGTTTGATCTGATAACAACTTACAACTCCATTCGTTGATTACAGATCTTTGCTTTAGTCCTTCATTTTTCTTGACCTTCACACATTTCAGCTCTGATAGCTTGTTCACCCTTCAAGCATTCATACCTTTAAGCCTTCTTGCTTAACATGCCAATGCATACTCATCTCTTAGGTCACTTGATGAAGCAAAACCCTTGACTTCTTCTCTTCCTTAGGTTTTTGCACATGATAACCCTTACTTTTGACCAACCATTTTTATAAATAAAAAATTAAGATATTTTGCCATTCATTCTCCATCGTCCAATTTAGGGTTAGGATAGATTAGGTAGGATTCAATGAATCTACCCTTTATTCCATATCACTTCTAGAAACTTCTCCTTCAATCCTCTTTGAATTCATCTCAAAATGGTTCACCTTGAATTCTGTGCCACTAGCTCATCAATGTTATCTTCCACTTGTTTCACACAATCCAAGAAAACATACTAGTTGGCTTAGATCCATCGAATTCATGATCTTTCAAATAATGCAACCACTTGACATTAACTTGCTTTTGATGCTCGACACATACTGTGTTGGTTGACATCCACTAAAAAATCACTCGGATGAACTAAAGTTTAATGATGCTTGACATCAACTAGACTTTACTTGGCATCCACTATTTTGCTCGACATACACTAAAATGAACTTTTACTTGGCTCCAACTAATTTTCTTCTCGGCTTTCATTGACTTTGCTCAGCACCTATATCCATTCGGTCAAGCTTGATAGATAACCTTTGTTTAAGTTGTTTTTCTAAACTTTCTTAGTGTAACCAACCTTTGCAACCTTAAGTAGATTATCAACGCACCATGTTATCACCGTCTTAGCTGATTCTTGTACTCCTTTCCATAACATAACTTAACTTTTCCTCTAGGTGTTATTATTACATCTTTTGATCAAATCCTCTTCATCAATCAAATAAGTGATAGTACTTAAATCATATAAGTAGTTGTCTACTAGAAAATAGTAGGTTTGACATCACTGAAAAAATAATTATTGAAACATATTGATCATACTTGTATCAATCTCCTTCAACAACTGATTTACATGAACATATATATTTGACATGATAATACATAACAATATTTAAAATAGGAAGAAGGGGCCACATGATCAATTTCAACTAGAAAAAATAATTCAAATCTTAGGCTCTGATATATTTAAATCCCTCTTAATTTTAAACAAAAAAAAAAAAAAAAAAACATTAGGATCATTTTGTCCTTGCCATCCCAATCAAAATGCAGAATATATAAAAATAAATCCATTTCTTTCACTTTGTTAAAATTAACATAGATCTGCTATGCTCTACTTCCCATGTAGCCAAAAGACTATCGGTAGTAAGAAGAACCCCCTCTATCTCCTTTTGGTTGTGTATTTATCTCTTCTTCTTTGATGAAAAGCTTTTCAATTTTCACAACTAAATCTTTTACCTTCACCTAAAATTTCTCCTTAGGCCTAAAAGATTTTAAAATCTTTTAGGTTTATAAAGATTAGTTTTTAAATTTTGAAGTGATATTCATTTGTGATGCTTGCAACCAGATTTGATATAGGTGGTCACATTCGAGTTACTTTAGAATAATGCTTTGCTACTCTAGAAAATTTACATGAATGGTACATTTTTTATTATTATTCTCCCTATTGTATCTAATATTGTCGCTTGCATTTTTCCAAACACGTTACATGTATTCATTTCCCTATTTGGATTTACCCAACACCGATTGACTTGATCAAGAAATAACAAATAATAAGCTCAGTTCCTCGTGTAAATCAACACACTTTGAGAATGCATCTTAGGTCTGTATTCATTTGCAATAATGTTGTCCACCAAAAATTTCACCATCCTCCCTATATTAAATCAATCTCTGACATGCTTTGGATTTTTGTTCGCATTGATATTCCCCTAAAGATCTTGCCCTTCACCTTGGAGAAATTGTGGTGTTCGAAAACTTTGTAACCATGCCTTCCTCTGGCTTTCTCTGGACCATATTCTAACCCTCTATTGGTTCCTAGAATGTCACTATGGTGGAATCCATGTTGAGACCTAAATGAGCCTCTACTTTTATTATCATGAATCGACCTTCTAGCACACACATTTATATATTACGTTCTAAAATTATTTTTATTTCAACTAGTAAAGGTGTATCTTTTGCACATGACTCTATATTCCTCCACATGTAGAGTTTGATTAGTGATCATGCAATGTAGTTGTACACAGTTGGGAGGTTAATTCGAAAAAACATGTGATCTAGCTACGTTTATTGTCTCCTATTTCAATTACTCTACAGCTTGGCAATTGGGTTTTACACATTCTCTAATTGCTACAAATTATGAGGCTCTTATGGTACTCGATGGATCTTGGTGTGCTTACATCCGTCATATTATCATTCTTCAATTATTATCACTGGCCATTTTAGAGTGAGTTTATGCAGGCACTCGGCCAAAAAATTAATCGAGCCTCTCCCACATTTTATTCTGCTTTGCAACTTATATGAGAAAAAATTAAGATGTTTCATTTTATCTCCATAGAGGTGTTGGCTCTGTATATGTTCAGTGTCATTTTAATCTTTCAAACCACATTTTATTTCCTATATTGTCATAGTTTCTCCGTGGCATGTCAAACACCGTTAATCGTGATGGTTCTATGAATGTAGATATAAACACCCAGTGATGAACCCGATACTATGTCTCACTGAACAATCAATAATTCATAAAACACATGTTGATCTTGTGATGGGACAAAATGTCGACCACATGCATATCATCCATTGTTGGGTTCAAAGGAAAAAGCTCATCGTGAACCTAAGGAATTATACAATCACAGTTAGATCATATGGAGGGTGGCTAAGATCTAGCTTGAAGCATTATATAATAAAAAATGTTTCTTCATGTCAAAGTTCCAGAATGCAAATATTATGAGAGAAAGCTTTGGTAGTTTTAATTTTCATTGTCGAATCTTTAATTCATTCATATCTATTTGCTGAATACTAATATGAAAAACCAATATTATTTGACTTAAGAACATTACCTCCTCTTTTAGCTGCATGGAATTCCCAACTAGGCTTATATAAGTTAATGATACTTCTTTTTCTTAAGTTTTGAAACTTGAAGCTTGTGATCCTGAATTCTTTTGTTGTGCCATCAAGCCTGCATTGTTTGGGCTAAATTGTTATTCATTTTCTAATTCCTTTTTTGAGATTACTTCCATCATTTCCTTTTTGCACTATTTGTGTTGTGAACTTGAATCTATGTTAAAAATCTTGAACCATAAACTTGAATCATTACTTTTTTATTGAACCTTTGAATTTGAGCCTTGAACCATACCTCTTGAACCTTGAACTTTTTGGCTAAAAGTTCACATTTAACACAATAATGGAATACTATCCATTCACAAATTAAGCTTCACAAAAGTGTCACTAGTAATAAAAACCCATGAGACACTGAAATAATTTAAGAATTCCTTCTATGGGAGTGATTCTCAAAAGTTTAAAACTTGGACGCTTAAGGTAATCCAATAAGTGGCTCTGATAGGGGATGTGGGCCATGAGGGACATGAAGAGTGCAATAATCTTTGTTGAATACCAATGTGTAGCCATTACAAAATAGAGTCGAATATAAGGCAAAGAAAAAGGAGCTTCTTGCAAAGAGGATCAAAAATAACAAAACATGCCAAAGAACTTATAATACTAGCAAGCCAAAAACAAGTAGACTAAAACTAGCACAACCATAATTTTATTTACAAAAGGGTAGGGCAAGTAGCCCGTACCTTCAATGATGCACCTGACTGCTCATGGAAAATCATTAACCAATTGTGAGAATTATGTGCTAGTGTGAAAAAACGGTTGAATATGAGATGCATCACTCCAAATAACCATACATAGATACATGAAAGGATCTAATCAGTGCCATGTGTTGGGAAAACCTTTGGAACAACATGTTATGCAAAAATAGCTATTCTACTCCATAAAATTCTGGTTGCAACACTTTGACATAATTTTGAATGAGTTGGTCCATATCTGCCTATAAAAAATGGATCCCAATATGGGATTGGTATCAATCAAGCCATCTTTACAATCAAATTCAGACACCTCTAATTTGGATTTCGTGCTTGATATCAACATAGGGGTAAAAGAATTTTCCTTAGCTTTCATTTCAACTTTCTCAATGTCCTTGAATGCCTTGGACTGCAGAAATTCTTCATTAATTTCCATGTGATCAAACTAAAAAATATTCATAATCAACCTGCAAAGAATTCTTTGTTTTAAAATTATCATCACTATACATATCTTGGTCTTGTTGATCTGTCATGCTTTCCTCATAAAAAATGACAGCTGTAAATGTATTAGAGATGTCATATATAAAAGGTTCCAATTCAGACCAAAAGACATTTGCGAACAAATTTTCATTTCAATTTTTGCCAACAAATTTATGCTTAATAGAAGGTGTATCCAGGCATGTAAATGAAGATTGTGTAGTGTTCTTAGCTATGTCTTCTAAAGAGTCTTTATGTGTCTCCAATACCTTGGGCTATGACCATTTTCATGATATTGGATACAACCAAATAGGAAAGTCTTATTTTCTATTTGTTCATCAAATTGACAAATACCTTTTGTTTGTTCCCCATCAATCCTTTTTATTATCATGCTGATCCGTTGTACTTCCATGATCAACATTGATGGTTGAAACTGCATTAGGAACTTTAAAATAAAAAGATTCAAATTTTGAATAAGGGGTAGCCATTGGTAAATTCTCATTGATCAACATATTTCCATCAAAGTCTTCGTGATCAAGAGGCACACTTAAGCAAGCCATTAGATCATCTAATTGAGGTATGTGCACATCATTATTCCAAATGTGCAAACATCAACCTCTTTTCATATCAAAATAATTGTTTTCAGTTGATGTAGGCTCTTGAAAATATTCATCATCATATCCAACATGTCAATGATAAGCTCCCACTGCATTATGGGGACTTCTTTAAATCATAGGGGGCACTAGAAAATCTTTTTCATTTAAAACTATCAAATTTTGATAAAAAGAGGTAGGGGGTGGTGGTTTTTTTGTTTTGAGAACAAGCCTTTTTTCTGTAGGTTTTACCTTTGAATAATACTATTTTTCATAGAACCAAATTTTTGCATGTGCAACTTCTTTACACTTCATTCCACTTAGGATCATGTCATCATCCAATCCAATGGCCTCCTTTTGTGCATCTTGTAATCTTTGAACTTTCAAGAGCTTAAGAAAAATCTAATTTCAATTTGTAAAGTAGCAATGAAAGCACACAACTAATTATTTTCACTTGGTTGACTAGTTTGAGGGATTTTACCAACACATCTATTAAATCTTTCTATAAAATCCCTCATTGTTTCACTTTCTTTCATTTGGATTCAAAAGAAATTTAATAGTAACTTGGTAACATCAACCATGGGCTTAAACCTTTAAAGAAAATTTACCTCAAGATCATTCCAACAAGTGATACAACCATCTTGCAAATTCTAGACCAATCGACAATGCTTTCAATGAGGTTCCTAGTAAATAGTCTGAAAAATATGTTCTCTTCTTGCATATTGAGAATCCCATAGATGACTATAATTGCCCTAATGTGATCATTCAGGTCTTGAGTTGAATTACCAACAAAATTTGGGAAATATTCTCTTGATCCTTTACGTAGGGATGAATATTGGAGTAAAGAAAACCATCCAATTCAAGCCCCCCATGGATGGGCTACAACTAAAGCCATAATAAATTGGACTTCTTTTATGAAATCAAATTAGAGATGCCAACCTCTATCCTTGGGGAGGTACCTTCAAATTTTTGAGGAAAGACAACACTAGAGCTTCACTTCCCCAATAGAGTCGCCAAAAAATTGTTAGCAATTTTTTTTCTCTTTTTACAAATGTTTAAGAAATGACTCAAAATTACCCAAATAAAAAGTACAATCCGTAACTAACATTTGAGTCACTTGCAATGGCTATATGCAAGTTCTCTAAGTTTTAATACAAAAGTTCATTTCCCTTCTAAAAGATTTTCATTGAATTAAATAACTGGATATGTCTTTAACCAGAAGACACTAATGCATATTAATACCCACAGATAAACATGAAATGAGTATGGTTATTTGATTTATGGAATACACATAGAGTGAAAGATCAATAGACAAACCTAAGACCATTTATCAAACCTTCCACATTATAGAAGAAATGGAAGAAATTAAATATCTTATTCTTCCATATATGAGTATGTAGATTGAATGATTCATAGACACATATATATTTGAATGATAATACAAAACACTAAAAATAGGAAGAAGAGGTCACACAACCGATTTCAACTAGGAAAATAAATATTCAGATCTTAAAATCTGATCTATGTAAATCCCTCTTAATCTTAAACACAAAACAAAATAACCATAGGATCATTTTGCCCCTGCCATCACAATCAAAATTTGCAATATATAAAATTATTTCCTTTCACTCTGTTACAATTAACATAGATCTACTATGCTCTACTTCCCCTTAGCCAAAAGACAGTCAGTAGTAAGAAGAAGAATCCCCTCCATATCCTTTTGGTTGCATTTTAATCTCTTCTTCTTTGGCAAAAAGCTTTTCAGTTTTCACAACTGAATCTATTACTTTCACCTAAAATTTCTTCTTAGGCCTCAAATCTTTAAAATAATTTAGGCTCATAAATATTATATTTTTAAGTTTGAAGTGATATTCATCTATGATGCTTGCAATCAAATTTGATATAGGTGGCCACATTCTAGTTACTTTAAAATAATTCTTTGTTGCTCTGACCAATTCACACGAATGGTATAATTCCTAATGTGCTCTATAATCCTATTAAAATGGTTCACTTCATAATGTGTCATGTTGGAAAATTGACACATCACCACTTGGCTATCACATGATTCGATTATATTGGTAGGAAACATAATTGTCTCAAATCAAAGCTTTCATTGAATCCAAATTCCCTCATTGGGCTCTTACTTTAACTTTGAATTTGCATCTATGTAGACTATCAATGTCCACAACTTATTAAACTTCATCTTTTAATCCTTAGGAGGAATGTTACCATAATTTTATGAAACTTGGAATGTCCCTGAATGAGTACCATTGAGCATCATGAATCCTTTTTCATTTTTCATGCGAGTTCAACATATATTGTAGGTTGTCATTCATATTGGTACTTCCATGAACATCTTCATCTCAATATCAAAGAGGGGCATTACTGGATTACTTGCCTTATTGTGTCTAACACTCCTACTCACATTTTTCCAAACACATTACGTGTGTTCATTTCCCTATTTGGATTTACCCAACACTGATTGAATTGATAAAGAAATAACAAATATTTTAAGCTCGGTTCCTCGTGTAACTTAACACTCTTAGAATGCATCTTAGGTTTGTAATCATTTAGAATAGTGTTGACAATATGCCAAACACTTCATAGTCCTCCCTATGTTAAATCGAGCTCTTACATGCTTTGTATTATCGTTCACATTGATATTCCCCTAAAGATCTTGCCCCTAACCTTGGAAAAATTATTATGCTCGAAGACTTTGCAACCATGCCTTCCTCTGGCTTTCTTTGAACCATATTTGAACCCTCTATTGGTTCCTAAATATCACTATGGTGGAAGCCATGTTGAGACCCGAATGAGCTTCTGCTTTTATTATCACAAATTGGCCTTCTAGTATATGTGCTTTTATATATGGCACTGCTAATCTCTAGACAAAATGCACCTAAGACAAAAAAAAAAAGTCAAACATGATTCTTTTTTAGATTCATGAAAACACAGTGAAATTTTCTCAATTTTTTTTTTGTTTTTTATCACAAAATATATAGATCATGAAGATCAAATGCTGAAAATTTCAAAAAATTTCATTTGTGTTTTAGGTCTTTTGAAATTTAGTCAATGGTGCAATTTGTAAGGAGGATAGCTGCGTCCTTTATATATTACCTACTAAAATTAAGATTTTAGCTAGTAAATGTGTCAATTTTGCACAAGACTATATTCGTCCACATGTAGGGTTTGATTAGAGATCATGCAATGTAGCTCCACATGGCAAGGAGAAAAAGTTCAAAAAAACATGTGATCTAGCTATGTTTATTGTGTCCCATTTCAATTACTCTCCAGCTTGGCAATTGGGTTTTACACATTCTCCAATCGCTACAAATTATGATGTTGCTCGATGGATCTTGGTTTTCTTACATCCATCATATTATCATTCTTTTCTTATTATCATTGACCATTTGAGAGTGCGTTTATGTAGGCATTCGGTCAAATAGTTGATCCACACTTCCCATATTTTATTCTGCTTTGGAAATTTTGTGAGCATGAATTAATATGTTGCAATTTATCTCCATTGCAACTCCATACTTAGAGGTATTAATGATCATGGGGAAGTCAAGCATAAGTCATCCCATAGAGGTTTCAGCTTTGTATATGTTTAGTGCCCTTGCAATCTGTCAATGCACAATTTATTTCTTATGCTATACTAGTTTCTCTGTGGCATGTTAAGCACCATTAATCATTATGGTTTTGTGAATATAAAGACCAAGTACTAATGATGGAATCAATATTATTCTTTACTACTCTAACCTTATCCATGCCCTTGAAGTTAGTCTCAAGGATGTCCCATGCTTCCTTTGAGTAATTTGCTACTACAATCTTGGGAAAGACATGCTTTGTCATTGTTGCCTTAATAAAACTTAATGCTTTTGCATCCTTTCTCCTTGAATCTTTCAACTGAGTATTTTATGGGTTTGTGAGGGTAGCATATAGTGCTGGGATGGTAACATCATTAAATCCATTGATCAAAAACTTCCATAAGTCATTAGCTACCATTATGGTTTTCATCTTCTTTGCCCATGTATCATAAATTTATCTATTAAAGGATGGTGGTTGCTTCCATATCTTTCCTGCATCTCCTACCATGTCAAAGAAAATAAATTCTTTAACTCGCTATGGATGTGGGGTCTCAAAGCTCTAATACTAGGTAAAAAATTCAACTTCACAAACTAAAATTTTGCTCAACACAATAGGATTTTGAGTGACAATTTTTCTTGGCAAAAGAAGGTGCCAAGTGACAGGCAGTAGGTGCCAAGTGACTTGACACATGAAGAATCTAAGTAAGCTTGACAAGAAGGGAAACTCAACACAAGTGGATGTCGAGTGAGCTCGGTCAACAAAGGGAAGGTGGAGCTCAAAAGGCTCAAGACACAACCAACACAAAGATTGAGAGAACTTGGTAGATGAAGACACTAAGTGAACTTAGTAAGAATGAAAACTTCTTGGTGGACTCGGTAGAAACAACAAGTCTTATGTGAATGAGTGGACAAAGGAAGAGCTTGGTTAAGGAGTGAACCAAGTGAGTTATCTATAAACTTTTTATTTGAACATTTCCACCATTAACACATAGAGAGGATAACAACAATACTTGCAAGTATGAACTTCTCAAATGCTAAGCACCATGCAATAATGAATAGAAAGAAGACAACAATGAACCAACACAACTGGATCAATAAGTATTCCTACTTGCTTTATATTCAACTAGGTTAAAACTATTACAAAATTTGGGAGCATTCAACTTCAACCAGAAAATATAAAATCCTTCAACTGATAAAAACTAATCTTAAACTTACAGCACTAAAGGTTGCATACAATAATGCTTAGAGAAATCACTGCTTCTCAGGACAAACAAAATGAACTCACAAAGTGAAAGGGAGATTCAGCATGTGTTGTTGTTTGCTCTAAAATTGAACCTTCCTTTTGTCCTCTAAACTCTGCTCTGATTTGCTGATCTTCTTCCTTTTTTTCTTTGCACTCTTCTTCTTCTCTTTTGTCCAAAAATGTTTCTCTCTCTTTTCTAGATTTCAAACTCACCTACCGTGTTGAATGCTGTCAGGCGGGTAGGTTTGTGTTTGGCTCTAGGAGCAACTTCCCATTAGTTCAAATTTTTGACACTCTCCCTTTGTCCTAAGCCAAATAAAGCAAGGATCACTCCTAATCCAAATTAACTACATGAAAACTCCTTCTTTGGTGCACAAAAGTTGTTATACTCAAAGGCTTAGTAAAATGTCTGCTAGCTATTGCTCAGACTTACAAAATTCTATTTTGATATCTCCATTCTCCACCAACTCTCTGATGAAGTGATATCTAATTTCTTTATGCTTGCTTCTCCCATGAAAGACTATATTCTTAGATAGTGCAATTGAGGAAATGTTGTCAAAAAAGATTGTGGTTCGATCCTCTTGCCTTTCATTCAAATCTATCAAGGTTCTCCTTAACCAAATAGCTTGACATGTTGCTGCATTCACTGCTATGTATTCAACCTTTGGTGTAGATTGAGAAACAATAGGTTGCTTCTTGGATTCCCATGAAATTACACCCAATCCCATATGGAACATGTATCCAATAGTGCTCTTCCTATAATCTAAACTAATAGCCCAATCACTATCAATTTAACCAACCAACTCGAAATCACTATCTGCAATATAAAAAATTCCAAATCCCTTGGTACCATTAACATACCTTAAGATCCTCTTTCCCACTTGCTAATGGAAATCCTTTGGTATTTCCATAAATATAGAAATCAGACTTACTACATGCATCATGTTAGTTTGAGTTGTTGTCAAATACATTAGACTTTCAACCATACTCTTGTATACTATTGGATTCACACTTTTTCCATAATCTTCCTTGCTCAACTTCAAACCTACTGCTATTGGTGTTGGGGCTGCCTTACTGTTCTTCATTTTGAATCTCTCCAAGATCTGCTTTGCATACTTTTCTTGAGAGATGAAGATGCCATCATGCATTTGTTTTACTTCTATGTCTAGAAAGTACTTCAAGAGACCTAGGTCTGTCTTTTAAAATTCATTCTTCATAGTCTCTTTGAACTCACAAATTAAGAAATTATCATTTCTAGTGAAAATTAAGTCATCTACATATAATACAATAATCAACACTTTACCATTTGCTGCCTTGATATAGAGAGTGGGCTCACCATTTCTTTTGCTAAAGCCATTGCTCATCAAGTATGAGTTAATCCTACTATATCATGCCCATGGAGCTTTCTTGAGCCTGTATAGAGCTCTCTTTAGTCTACACACCTTGTGTTCTTCACCTAAAACTTTATACCAGGTGGCTTCTTGACATAAGCCTCTTCTTTCAATACACCATTCAGGAAGGTAGACTTCACATCCATTTGATATACCTTCCATTTGTGTTGGGCTGCAATTGCTATGACAACACGCACCATTTCCATTCTTCCAACCAGGGCATATGTCTCATCATAATCTCTACCATACTACTACTTGTACCCCTTGACCACTAAACGTTCCTTATGCTATATATTTTTCCTTCAACATTGTACTTGGTCTTATAAACCCATTTCAATCCAATTACTTGCTTCTTGGGAGGTAAAGTAGTTAATTCCCACATTCTATTTCTTTCAATAACATCTATTTCCTCATCCATGACATTACACCATTTCTCCTCCTTTATAGTTTCTTCAAAATAAATTGGATCACTATGAGAAAATAATGCAAAATTAACACTCTCATCATAATCTTCTTCATACATTTTGTCTTGGTATATCTCCCTTAGACTCTTTGTCTTTCTTGGCAGTAGGAAGGTGAGAATGGGATCTGAATTATCAATATTTCTACTTCTACTATTTTGCATGCTAGCTTGGGGTTGTCTTGAACTATTTGGAGCTATTACTCAACATGTAAGAGGCTTCTTCCTCTTTTCCCTTTGTCTGCAATCCATATTTGCTACTAGATCATCTTGCTGATCACCAATGTCTTCTTCTTCCTTGTCAATGTTTGACACTTTACTTGAAGTGCTTGAATATTCATCAATTGAGCCATCCCATGACTGATTTTCAAGAAACTCCACATCTCTTGAAATGATGATCTTCTTGGTAATTGGATTATACAATCTATAAGCCTTTGATTCTTAGACATGCACTGTGAAGATACACTTCACACCTTGTCATCCATCTTTTTCCTTTGTTCCTTTGCCACATGTGCATATGATACACATCGGAACACCCTCAAGTGTTCAATTGTCCATCTATTCCTTGACCATGCCTCAAAAAGAATCTTGTCATGAATTAACTTTGTAGGACACCTATTAATCAAATATATTGTTGTTGCTATAGCCTCTCCCCAATATTCAGTTGGGAGCCCTTTTTCTTTCATCATGCTCTTTTCCATTTCAACAATGGTCCTATTCTTCCTCTTAGCTGCTCCATTTTGTTGTGAAGTATAACTGGTTGTAAGCTCCTTCTTAATGTCATTCTTCCTACAAAAAATTATAAAAATATTCAAGGTATACTATACATACATATTTCATATCAAAATAATGGAGAACTAGTATATGAAAGGGGTTTCCTCAACTAACTATTGAAATAAAATATCTTGAATCCTTTTCATGAGACATTAATTGCTTTTAACTACTAACGATTAACTGAGATAATAAAATCAACTAAAATAACTAAAATAATAATAAACTAAAGTAACTGTAATAATGATAATTTGAAATAACTGTAATAATGATCAACTGAAATAATTGAAATAACGATTAACTATCTTTCCTCGCATATAAATAAAGTAAATGCATAACATAATATAGAAAGAGGAAAATACAATTAGTAACTGGTGAGTCTTTAATTAGTTGTGTAAGCCTCAACTTTTTGGTAAGAGGAGAAGCATTAACTTAGGCTTAACCTCCCAACCTTGGACTGTATTCATCCCCACACAATCTATTGACTAGAAAGGCTCTCCCTACCCTAGGATCAGGCTTGAGATAATTCTAGTCCAGCCACCTGAGCATTCTGGTGTTTAGAATGTCCGCAGAATTATAGACAGACATGTTTGAATAATTGGCACTACTAGCATCAAGTGATCACAGATGGAAAACATGCCTTTAACGACCTTGGCCAAAGTTTTCAAATGGGTCCAATGACTCGATCACCATCATTTGACTTAACAATAGGGGAACAATAAGTATGAACATGCATGAGCTATTAAATAATTTTTCTTTTTTGAATAATTTAGAATTGTCATGTCATGTCTAATTTTTATTCCTTGTTAATGCAGATTTCTATCTCACCTCTTCCTTGGCTATACAGGTGGATGAGTCCCATGTGTTTGAATTTCAGAGAAATCAGCTCTTTCTATTGATCCTCAATTGATATAAGAATATTATATATTTCCAGCATATCACATTTTTGAGACTTGAGTAATATAACCTTAAGACTTGCAACATAAATATAATTTGATTATGATATAAAGATATGATATCATGTCATGGATACTTAGTCTTGACTCATCATAAGAAGTTTTTTCCTAAAGAGGAACTAACCGATGATATTAAATAAAGATGATTTATGACATATTCTTGAATTGTATCTTACTACTGTAATTTCAGAATGCAATAGTGTCTAATAAAAATACATTATGATCATTGGGATATGGGGGAAACCACATAACTTGGTAAAATTTGGAAAATAATTGAGTCTCAGCTGGATGCTATCAATTAGCTCCTTTATGGAAAGAACTCTGGATGCAGTTTTAGTGTGATTACCAATCACATACTTCAGCAAGGAAATATAAATGAAAGGGAAGTTATCGTGGTAGAAATGTTACGTAGGGATGAACAAAAGGGATTTTTTAGAGGAATCCACTCTAAGAAATATTGCAGAGGTATATCTCATGAGGAATGAGACTCAATGGTCTTATATGTCTTCTTGGGCTCTCATGGCTTCCATAATTTAAAGAGGTATTGGATAAGCTTCACGGCTTCCAAGAACCCATAACTCATAAAGAAAAGACTTGGCTTCTTGAGTGCCAATATAATATGCCAAATGTACATTTCGATTTATAGCAAGAAATTAAATAAATATCAAAAAAGATTTGAAGGTTATAAATCAAGGATAATTTACAATATATTTATCTACTTGCACGTAGATGCATTTATGAGATGACATCATATTATTTATTTTATCCAAAGTTGTATCTATTATTATGTATATATAAATACATGCTTTATTTAGAAGATTATTTTATCTTCTTGTACATGTATTTAAATGCACATATTAGATAAAATCTTGTATAAAAATAATATTATGGTGTCACCTTTATTTCTATATCTATGTGCACGTACATAAATATATATTGTAATGATGTGGTGGAAAAGTCAATCAAAAGCTATTTGAGGTACACATTATTTTTAATTAATTAAATGTTGAGATAATGAGTGTTGCACATTACATACTATTGCTATATTGTATTATTTTATTATGTAATGTTGCACCTAGATGGACATGCAACATATAAAGATTCCCATGGGATATACTTGATGAGCTGTATATTGTAACATTGTGATAATATTTCATGTAATTATTTAATATTAGGGAAAAGAATTAAATTTTTAATATTAAATATGGGGTCAATGGGTTAGGTAGCACATGGTTTATGTAATACCACTTGGTGGTTTTGTGAGACTTGATACTATATAAGCAACCACAAGGGTAGTTTTTGGGTGAGAAGACAAAAGGTAAAAAGCGAAAGAGTCGAGTGGGACAAAGCTTGACAAGTTAGCCAAGGGAGCATTTGTGAAGGTTGGAAGCATGACATGGGATGTGTGGATTCATGCTTGTTCATATGGATTTCTTGATTGTGGCTATGACATTGAAGACTTCCATGGTTGTATTGCAATAGTGTTTTTGCTAAATAATACATGGTGATGGATGCTTTTGGAAGCTGAGTTTTTCCCTCAATGAGGGTTTCCTAGGATACATCTTGTGTCATAATTTTTTGAAGGTATGTTGTCTATTCTTTTGCATGTGGATTTCAATTGCATGTTTATTTCAAATATATATAATGGGTTATGTGGAAACGGTTATATTTTTTGTTGCAAGTTTCCTTACAAGTGGTATCAGAGCCAAGTTTTATTATTATAACCCTAGATTGAATCCATGAGAATGCATGAGAAGATAAAAGAAATGACAAGATATATGAGTTGTTTATTGTAGATTTAAGAGTTTTTAGATTTGCTGTTATGATGGGATATTGAAATATTTTGGACATGTGAAATTGTTGGACAAATGATTTTTTTTGATGTTTCATTTAAATGAGGGTTTTAGAGGGAGCTTGTAGAAATGACCTCCTGGATAAAAATAGACCTCACCATTGGATCCGGGTTGATGTTTTCATAAATTTTGATATATAATAGATTTTTAGTTTCAGCCCATGATGGTTGTCAAATTTAATCCCATTAGAATTTTCATCACAAAAAAATAAAAATTGCAATGAAAATGGTAAAAAGATTGTCTTAGTAAAATGACCATAACTTTCTCTCAGAATATCGGATTTCAAACTTCTTATAGGCATTGGAAAGATAATTCAAAGCACTACAACTTGGTGTAGGTTTGGTTCTGTGATTTCAATATTTTGTTACATTTTAAGAGCCTAAAAGTTAGATGCTATTTATTTTGATCACAAATTAGGGCATAATTTGGGCATACAGAGGCAGATTTTGGACTTCAGGTAGTCATTGGAAAGCTCTTGGAGAGCTCTACATATTGGTTCAGATTTGGTGCAAGTTTAACATGATTTATTTGGTGATATATTAATCTAAATAGTTTATGGTATATATTGACTATGGTAGCATTGTGAGTTTATGACATTGTATATTTTGGAGATTTAAGATTTGATGTCATTGTATACTCAGTTCATATTTCAGATTGGTCTCATGATGATATAATTATCAATTTTTGGTTTGGATATGTATGATGAATTGTTGGGTCTACAAGTTGTGCAATGTTGTAAGTGGTTTATACTTGCAGGTTGCATTTATGGCTTGGATATGGGTTGTCTTTGCCCATTGATCTTTCATTATTGATGCATATTCAGATTGGTGGCTTGGATTTGGATTGTCTATGCCCTAAGTCATATGATTTTCTGACTTTTCTTCATGTAGAAGGGATGAGATGTTGTTACTAGGTATAGTCATGCTGAAGAATTATGGTTGACTATTTTATGCTGACAGGTTGGACATATTGAGAGTTAGATGCTCGGTTTATGGATGTGATCATGGTGCCATGGATTTTGGCATGACATGATTGGATATATAGATAGATCCTTGATGATAATTGATTTGGATTACTAATTTGGTTATGGTGGTATATCTTCTTGGTTGAGGATCATGGTTATTTGGTTTCTTTCGAGGAGCTCACGATGTGCACTTTGAGTTCTTTAATGGTTTGATGCCTTGGTTGATTCTCATGGTTAGAGGATGGCTTTCTTCATCATTATGTTATGGATAGCTTGGATACACAATTTAGTGTGAGCTTGTGATAGTGCAAGATTAGTTCCTAGCTTTGGTTTATGACTTTTTGGGTTTGGAGATCTTGGTTTCACTTGGTACTGACACTTTGATTGTGTGCATAGACCTGGAGGATCTTCATGTAGGAGATAGATTTTATGATGCCATGATTACTTGATACCATAGTTGAGTGAGAGTTTTTTGGCATTGATATATTTATTGAGTGTTTGCAGATGTTGGAGGTTTTTCTTAGATCCTATTGTTACAAAAGCCTCTTTGACATTTGTACGGTACACTTGTTATCTTCATGGTGTGTGGAGATAGTTTTTTCTTCATGGTTAATGGAGATGGTTTCATCTTGAGAACTCACAAGGTTCTTGGTAAAGGTGTGGTTTATACAGTTCAAAGAATACAACAAGGTCAATACAGAGGTAGAAAAGTTATATCTATCACATAAGGTGATCAGTGCATAAAGGATCTTATTAGCAATTAGTTGTAAGCAGATCCACTGCTTCATATTAAAAAGTGAATTAGTTTTCTAAATCCTCTAAAAAGGTAGACTTAACAGTCTTTGTACAAATCTCTTAACCAAGTGCATACTTTATTGTATGTTTGCAAATCCTCTAACAAGGTGGACCTAGCAGTCCTTTGTGCTCCTAACAAAGTAGATCACTATAAGTGGTCAATGTAAGCCTTAATAGGCCAACTTTATGCTACAATATTAAAATTTTGTGGGTATCATCCCCATCGCAGTTTTACTTTCTATTTGGAAGGTTTCTGGGTCACCAAAATATTGTGTTCTTTTGTGTGATGAATGTTTTAATATTCAGTACTAATGTAAACAGTAGCATAGATTGGTTTGTGACTAATATAAAATAATAATTATAATTATTGATTCACCCCTTCCCTCTCAGTAACCTATCATATATTGAATATTTCCAACAATTGGTATTAGAGCATTGTGGTTCTCAGGACAAAATTTTGACAGCTTGAGCAAAGATCTAAGGATAAATGGAGATATTCAGACTTGATAAGGCAAGTGAAAATGAAAAGCTGGATCTGGAGATGGCCATAGCTCAACTCAAAGAAGAAAAAGAGCACCTTTCCCAATACCTGAAAAGAAGGAAGGAACTTGCAAAACAAATGGATGATCATCAGTATGTTGAAGAAAAGATTGAAGACTTTTTCCCATCAAGTAGCTCAGATGAAGCTAATGAAGCAATCAAAGAACTCCTAGCAAAGAATGGTTCTCTGCAAGAAGAAGTAAGGAAACTTAAAAGAGAACAAGAAATCCAATCAATCAGACTATGTGAAATTTTGGAACAAAGGAATAAGGAAAATGAAGACTTGGAGGCAAGGAACAATGAAGAACAGAATCAATCCAATCAACATGAAGACCTCATTGATCAAATCACTGGAGCAAATGAAGAAATCAAGATTCTCAAAACATAGAATGAAAGAATAAGAAGTGACCTAAATTATGAAAGGGAAATTAATGAAAGAATAATGAGAGAACTGAGATGTGAAAAGAAAATCGTTGAAAAATTGAAGAATGACCTAAATGCTGAAAAAATAATCAATGAGAGAATTTTTAAATCACAAGAAGACATGAATCAATTGAATCAGAAAAATGAGCAAAATCTTCATAGGCAAAAGGGTAAAGCAGGACTAGGATACAATGAAGAACAAGGTGAATCTTCCAAGAAAGGTGCAAAAAGGAATCTAAAACCCTCATGCAATCATTGTGGGAAAATTGGTCATACATCAAACAAATTCTGGAGCAATGGAAAAGGAAAATTCAATGGAAAGTGTTATAACTACAATCAACATGGTCACAAAGCCAATGAATGCAAGGAGAAACCAATATTTGAAGGTAAATGTAACAAATGCAAAAAGTATGGTCACAAGGCATCTCAATGCAGATCCAAATCATTTAATCCAACTGAACAATTAGTAAAGGCAATATTTGGATGGGACTACAATACCTAGTGCATATGTCATTATTGTGGAGAATATGGACACACTGGCATAAATTGTGCAAGGCATCACCTAAGAAAGAAAGATACTACTATCAGGTGCTACAATGCATTCACTAATACATTAGGGTGGATTTGCGATGCCAATTTGTGATGGCGGGCAGATTTAATGTGTATTTGGCATTTTTTTTCAATTATAACTGGACAACATCGCAATTGTGATGTTAATTTTTTATAATGTCGCAATTGCGATGTTTTTGGGTTATAAGACAAAAAAAAAGGCACGTTGGTCACAATGTTTAAGCTTATATGCATAATGTTTAAGAGTAGTCGAAGAAAATTGTGAACCAGATCTCCCAGGGCAAAGGTATTATCTGTATGGAAGGGTTTCTATCAAAGTGGCATGAACTTCACCGTAGCTGACTGCAACAGGTATTTGCATCAACATTGACATTTCAAAAATTCACCATTAATGTGCTTGAAATTTTTGCTTATCTACATTTAAAAAATGCCCTTGCACATAAATGTTTTGGCATTGTTGCTTCTCTTTTTGCGGCAATTGTGTTTTGATAAATAGTATTGTGGACTAGGAAATTAATTGGTGCCAGATACTTCTACGCGGGCCATGAGGCTAGAGATGGGCATTTTAAAAATGGAGATCTTGCTACACCACGAGACGTAAAAGGGCACGAATCTCACACTCTGTCCATGTCATCTGGGAATTTTGTGAAACATGCGAGTTTGTATGGATATGTTGAAGGGGTTGCAAAGGGAGGAGCTCCTCATGCGAGAGTTGTAGCCTACAAAGTTTGTTGGAGTGAGGGTTGTGCTGCTGCAGATATTCTTGTAGCATTTGAGGCATGAGAGAAATCATTAAAGTGTATGTTATCTTCTCATCCCATATTGTAATTCTAGATTCATACTACTTTTAGAAAAATAGAGGTTGGGTGATTGAAAATGTGTTAATTATTGGTGCCCATGCCATACTTAATTGATTGAAACGGGTCTTGCAATTATGTGGCCTTCTCAATCCTTCTAAAGGATTTAAATCTCGTGTCTTGGAATCTCATTTCAGACAGACCAAGTCTTCATCATAATACCAAAGCTCCTCTTCTTGCAAACTTTAAGCTTGGATAGGGATTTTCTTGAAAGTCAAGTGGTTCAACAACAAAAAAGGACACCAATGAAGTCTAATACTCTGGTGGATGTTGATGATCACCTCTTGATTCATTGCCAAATCCTATCTTGAGATAGTAAGTAGAGAAAGGTGTTAATGGAAGCTATTGTGAGTGGTTATGTTGTGATGGTCAGTTTTTAGTAGGGTGTGGAGCATGGTTTGATTCATTCTGGTAGGGATTTTGATAGTGTGAGTGGGGGTCCACTAACTAACCCATTTTCTAGTGTGGACATATACATCTCTCACATTCCATCTTGGGAAATTCCTCATTGATGACCATGTCATCATCAACTTCACCAAGGAGGAGATAAAGCATTAGTTCATGTAATGATGTTTGGGGCTCTTGTCTCTTTCTTTATCTTTTCTATGCCATGGTTGTCCTATTTTGATCACTCGATGATCTTTTTTCCTTATGACATGTGAAGGGTAGAATCTTCAAGGATAGGTGGTTGTCACTATGGGGATCTTACTTATCAGATGATGGGACTATCTTGGTATCCCAATTTTGTACTTCTTTTTTAATGTTTAATATAAATATATACAATTACCAACCAAAAAATAAAATAAAAAGTAAGCATGAGTTTGAATAATAAATTTACATTTCCCAAACCTTTACATTATTTTAATCAAGCTATCTATAACAATGATATTGATTTTACTAATAGAGGATAGAAAATACACATGGATTCTTGTCCATGGGTTCCTGCAAAGAAGAGGGAATATAATACACCTTTTTCCCCACCATCTATTTGAATTTGGGGTCTTGGTCCACATTTTATATTACAGATTTATTTGTACAAAGTTATAGATTACCCTAGTAAGGATTTGGACAGCTTACACAAAAAGTTGAATATCTTTTCATCCACATATTGAAATTGAGTGCTTTACAAACCAAAATAAAGTAGATTTGACCCTCTATCATCTACAACAAATGGATCATCATATGGGTACCAATATTGCCAGAAAAGGACACAGAAATTAGACTTCTTTTTTACTGATCAAAGTAAGGATTATGCAAGAAACCTTGTTTGCATTGATTGCCAAACTTCATGTATCAATTTGGGTCCCTTTGTTTGCTCATTACAATATTATTTAAACTTTGGCTTAAAAATATTGTTTTCCATTACATCATTGGTCTAAATTATCGATGTAATTTATTATACTTATTATGCCCTACTAGAAACTTAATTAGTTTTGGCCTTTAATCTAAGCTTGAGGTGTTCTTGCATGATACTCCCGAAGAGAAGAAGTCTAAAGTCCTCTTAGAGAAAAATTGATCCAAATCAATACATTTCTTCCTAATTTCTTCCTCTAGCATCCATGTGGCTTCCAAGTTTTATAGTCTGATCCATTATCAATTATTTTTTTCCATTACACCTTGTGCATTGTCATTTTGGATTCTCTATTATCCACAATAGCTTTAATCTATGTTTCCTTTGTCAATGGTAATTCAGACACCTAGTCTTCATCGTTTAGAGTTGAATATGTTTGTTTAACACCTTCATCTATAAAATCTTTGAACATGGTCAAATATTAGATATTGAATATAGGAGAAAGACCTATATAAGGTGGTTACAACAACTTGTAAAAAATTTCTCCATACTTTCCCAGGATCCTGTAGTGACTAGTATTTCCCATTATAATCTTACCCTAACTATCTTTGGAAATTCTCTCCCTATTCAAGTGTATCATTGTTGTATATCTTTTCTCCTAAAATTTTGGTTGGTTGTAAACACTTCCATAAATTAGCTCTCACCTTTTCATGAACCTCTCTCATTGCTTCTACTATATCTTCAGCATGAGAACTCCTCTTATCCATACTCTTCATATCCCTCAATTTAAAATATCCTCTATATTTTTTGATATACTATCTTAAAAGGACTAATACCATTTCTCCTATTTGTACATTCATTATAGGCATATTTTTCCTATGGTATTAATGCATCCCATTCTTTCCTATGATCCTTTGTTGGACACATTGACATGTTTTTGTTAAATAACTAAGGAGGGAGGGGGGCTCAATTTTCCTTGGCTATCGAATAGGGCCTTAAAAAAATCTCAGCATCTTACAAACTTAAACTTTTCCTATATCAACTTGGTAAAAATATTAAAAATTCATAATAATATCTAACTCATCCTTCACTAGTAAATTGTTAGCTTTCACCAAGTATCAGAGTAATAAAATTTTAATTGTATACTTCATGTACTGAGTTACATCAACAAGAAGTATACAAAAAATAAGAATAAAATAACATGTAACACAATAATCCACACATTTAAACACAATAATTTTTAACATGAAAACCCTACTAAGAGAAAAATCACCTATGATTGATCACATCAAATTTGTAGTATCAGATCTTCACTTCCTTTCCTTTACTGATTATTTTCTCCTTGTTATATATTCATTCATTTCTATCCCTTGTCAACAATGCATATGTATATTTTAGCTCTTCCTTATCTCGTGTTCAGATGTTCTCTTATACCACGATCTTCCTTCCTTCCATACCTACATATTTCATGTTTAGATTTTCTCTCCCTTTGAAAAAAATGCCAAAAAAAAACTAAAAACTTTAATATAATGGTAGTTGTACCTTGTACCTTACATGTCCTAATACATTTTTGTTTTAATAAATCTTTTCTTTCTTTCTTTCATCTTCTTCACATATTTAGGACTACATAAAGAGTGAACTCCTTCTTCAACTCCAAATAGATATTCCCAGGGTATACTGGTTGTAGTGTTTCTTTATTAATTTTTGGCTCTAGTTTTAACAGTCCCAGCTATCTTTTTGTGTACTATTTTCTCTATTTGGTATGTATGGTTAGCTCTATGCCATGAATCTCCAATCGTGAAACCCTAGTCTACCATAGAAAGCTTGCATTGCATCCCTAGTTCTGCCAATAAAAAACACTACAACTTTGCAATAAACCTGATGAACAACTTCACAGTTTCTAAAGCCAGATGACAATGCAAATTCTTGTTCTTGTATCTAATGTCATATGTTGCATAGTAATTAATATCTCTTGTACAGATTACACTGATGTTGGTATATATTATGCTTTCTTCTGTATTAGAATATTCTAGCCTTTTATTTATGGATATGGTGCTCGATTTGGTCACACTGTAATCTGTATCTGGTGTTTCATTTGTAATAGTTGGTTTAGTAACTACATAGATAAGCTTAATGTGATTTTTATAAAAATATTGTTATGAAATGGTGTTTCATGTGCTGGCCAAGGCTGGTTTGAAGGCCACCCACTTCAATACCCTGCTAGCATTTATAGATACAGAGTTCTATAATATCATGAAAAATAATCAATATAAAAAAGCACATTCTCTTTCTAACATTTTTGGCTTTCATTTTAATTTTATCTTTTCTTCTATTGTGTCAGGAAAGTTGGAGAGAAGTGCTATATTGAAGGCCATATGTACAGGATTTAAAGAAACCATCGAACCTCTAATTTTTTTGACTGGAGGTAGATTCCTGATTCTTTGCCTTAGAATACTATCATCTTCAAAATCCTATATGAAATCTATATGACCATTTCATTTCTTCAATACGCCCTGTGGATGTCCCTATCTAACTATATATCTTTTAATTGTATATAATAACTAATTTATGTGCTTTTTCATGCCTATGTTTTGACTCATATAATTGTGATCTCTCTAGCACTATGATGTCATTTAATATGTCTTGCTAAAGCTTGTAAATTTTGTTCCTTTTGCCATGTCATGTAATATGTCTTGCCTTGTAGCTTATATATTTTGAAATTGCTATTAGGCCTTATAGCTTGTATAATTTGATTGCTGGAGAGCTTCTACAACTAAGCAAGAAGGCCGTTGCACGAGTTATATAGCTGCACGCTCGGGTATGAAAATTGTATATTTTTTAATCTAATGTATATTTTAACTAGAATTTTAGCTTATATGTTTTGAAATTGCTTTTAGTGGCTTAATGTTGTAAGGTCTCTTGAAATAAGACCTTTAGGTGGTTGGTCAAAGTTTTACAAATAATCTTATCCACAAATTTGCCTAGAGCAATTGAATGAATGTTATAAAAGGTGATTGGGTTAAATGTCTTAGGAATAAAGTCAAAGAAAGTATTTTTAAAATATTAAAGTATTTAGCTAGGTCTAAAAAGATTTGTGTACTTTTGACAGTTTTGCTTAGTTTGTGAAAGTTGTAGACCGAAGTTTTCATAGCCCAATTTTTGCTTTCTATGAAGAATGATCATGTCAGATAATATAAGTGAAGAACAAAATAGGGAGACAATCGATAGATTGTGGTCTAACTTGAAAAGAAAAGGTGATGGAAAATGTTATTGTCCTTGCAAAATTTGTAAGGTCTTAAACCGTAGAAGACTGCTAATCAAAACAGTTAAGAGACATTGTAGGGAGAATGGTCACATTGAAGGGGGGCATGACTATCATCTACTGGTAAGTTGTTCATTATATCATTTTAACAATTTATATACATATGAAATGACTTGATGATTAGTTGATGATCATGGTTTATTTATGTTAATCAATTTTATATAGGTTGATCTCCCCAGGGAAGTACATGATATGAACCACAACAATCCAAAGAATATGGTTTTCAAAGTGGAGGAACATGGAGGTGCGAATATCCAAGGTGAAGATAATGATCCCATGGAAGATGACGATCATGCACCAAAAAAAACAATTAAAGATGATGGTATAAATACATTGATCCATGACACATTTAGTCCAAGCGTATTTGATCATGATGATGATGATAGCCTCGATGTACCTCTACTTGAGAAGGCATACAAGCCCCTATACAAAGACTCTCAAACAACTCTTCTGTTTGCTATATTGTTGTTGTTGAACTTGAAGGTTATGAATGGTTTATCCAACATAACAATGTCACGTATGTTAGGGTATGTCATATATGTCTTTATAGTTAACAAAGGGTGAATAATGTACCACTAATATTTTTTATATTAACAACTTATATTTTTTGCTGTAGATTGATAGGCGAGTTTCTATTACCATCATCAAATATTCTACCTCGCTCATATCAAGAATTATCTACTGTTATGAAAGATATTGGAATGGAGTATCAAGCAATACATGTTTGTCCCAATGATCATATTATATATTATAAAGAACATGAATTTTCAACACAATGCCCTGTATGTCATATGAGTAGATATCGAACAGATCGACTGACAAAAAAGGTGCCTCAAAAGGTTCTTCGTTACATCCCCATTATTCCATGGATGTGACAATTATTCAGGTGTAGTAGCTTGGCTCAATTTATGGATTATCATGCACACAATAGAAGTCGAGATGACATTATTCGAATCCATGCAGATGGTTCAACATTTATGCACATAGAGGAAAAGTGGCAACACTTCAAAGAAGAACCTCGTAATCTCAAGCTTTTATTGGCAGCAGACGGTGTCAATCCATTTGGAGAGATGAGATTTGTTTACTCGGTGTGGCCTGTTTTTGTTATCAACAATAACATTCCTTTGTGGATGTCAATAAAGAGGGAGCACATTATGTTGGTAATGATTTTTTCAGGTATCTTATCATTTGATAGTTATTAATTTATATGTACTTACAAATCTTGTAGTAAAACGGTCACAATAATTATGTAATGTTACTATTCATTCAAGTAGGTAAATATCAAGTTAAAGATATGAATGTATATATTGAGCCTCTTATCGACGAGTTGGTGGAGTTATGGAATGGTGTCACTATGTATGACGTGTCTAGACCAATAGGAAAAAGACAATTTCAATTCCATGCAATACTTGCATGGACAATACATGATGCCCCAGGGCTAACACATTTTTGTGGTATGTTATAGTGAATTCAAGTTGTGCATGATAATTCTAATTATAAAAATCAACATATTTAATAATCCAATTATATCATTATCTTGTAGGTCTTCAAAGAAAGGGAAAATTTGCATGTCCAGTTTGTGGTCCAAAGATGAAATCTTGTCATTCAAAATTTTTAGGAAAGCAGGTGTTTGATGAGTGTAGACACTTCCTCCACATGAATCATAAGTATGAAAGTATGAAAAAATATCTTTTTAATGGGAAAGAAGAGACTACATCAAAGCCATGAAGAATGACACCTCACCTATGAAAGTTGGAATATAATAGAATTAATCGTCGAGGTAATGTCGTTCCACCTAATGGTTTATGTTTGTAATTTATATATTTCTAGTGTGATTTTTGTTTACTAATTGTGTAATTGATGATCGTGAAGGTCATCAAGGCAGTACTAACAACCTTCCAAAGGGACTAAAAAGCTATCCCAGACAATTTAGCAAGTTTTCCTACTACGAGCACTTACAAATTGTGCATTTGTTTGATACTATGCATATTGGAAAGATTATAACAGAGACATTGTGAACAATATTGGATGGAAGGCGTGACAAAGAATTTTTTTTCAAAATTTGTAATGACATTCATGAATCCAATCATGCATTGAAGAATTTCATTCACTCAAATAGCAACAGAGATCAGATTAATATAAGTGCCCTTCCTTGGTTATTAACCGAGCAGCAAAGTGATGCCATAAAAGAAGTCATATGAAAAATTAGATTTCTCACAGGATTTGCTGCAAACATGAACAATTTCATATAAAAAAAAAGTGAATTTGGGCTAGGGCTGAAAATGCATGATTGACATACTTTCATCAAGGTAAGTTATGTTCTTCTGTATTTACAATATATTCATAAACTACGTGTACTATTCATTATGTTATGTTAGAAAACAATGAAATGATTGGTTTATAATTACTGCAATACGTGCTTCCTCTATCTCTCCCAGAGCCCTTCAACAATAACATCAAACAAGTGATATACGATCTTGGAAAATACATGAGGTAAGCAATAATATCTGTTCAATTTGTTGTATATATTTATTATATTCGAGATTTTTTTTTCTTGCTATGTAATGTATTGTATATTATTTTGTAAAGTCTTGTATCTATATATTTTTTGTGACTTGAATCTCTTAATGTAGGTGGTTGTCATCTAAAGAAATCCATAAAGAAGATATAAACTATTGGAAGAGCAGAATTCCTCATTTACTATGTGAAATGCAAAAGTGTCTACCTCCAACTTTTTTCAATGCACAGGAACACTACCTCATACACCTAGTTGAGGAGATTGAATTGTGTGGACCTGTACACATTAGGTCAATGTAGATGGTTGAGAGACACTTGAAATCTTTGAAGACTTTAGTTTGACAAAGAGCACATCCTGAGGGTTTTATGGTAGAGGGATATATGGTATACTAGACTATGGTGTACATTACTGAATATCTTCCTAAGTTTGCATCAAATATCCGTGTAGATCGCATTTGGGATCTCGAGCCTTTTAAAAAATTAGAAGGGGAGTACTTGATGGGGAAAGGTACATTGAGGAAAGTGAGAGGTAATAAATTATAAGATGTTATTGTAATAAATTATTTCTTAATTTTCAAAATAAATCGGTTGTAAGTTGTCTATTTTTTTTTTGTACAGGTGCTTGAGAGTGGGATACACTACATTTGTATATTGTAAACAATCTTGATTGGATGATGGTATGGATTGAACGATGTCAACATTTTGGTCAGACATTAACATGGGAAGGTGTATCTTCATTGGTTAAAGAAGCTCATCATAATGGAGATTCCAATGTTACGCAAAGGGAAATAGATTTAGCACGTGGTTTAAGAGATTTCCAGGTACATACAAATTTACTAATCACCTGTATTTTTATCAACTCATGACACAATAATTTTGACATGTTTCACATATTATTGCAGGTTAAACACCACAAGGCTATGTTCTGTAATGGTCAGAAATTTCGCGTCAAAGTGTTGGATGACACGAAGAAAACTTGTGATTCAAGAATAACTGCAGTCTTTCAAGTGACTAATATTTCATCTAGAAATGACTTACATCCTCGAGAGTCTGAAAATCGATACTATGGCATTTTGGATGATATACTTGAGTGTGACTTTAGTTCCTTCAAATTAGTACTCTTCGTTGTCAAATGGTATAGGCTACGACTTAATCCAAATGATCCTAATAGAACTGTTATTGAACATGATAATGGATTTACAATGGTTAATACAAGGTCATTTGAGCCAGTTGGGGATGAGCCTTATGTTCTTCTAAGCCAATGTGAGTAGGTATTTTACTCAGAGGTTCCACATAAATCGAGTTGGTTAGTTTTTGTTAGACATATATCGAGAGGAAGGCCAATAAAGTATAATGCAATGGAAGAAGAAGATACCGAAGAAGTAGAAGATGATGTAGATGGTGATCACGATCGACAATTATTGGATGATGTTCCTGACACAAATTTTCATGAAGAAGAAGAAGAAGATGATGGCGATGATGCTGCTACTGATAATGATGATGAAGATGATGTTGATGTTGATGTTGATGATGATGATGTTGATGATGATGACGACGATGAAAATGACGACGATGACAATGACAATGATGGCAAGGATGATGATGATGATGACGATGATGATGATGACGAGGATGATGATGATGATGATGATGATGATGATGATGAAGACAATGAGGATGATGATGATGGAATTTAGAGGTATGCCATCAATCCTTAATCTATTTAATATTCATTTCTTGATAAAAATATATTTGTCTTATATATATGGTTACATAGTTTATTCATTATCTATTTAAAAGCTACAAGTTTCAACTACAAATAGAATACTACTAATCTAAATTAACTATTAATCTAAATTAATTAAATAAAACCATTTAAAACACATATTGATGCGTGAATGTATTGAGCCTTATTTTCTTTTAGGTCAAAAGCATTTGTAAGTTTTTAGTTTAGAAAAGGGAATTCATTAAATATCTATAAAAGGGAGTTGTAACTAGAATAAAATTCATAGGGAAAAAATAATATAAGTGCTTACCCAATTTGTTGGTTAATAATTCTGCCTCTGTAGGTGATGCAGAGACCCTAGGTGGACTTGCAATCATTCATAACAAGAGGGACTTCCATAGTGTTCTCACAACACCAACCAAGCATCTTCATAAGATCCCTCTCCTTGATCCAAGCCAACTCCATAACCTATCAAAGTGCACACCAAATCCTTATGCCACCTTAGGTTCTACATCTTTGGAATAATCCCATGAATGTCCCTCAATCCATCCAATGGATTCATCCAAGCAATCTAATCAACAAACTATCAAATGCTCACAATGCCTCAATAGGCGCCAAACTTGAATTCACCTTAACTAGGTGTTTCCTCCACCTCCACACACATCAAACAACTTCAAATAGCATGTCCCTAAGGTGACTAAGCCCTCAACTCATCAGCTGATACAAAAACCCAGTTTTAGCCCTTCACTAGGCCTACTTCCCTAGTAGGCTTATAATGTGAGCCTGATTTAAGTGTTTTATTGTGTAACTTTTAATGTTTTTAATTTTTATGTGATGCTTATGATGGATGTGATTATGATTATGATGTGATTATGCTCATGATAATTGAATTATATTTGCAGGAAATTGAACCCCTTTCAGGAGCATCCCGCATAGTCTCATGGATCGATAGGTATAAGTCAATACTCCTTATAGACAGTCTATTTAATACACTTATCAATAGTAAGATTGATTTCTTCTAAGATATCTCCCATTTGCAGGTACCAATGAATAGGTATTTGTCAGAAGTGTCTTCCTCGAGTGAGGGAAATATAGGAATAGAAGAGGAAAGTGAAACATGCAGTTTATCTAGAATAGGGAGATTAACTAGAGGTCAAAGGACTAGAAAGAAATTCAATAAACACATGAAATTTTTCCTTGCTCAAGGGGGTTCATGTTCTTATGATGATGAGATGGAAGGCGACATCGAGGTTCCCTTGAGGTACCAACATCTACAGAAACATTGGGTACCCAAGGAACTTCCTCCAATAAACACTGATTTCTGTGTTAACGAGAGGATATATCGCATAACACCATCATCATTACATGGTTTGGGCCTATTTTCTCTGGATGGCATAAAGGTGTCTTACAAAAAAGTTTTTGAATTGATGGAGTATGTTGGACCATGTTACGATTACCAAAGTTGGATGCATATTGTTCAATATAAAAAAAGTATGCGTAGGTATGCCCTCTCAAAAAATTATATACAACAGCAAGAAAATAATTAAAGTAAAAGTGTGGCTATATACATTGATGGAAGGCCAAAAGAAATAGGGAATATTGCGGGTTTTATAAATAGTATACGACCTGGGTCAACTATAAAGCAACCCAATTGCATATTTGAGGTGTGCGAGGGAAATTGTGTATTCATCTGTACGATAAAATGAATAAGTGCAGGGGAAGAGCTTCTTATTGATTACAATTTGAACCACATAGATACAAACAAGGCTACTATCATGGGGGTGGTACATACTATTAAACCAACTTCTAATCAATGACTCCAACATACCATTTAGTCAATAAATTTTTGGCTAACATTTTTATACTTGATCTTTGATACAGGGGCACAATATGGAGCAACCACCCGGAGGGGATGCTGGCAATGTTCCTGGCTCATCTACACATGAGCAGGTAAAACTCATTGTAATTGTGCAAACTAGATAGAAGCAAAATGTTATTTTTTTAATGTTGTTTTCTTCATTGTTTTGGAGTAATTTTGATAATACTAATACTATTGTTGTCACAGAGGGCCAGTGGTCGAAGGGAACCTACAGTCCCTGATCAACAGCCCCCCCTGAGGAGGACACTTTCTATATTGATTTAGCAGAGACCGATGACCTGATCAGTTCGATTAAAAAGTTGCTAAAGAAAATTGGAATAGAAATTATACATTTGGCAACCATAAAGCCTACTACTCAAGAAATAAGAGATAGGGGATCTGAATTGTTGCACACCTCTGAAACCTTAAAAGTAAGTATTAATGAAATTTTTAATTATAACAAGAGTTCAATAATGGTTTTTATGTTATGCTCTTTTATGACATTAATTAAAATATGGATGCATTGTCTTTACAAAGTTTTTTGCATGATTTCGAGCCCCATTCCCATGATGAGGGTGCTGCAAGTGGTTCAAGTAGATCGCATGTTCCATTCCCCACTTGTGTTTTCCACTGAATATATATAGGAATGATCATAATCATTGACAATACATGCTCAAACAATCCTTTTTTTTAATGCTCTAACAATCTTGTCCATGCTAGTCCACACGTTCTATATTTATGCATGCTCTAACAATTTTATTCTTCATCTTCACATCAATTGAATCCTATGATGACGCCGCCTCCATCTAGGACAACCAAAAATCTTTTTTCGACTGTTGAGTCGACAACATGCAGCTTACAAGCATTGACTGTTGCACCATCTACTGGTACAAAAATCCCTCTTTTTCTCTCTTATGACAGCAACAAACAATTTTTTTTTTACAACTTTTTAACATCAATTATCATTTGTTCTTTTATACTTCGTGACAAAGACTTATGAAACTTATGCAACTTTTTGCAATAGGAGCTGTAGCATCATTTCCTGGATGTTCCTATGTTCCTAGTATAGGAACGATGAAGGATGTCATATTGATCGTCAACGACGATGAAGGCATTCCATTAAAAGTAGCCAAAGTTCTAGGTACTTTAAAGTTATTATTATTCTATAGTGATATAATAGTAATTTAGTTTTTGATCAATCTTCATCGACTTATGATCCCATGATTTTTTTTTAGGGAATGATGTTTTTTGGAGAAAATTTGGTGATGAGTGTTTCGAATATTTGAGCCCACCTTGCATACCTGGTGGAACATCATATCCTAACTAAAACCCCAAACCACTATTTTGATTTCATATCATTGCTAGAATAGTTTTCCTTTTCATCCATTTCTTGAACTATATTAAAGGTAGCTTCACTTCATTTATGAGTCTAACATGTTTTTTTTCACTTAAAAGGTGGAATAACCAAGACAAACCGTTGAAGGATGATCTTATAGAGAGCATGACCCAAATCTTTGGACCTCGTGCATTCGAGAGAAACAAGCTCCTTGAAAAAGTTGATTTATGTTTGAAGTATATTAGGGACCAATATAGAAAAAATTTACGGGATAACCTCAGGCATGAGCATCCACCCTATGTTCCTGAGGCTGAGTGGCAAGCTCTGATTTTGGATGGAAAGTATAAAACTGACAAGAAAAATAATATTACACCAGTAGAGAGTAAAACAAGGTATGTGATACTGTTGAGAATGTAATTATGTACTAATTAACCTCTATATTTATACTATCTAACATATTTCAAACTTTTCATAGATTGCCTAACACATCAAAGGCAACAAAGGCAAGACTAGAAAAGCACGGGACACACAAGCTCGGCTCTGGTGGTTTTTCGAAACTTCAAGCACGGGTTGTAAGTATTAGTAAATGAAAAATTGTATCAAATTTTTTATATAATGTGATGGGAAATCCTAGGATAGACTATCTTGTCTATGCTCCTGATCCTCAACTTGGATCTCAGTGTTCCTCCACACCAATATATGATGCAGAGTAACACACTTTGGAAGCACCAACAAACTCCTAGCACCTTGGAACAACTAAGAAATTCAAGTTATCACCCCAATCCTCTGTTCTCCACAAGAAAATTCAAGGCTTGATTCACATTCAAACAAGGAACTAATCTACTATTACAATTGCTCCTTTAATTCATGGACCCAACTCATCACATAAGGCTGCATACTAGTTACTTCTCCCTTGTACCATTCAAGGCCTCATACACCCAACCTTGACACCAAGTGTTTTGGACAACTCCAACCCTCTAACATAAATGGAAACCAAAAAAAAATCAACACAACCCAAAACAAATCAGGTCTAAGGAAAACTTGCTGTTAACAGTCACAGGGCAGATTGTAGCACTTGACCTTTATTCTACACACCCAAACAAGAGTGCAATTGGATCCTCTAGGACTCCCAAACACCAAAGATAATTTAGAATAACTCCAACATGACCAAAATAAGGTGTAACAAGGGTTGGAAACCCTGCTAACTATTTACCATTTCCTTTTGATATTTTAACTACCCTCCATTGGTTGATGAAACAATGCAAGTAAAATTCACTATACCATGCAAAAATGCAGGGCTCAGAGTTCAAGAGATGCCTCACAAAAGAGGATAAGAGAATTGGCTTCCAACAAGGCTATAGAGCTGTGGCTAAATGGCTACGAGCTGAAATCAGTGTGGAAGGTTCTAATAATGATGCATCTGAGCCACAGGTAAATAAACTAAATGAAATTTATTTCAAATTGAATACTTTACCAATTAGTCTATTTGATGTTAAGTTCCAATATAAAGTGAGTATATCTGTTTTAAGCAAGCAATGATAACAATGCGTAGGATGTTGGAATGTAGCCTAACAATCCTTCTACACAATCTGTGGATGCTGAAGGTTCACATGATGTGCATCCCAGTGGTGGAGGTATACATTTTCTATTAAATTTTTTATATGTAATTGCAATTGGTGTTTGGATTAACGTAACATTTTGTATAGCAGTTGTAGAGGATCGAGGGGTCGATGTTCATGAGCATGTTGACATTGAGTCCATACAAAATGATGTGGTTAGATCAAGTAAAGAGTGCCACAATTATGTTATTTAAAATAATTAAATACTTGTAACAATTATAATAAATTATTTTTAATTTAACTCTTTTATTTGTTATTGCAAAGGACCCCCCTTTGCAACAACGTAGGAATTTAAGATCATCAAGAACAGAGAATAGAACAACTGATGAGGGGGAAACTGATGATGACACTGATGCTCCTCTTAGAGCTTACATAGAAAAAAGAAATAGAAAGAAAAAAAAGAAATGATTGTCATCTACATACCTTAATTGATAATGACTGAATTTTATGTCTCAATGAATTTAATTATGTGCTAATGAATGTTCATGAATTATGTGTTAATGCATAATATTGATGAATGTTGCATGTTAATGAATCTAATGTGTTAATGAATGTTATCATGTGATATTGATTGAATGTTACATTTTATTAATGGTTGAAATAATGAATGAATGTTAGATGTTAACGGGGAATGTAGAGTGATGTTAGGGGGAGGGGGGTGGGGCCAAATGAGCTTCCACCTTGACGTGGTTGGCCCTGTTTAGTAGAGAATATTAAACTATTCTCGAAACAAAGTGAAGCTCAATAAGATACTAAATATTTCTCTATTTTGTCCTATGTTTAGACTGCTGTCCTATGCATCTAAGGCTTCATGCTTTGAACTGTCATGAAGTTCTAAACTTGTAGCTTTTTTATTGCATCCTTGGATCTCAACACTGTCTTGGGACTATGTTATCACCAATGATATGATTATCATGATTTTCTTTGGGCACCAAGTTAGATAATTTGTGATGTGTTCACTGCTTTTCCAGCTTGAGTGAATTTCCCCCATAAGGCTATTGACTTGGGTGAGAGAATGATTCATTCACGCAAGATTGTTATTCAATTCATCTTATAAGCTCTCTATACTTTGAAGAGGTCAAGCAAGACAACAACCTTGTTACCAACAGGGCAGCCTCTAACATGAGAGCAATGAATACAAGGTTTGATCAAACATTACATCCCATGTTTTCGCCTCATCCAGTTGAAAAAGAACTAATCCCTGAGATTGAGGTAGAAGAGATGCACATCACAAGTGAGATTATGGTGGCTCAAGATGAACACATGCAACTTCCAGCTTATGTAAGTTAAACAATAAATTCAAATTAGTTCATGAACCAGCATAACGAAAAATTTAGGAATCATCTATAATGGCAAGACAAAAGGCCTACAGGGCAAGCTAGACAAAGCTTATAGCTAATTGAGTATAAAGATGTCTTGAACAAATAATATACCAATTTTCAATGGAACCAAAGAAATATCAGCCAGGCCATGGGTTCATAAATAAGAATCTTTCTTGGAACTCAAGCCTATAGAAGAGAAGGCAATACAATTTTCTTCCATGCTCTTGATGTTGAAGTCACACCTGCTTCTGAGCAATACAAGAAGAACTTCAGGAATCAAAAATCAGATGATGAATCAGATGTGAAGGCTCCTAATTAGCCTAAAGTCACATCTCCTAAGTTAGGAAAAGAATCAAGTAATGAGTTAAGAAGAACGAATCTTTGTTTTCATTGCAAAGAAAATTGGAAACTAGACATAGGTCTCTTAGTAAGGGTAAGACATACCTTATTGAGGTGAATTCTGATGTAGGCAACGATGAGGATAAATGAACTCTTGCGTCCCTATCTAGGTATTCCAAAAATCATCTTTGACAAAGGACAGAAAGTTATGCATATGGCAGAAAGCAGTGCTACACATAACTTTTTTGATGAGAACTTTGTAGTAAATGAAGGACTAAAAGTAGAGAACTTTGCTCGATTCAACATTATGTTGATGGATGAATCCAAAATTAGTTGCACAAGGAAAATACCAAGGGTGGGCACAAAATTGGATAATCATATATTTACATTTCTAATCATTTGCAGATTGCCTGGTATTTACAACATTAGTTCTGAGCTCAAATTTGGTTGTAACAAGGCAAATCCTAGGTTAGCCATTGTGTCATGTCTGAGAATGCATTGGTGATTACAGCATTGCTTGGAATCTAGATATTAAAACTTTTCATTGACCCGTATATTAATTAAGTCAATCTGACCAGAACATTATTCTGTGTTGTAGTTTCGTTTCCAAATTGCAACAAGAATCTAACTGCTATTTTAGTAAATCCACAATTTTGATCAATTTACTGGTGCCCTAGAAAAGGGGGTACTAAGATTAGAAAAGTTCTTTACAAATCCAGTCTGGGATCCTACAAGATCCATCAAATTGCCTTCCAAGTCATTTCAAATGACTTCAATAGCAAAAATGTGAGATGCAGTCCATTTGATGATCAAAGACGAATTGCAAAGGCCCTTTGACAATGAACATTTATGTTCAAGTTTTTTGTTGAAGTCTTTGAATGGGTGGTTTTATTGGCTTCATTGTCATGGAAAACCTTTGGTCATTGAGTTTCTCCTAGATTCAAAGTGAATTTAGACATTCCTATTATTTGATGGTAAATATATGTAGACATAGTAGATAATAAGTCAAGTTAGTTCAATTCATATGTATCTACAAATGACCTTTTTGATGAAATGATTGCTCCTCTAAATGTCTCTTCACTTGTTGAGAAGTGGTGGCGAGCCCATGACTTATGAGAGGACTAGACAAAAGGAATTTCTGTGCCAATTTTGAGAACTTCTTGGAAGCTGTCAAGGATGAATGACATCTTAAAGATTTCTATGATGATTGCTACATTCAATGGTGCAACTGCAATAAGAACATTACTAGTTGACCTGTGTGTGAATTTGGGCACATTTGAGTTAGAGCAGTTGGTAGTTCTCAAATGTTCCAGCTGCTTGTTCCCATTCATTCGATTAAAATTAAAGCTATGCTATAGATTATCATTGAGGAGTCAACACTTTTGGGAAAACAAGACAAATTTACTCATGCCAAAGATTGGTAAGTGGTGCAAAAAGTACAAATCTAACTACCACTCCAATGCATAGTGCTATATACAAAAGGACCGATTCGTGCATATGTAGAAGCAAAGGGTTTCCATGAGCTAGAGGTGGAGAATTTAAATCCTAAAGCTACTTGTCTCCATACAACAACCACAACATTTGGACTAATGTAGAAGTAGGTTATATAGGTGCAAGGGTAATCGTCGGTTATTTGGTCAATGGCGGTAGCATAAGAACCTCATTTTTGAAGTCACCTTTGTGTACCTAAATTTATTGACCATGCCTCATCTATAGCCTTATAATTTAAGACGAATTAGTTTTTATTGCACTAGAGTTGAACATGTTAGATGTCAATGTTGTTTCTCATATATTACTTGCCCTTTTGTGAGGAATTATTATGTAATGTTGTGCCAAATGACCCTAGTTACATAATCCTTGGGTGTCTGTACTTGCATCATCTCCAAGGTGTTTACATAGCTAATCCTTTGGGCATCACCACATTAGGAAATTGTAAAAGATATTAGAGTTCAAAGTGATTCCATGAGTCAAATATGTTGCACAACCACCAAATCAAATAGGACAAGTATCTTTCAACACAATTGGAATAATTGTCTTCTAAGAAGGGGTGAATGGTCCATGTGCAACTATGCAAGCCCATATGCCAACCTCAGTCATGTGCATAGTATTGTGTAACCTTATGTGTAACTGCTTCCTTCATTTTCCACTTGCTAAATTCGGAGAACCATAGGCATCCCCAAATTTAACTTTGTGCTTAATGTACTACTCACTCAATACTTGGAATCATGTTGTGCAACTCCAAAAACACTTCCCAACTCTAGTGCAATGACTTGCATCACGTGCAACTTGCATAGTGCTAAGTATAAAACCATAGTGATTTGTGGGAAACTTTGATTTTCGTGCCATGTTTACATCCATGCACATTAGCACACAGTTTGAAACTTAGTAGAACGTTCTTTTTGCTTGATAGTTAGAGCAGAATGCTGCATAACATGTCAGAACTCTGTGCTACAATCTTGTGCATCCTTTGGAGTAGTTTTAAGACACACTACTTGTTAGCATAGTGTGCAACCAAAAGTCTGATTGTAGTGCAAATGAAACATATATTCTATTTGAAGTAGTGTAATTGATGGAAAAATTTAGTATAATGATATCTTTGAAGTACTCTAATAATAGACTTGTTTTATAATAGATTATGATTTGACTAAATTTTTTTCTCTCTACCTCTCTCTATATTCCCATCCCTGCTCTGTGTGTGTGTGTGGAGCATACTTACATAACCAAAACTGACAAGTTATGATATACTCTTAGAGGTGAAAAAGAACTCCTAATGTGCATGGTGACATGTTAATATGCTGTTGTCTGTAAAAACCTTTAATTTTGTATAACATGTGTATATGAACCTCATTGTCCGAGAAAACTTATTGAGTATTACACGCAATGCCAAACACCCTTTCTTTAAGAATGGCTAGAGAATGTCATAACAAAATTAATTTTCTAGTGATTAGTTAGCCATGAGTATAGTACCAAAGTGGATGTTTCCTAATGGTGGTCAGAGGAGATGGACAAAATAGCTTACAAATTGTGATGCCCCAACTCTTGGCTTTAATATTACGACACTTTGTAAGTTTGTAGCATTCACTCTACAGTGCAACTAGACTGTCAGTGGAAATGTTATGCTTCATAATTTCTCATTATTTTGTAATTTTTAATGGGTTGATCAAGATTGACTCAAAGTCATGCTGTAAACTCCTAAAAAACTATTCTGTAATATAATACACTGCAACAACACCACATCTATTAAAATATGGTTTTGTGTGTTATGTTATTTGACTTTGTATGTCATTTTGAAGCCTTTTTGTTGGTTTTGAAAATTTGATATTTGAAAATTTTACCTTTATTTTGAGCACATCATTATTTTCATATTGCTTGTGCTTGATTTGAATATTTTGATCAGTGATAAGCAATTACAATTACACCATAATCAATCTCACATTGTAAGAATAAAAGATGTAAAATAACAAATGTTAAAGACTATAATGCACATTGCAGAGTTTTTATTTATTTTGATGCCACCTTTTGAATGGCAAAAGAGAATTTGGTTAACAAAGTATTGATATTTTTAGTGCTCCCTTAAGCTTATATTGATCTGAGTATGTTGGAAATCCTCTATTTCACATCAATCAACATTACTCTTCTCTATTTTTTTTTTGGACAGATCTGTGTAAACTGAAGAAAATATATTAAGTTCAATCCAAGAAATATGATTGTAAGGTGGTAATTTCACAGTTAGAAATGAAAAGAATGATAAATGTGTCACGGGTTCATGTTACCTGTGAAATCAATACTCCCCACCCACCATCTTTTGTGACTCTACTATTAATTTTGAAGTCATGGCATGCTCTTTTGATTAAATAAATCCTATTTTAGGGAATGAAATGTCTGTTTGAATTTTTTACATGTAATTCAGCCATTAGAATAGTTGCTAGGTAGCATCTAATATCATTTTTGTGGTAATTCTGGTTAAACTATCATGAGGCCTGCTTTAAAATGATTGTAAGGGTAATCAAATCAAAATGAGTGAAGATACCAAGAAAAAGTTGGTGAAGGCCCAGTTAGCCAGATGGAGGTTTTTTGGCAAGGGGAGTTCACCCGAATATTTTTATTGAACCCAGTTTGTCGAAAAACTTCTAATCCATATCAATCAACATTACCTACCCCTCTATTTTTTTCTGGGTAGTTCTATGTAAATTGAAGAATACATTAAGTGCAATACAACGAATATGAATCTAATGAAGTAAATGTGTCCTGGGTTCATATGTTGCAAACCAATTTTTCTTCATTATCATTTGTAAATCTAATGTTGATTTTGATGTCATAGAAAGAGAGTACACCTTTTATTTGAATCAATTCTATGGGGGAATGAAATGCCTGTTTGTAACTTTTGCATGTAATTCAACCATCAGAGCAGTTGCCTGGTAGTGTCTGATATCATTTTTGTGGTGATTCAGGCTAAAATTTCATATATAGAGTCTTGCTTTGAAAACATTTTAAGGGCAACCAAATAAAAAATGAATGAAGATGGTGAGAAAAAGTTATTGAAGGCCCAAATTAGCCAAATGGAGGATATTTGTCAGGAGGAGGTTACCCAAGATTAGGCTCGAGAGGACCTTTTAGTATCAGAATTGTTAATTGTCAAAGAATGTCTTTTGAATGCTGAGAAGAGACAAAAGAAGGAAGTTGATCTTCTTTGTCGACACGTCAAGACTATAGATAATTTGCTCTTGTATTTGAAGTCAAAAGCAAGGATTATGTCTATGCCATGTTTTGGGTACATATCTTGTGGGATTAAATGTCAAGAAGGTGTGGGATTTGTTGACAAAAAAGGTGTTCCCATGTCTGAGTGGTGCAAAGATGTTAATCTATCTCTATTTGAAAGCTCCAAGGCCAAGGAAACTGAGGAAAACTCTATTTCAAAAGGTAAAGACGACATGGTAGGACCTAAAGAACAAAGTGATGAAGAGTACACGGAGCGAATAGCAACAATTGTGATGCTAGTGACTGACGTGATGGAGGTGCTTCTTAAAAGAACTATTATAGCTAAGACAGAGATTGTTGTGGAGAAGCAAAAAGCTTCTGCTAGTCAGGATCAAGTGAAGCAAAAGGCACTACAGATTGAGAGCATGTAGGCACGAGTAGAAAAAATGGAGAAGGTTGCCAAGGGTACCAGTGGTGTCCTCAAGGAAATGCAACAGAAGCTTGAAGATATGGAATAGGAAACATCAAGACAAAGACAACGTGCAATAGAAAATGAGCATGAGCTTTGCAAAGTTAGGCATGATTTTGAGGTTCTAAGGTCTAGTATTGATAATTTAGTTGGTGCACGGGAGTTTCTCTTGTCCTCTAAGAAGCAAATCCAAGAAATGGAGAAAATTTTGGAAGGGTAAGCCTGCTCATCATCTGTTATATATGTTTTATTTGGGCCAACTATCATGCTTTTTGAAGCTGACTTTTGATTGATCTAAATTTACTAGGTATAGGTTTTCATTGAATGTTCTCATTTTTAAAGAAATCTTAATGTTTTCTTATTGTATTTCATTCGTCGTCATCATTTTATCAAATTTCAAATAAGCTATATCTTCGTAGGGTAGACATCATGCAATACAGATGAGAATGTGTAGTAGGAATTTAGAATTTAATGATATGTACATGCCATCAACCAATTCTAAATACCACGTTATTGCTTTCTATTTTAATATAAAATGGTATGTTCAAAAGAAATAGAATTATAGTGAGGAGCACTACTCTTGATTGATTTAAAGCAGTGTTTACAATGAATATGGTCCATATAGTTTTTTAGTCATGAAAGTTAGCCACATTTTTAAGATATCAAAATATGTAAATATAGGTCATGGAAGATATTAATTTATTAAAAGAACACTAAGCATTCATTTTGACATGTGAAACAATATTTATTTTCTCTAGATTTTCATTACCCGAATTTATCAAAAGTTCCAAGACAAAAAAATTCATGGAGGGGAAATAGACTTTGCTGATTATTTATTTATGAAATTCAGGCATGATTGAGTGAATGCTGTAAGTCTATCCATCAACACCAGAATATGAGATATTGGTCTTCTACAGAATGAGATGCATGATGTAGAATTACATTTTTATACATTTTCTAAACAATTATTTACTCAAACGCCAGGTTAATTTCATTTCTCAGGTTGAACTAACATATTTTTGTTTTTATAATTTCAGTTTTATGCATGTACTTATTAAAATTAGTAAAAGACTATTGAAATATCCCAAAAATTGCACTTTTTTTTTAGAATTACAGGTTTATATTATTTGCCCATTCTTTTTTCATTATGCTAGGCCGACTCAATTCTGTATTACAACATTACATTGGTTATATGTCCAGCTAAATTTTTGAAGTAGTTGAATTTCATCTCTTTAGCCATTTTGTTTCTTAAATGATTAATCTGGATTTCTCTGTATTCTAACATATTACATATGATAAGAGGAAGCTTTGTGAAAGCTTTATATAATAATAGAAGTCAAGTCACAGAGTTTGCTGTATATTCTAGTTCAACACTGGAAACAATTTTTGTGACTGGTAACAATATTCACTTTGTTTTCACCAATCAGAATCATCCACAAATAGAATGACACACTACATGATAAACAAAATAAAAAGATGTTAGAAAATGATTGATTATATTTACTAATGCATGTTTTTTTCTATCTCGATAATATTTCACCTAATTTTGTCCTCAATCTTGATATATTAGCTGCGACTCATTGGATGATTTTGCATGGTTGATTGAAAGATTTATACATAGAACCATTCTCACTATGTTGTACCCATGAATATCATATTATGATGTATACAAGGTGATAGAGTAGATGATATGCAGTGTTTAATCCCCCATGTTGTATTTGTTCAAATGGGTAACTTGTAGAATTAGTTTTTTTGGGCAACCAGACCTGAGTGGTGATAACGGGTTTACCCACCAATTATTATTAGAAGAAAGCATTTATAGAATATGCATATCGTTGCCAAGGATGCCAAGATGTTACTTGGAACTCATTTTATTGTGCAATGAGTCACTGGAGGTGGTGATTATAAAGTACATACACTATATGAATATCATTGTAACGAATGCCAAAAGGGAACTTCTGAAATTAGTTATATTGTGCAATGAGTTGTCCTGTGCGGTGATCATGTGTATTACTACAAATTTATAATTATCTTTAGAGTAAATTATACATGGTAAGTGCATATCATTGTGATGGATATGAGTAGAGTATCCTATGTGGGTTGAATCTGAAGAGAGAAATATGCGACAAGTGATTGCTTCCTAAGTAGTAGTGTTTGGTGTGATCATACTTCAAGAGAAATTATTCTATTTCTATGTATTGGATGTGGTCAACTTGGCCCATAAACATCTCTTTTGTTGTGTAATCTCTTAACTGATGCCCTGCATATTTTCGTTAATATTTGGGATATTATTATTCATTGATGTTTCAACCTTATTAGGTGATCTAAGAGCAATAATTTGGGTAAAGTGGAAAGATTGACTATACTATGATCATGCATATCTGGATTATGATATTTTTTTCAGTGCAGAGACAGGACACAAGCTATCAGATTTAGAATCTTTTTCTTCCTTGCCAGAATTTGTAATTTAGACAATTCTAACACTTTTAGAAAGAGTTTTTTGATGGTTTTTCAAAGAACTGGTCACTCTCAAGTTCTGATTTTGGGCTAACATTTTTTCCAAGTGAAATTGGAGCCATGTTAGCTATCGGTGAAACGCTGGTTATTGTCCATATACATATTTGAAGACATCTTTATATTTTGTTTTAATTCTTCTGAACAAAGAATTTCTTTTGATTCATTAATTATGTTGTGACATGTCTTTCAGATTGGTTTTTTCTGTAGGCAACAAGTGTTTAGTATCCTTTTAATGGTATCATAAAGAAAATCCACTTTACATTTATTTAGTTGTGTATCATGATTGAATTCCATCTTATCTGGAATGACTACAGATGGTTGTGAATTTGTTTGAATAGAATATTGTTGTGTAACTTTCTTTTTTCTTGTGTTAAATGGATCTAGAGGAAAAATTGACAAAAAAGTAGACTTTGGTTGTACGTTGGATCTCAAACCATTTGTTAGCAGTTCACATGTAAGTAGCCCTTACAATATTATTTGCCAGTGGATCACATTTTTAGTGGAATCTAATAATATAGTTTTTGTAATATCTACTGGTTTTATAACAAATTTTGCACATTTGAATGATATTCTAGTTTCTCTATCTATTGATCAATCATAAGAGGGCAATTTTAAGTACACTCTTTATGGTGTTCTTGTTCATGATGGCTGGAGCACACATTCTGGTCATTATTTTTGCTTTATTTGTTCATCCACAGGCATCTAGCATGCTTTAGATGATAATCGGGTATACATTTGCTACAGTTGTGAAGACATGTTTAATTCTGTGGAGCAAGCTCATTATAATTTGTGTATAACAGAATACACAAAAGAACTACAATTTTATGTAGAACCTTTTCTTTATATGGTAACACTAATTATACTGAAGTTGCTTAGACTGATTGAAGTTATTCTTATGATATTTTGTACTCTAGGTCTATTCAGTTAGTGAAAAAAGTGTGCTTTTCCAGAAAGCTTACATGATATTCTATATACGAGATAAGAAAATTAGCATTCAAATAATAGGTGGGTCTGAATCTTAGTATAATGGCTCTAAACTAAAGAAGAGGGTGTCATTGAACATTGAACATCCAAAGGAAAACCACTTACAAGATTCATATGCCCCCAGGTGACAGAAAACATGCATTCTTTCCAAACGACAACAATCTCTTTTAGTGTTGCAGGTGTAAACAAGATACCCCAATAGGTAGAAAATTTGTCAAATTTCAATTTCATTTCAGAAAGTCTAGAAAAGAACACAAGTTCTGGCTAGTCATGCAGTAAATCCAAATCATCAGCAGATCATGGTGCTACATTACAGATGGTGGCTCCAAGAACCAATGGTATTCAAACAAATAATGTCTTCTCAAGTCATACCATAAGTAATGGATGCACATCGAATGGGTCTAGTAATAATGTTAAGAAGCAAGAATCTGAAATAAAGGGAACTGATTCTATGGGTAATTTTAATGATATGGTTGTTAGACATTCTTGAAACTATGATGTGAGTAATGATAATGAGAACTATATTGGTAAAAATTCTGAAGCTTGTTTAAAAATTAATGGTAACAGTCATGAGAATGTCAAACATTCTACAAATGGTTTGATAGGTATTATTACTCGGCATCATGCTACTAAACTTCCAAAAAATGATTCAAATGGTAAACTTGTAGCTGGTGAGCATCTAGAGAATGGTAGTGTGGTCCACAATTCTATAGATAATGAGAGTGAGGCTGCTAAGCTCCTATCCCTGGAAGATGGTTCCTTATTTCAGGTGCTTGTTTTTTGTATTAATGCTGCAGTGTATATGTTTATTTTTGAGAAAATTTCTTTTAATCCTAATGAATCTTTATATGTTCCTTTTGGCAGGGAGGCAAAAATGGTACTTTGCTCTATAAGGGAAGGAAAATGAATGGGTCATGTGTAAAAGCTATGCATCCACATAGGTTGCAAAAATATAGTCAAGAAACTAAATGTATTTCCAGCTAAAAGTACCAAAATAACATGAGGACAACCACTACCTCGTTAGTAGAAACAGATTGAAGCTTATGAAGCATCTTCCATGTCCTCAATTTTTACAAGCATTGTCTTTTAGGAGGCATTTTCTTCTAAGATCAATGCATATTTTGAGGAAGAAACAATCCAATGAAAGGAAGAAATGCACAAAGTTATAGCTTAAGAAGGCTGACATTTTTCTTAAGCAGAAATGCTTTGCAAAAATGCCTTCTGGAAAAGAGTATCTAGCTGTGAAAATTTTTGCATGTTTAGTAGCTTCTAAGTATCCACAAGAATCCCATGGAAAGGGTTTGTCAAACAAAATAAATGGTTGTGTTTCTGTGCAGCAAACCAAGACATCAGAAATTACAGCTAGTGTGGTTCAGAATGGGTGTAACATTGCTAAATTTTGTGATACTTCGATGCCTCTTGTAAATAGGCAACTTTCTAGTGGAAATGGTACTAAGCTAAAGAAACAAAGATAAGTTCCTGGCAGACTTGGTTTAAGTAAAGCTAGACAATATTATGATGTTGAGCAAGACTCTAACATTAGCATAGAGAAAAACTTGTTTGCTCTCTATGTTTCTGTGCAGCAAACTGAGACATCAGAAATTACAGTTGTTGTGGTTCAAAATGGGTGTAACATTGCTAAATTTTGTGATACTTTGATGCCCCTTGTAAACAGGTAGCTTTCTAGTGGAAATGGTACTAAGCTAAAGAAAAAAAGAGAAGTTCCTGGCGGACTTGGTTTAAGTAAAGGTAGACAATATTTTGATGTTGAGCAAGACTCTAAAATTAGCACAGAGAAAAACTTGTCTGCTCCCCATCAGTCAAATAATAGCTTTACAGATAGAGGAGAAACATGCCAACAAGATGGGGCTCTATCTATAAAATATTTTGAACCATCTTTTCTAAAGGCTAGATTAAATGGGCTAGCAGGTATAGTCATAATTTTATTTTATTCTATGTAATGTAGCTCAATTAAGCTCAATGTTCATCCTCTGTTTATGTGTTGGGTATTTAATCTTTTTTGACGATGGTTTACTATGGCTATTGTGCAGTTCCATGTTGGGATAGTATTGATGATGGCTTGGTAAAAAGTAGCAGAACTACAAACAAACATGAAAACCATGTTGGTTATGTCTTAGATGAATGGTAGGTTATCTTTGTACAAATACAATTGCATCATGGGACTTGGCATAGCAATCTATTCGTGCATAAAGTGTTTCTATGGACAATAATCAATTATCTATGTCTATGCTATTGCATTTCCATAATCTTGTGTGGTTTATGCAGGGATGAAGAATATGATCATAGCAGAAGGAAAAAGGTTGAACAAGTACAAGATGAAGATGGCATAGATGACTCTTATGGAAAATATTCCAATTGACAGAGCAATCATTTTCAATCACTTTCAAATAGAAAAGCCAAGATTGCTGGTAAAGGGAATTCATTCACGAGAACAAATCAAGAGAAACTGTAGCACAATGCAAGATAGAGTTTTTTGTCAAGCTCAATGCGAGGGCAGTTGGCGTCGTCACCATAGTGACCTCGTCGCAATGCTCATGGCAGATGTTGCAATTGTGACGTCCTCCACAAGCATGGCGACGGGGTCGATGTCACAATAAAGTGGTTGCATAGCAATGAAGAGACATCATAATTGTGATAGAGAAGGATAAACGTCGTAATTTGCGACTAAAAAAAAAAGTCTATTACTATCGCAGTGGTGACACATTACTATCGTAATTGTGATACATAGCCATCGCAAATCGATGCCAAATGTATTAGTGATTGAACTCAGTCATATAGCTAAAAATTGCATGAATATAAGAAAAGTTGAAGATGAAAAGAAAGCAAGGGCTGACAATATAAGGAAACAAATGAGGCAACAATGGATTCCTAAATCTACTGAGGATTCAGGCTCGAATCATGGTAGTGAAGTCACTCAAGAATTGGGTGACTCCATCCCCTCAAACTAAATTCCTAAGAATGAGTGGGAGCTGTACTTAGCAAGAAAATCATAAGCAGTTCCAAGAAATATGAGGAATGCAAATGATCCAATTAGTATTCCAGATACACTAGGAATCATAGAAAGGTTATCCTTTGCCAAGTTACATCAGACTCCACCGAGGTAAGTTGGTTATAGACCTCACTGAGCGAGGTTAGGAGTAAAGGAAATTTGGTTTGTTCATTGAGTTGATACTCTTGCCGAGTTAGGTTAGTGGATGACAGTCTGTCACACACTATGTCATTATGGTGCTGAGCATTTATGAAAATTTCTCAACAAAAGGGGCAATTTTGACTTTATTTTTGATCGCATCCACAACATTCGAAGAGCAGAGTGATTTGGAAGAGCATTATAGTGTTTTCGAGCAATTCAACAACAAGATCTTTACGAATTTCATCATCTACCATGCAACAATGACATTTACCAGTGGAAGCAACACTAAACCAAAGAAGGGTTCTGAAATGCTGGTTGAGGGTGTCAAATGGAAAGCACCAAACTTCAAAATCATTCCGGTTGTTACTGAGTCACTTGATCCATATGGAGCTCAGTCATAAATCTTGCCCAAGGTACTCCTAATTAACAACATACGAACTCACTTTAAATATTCTATTCAAGAAATAGGAACATTAGAAATGGATACTGCCCTAGTTGAAATGTGTGTTGACGGAGTTTTGAAACCCAAGCATAAAAATTTGGAAGTTAAAGGATTAACTCATATCCCTCACATGCCTCAAAATTTCCAAGTAAAATGGATAAGATACATATTGAGTTGGTTTTACAATGGTCAATTATGGTTGGAACAACCCATTTTGATTACAAAGAAGATGATACACAAGGTTACAAGTCTGCCAATACTAAGCAAGGCCAAATTAACCAAAACCCTAGGTCGGGAGGAACTGCAAAAGAAAACCCTAGCCGAATGGGACTGTAGAGGTTTGAAACTAAACAATGTCACTGACATAGAGCTTAGGTTTGGCATCCATATCATTGCACATCAAATCTATAGCTCAAGTCAGTCAAACAACATTCCTTGTGAGGTAGTTGACCTAGCATACAAGGTTATAAAGAAGAACCTTGAATTTGATTTGTCAGATGTACTTTTGAAGCAATTGAACAAAAACATTGAAAATGTGAAGACTTCCAAGAACAATTCCTTCAAGTTCGATTCATTTCTTACCTATTTATTCTTTTATGTTCAAAAATTATTTCCATCTAAGGGCATAGTCATATGGAGAAAAGACACCCCTGTTCTCTATCAGATAAATGAATTTATTGAAGAAATGGGTGAAAAGTTTGAAAGGGTGTTGGATAATTACTTTGAGGCATTCAAAGAGAAAATGAATAATAGATTCTGAATCCCACCCAAGCTTGTGGAAGACTACAAGGATGACATATGCTTCATGGTGGACTGTGACAGAGTGTACATATAAGCAGTCATACCAAGAGTGGCATGGGTAAAACCATTGCCTTATGAAATTAACATTGATGAAGCTAGAGACATCATTGAGGCTTTAGTAAATGAGCCAGCCAATGGAAATCTTCCTGCATTTAGTACATATGAGGAAGCCAAGAAGATGATAGAACTTAGTATCAAGATTCCTCAAGCTATCAACAGAGGTAAGAAGAGGATTGCAAAATTTAAGAAAGTCGAAGGTCCTCTAATGCTTACCGAGGGCAAGGGTGAGGATGAAGAAGATGAATATGATGAAGGTGAAGAAGAAGAATCAGAGAAAAAGGAACTCATAAGGAAGAAAGGTAGAGTGATTATCACTAAACCTCAGAAGAAACCTACTATAATGTTCTCTAGGAGAGGTAGGAAAGGTAAATGTGAACCAATATTCAGTCACTCTCCATCTACATTTGAGGAAAGGATGAAACAACTAAGAGTTGGAGTAGGAATATGTAACTTCAAAGTTCTCAAGTATGAGACTCGAACTCCAGCTAAGGAGAAAGAGATTGAGGACTTAGTCATGGAGAACATGGGTATTTGGAAATACTCCCCTACTCAGATGCAACCTCAAATCCATGTAGATCTCTTTGCCAAAATTCAAGTTAGATGGGAGAACACAGTGCAAACTATTAAAGACATCTTTGAACAACAGATAAAACAATTAGTACCTAATTTGACTAATGCTGAAATAAAGAAGGCAATGAAACAACATGAAGATAGAATGATTCTAAAGCTTAACTCATGCTTTATATTAATGAATAACATAGAATCAGTAGTTAAGCATGCCTCAAATGTTTGGAGAGATGTATATCATCTCAAAAAGCCATCATAAGAAAATGTTATAATTGAAGATGATGATAGTGATGATGATGATAATGATGATGATGACAACACTCCTTCCATCACAGTTACTGAAGGTGAATTGCATTCTCTAATGGAGGAGAAGGAAGAAGAGGAGGAGGAAGTAGAAGAAATGGATGAAGAAGGAGAGGAGGAAGAAGTAGAAGAGGAGGAAAAGAATGAAGATGATCCAGTCAAAATTGCAGCAGGAGCTATTACATCTCTTCCTCACACTCCACCACATACTGTCACATCTGTGGAGATATCTTCTACTAGAGGTAGCAATCACACTAAGGTGAAATATCTAGCAGAAGTGTAGGTAGAACTTCTAAGAGAAGAAGCAAGAATAAGAGCAACCTTGATTGATATTCATAACATGATCTTGCCAATAATGGATATAATGCAGAAACACATTGCTCATTGCAAGACATTAGTTCAAGATCAGAACTTCTTAGTGGCTAATCACATGATCAAATTATCAGCAGAAGTTCAGATTGCTCTCTCCACCTGCAAAATTTTGCAAAAGAATTGGGATACTTCTTTTGCCCTCATTCTTAAGGTACATCAAGAATTTCTATCTCATTTTGGTGTAACTATATAGATAGTTCATGTAGCCCTTTGGCATTATTGTCAAAAAGGGGGAGAGATATCAATATAAACAAAAAGGAAATTTTGTATATAAGGAGAGATATCAATATAAGTCAAAGGGGGAGATAACACTCAATAGAGTCAGAATGTATATGTGTATAGCTATGTAAATAAGTATCTTTGTATATACATTATATGCCATAAAGGAGATATATGTAGAAATGTATATACAACAACTTTACAATGATCAATTTTAAAAAATCAAAACTTAGTGAGTTAGTTTATATACATATGTTTTGGCTTATAAGTGTTTTGTCACTAATGCCAAAGGGGGAGATTGTTGGCATTAAGTTAGTATTGTCATTAGTGACAACACTTATCCATATCAGTATAGCTACCAAGCTCAACACTTTATTCTCTACTCTCACCGAGCATTCTAGTGTTAACCAAGCTTTGAAGAGTTCAGCAGTTTACACCGAGTAGATAGTGACTACTAAGTGAATACAAGCAATATGAAGATCAACAGTGTCTACTGAGCTTCACAATGTTTACCGAGTAGTAAGCTTGTGTCATGCAAATTCTGTATAAATTGAGCATTAGAAGAATTAGTGTTTATCGAGTGAAGCAAGGTAAACTCGGTATCTATCAAGTGACACTACATCTACCGAGTCACCAGTGGTCACCGAGTTCAAAACTACATCGAGTGATTAGTATGGACCAAGCCTTCACTTCTACAAAGTGCATGATGATGTCGAGTAATGCAGTGAACGTCGTATATCAGAAGGTCACTGAGTCAGTTCAGTAAACTCGAGTTATTTACTATTGGGCTGACTTTGTAATGAATTTTTTCACTTATGTTTTGGCCGACCTTGCAAATTTGTAAATTTGAAAGGTATATATGTAAGATGTATTGTAAGATATCATATGAAATGAAAGCAATAGAAAAGTAATGAGAAGTATATGCAAAAGATTATCAGTAGTAGTTCAAGGAATACAACAAGGTCAATACAGAGGTAGAAAAGTTATATCTATCACATAAGGTGATCAGTGCATAAAGGATCTTATCTGCAATTAGTTGTAAGAAGATCCACTGCTTAATCTTAATAGGTGAATCAATTTTCTAAATCCTCTAACAAGGTAGACTTAACAGTCTTTGTACAAATCTCTTAACTGAGTGCATACTTTATTGTATGTTTGCAAATCCTCTAACAAGGTGGACCTAGTAGTCCTTTGTGCTCCTAACAAGGTAGATCACCAGAAGTGGTCAATGTTATAGTATTGAAGTTTTGTGGGTATCATCCCCACCACAGTTTTACTTTCTATTTGGAAGGTTTCTGGGTCACCAAAATATTGCGTTCTTTTGTGTGATGAATGTTTTAATATTCAGTATTAATAAAAATAGTAGCATAGATTGGTTTGTGACTAATACAAAATAATAATTATAGCTACTGATTCACCCCTCCCCTCTTAGTAACCTATCATATATTGAATATTTCCAACAAGGCTTACATCCATGATTTGTTATATGGTATGGTTTGGGTGTTATTATAGCTTCTTATTGGGGTTTTGTGGAGGAGATCATTCTTGTACATTTTACATCTAGAGTTGTGTGTAGAAGGACATGATATAGGTTATGATTTGCATGATTTTTCTTTGGTCTTGGTTATCTTCCTGGATGTTCAATTTTGCTTACATTGGATTTGAGATTGGTTAGAGATTGTGATCACTAGTTTGTCACATGTATATCATGTGAGAGATGACATAGTTATTCCTTTATCTCTTTCCTCTATTGGTTGTGAAGATTTTCTGAGACTGTTGGAGATTTTTTATGAGATTTGTTCTTACAAATTATTGGTTTATGTGTTGTGAAAGTCCTTGAGACTACATAGACTCACTTCTTTGAGATGTTGTGAGTGAATTGGTTACATATTTGACATTATCTTTTGTAGTGGGAGATTCTTGGTATATATGTGGTAGGTATTATTCTTGAGGCTTGTGATTGCAAGTTACATATTGGATATGTTGATGATTGTGAGATTCACTTGGTATACCTTTGGAGGTATGGATAGTTGGATGGACTAGCACTTGTTGTGGGTGCTATTTTAGCTATGGATATTTTGATAACTATGGATACATGTGATTACTTTTGGATCATTTTTTTGTGCTTGGCATTTTAGTTGGTATAAGATTTTATGATCTTCTAATGTGATAGTTTGAGTGGCTTTCTCTTTGGATGGCTTCTATGTATGTCTAGTGACAATGACATAATAGGAAGTGAGATCATTCTTTATTGAGAAGATAGATACTTTGATTTTGTTGTGAGTACCAAGATGGAGCACTTTGTGTACTTTGATCCATGATGATTGATGTGCTGGGAGGGATTGTTCCCTTGTTCATTTATGTGGCTACAGATTGACCCTATGCAATGTATACAACAAGTGAGAGATTGTTGAGATAATAGATGTTGCACACATTGCATAATATTTCTATATTATATTATTTTATTATGTAATGTTGCACCTAGATGGATGTGCAACATGTAAAAATTCCCATGGGATATACTTGATGAGTTGTATTGTAACATTGTGATAATATTTCATGTAATTATTTAATATTGGGAAAAAGAATTAAATTTTTAATATTAAATATGGGGTCAATGGGTTAGGAAAAAACATGGTTTTAGCACATGGTTTATGTAATACCACTTGGTGGTTTTGTGGGACTTGCCACTATATAAGTAGCCACAAGGGTAGTTTTTGGGTGAGAAGACAAAAGGAAAAAAGGGAAAGAGTCGAGCAAGGCAAAGCTTGATAGGTTAGCCAAGGGAGCATTTGTGAAGGTTGGAAGCATGGCATGGAATGTGTGGATTCATGCTTGTTCACATGGATTGCTTGGTTGTGGATATTGCATTGAAGACTTCCATGGTTATATTGTAATGACATTTTTTGTTGAATAATACATGGTGATGGATGCTTTTGGAGGCTGGGTTTTTTCCTCAATGAGGTTTTTCCAGGGTATATCTTGTGTCACAATTTTTTGTGGCTATGTTGTCTATTATGTTGCATGTTGATTTCAATTGCATGTTAATTTCAAATCTATTATGGGCTATGTGGAAATGGTTATATTCTTTGTTCAAGTTTGCTTACATTAAAAAAAAAACTAATATTTTAAATGTTTATTTAATAGCTCATGCATGTCCATTAATTGTATCATAATGTTCAAGTCACTAGGTCCTTACCAAGATAGTTAAAGGTCATACCTATCAACCTGATAATTGGACTAAGTTAGTATCCCATTCCGTTGATCCTATTTACAATACTTCTCTCCTTCATCTTCTCCTACAACCACTTGTGCAATATTTTTGATGATAATAATAAGTTCTATGATAAATCCATAATAATATTTAATATAGATAAGGAATTTAATTATTAACCATAATTATGAAATCTAGCAACTACTAATCATCATATGACAAACAATAGATAACGACCACCATCATTAAATAGTTAACATAATGAATACAATAGATATATTTAACTACCCTTTTCACATGATTACAAAAAAAATTCCATTCAATTCAACGACTACATATAAATTTAAATTAGGTCAAAATTTGGGATGTAACATATACTCCTCTCCTCTATCCGACCTAAGGACCTTAACATAGTGTCCACATTATTTTTCAGTCAAGGTTTTAAACTCAACAAATTTGTCTAAAGCTTTAGATTTTCTTTTCAAGAAATACACCCATGTCTTACGACTAAAATCATCTATGAATGCCATTAAATAAGTACTCCCCCTAATAGAAGTAGTTTTCATAGGGCTTATAGGTTTTCTGTTGGAAATGATTGAAATGATCATAAGATAAGTTGTTGGAATAATATATGGAACTGGTAAAGAATGTCCTCAATCATTATTTTTTCATTGATGTCAAACTTGCTACTTGTAGGAATGACAATTTCTTTAGTGATCCAAATACTATCAATTAGTTGATTGTCAAGGTGGAAGCAATCAATAAGATGTAACTAGAACACCTAGAGAAAGGTTGAAATTATGATGTTGTAATGAAGTACAAGGATCAGCTAAGCTGTTGATGAAAAAGTGTATTTGATGACATACTATAAGATACAAAGAATGGGCACACTAAAACATATCAAAGATTTAAAGTTTTAGCTAAGTCTTTTGTAAAGCTCAAACTAAGTTCATTAGAGAGAAGAAGTTGAGCAAGCTAGTAAGAGATGAGCAGAATCAAGTGCCAAGCAGAATCAAGTGCCAAGCAGAACCAAGTGCCGAGCATAACCAAGTGCCAAGTAACACAGAGGTGCCAAGCACCAGTAACTCAATAATGCCGAGCTGCTGCATTATTTTGGAAATCGAAGATGCGCCAGATCTAAGCCAACAAGGTTGTTATCTAGAAATTTGTGAATTAAAAGGAAGATAAGAATGATGAGCTGGTGGCATAGAACACCATGTAGAAAATTTTTAAGATACAACTGGTGAAGTTTTTAAAAGAGAACAAGATATGGGGTAGATACATTGTATCCTACCTAATCCATTTTGAAACCCTAAAATTAGAGAGGGAGAATTGAGCAGCAAAGGAAAATCAAACTCCTATTTAAGAAGACATAAGTTAATGAAAGAGAGAGAGAGAGAGAGAGAGAGAGAGAGAGAGAGAGAGAGAGAGAGAGAGAGAGAGAGAGAGAGGTGGTCAAGCATAAAAGCATGAAGTGTTGTAGAATGTGCTAAGGAGAAGAAAGCACATGAACTCAGTTTGAATAGATGACCACAAGGATGATTGCATTGGCAGAATGAGTAAGAAGACTCAAGGAGACGAAGCTTGAGAGGGAGACAAGTAGTCAGAGTTGAAGTGATTGAAGCCAAGCAAAAGGATTGAACTGAAAGTGTGATCTGAAATCTGCAAAGTATGTTGTAAGTTATATCAGATCAAAAGACCATTATCGTTACTTTCTAGCAATTGTAACAGTAAGTTTAAATTCTATGGACTTAGGTTGGTTTAATAGCCATAAGATAAATCCTTTAACAGGGTGACATTCCAAGTGAATGTTTTAAAGACCTTTAACTAGGCCCATTCCTAATAGTTTGGTGAAATCCTCTAACAAGGTCACATTTAACAGTGTGTTGTAAGCCTTTAACAAGGCATCACTTCAGAAGAGTGAGAATCAAGTAGCATGTTACTGGTGGTTTTTTCCAAATTGGGTTTCCACATAAATCATTGTGTCATGTGTTGATCTTGAATGTTCTATCTTTGCACATTGATTTGTTGTAACTTGCTTATATGATTGATTTAAGTTCAGATGGATGAAAAGTGTATGGATTCATTAAAAGAAGTAAAAAGGTATTAATAGGGCATTTGGACCTTGAATAACTGATTCACCCCCCCCCCCCCTTTCAGTTATTCTAAAGAATTCTAACAATTGGTATCAGAGCCTGACTGCTGATTCAGTTTAAAGAGACTACAAGTAGAAAAGATCAAAATGCCAAAGAGAGAAGTTCCCAAGCTCAAAAAAGACAACTTTGTTGCATGGAAAAGTTTGATGAAGCTACATCTTGGATCCATAGTTGATTATGCCCAAAATTCAATTGTCACTAAACATGTAGATCCAACAGGTGCTCCTATTGCAAAAGACATGAAAAACAAGCAAGAACACAACCAGACAATGCTGGAAATTGCCTCTGCACTCAACTATGCTGAATTTGATGATATCAAAGGATGTGACACTGCATTCAAAATGTGGAAAGCCTTATCAGACATTTATGGAGGAGATCATAATGTACAAAGAGAAAAAAGAGAAAGTTTCAGAGGAAAGTTTGATGACATGAAAATGGAAGAAAATGAGAATGCTGCTCAGTATGGTGCAAGAATAAAGGAAGTGGTAAGTGCAATAAGATGCTTGAGTGGTCAACTGGATGAAGATACTGTTAATAGTAAGTTCTTAAGAACCTTGCTCCCTATCTATGCTATTAGAGTGTCAGCAATACAAGAGCTAAGATGTATACCAGGAAATAATCTAAGCTTTGAAGGTATAATAGGTAGACTCACTGCATTTGAGTTATCTAACTTTGACAACTACAAACCTAAAAATGTTGAATCTGCTTTTAAGGCCAAGTTATCACTGAAAGATGCCGAACAGGTGAAATCAAAGAAAGGAAGAAAAATGAAGTATGTATCTAGTGACAGTAGCACTGATGAGGAAGATGTGGAACAATTGGAAGCATTGCTCGCTAGAAGATTTCACAGGGGCAAAGGAAAATTCAAAGGTAAGATGCCTATCATTTGCTTCAATTGCAATGAAGTAGGTCATATTGCTGCAAGGTGTCCACAGAAAAAGGATTCCAAGGAAGGCAACAAATACAAGAACAGAAGAGATGATGAGAAGAGAGATTACAAAGAAAAAGGTAAGAAGTGTTATATTGTTGAAGAAAATTTTGATGACAATGATGATGAAGTTGTTTATGTAGCCATGAAGGACCAATCTAATGAAGAAGAGACCACACCACTGGTAACATGTATAAACAAGAATGACAGATGGATCATAGACAGTGGATGCTCACATCACGTGACAGGAGACAAAAGTAAGTTTGTTAACTTTACTCAGTATGATGGAAATAGTGTTAGATTTGGTAATGATGCTCCATGTCAAATCAAAGGAAAAGGTTGCATTAAGCTCACAGAACAAATTTCATGTGACAATGCATACTATGTTGAAGGATTAAACTATAATTTACTGAGTGTCTCACAGTTAGGCAATATAGGTTACAAAGTGGAATTTGGAAACAAAACTGCAAAAATCTATGATACTGATGGTAAACTGATAGGAAAAGGAGATCAAACAAAGAGTAATTTGTTTTACCTTGATATGGATGATGTTTCTTGTTTATTTGCAAAATTTGATGATGAATGGTTATGGCATAGAAGATTATGTCATGTCAATTTTGATAATCTAGTCAACATCAGTAAAATGAAGAAAGTCAGAGGTTTACCAAAATTGAAGAAGCCTGATAATATCATGTGCAAACAATGTCAACTAGGAAAGATGACAAAGTCAAGTTTCAAAAGAAAAAACTATACATCTAAAGAGATACTTGAGTTAGTTCACACTGACTTATGTGGCCCAATGGAAATACAAAGCTATAGAGGAGATAAATACATAATGCTATTTGTTGATGACTATTCTAGGATGATGACTGTTATGTTCTTAAAACAAAAATTTGATACTTTTCAAATGTTTAAGTAGTATGTGGCTAGAGTTGAAAAAGAAACTGGAAAAAGCTTGAAATGCCTAAGATCAGATAGAGGTGGTGAATTTACATCAAAAGAATTCGAGATATTCTGTAATGAAAAAGGAATAAAAAAAAAATGTTAGCTCCTAGAACTCCCCCACAGAATGGAATTGCCGAAAGAAGAAACATATCTATGATTGACTGTGCCAGAACATTAATGATGGAAAATAATGTTGCTCTAAAATATTGGAGAGAAGCTGTAAGTGTAGCTGTTCATACACTGGACCGAGTACAAGTCAAGAAAGGTACAAATACAACACCTTTTGAATTATGGTATGGTTACTCACCCAATGTAAAACATTTCAAAGTGTTTGGTTGCAAATGTTTTATCCTTAAAGATACTAGAAATGGAAAATTTGATGCAAAAAGTGATGAAGGCATATTTCTTGGTTACTCCACTAGAAGTAAGGCATATAAATGTCTGAATATTAACACTAACAAAATTGTGGAAAGTGCAAATGTAAATTTTGATGAGCACACAGAAGTACAAGCTGAAGAACCAAAGAAAATGGAAGAGTACAGAACCTTTGTGTATTCTTATGAAGGAATGACTGTTGATGAGGATGATGTCAATCAAATTGAAAATCAACAACAAGTGTTAGTTTCAGGAAAGTCACAACCAGTGAATGCCGAGTTGCATTCAGAAGCTGAGCTGCAGAATGAAGGAAATGGAAAATCTGATTTTGAAAATAGTACACATGATGAAGAACAACCTGACAACGAAGTGCATAGTGATCTTGAATCCGAAAGATCAAACATGGAAACAAGGACAGAGCCAAGGTTATCCAAATATGTAAAAAGACATCACCCTGCTGAATAGATAATTGGTGACAAAGATACAAGACCAATGACAAGCAATAGACTAAGACATGAATCATGTCTGATCAACAAATCTGAACCCAAGACAGTATATGGTGCATTACAAGATGATGACTGGTATAAAGCTATGGAAGAAGAAATTGATCAAATAAGAAAAAAACAAAACCTGGAGTTTGGTTCCCAGACCAACTGACAAGAATGTGATTGGCACCAAATGGGTATTCAAAAACAAACTAGATGAGAATGGTGAGATTACCAGAAACAAAGCCAGACTAGTATGTAAGGGTTATGCTCAAGAAGAAGGAATAGATTATGGAGAAACATTTGCTCCTGTTGCTAGAATGGAAGGAGTAAGAACTTTACTTGCATATGCTGCCTACAAAGATTTTAAAGTCTATCAAATGGATGTAAAATCTACCTTCTTAAATGGTATACTAGAAGAAGAAGTCTACATTGAACAACCAGAAGGATTTGTTGATGAAAACAATAGGGATATGGTGTGTAAGTTACATAAAGCACTCTATGGTTTGAAACAAGCACCTAGAGCATGGTATGAGAGACTTCACAAGTATCTAGTGCAAATAGGATTTGAAAGAACTGATGACAATCAAAGTAGAAGAAGGTAAAGACATTATTGTATTTGAAATCTTTGTGGATGACATAGTGTTTGGTGGTAAGGAAGTACTTTGTAAAGGCTTTGCTGACAAAATGAAACATGAATTTGAGATGTCTATGTTTGGAGAAATCAAAATTTTTGTTGGATTACAAGTACATCAACTCAAACATGGAATATTTGTTACACAATCAAAATACATCAAAGAAATTCTTAAAACATTTGGATTGGAGGAATCCAAACCAGTCAGCACACCAATGGCCACAGGAAATAAGCTGTCCAAGAATGATGAGTCAGCTGAAGTCAATCAAACAATGTACAGATCCATGATTGGAAAACTACTATATGTTGTACATAGTAGACCAAGCATAGCATTAGTAGTTGGAATAGTGGCTAGGTTCTCTGCTAATCCTAAAGAAAATCATCTCATAGCAGTAAAAAGAATAATGAGATATCTCAAGGAGCTGATGACTTTGGTTTATACTACAAAAAGAATGGAAAATTTGAACTCAATGCATATACAGATGTAGACTGGGGAGGAAACATTGATGATAGAAAAAGCACAAGTGGAGGTGCATTATTTCTAGGAAAAAGGCTGGTTACCTAGACTAGCAAGAAACAAACATGTACATCACAGTCCACTGCAGAGTCAGAATATGTGGCAGCTACAGTCAATTGCACAAACATTGTATGGCTCACACATCTATTGAATGGAATGAAAGAAGAAGTAACAAAACCTGTGATATTGTATTGTGATAATACAAGTGCTATAAACATATCCAAAAATCCAGTGATGCATGCAACAAGCATATTGCAATCAAGTATCATTATGTCAGAGAATTGGTAGAAGACAAATAAGTGAAGTTGGAATACATTCACACAAAGGAACAAACTGCAGATATCTTCACCAAACCATTGCCCAAGGATGCCTATGAATATCTTAGAGGTAAGTTGGGGGTCATACCCCTAACTCAAGTAGTTTAAGGCAACAAGGAAGTTGCCTTGCATCAACAGGAATAAATCTTTGAAATATTAATAGGTTGATGCAAAGGATGACAACAGGAACAAAAACTCCAAATCAGTCACAAGCATGGTGACAGAGGGAGAAAATCAACAAGAAGCCAAAGCTTATATGTTGCATGATAAAGATGCTACGTCTTTGGCATTTATGTCAAAGAGGGAGAAATATGCAGAAAACTGATCAATACAAAGAAAGAGGGATATATATATATATATATATATATATATATATATATATATATATATATATATATATATATATATATATATATATATATATATATATATATATATATATATATATATATATATATATATATATATATATATATATATATATATGAAAGAGGGAGATATATGAGATCAATAGTAAAAATACAACAAGACAACGTATACAATCTTGGTGGTAACTGAGTTGATTAACTGATCAGTTTGGTTTGCCATCAATGCCAAAGAGGGAGATTGTTGGAAATGATTGAAATGATCATAAGATAAGTTGTTGGAATAATATATGGAACTGGTAAAGAATTTCCTCAATCATTGTTTTGTCATTGATGTCAAACTTGCTACTTGCAAGAATGACAATTGCTTTAGTGATCCAAATACTATCAATTAGTTGATTGTCAAGGTGGAAGCAATCAATAAGATGTAACTAGAACACCTAGAGAAAGGTTGAAGTTATGATGTTGTAATGAAGTACAAGGATCAGCTAAGCCATTGATGAAAAAGTGTATTTGATGACATACTATAAGATACAAAGAATGGGCACACTGAAACATATCAAAGATTTAAGGTTTTAGCTAAGTCTTTTGTAAAGCTCAAACTAAGTTCATTAGAGAGAAGAAGCCGAGCAAAATCAAGTGCCGAGCAGAACCAAGTGCCGAGCAGAACCAAGTGCCGAGTAACACAGAGGTGCCGAGCAGCAGTAACTCAATAATGCCGAGCTGCTGCATTATTTTGGAAATCGAAGATGCGCCAGATCTAAGCCGACAAGGTTGTTATCTAGAAATTTGTGAATTAAAAGGAAGATAAGAATGATGAGCTGGTGGCACAGAACACCATGTAGAATGTTTTTAAGATACAACTGGCGAAGTTTTTAAAAGAGAACAAGATATGGGGTAGATAAATTGTATCCTACCTAATCCATTTTGAAACCCTAAAATTGGAGAGGGAGAATTGAGCGGAAAAGGAAAATCAGACTCCTATTTAAGAAGACATAAGTTAATAAAAAGAGAGAGAGAGAGAGAGAGAGAGAGGTGGTCAAGCATACAAGCATGAAAAGCTATAGAATGTGCCAAGGAGAAGAAAGCATAGGAACCCAGTTTGAATAGACGACCACAAGGATGATTGCATTGGCAGAATGAGTAAGAAGACTCAAGGAGACGAAGCTTGAGAGGGAGACAAGGAGTCAGAGCTGAAGTGATTGAAGCCAAGAAAAAGGATTGAACTGAAAGTGTGATATGAAATCTGCAAAGTATGTTGTACATTATATCAGATCAAAAGACCATTATCGTTACTTTCTAGCAATTATAATAGTAAGTTTAAATCCTATGGACTTAGGTTGGTTTAATAGCCATAAGATAAATCCTTTAATAGGGTGACATTCCAAGTGAAGGTTTTAAAGACCTTTAACCATGCCCATTCCTAACAGTTTGGTGAAATTCTCTAACAAGGTCACATTTAACAGTGTGTTGTAAGCCTTTAACAGGGCATCACTTCAGAAGAGTGAGAATCAAGTAGCATGTTACTGGTGGTTTTTCCCAAATTGGGTTTCCACGTAAATCATTGTGTCATGTGTTGATCTTGAACGTTCTATCTTTGCACATTGATTTGCTGTAGTTTGCTTATATGATTGATTTAAGTTCGGATGGATGAAAAGTGTATGGATTCATTAAAAGTAGTAAAAAGGTATTACTAGGGCATTTGGACTTTGAATAACTGATTCACCCCCCCTCTCAGTTATTCTAAAGAATTCTAACATTTTCATCTCCTACCTGCTACTAGGAGATGAAATTTAATGAAGAAAAAAAATATATATATACATATTGTAGCCAAAGATTTTTAATGAAGAAAAATATTTTTTTCCAAATTTTAAATTTATGAATAAAATGTGTGTATTTTTCTTCATTAAAAATATTTGGCTACAATGTATATATTTTTCTTCATTATAGGTTTTCATCTCCTACCTACCGCTAGGAGATTAAATTTAATGAAGAAAAATATATACATTGTAGCCAAATAATATTTAATGAAGAAAAATACATACATTTTATTTATAAATTGAAAATTTGGAAAAAAATCTATTTTGAACAAAAGTAAATTATTGAGAGAACAATGAAAATAATACCGTTTTCTATTGTGAGATTTTCATTCACCTTTTGCATATTAATCTCCATAATTTTGCTATAAAGAACAGACAGAAACCTATGCAACAATGTTGTTTTCTCCAACCAATTTTGTTTATTTCTGGTGCCAATCTGTCAAATTCCTAAGCCAAGTTGGAATTTTTCCAATTAAATTGGAGGTGTGAAGGTAGAGCCATTTTTGATTCTTAAACATCTATTGTCTCCTTAGACAATTTTCTTGGATTTAAAGGATTAGCACCAATTGCCAAATACATCAAGTTGGTCAAATAATCTACAAAGATTGGAAAATTACTAGACAATGCATTGTAGGACAAGTCTAACTTCTTCAAGGGTTTTAGAGGATGACTCATTTAATATTATGTAGAATTTCAAGGATTTTAGATGATGACGCATTTAGTACTATGCAGAATGCCACATAAACCATTATGAAGAATGCTACATAAACTGTTAGTAGAACACACACATTACAAATTATCATCACTTTGAGTGGCCCTATTTTCTAGGCAAATTTCTCATGCAAACATTTAAAAAATTCTACTTGAAAAAATATTGAGTGCCAATAGAAAAGCAGTAATTAAAATTCCAAAATTTCATTTTAATCTGAAGTATAATTCCCACCATAATCTAAGTGAGATTATTTGTGTGTTTCCCTAAGGCAACTACTTATACATAAAAGCCACTTGAAAATATTAGTCCTTGCGAAAGAGGTAGGAACTAACAACTTCAGTTTTGGCTATGGAGGGGCCAAAATACACCTCCATAACCAATTTGTTTGTATTTTTTAATAAATTAAAGTTCATAAAACTGTTATACTTATTTTTTGAATCTATTAATAAAAGTGCATTTTGCCCCCAACATAGACAATGCCAACTTCATGAAAAATGTGGAAGCATCAAAAGGACATGCCAACTGTTCTGCAGATACGTGGATCATTCATGCCCTTTGTTGGAATAATGTTTACTTAAAAGACCAAGTAGTTGAGCATTTATTGCAGTGACTGGAAACATCTAGTAATGAGGAAGAATCCAGAAGTTTTTCCCATCGTAGCTTCTATAGAACTCTCCAGAAGGCTGCACACATCTATAAATAGATCAGCCTACCCCCATGCATGGGTGTAACAAACTTAACATTGTTTATTGAATAAAGCTCCTTTTAGTGTGCATTTGTGCTTTGTTCTAGTCCATTCTATTGTTCTATTTTTTTACTTTTTTATTCTTTTATAGCCTGTTATGTGTTATTCTTTTAAACAACCCTTCATGGTCTCAGAGCATTTTTTGCTCTTTGGGTTGTGAATATATGTTTTTTTGGCAGAATTTTTTTTAGTTGCAAGCTATAATTTGGGAGTGAGTAGCACCAACATTTCTTATGGCAAAAAGATTAATTCAACAACAAAAGAAAGAGACCTTGTTCAACAAATTGGTTAGAGTTTTTCAATTTCAATCTGGGTATTAAAGTTTTTTTGAAATATCTTTCATTCTCATCCAAAAAGGAGAGAATTTGATAATGAAATCACTTGGTGTTACTTTGCCAATAGTTAAATTAAATGGAAAAAATATTATGATTGGGTATCTCATATTGAAACCACTCCAACTCTTCAAAATTGTTATGAAATTGTGATTGGTAGTGAACAAAGGCTTACAAATCCAGTAAAGGATCAAGATAGTTGGGATAGAAGGGAGAAGAAGGCAACACCACTAATCAAGCTTACACTTTCAAAGGAGGTTTTTCCTGAAGTTCATAATGAGAGAAGTGGAGTCAAAATATGAGAATTTTTGAAGGAGCTATATCAAAATTCAGGTGATGTATGGATCTTATCTCTCACTACTGAGTTATATATTATGAAATTATCAAGCTCACAAGAGATAGTCCACATTTAAGAAAATTAAAGGAAAAGAAAAATGAGCTTGCTTCTCTTAGAAAATATATAGATAATAGAGATTTATGCAAATTATACTAAAAAGTCTTCCTAGATCTTAACAATCATTTCTAAGGGGATTAGATATGACAAATAAGTTAAAAAGTATTAAGTCCAAATAATTGTGTGCTAAGTTAGTCCAAGAAAAGAAAATACAAGTTAAAGAAAAAGAGTTATATGATGGTGAATCTCAAGCATTCGTAATGAAAGGAAAACAATACTATAAGAATTCAAAAGATAATCAATCTAAAGAAAGAAATTGGAAGTATGAAAATAAAAGTGTTTCATTTATAGATCACAATAGAAGTAAATGGAAATGTAATTATCATCGCAAGATGAGTCATAAGGCAAGTGAATGTTTCAAGAAGAAAAGAGATATAGAAAAGAAGGTAAATAATTCTAAAATTTTTGTGATTTAAAAAGAAATGCATTTTGTGTTGCACTTAAAGAAAGAAATAATTTCAAAGATGATTGGGTTATTGATTCTACTGCTATACAACACATATCTCACAATAAGGAACAATTTGAATCAATAAGTTAAAATATTATAGAGAAAATATATTTGGGAGATAATAGTGCTTTAGAAGTCAAAGGGACTGGTAATGTCAAGGTTGATAATGGTTTGTTAAAAAATGTGAAGATAGTCCCTGAATTAAAAACAAATCTACTTTCAATATTTCAAATTGCAAGCAAAGGATATAAAATAGAATTCTACAATGAAAAGTGCTTGATAAAGATGTCAATGATAATTATAGAGTTAATGCAATTGGTAAAATGGAGAATGGATTATATAAGTTTAAATAATTTACTTCTGAATGTGGAGATAAACATGTGTGTTGTTGTCCAATATGATGATATGAGTAGGTTATGGCATGAGCATTTGGGGCATGTCAATTTTCAAAGTCTCAAGCTTATGGAGAGATTAAAAATGGTGCATGGGCTTCCAAAGATATCATCAAGTTCAAAGGTATGTGAAGGATTTGAAATGGGAAAAAAACATGTGGAAAGTTTCCCACAAGATAAATCATGGAGAGCAAAAACTCCTCTACATCTAGTTCATATTGATGTAATGGGTCCTTTTAAAACACCTTCAATTGGGGGATCAAGGTATGATATCACTTTTATAGATGATTATAGTAGAATAATTTGGGTATATTTTTTACAAATGAAGGATGAAGTATGATGGCAATCAAAATTACATTCCCTTTTTGAGTCCATTTGAGCCCTATAAGTGCATTTCTTGCACATGTACTCGACTATCTATTTGAGGTCTAAGAGTTGTTTAATGTTTCTAACACCTTGAATTAAATGTGTCCATGCATCCTATAATGATAAAATGTCATTCTGAGTCATTCAATGAAGTTTTATTTTGAGCAGTGTTCATTTCTACATTTTTTCCTAAGTGTCAAACAACGACAAGAAGCCTAGTTTGCATTTGAATATCTCGTACCCGGTTATGTTTCATGACTAGCCACTTTGGAAGTATTTAGTATGCACATTAGAGAACCTATGTCTCAATTTTTAGTCATATCAATATGTTTTGACTAGGTTTTGAATCCCTCAAAGTTGGATACTTATATCTATCATGTTGATGCAAAATTCCCTAAATTTTGGGAGGCCATATTTGACCAGATATATCTTGACCTAGTTGACCATACTGAGAAAATTCTTTTTGTATTGTGTTCTAGAGGTCTAATATTTTATATGTTTTAGATTTGAGCATATGATGAATACGTTTGATTAGTTTTCAAACATGATTCCAAATAAAACTTGTGAAATTTTACTAGTGTCATAACTTACAGATTGATTGGTACCCCTGTTTTAGATGTCATATCTTTGAATCCATAATAGATGAGATCAAATGGTCTATACCACTGTGTTCAACTCTAAAAATTCAAGTGTGTCAGTTTACAAATCTTGATGAATCCATTTGGACATTTTCCCAGGCCCATTCCATTAATGAAAACCACATTTCTGCTGGTGTTTCCAGTTATGTAATTCTGAGTACCTCACTTTGCACACTTTCCAAATGCACTTTGTTATTCTTCATGAGACCAAATCACAAAATTATATTCTCCTCATGGAAATGAACTATTTTCCTAGTTTTTGTACCCTCAAGTATCCATTTTCCCTATTTTCAAAGCCAGATCTAAATGGACTTTCCTATTTTCTAAAATGTTTATTTGTAGGTAGTTTCAACTAGGCAACTTTGATGATCAATATCTTTTGACCTAGGTGTCATTATGAAATGAGATTTGATAGGGTGTAAAAATGTAGAACAAAGTATCAACATGTTAATTTTCAGGGCTCAATTAAGTGTTTCTATCAATTTTTAAAGCCAGCATGTAGGCCTTCTTGTCAGCAAACCACAGTTTTTAGATAAGTGATAAAATGAGTTTTAATGATGTTTCAGGTGGTCAAATTTGATTTTAATTAGTGCCAGATGCTCATTGGATCATTTTGAGGAATCAATTGTTGGAAGACAATTTTTTTTAGCCAAATCCACCTTGGGGACTGACTAATTTCAACAAAGTAGCAGGGCACAACTAGGTCTCGAATCTGGTTAAAGGAGATTTTAATGAATCTGATTAATCAAGCTTTTTTTGTCTTGGGTAGTATGATTGGTCTAAAATGAAACATGAAAATGATAAATAAATCAAATGTTCTTGAAGATGACATTCAACATCATTTGAAGATCAAATCGATATGTAAGTTTGTACACTTGATGTGCAATAAATGGAAACATGCCTTGAATATTATGCATAAGAAATACCTTGTCTTTACAAGGTAATGAAACTTTAATGGTGTGGTGTATGTTCAAAGGGGCTTTCCAAAGTACAAATGACATTCTGATGTTTCTCAGAAGGATGTCCTTGCAGTATTATTCACTATAAGGGTTGGACATGATCTTTCTAGGACAAAGTGTCTTTAGCTGCTCAAAAGCATTCTAGTGAAGTCTCATCATCTTGATTTGTTAGAAAACCTGATTGATGAGTAGTATATAGAAAAAAGGCTTTAAAGTGATGACCTGACTACATATTATAAATGCATCTTTCACAAGCATGTTATGAGGTTCTCTCTTCATAACATTTTTGGCTTGTCACAAAGAATGTCTAAAGAATTTTCACTATTTTAAAGTGGTCATTTAATTATAAGTATTGGCATTTTTGATGGGAACTCAAGTTGTAAAGGAAGATAAGATAGAATGGAAATTAGACTTGACATTCTCAAACTCAAAGAAGAATGTTGCCAGTTGAAAAGCTCATAATCGGCAGCCCCATTGAAGTTAAAGACCATGGTTGGCATGGTGACCTAAGAGGATGTTTCCTATGCCAGAGTTCTAACCCAATAGGAGAGTTGTCCACTGGAGTGAGATAAATGGTAGACTAAATTGTACCTTTCATTGGAGAGTAGGTAGGTGAAATCATTGGCCACAAGGGCGATCTCATTAAGAAAGTATGCAAGGACATAAAGGCTTGTATTAAGATAACCTGATGCAACAATATCTCCTACCGTTGATGGAATTCTTAGAGCTAATAAGCATGTTGTAGGGTTCTAGGAAGGTAAAGGTGACAATTGAAGATGAAGAGAGCATCCATGTGAGGAAGTAGGGTGTAGGAAGGGGTTGCAGACCCACACATTGAAGAGGAGCTTCAATGGCTATAGCATGTAAAAAAGCCAAGTCCATGGCAAGGAGAGCTCGACAGTAGAAGACAAAAATGACAAAATGGAATCCTAAATTGCTTGAAATACCAAACACATGCTTTCTCTTTTTGAGCTATATCCATCTCTTCTCCAATGTGCATGAGTCTCTACAAATCTTTAGATATGAATCATGAGTGGTCCAGTGGTCTCCCTATTTGCAACGTTTGATTGCATATTATTTTAATTTTAACCTTCATTGAGTTTGGTGGAGGTGTTTTAGGGGAAGTTTGAGTAATAAAGGGATGTCTTCAACTCTTGGCTTGTAGTCATAGATATGGTCATCAACATGCTGAGTGGTCAAAGCCATCAAAAATTGGAGAAAATCCCAATTTGCATATTGATCTCTTTTCAACATAATTCGAACCCCGATTGGGATCTTTCTCATTTAAACTCAAGGTTCCCTTACTTCTCTACACACCACGTGGGCTCTTTCTACATTTATTGACATCAACATGAATGAATTTGGTCATTCCACTCTCACCTGTGTTTTCAGGCACAAAGCTAAGCATTAGTCCAAGTAGCATCGACAATCCCTCATTAGAAAGGTCTACTTATCACATGCGGAAATTTATAGTTGAAGGACCTATTTAGAGTGATTCACGAGCATAAAATGGTGTTGTCAAATCAATTTTGTTTTCATGTATTAATCCCACATGCACTACGTTGGGGAATCAAGAGTTATTTTTAAAAATGAGCGCACTATCTTCAAGTGTCTTAAACATACAATGGCTTTTGGAAAGCCACAAGAAATCTCATGGGGGGGCCCACTTGGATAGATGATAGTTAGTGATGACTTAACCCAAATTTTGATCATGATCATAGCTAAGGGCTCTTTCGGTTGCAAGCATAGGAATTGGGAATTAGAAGAGAAAATTTGAATGGAAATGGAAATGGGGAATGAGAATAGAAAATTACAAAATAATCCCATTTATCTCTTGTTTGGTTGCACAAACTTGAATTAAAGATTGAAGGTTCGAACCCCATCAAATTTTATAAATGAAAAAGAAAAAACATAATTTATAGAGGGTTTCATCTTCTCACACACTTATTTTTAACAAATTCATAGATTTTGCAAAAAGAATATGAAGCAAAAAATAGTAAAGTATGCGAATCCAAATCCCACATCGAGCGATCGAATCGCACTGCTGAGAAATTGAATTGCCACTATGCGCTAGTCTTCCGTGAGTAGAATCCTAGGAATATATATAGTTTTTCAGTATCATCAATTTGAAAATGGCCATGATTTTTCATTTTGGGGAGCTCCAATAGGAAGTTATAATGAAGCGGATATGAAAAGATTTTCAAATAAGAAAAAATTAAAATGGGAATGGGAATAGCAATTCCAATTACAAGTATTTTGGAGAATGGACAAATGCTCATTTTGGGGCAAAATGGGAATACTTATTCCTATTCCCAATTCTAATTTGGCACACCAAATAGAGAATTAAAAATGAATTCTAATTTTCTATTCCTATTCTGATTGTATTCTAGCAACCAAACAGGCCCTAAAGGAAGAGAATGAAGGATGATGTCATGAGTTGCCACATGTTGTGCAGGTGCAAATTCACAATGGTAAGCACACAATTAGCAAAAATGGCTCCGAGGGCACAAAATGGTTAGTTAACCATAGATGCGATGTTGCAGTCATTAAATGCTAAGTTGAAAATCTAATGCGACCATGTGAAAATGCCTATTTCATAGTTTCACATCGCTTAACCATGGTTAAGGTCTAAAGTCTCTAAAGGTGCAATTAGCCATGTTTCACCCAGTTGTAGGAGTTAAGGTGAACTGTAGGGTTAAGCCCGTAATGATACATAGAGGTGAGACATGGAAAGATGTCCAAGCAAGACAATGAGGTGGCAGTGTGAGGTGGTAGGAGTTGTCTAATTAGAAGCTACCATAGGGCACCCAGGTGGTCAACAGAGAGTTGACCCAAATCAACAAAGAGGGTTAAAAAAATGAAATGAGAAAAATGCCATTTAAAATGATTTTTATTCAATTTTGAATGTACAAACCCCGTATTTTAAATTTTAAATGATTTTCATAGTTTCAACTATAGACTTTTTTAAAAATTTCATTTAAAATGTTAGAACTTGAAATGGGGACCTAATTTTCAAATGCATGTTGGAGGGGCAATTTTTGTCAAAAATAAGTAGTGCAATATACTGCTGGAACTAGGAGAATATGAATTCTTCATTTTTGCAATCAAATTTTGCACAGGTACTCATCAGAAGAAGCTACAAGAAGTTTTGTGATTTTACGACATTCTTAGCATAAGTTTAGATTTGATGTTTTTAGAATGAGATAAGATCAGATTGTAGTCCTTTTAAGATTATGTCAGATCTACTAAAATGACTACCAAGAAGAATTGAATGTTTTAATAGGTAGTTGCAAGTAATAAGTGTTTAATCAACAGAGGTAGTTGGAGATTGGGTAAATGAAGTCAAGCTAGATTTGATTGAAGCTCCTGTACCTTTAATGCATATCCGATTTTCCTTTAGGGGAGAGTTTCTCTGATTATTCTAACAAAGATATGTCAACAATAATTGATGAGTTTTAGCTATTGGTAGAGGAATGAAAAGATAGTTTGAACAACAATAGGAATGAAGTTTTTCAGCTGTACACTTGGTAGTAGTAGATTCAATTCGAGATTTTTCTTCTTGTCTATATCTCTCTCTCTTTTCCTCTTTGAAAAGGTTCCATTTTTTTGTGGTGAAACCGTAGGTTTCCAATATTGGTTTAACTTTTTGTCATTGTTGTGATACCAAAATGTTGGTTCTAGTTTTGGAGAATTTACTCATGATTGTGATACCCTATTTTTAGTTTTCTTTATATATGAACAACAGTAACAAAGTTCTATGGATAGTCCTGGTGTATTGAGTTATTTCTTAGGTTATTTTCATGCATATTAAGTGCATTGTTTCAAAGAGATGAATAAGATGAATAGTCAAATTTTTAGTTTCATTCTGATTCTCATCTCCTTCCTTTGTTATCTATAATATTTTGTGGTTTAGGAACAAAGAGTTTAAACCCATTCACAACCCCTTAAAGTTGTATGTTATGTTAGATTTTGCTATCAGGAAAAAGAGCCAAGTAAATGCTTACTTATCTAGATAGGGTTGCAGGTTTCATTAGAAGGATATTGCATAAGTATGAGAGTTTTCATGAACATTGGTGTCTGATTCACAAGGTGATAGGACAGATTCGAGGTCATGATACATGATATGTGTCAATGATTTCCAGGGATGTGTGTATGTAAGTTGTGGGATTTCCCAATAGATAAGAAACTAATTAGTTGTGAGATCAACATGTTCTTGCTGTTGCATATTTGGATTTTGTTGATATCAATCTTTAATTGAATATCTTTTCCCTTTTAAAGAACTAAAAGGAAGTCTCCCTCACTTAGTTTATCACATTCAAGTGCCCTATTATTATCTATTTCATGTCCATGAATGCTTGCATAAACATAGAAGATTCAGGGGTTATTGTCTATTATCTAGATTTAGTTATATGCCTTTACACTAGTACCATATAAAGAATCTAGGGTCCACCCAACTAGGTCTTGTAGAGCCTGAAGAAAAGAAGGAGAGTTAAATAGCCTTATAGCTGACCTTGGTGTCTGAATAGGTGCATTGAGGATGGGAGTTAGTTGCCCCTAGATGTAAATGCTATTATCAGTAGGTTATTCAAAAGCCAACAAAGTATTTCAAAAGTTTAAGGAGTTTAAAGCTTTGACTGAAAAACAAAGTGGAAATTTTTTAAAGATAACAAGAATAGATAGAGGGACTGAATACATGAATAAGGCCTTTTTATATTTTTGTAAAGAACATGGTATAAAGAAGGAATAAATTGTCTCCTATTCACCCCAAAAATATGGGGTTTCTGAAAGAAAAAAAAAAGAACTATTATAGAAATGGCTAGGTGTATGCTTCACTCTAGAAATCTAGAAGCTAAATTTTAGGTTGAAGCAGTTCATACTGCCATATATATATATATATATTTTGAATAGAACACCTAACAAGGTAGTTTTGAATATAACACCAGAAGAGGCATGGAGTGAAAGAAAGCCTATAGTATCTAATTTTATAATTTTTAGTTGCAATGCATATGCTTAGTGCATTCCTGATGAAAGAAGGAGAAAAAATGAAAGAAAGAGTGAGAAGTGCATAACGGTTGGATATAGTGAGGAATCAAAGGGATATAGGTTATACAATCTTAAAACTAATGAAATATATATTAAAATAAATGTATATTTTGATGAAGATATTAAGTCCCCAAAATTATCTTTCTTTCCAATTTTTATTAATGAAGAAAAGTCCACTTCTATCAATGGTCAAGGTCAAGTTGTGTAAACTACTATAGGAGAAGAGACTTAAGTTGAAGAATCAAGTGAAAGTGATAATGAAAATCCAAGGAAATTTAGAAGCATCCAAGAAATTTATCAAGGACCTAGAAATATATTTGCTAACTATGCTCTTATGACTAAGGTGATGTAGGTTGACACTCCAAGCATGTATGAAGAAGCAAAGGGAAAAGATGAATGGGCAATGACTATGAAAGAAGAATACAACTCTTTAATAAAGAATGGAACATGGGAACTAATAACACTTCCAAAAGGAAAAATGTGGTTGGTTGCAAGTGGACCTATAGAATAAAGTTTACATTAGATGGAGCTATTGAAAAATACAAAGTAAGGTTAGTGGTTAAAGGTTTCTTGCAAATAGAAGGTATAGATTATACTGAAACCTTTGTTCCAATTGCCAAAATGACTTCCATTCACACAATAGTTTCTTTAGTTGCAAAGTTTGGTTGGAAAAATTTTCAAATGGATGTAAAAAGTGCATTTTCGCATGGTGACTTAAAATAAGAAATTCACATGCAAAAACCACTAGGATTTATTAAATATGGCAAAGAAAATTTGGTATGTAGATTAAGAAAATCACTCTATGGTCTCAAGAAAGCACCAAGGGCATGATACTCGAAAATAAATAAGGACTTCCTATATGTTGGATTTAAAAGAAGTAAATCTGATCTAGATGTGTATGTAAAATATAGTGATGATAAAGTTGTTATCATTGTATTGTTTGTGGATGACTTGATTATTATAGGAGATTATAAATACGATATTGAGATAACTGAAGATCAACTCAAACAAGTTAATTTTGAAATAATTGATTTAGGGCTAATGCACTACTTCTTGGGCATACAAGTATGGAAAGAAGAAGGAAGGATCATGCTTTCTCAAAATAAATATGCTCTTGATGTACTCAAGAAATCTAATATGAGTGATTGTAAACCATATAATACACCTTGTGAAGTAGGATTGAAGTTGAGTACTAACTCTACTCAAAAGAAGGTGGATGGAAAATTATATATACAACTTATTGGGAGTCTTTTGTATCTTACTATACCTAAACTAGATATTGCATATGCAGTTGGTATTGTATCTGAGTACATGGAAGATCCACATGTTGAACATTGGAAAGTAGCCAAAACAATATAAAGATACATTAAGGGTACTTACTAGCTTGGCATTGAATTCACATACAAAGGAGAGCCTACTCTAGTTGGATATATAGATTTTGATTATGCAAGTGACATTGATGATAGAGAATCAACTTCAGGATATATCTTTCATCTTGTGTCAAGACCGATTTCATGGATCAACAAGAAGTAATCAATGGTGTCACTTTCATCTATAGAAGCTAAATATATTGGTTCATCGAAGGAATTTCAATAAGTGTTGTGGCTCAGAAAATTAATTGAAGAATTACACCATCGACACGAATCTCCAACTACAATATTTTGTGATAATCAAAGTACTATCAAGCTTGAAAAAAATCTAGTATACGAGGTCCAAGCATATGGAAGTTCATCATCACTCTGAGATCTAATTGAAAGTCAAAAGGTGGAGCTATAATTTTGTGAAACAAAAGATCAAGTTGCTAATGTATTTACAAAAGCATTGTCTTTTTCCAAGTACTCCAAACTAAAGGATCTATTACAACTTAAAGAGGTTTCTACTATCTCCAAATAAACATTATGGGGGAGTGTTGGAATAATGTTTATATAAAAGACCAAGTAGTTGAGCATTTACTACAGTGTTTGGAAACATCTAGTAATGAGGAAGACTCCAAAAGTTTGTCCTACCATAGCTTCTATATAATTCTCTAGAAGGCTACACACATCTATAAATAGATCAACCTACCCCCACACATGGATGTAACAAATTTGATAGTTTTTATTGAATAAAGCTCCAATTTTTAGTGTGCATCTGTGCTTTGTTCCATTCTATTCTGTTGCTCTATTATTTTTTAACTCTGTCCTATTGTTATAGTCTATTATGTGCTTTTATTTTAAACAATCCTCCACCCTTGCAATCATCTATGCCTCACAAAACTCTTTTTTATATGATTTTTTTCAATATAAATTTAAAAAGACTACTTGGAAAAAGAGGCTCAACCAATGAGAAACTAAAAAATTGAACTTCAAAATTCATTTAAATAGGTATAAATAAAAAGACCATAGTTTAGTGGGAATGATTTATGGTGTTCATAGTTTTCAGAGCCATAACTATTTCTAAAAAGATGCTTAAAAAGTATAGTGCCCACCTTAGATGGTAGGGACTAACAAGTGGCACCTTCTACATTATCTTCAACTAGGAAGTTTATTGTTCAAAAATAACCTTGTTGGCTGCATAATTACTATACTTCTCATCATCCTTTTAAAATAGTGAATTTTTGTAAAAGTATTAATGCCATTAATCACATGAAATAGAGTTAGCTCAGTCTTTTGTTAGAAACAATATATGTGGGAGAGATATTAGTAACAACATTTCTTGTTTAAATTCTGAAAGATAATTTTTCTCTCCAACATAGCAAGTCAGTTTAGTTAATAGAGAAAGATATTGTCTTTTTAAAAAATGCAACCTCTATTTTAACGTGTGGTGAAGGATACGTTGTCTTGAGCTATTAAATTTGTTGGAATACACATGTGTATGCTATTTTAGTTTAATGTAATCTATTATTAAGAATTTTTCCAAATCCATTAAAAGAAGATGAATTATGGGAAAAAATAGATACCAAGCCATATTAGAAGGACAACTATTAAGATATTTGAAGTTTATTAAAAATATATTATTCCCATCATTTGGGTTGGGAAATATATCTATAACATTAGAAAAATTATATTGAACTGAATGTGATTCTGCAGGAGTAAACTCCTTTATTTTATTTGGATAGGGTTATGCAATAAATTTGATTCTCAATATCATATTTTGGTTGTTAACTTTGGCTTGAATATTAACACAGGTAAATTGTACTTTGTTTAAGATTCCACTTTGGAACACTATGAGAATGGACATATGTAGAATCTAAAGCATTCAAAGATTTATAATAATTTGAAACCTTATTTTTCACTTGGCATGAACAATACACCTATTTATTTTCTACTATGGAATAATTCTATATTAAAACTGGAAAGCATATTTGAATACTGAGAGTGATTGTGTTAAAAACATTAATCTACTCTGATACCAAGTTAAAAACAAGGCATAAAGGAGAAATTAGAAGAGGAAGAAACCAAAAAAGAGAAATCCAAATATGGACTTTGTTGATCAGAGACTAAGATTATTTATAGTATTTATAACCAAATACATAATAAATTCATTCTCTACTATGTATATGAGTTAGCTAGAATATTAATGATGGGGAGTTGAGTGGTTGGTCTATTGGATGATGATGTTCGACAACTGCATGCAAAAAATATGTCAATGAACATAACTTGGTATGTGTCTACCAATATTATTTAACAGACAACTAATCAACTCATTTTCACATCCCCCCCATAAATTAATTATCAAATTTCCTTAGATATCCCCCATAATTTAGAAATGACAAGTCCTTGCCTAAAGTCTTTTTAGGTACCCATTTACAACCACTTATCAAGAAGCTCACACTGTTTCCCCGCATCATAACCACTTTGGATTTTCATGGTTTACCCCTAATTGATGCTTTGAAGTGGTTTCCAACACACCACAAACTCACCAAACATCACACAAGTGGTTTCAAGATTACCATAAAATTTGCACTCAAGTGGTTTTGGCTCCCCACAAACCTCACTCATAAATGACTACAAGATGATGTAGGAGCATCTTAGGTCTTTGAGAAATCTTGCATCCACCAATTTTTTATTTTATTTTCTATATCTATTTTTTGTTTGTAAATTAGCCATTTTTGCTTTTAATTTTAGGTTGTGCATAGTTGATATCATGTCAAGGACCTAATCCATATACTTTTCCTAAGTGCACATATTCTAATGTTTCATATTCTTCAAGTTTTGTGTCATTCTTTGTAGCCTCTATTTCTTATAGTTTTCATCTAGTAAGACACATTATTTCATTTGGTGTAGTTTCCTATGCTGATATGGCATCTTGCACAATTGGGAGTTGATTCCTAACTTTTGTTTGGACCTATTCCTAAGAGCACATGAGCTTTTGTTGTCTTTTTCTTGGGTTTTGGGTTTACTCTCCCAAGACTGGACCTATAATGTAATTAAATGCTTGACTAGCTATAACTTGTGGTTTAACTAGATATAAAAGAAGGTTGGTTAGATGTAGGAAAGACAAATCTTAGAGAGATGAAGATAGAAGATGCAAGCTTGGACTTTGATTTTGTAATTATCTTTGCATAAGGCAACAACTTGGAAGGCCTCACAACTAGGCAAATTGTTTTCTTTATATGTGAAGTGAAATAATTACACATATTGAAATGTTGCATATAGCCTCTGGTTCCTTATTGATTGTATGAGTAAAGATTCTCTGTGTAAATCTTAGCAAGGGGTGTTAGTAGGTTTAAGTTGAGGTTATTCCACCTTTTTTCTCCTATGTACACTCATTTCCATTAGGTGGTATCTGAGTTGAGTTCTTTCTTGTGGATTGGATTATGGATAACCTTATTAGATCGGTTGTAGGGTGGCAGATCCAAAATTTGGCCAATGACTTGAAGAAGGTTATGATCTTGCATGAACTATTGTCACAATGGTTCATGGTAGAGGGAACATAGATAATTATATAATGGACATATTGAGGTAGGTTGCACTGAGACTTGAAGCTATTGTGACAACCCAAAGAAGAGGTGTACATCTTGAAGATGTCAGTGATGATGAAGAAGCATCACCTAATACTAATGTTGAACCTGAGGTTGAGCAAGATGAAGAGAGGCTTTTGAGAGTTTTATCTAGGGTTTATATTAGACCTATTATTGAACTTACTTGTTATGATGGAAGACTTGAGACTAATGCATTATTGGATTGGATCTTTGGGATAGACAAATACTTTGAGTATGAAAGCACTCCTGATAGAAAAAAGGTGAAGACAACAGTCACAAAGTTGAAGGATCATGCTTCCCTTTGGTGGGATCATTTGAAAACTAAAAGAAATAAGAGAGGAAAAAAAAAGATCAAGACATGGGAAAGAATGATTGGAAAGATGGAGAAGAAGTTTATCCCTAAAGATTACCAAGCTAATTTGTTAAGGAAGATACATAATTTGAGGCAAAAGGACATGAGTGTGAAGGATCATACCGAGGAATTCTACAAGTTGGATATCAGATCTAGACATGTGGATGATGAAGTTGAGAAAGTGACTAGATATCTAAATGGATTGAGGACATCAATTCAAGATAAGATCAACTATGTTAGGATGGACAATGTGGAAGAAGCATATCAATATGCTCTGAAGGTAGGAGAAAGATTGGCAAAGAAACATGATTAAGGAAAAATATGTAGAGGTGAAAGATTTCAAAGAAGTAGAGGAAAAACTTATGGGAAAGTAGCATGTCTAACAATACAATGCAAGATTAAGGAAAGATAGAATGGAAAGAAGAACCTGCTAGAAAAAGAGGTGATTACACTAGAGGTAGCTGTATTGGTTACTCTAGGAATAAAAATGGTGGAAAGAGAGAGGAAATATATTTTTTTAAGGGCACTTGTTTCAAATATGGAGAAGAAGGACAAATGGCCTTTGAATGTACTATCTTTGGAAAGAAGATTGGAGGTAGTAGAATAAATACTTTGACTTGTGAAGAAGTTGTTGAAACACCTAATGCACCTAAAATTGGTGAGAACCTAATGTTGAGAAGGATCTTATGGAATGAAGAATTGGGTGAAGAACCTTTTTTGAGAAGAAGTTTGTTCAAGACTAGATGTAAGATCATTGGAAAATATTTCAAAGTAATCATTGATAGTGGAAGTTCTAATAATTTGGCATCTAAAGAGCTAGTTATTAAATTGCAAATGCAAAGATTGAGACATCCTAGACCCTACCATATTGCTTGGATCCATAAGGGGCATAATTTACTTGTAAGTGAATTATACCTTGTTAAATAAAAAATTGTTAATTATCATGATGAATTTTTGTGTTGTATTATGCCTATGGATTGTTATCATATTCTTTTGAGTAGACCTTGATAGTATGATAGACAAGCTTTGCATGATGGTAGATTGAACCATTATACTCAATGGGTTGATGGAAAGAAACAATTATTGTTGCATTTGGTTGAAAAGCTCGAGGAGAATCACTATACCATAGTTAGAGTATGTTTGGTTGAAGGAAAATAGTTTGTTGAGGATATGAAGGAACAAAATGTTTATTTTTCTTTGATTCCTAGAAAGACTGAGAAACAAGATGAACTAGAACATGCCCCTGAGATTGAATCTTTGTTGGAAAAGTTTCAAGACATTATTTCTGATAATGTACCTAGTTTACCTCCTATGAGAATTATTAGTCATTAAATGGATTTATGTAATAAAGTACCACATAGATTGATACATGCTAAAAATGATGATTTAAATAGACAAGTGGAATAATTTCTTCAAAAGGGTCTAATTAGAGAAAGTTTAAGCCCTTGTGTAGTACCTATTATATTAGCACCTAAGAATAATGGAGAGTGGAGAATGTGTACTAATTCTAGAGCTATTAACAAAATCATAGTGAAGTATAGGTTTCCTTTTCCTAGGATGGATGACATATTGGATTATTTGAGTGGAGAAAAGTATTTTACAAAAAATGATTTGAAAAGTGACTCATCAGATCATAATTAGAGAAGGAGATGAATGGAAATTTTTTTTAAGACTAATGAGGGTTTGTATGAGTGGTTAATTATTCCTTATGGTTTAACTAATGTAACTAGTACTTTTATGAGGCTGATGAATGAAGTTCTAAAGAAATTCTTGGGTAAGTTTGTGATTATATATCTTGATGACATTATGATATTCAGTAAAACTAAAGAGGAACACCTTGATCATATTAGACAAGTATTACATAGATTGAAGGAAGAGAAATTGTTGATTAACTTGAAGAAATGTTCATTCATAAAGGAAGAGATTTTGTACCTTGGTGTTTTGATTTCAACTGATGGTTTAAAGAGGGACCTTGAAAAGGTAAAATGTATTCTAGATTGTCCTAAACCTAAGAATGTTGGAGAAGTTAGATCATTTCATGGATTGGCAAGTTTTTATAGGAAGTTTTTCATAAATTTGAGTTCTGTTTGTAATGCTATGATTGACTCTATGAGAGGGGAAAAAATGATTTTGAGTCAAGAAGGAAGACCTATAGGTTTCTTTAGTGAGAAATTGGATGATGCTAAAAGAAAATATTCAATCTATGATCATGAATTCTATACTATTGTTCAAGCTTTGAAGAAATGGAGACATTATTTGATGCCTAAGGATTTTGTATTGTACATTGACCATAAAGATTTATAATATTTGGAAAATCATAATAAGTTGAATTAGAGACACATGAATTGGATTGAGTATTTGCAAAAAAATTCTTTTTCATTGAAGCATAAGAGTGAATAGTTAAATAAAGTTGCTGATGGTTTGAGTTGAAGAATAAATTTGCTGACAGAGATGAGAGTTGAGGTACTTGATTTTGATGATTTGAAGTACTTGTATGAAACTGATCTTGATTTTGTAGAACCTTGGAGAGATTGTAAAGATCAGATGGTGAGAGATAAGTTAACTGATTATTTCATTCAGGAAGATATGTTGTTTAAATGAATTCAACTGTCCATACCTAGAGGATCTAAGAGAGATAACACCATGAAGGAGAAGCATAGTGGTGGACTTGCATGACACTTTGGGATTGAAAAAATAATAAAGTTGATTTCTGATAGGTACTTTTGGTTATAGATTTATAAGGATGTGTAGAGATTTGTTACAAGTTGTAGAATTTGTCAAATAGAAAAAGGAACTAGTTAGAATTTGGGATTTTTTGTACCTAATAAGCCTTGAGATGATGTCAGCATGGACTTTGTTCTTCTTTTTCCTAGAGCTTAGAGAGCTAATTTGAATCTATCTTGGTAGCAATTGATAGATTTTTAAAAATGGATCATTTCATACCTTATAAGAGGACATCTGATGTAGTATATGTGGCCGAATTATTCTTAAAGTAAGTGGTAAGATTGTATAGTTTTCCTAAGACTATTATTTCAACATTGTCTGTACCTAATAAGCCTTGGGATGATGTCAGCATGGATTTCATTCTTATTTTTCCTAGAACTCAGAGAGCTAATTTGAATCCATTCTAGTAGTAGTTGATAGATTTTTAAAAATGAATCATTTCATACCTTGTAAGAAGACATATGATGTAGTACATGTGGACGAATTATTCTTAAAGGAAGTGGTAAGATTGTATGGTTTTCCTAAGACTATTATTTCATACAGAGATACTAAGTTTACTAGTTATTTTTGGAGGACATTTTGGAAGAAGCTAAATACAAAGTTGAGATTGAGTTCTACATTCCACAAATAGATGAACAAACTGAGTTTGTGTACAAAAGTCTGGATAAATTGTTGAGATGTTTGGTTGGAGATAATCTTGCTAATTGGGATTTGATTTCGGCAAAAGCGTAGTTTGCATATAACAATTCTATGAATAGAAGCACTAAGAAGACACCTTTGAGATTTTTACTAGAATGACTCCTAAGGGAACTACTAAATTAAGGGATTTGAACACTGAGATAAAAAGAAGTGCTAAATTTGAGGAATTTGTAGATTTCAAGAATACTTTGCATGAGGAAGTGAAAGAAAATTTGGAGGACAGTAATTTGGAATATAAAAAGAGAGCACATAAAAGGAAGAGACATATATATATATATATATATATATATATATATATATATATATATATATATATATATATATATATATATATATATATATATATATATATATATATATATATATATGAGGTTGGAGATGAGGTTATGATTCATTTGAAGAAGAACATATTTCCAGTTGGTACCTACAACAAGCTAAAGAATGAAGAAAGTTGGTCCTTGTAAGATCTTGAGAAAGTTTGATGGTGAAAATGCTTTTGAAGTTGAATTACCAGAAGATATTGATATTTCACTTGTATTCAATATTGCACATATCTTTGAGCATTTTGAGTTAGATGATGAATTAAAAGATAACCTAAATTATCCTAAGAAGAAGACACAACATTGAGAGGATCTTGAATAGTAGAATAAGCAAGAGTGCCAAAGGAAAAGACTACATGGAATACCTAGTTTAATAGATAGACAAACCAATGGAAGAAAATTCATGGATTACAAAAGCTGAGTTGGATCTTTATGATTTACTTTAGAATATCAGGAATGCATGGTGTGAACATCATATCTTTATTAATCCTAGGTGTTTGATGCAAGAGCATCTTGGGTTTTTGAGCAATCTTGTATCTGTCTATTTTTTTTCTTATTTTTTGTACCCATCTTTTGTTCCCAAAGTAGTCATTACTTCTTCTAGTTTTAGGTTGTGCATAGTTGATATCATATCAAGGACCTATTCTAGATCCTTATCCTAAGTGGATGCATTCTAATTTTTCATATTCTTTGAGTTTTGTGTCATTCTTTGTAGTCTTTGTTTCTTGCAATTTTCATCTAGTGAGGTGCATTTTTTCTTTCGGCATAGTTTCCTATGCTAATCGGGCATCTTGCATAGTTGGGAGATGACTCCTAACTTTTGTTTAGACCTATTCCTAAGAGTGCATGAGCTTTTGTTGTTATTTGCTTTGGTTTTGGGTTTACTCTTCCAGGACTAGACCTATAACATAATTAAATGCCTAACTAGCCAACTTGTGGCTTAGCTGGCTATAAAAGAAGCTTGGTTAGATGTAGGAAATGAAAACCTTAGAGAGAAAAAGATAGAAGATGCGAGCTTGGACTTTGATTTTTTAATTTTATTTGTATAAGGTTACAACCTAGAAGGCCTCACAATTGGGTATGTTGTTTTCTTTACACATGAAGTGAAATAAGTACACCTATTAAAATGTTGCATGTGGCCTTTGGTTCCTTGTTGATTGTCTGAGTAAAGCTTCGGTGTGTAATTCTTAGAAAGGGATGTTAGTAGGTTTAAGTTGGGTTTATTCCATATTTTTCCTCCTATCTACTTTCATTTGCATCCAAGATCACCATAAACTATGCACTCAAGTGGTTTTGGATTACCATAAACCAAGCACATATTGTGCACAAACCATCAATACAAGGAAACTATCAACACTTTAGGCTTTTCTCCTTATGCAACTACATCAAAACTGATTATTGAGTCAATGTAAAAATAAATCCATTTACTGAGATACATGGGTACCCAATTGCAATACTCACTAGTCTTATAGGAATCCTTTCCATATACAACCTTTAGGGTGTTGGGTATAACTGATAATGCACCCCTTACAATATCTTTGGTATAATACATTTGCTAGAATTTTCTTTTAACAAAGGTTATATGCTCTTAAAAGTTTTCCCAAAATACATAGTGTACCAAAAATGAATTTTTTGACTTTATCATGAGAGATATCATCCAACAATTTTCTTCAATTTAAGTAACCAGTGACACAAAAATAGTCTACCATTTAGCACTAGTACACTATACGTGATAAACTTCAATCAACTAAGTATCCAACAAACTTTAGCATACCATCTCACCTCTAATCCAAACTATTTTCACTTGATACATTTATAATTAAGATCTATAACACTAGATACTTACTATTGGAATTACAATAGGAAATGTAAACTTCTGAGAGGTTTTGTGGGGGTTGGGGGCAGGGGGTGGGGTGAATTAGTAGTTTAAACTTTGATCCTTAAAACATTCACCACACATCCATCTCATACATTCAATAAGTAAACTGAAATACCATGTAAAACATGTACATCTAAAACATCTAAAACATGTAAACAAGTAAACATTCACACATATATAACACCAGATATGATTACCCAGAAATCCTCTCATGAGAAGGTAAAATTGGGGTGGGGATGACACCCACAGATCTTCACTACTGCAGTAATAAAGTGTATCAAATGAAGGTTACAATGTTTTAATCATGAGACATGGTCTACCCTGTTAAAGGCTTACAAAGACTGTTAGGTCTCACCCTATTAAAGGATTTCAACACCCTATTATAAGTGTGCCTTGTTAAAGGACTTCAACTCACAATTAAGTAAGCACCTTGTTAGAGGATTTTGATACAGCCTACTAAGACTACTTTATTAAGATATTTAATTGATTCACTTGTTAGAATGACTCAACATTGATCCTGTGATTAAAACTTTGTTGCTTGATAATAGATCATCTCTATACTAATGTACTCTTGATCCTTCTCGATCAGATGTCTCTTTGTTGTATTCTATCTTCTTCCTCTCTTCTCCTTTAACTAATTCTACAATGTAATCTCAGACCATAACTTCTTAGCCACCATGAATGCTCTATTTTCACATGCAAACTTCTCTCTTTGCTCCTTCATACACCTTAGATAGTTTAGGGTTTTTCCTCCTTAAGAAGACTTAGGTGACTTTGGGTTAGGTATGAATCAATGGCTATGATTCATCCATTTTGCCACTTAATTGTTCCCTTTACCTAATTGGCTGCATGTAATGCATTGGGGATCCAACTTAAGATTCATCCTTATCTCCAAAATATCATAATTCAATCTTTAAATTGGCTCAAAAAAATATTTTGATAGTTGTTTGTGCCATTACAAAAAACTATGACAAAACTGTCTTACTCGACATCTGAAGTATCTGATGCTCAACATATATTGGTCTCTATACTATGACTTGACATCTGTATCACTCGGCATTCTCTACTTACTCGGCTCTTGAATCACTCGACATACACTGTTTGCTCAGCACTTGAGTGACTTGGCACATGTGTGACTCAACACTCACTGTGAACTCAACATGCACTATTACATACATGTTGTGCTCGACATGTGTTACTTGTTCGACATGAACTAAGTAAATGACATAAGTGTGTAGACACTCATTAGTCAAAACCAATTTGAGATAAACACTTACTTGATTTATTCATGCACTAAAACCATTTACCTAAATTAGAACACAAATACAAATAAACTTACATTGTATATATATATATATATATATATTTTTTTTTTCTATGTTGGTATATTTTTTGGAATTTCCTTGATGCAATCTTTTCATCACTGTCAACTCTTCTTAAACTAATAAGATTGTTTCGTTTTGGTTTAAACACTCTCCATAACTCATGTCCTCCACTCCAAGAAATAACTCTTATGCTCTTCTCTCATAAAAAGTATGTATGCACTCTCGATCACTTTTGTAGAGGTCCTCCCTAGGTCACCAATCTATGGCTAGTAGCTTCACACAATGCTAACTCTAACACACTTCAATTTTAGCCTCCTTATTTTCACGTCTTCTCTCTGTTTATAAAAATAATTCAATCTCTTGTTTTTTCTTTTCTTTTCCCCAACTCATAATGCACATTTCTTAGATTTATTGACAACTCATTCATATTGAATCATTCTATTGGATTGAATGGAGAGAAGAAAAAATAATGCAACAAAAAAATTGATGTATCACTGCACTCAGAGTAAAATACTCCCAATAATAATAGAACACACACAACAAGCACAAAACACTATGATGGCACACAAACATCAATGTAGCTGACTCAACAAGAAGACATATAAGAATTTGAACTTTCAATCAATGAAATATATCTTTGGCACCTTGCTCTCTTTTCATCTCTGTAGGGATCTTCAACTGCAACATACCATTTTATCTTTTTCTTCAAATGATGGTGCTTACAGTTCCTCACCCTTGGCTCATACAAGTCTCTACTAGAATATCACTACATGGGATTGTTTAAACTTTACTAAATGCCCATTTTTCCTTTGGATCTAGTACCATATTAAAAACACTAAACTACTTTAATACCAAGTTAAAAAATAAGGCACAAAAGTTTTGTTTTTTAGAGGATGGCTGCAAATGTAATAACATTTGCATTATGTTTGGTATGTACTTTCCAAATGGCAGCCATTCCTCTTATGTTGGATGAAAAATAGATAGACATGTCTCTTCATTAGACATGTCTATTCATTAGTATTTAATATAATAGTTTTTTATTTAACACACATACACATATAATATATATAATATATCTAATTTAATATATATAATATATATAAAGATATTCATATGCATATACATGTACATGTACAGGTTATAAATAGGAAATATTGAGGTGGGCGGGGGGGGGGGGGGGGGGGAGGGAGGGTGGCAGGGGGGGAGTTGAATAAGTATTTCACAAACTTTTGCCCAATTATGGATATCATTAAAAACAATTATAGCTTGCATATGGAAGTAAACTGATTATGCTAAACAATAAACACAACCATAAAGTAATGTAACATATAACACCATATTTTGGTAACTAGGGAAACCTTGGCCAAGGGAATACCCCGGTGGGATAGTAGCCACAAGATGATCCACTAATCAAAAGTATCTTGTGAAAGATATTGAATCTATTCATATGATTCTATTACATTTGTATAGTGTCTTGGTCCTTCTTAGAAGCCTCAACCCTATTAGGAGTTGTTATTACAATTACATAAAGTATGCAAGATGGGCTCACTGCCCAAAGATGCAATATACAATAATATTCTTTGGTACAAGAGATAAATACAAAAACCTCTTATTGTTGGCAATATCTTCAATATATGATTTTACCTTTCACTTCTATGCACAAAATTGCATCTCAAACATATTGCACATTAATCATAAAAACCACACTTAACTTCACATTTAAAACTTTTCCTTTATACCTTATTTCTTTAACTTGTCGACCTCCATTACTTCATACACTTGCCATATTAAAGAATCAACTCTTTCTTTCTTAGGGTTAACATCTAGGATGTCATCCCTAATTCATTAATTAATTATTTTGATAACCAAAATAATTCCTTAATATAAACTATTTGATTCCATGCCATTTACTTTATTCTATCAACTCAACACTGTTATTGTAAAATTGTAATATCTCTATCTGTACTAACCGTACTATCTTGCACTCATGTATATGCCATCCTAACATACTTTACTTTCTCTAGGTAAGTGCACATGTGTAAGAAATTATTCTAGGAACTGTGCTGTCCAAATAATGACTATGGTGATGAATAAACTCTGTTGTACTTAGACAATTTTCTAAGTTCTTATCACAAAACTTTATCTCCAAGATCTACAAATTTAATCTTGACTATATGTTGTCATAAATGAAAACATAATACTATGTATCCTAGCCAAATTTTTAACAATATCCCCCTTTGGCATTGATGGCAACATATGAGAAAATTGGCTAAGTCCCAAAACTGAAACTTCAAAAACTTGTAACTTCTATTAGATGAGCTTTACAAAATTTACAAAAAACTATGGATCATCATATATACCATCTTTACTTACATGGGGATACTCCCCCTTTAACTATACTCTATCTTCTGCATTACTATATTCCCTTTTTATATATCATAACTCTATCTATATCTCTATCTACAATTTCCCTCACACACTTCCCCTTTTACATCAATGACAAAGGTAGTGACAAAAATAATATACATGTCAAAATTGTGTTACCTTCTCCTTCATGTCAAGTTTGGTATTCTAGAAAGCAATCAACAAAGTTTTCTTTTAGACTCTAAAAAATTTTCTCACATGTGTCTTTGACTGCATCAAATACATTGATCAAGGTGCACAATCCATAAAATACTACTTCTGCTATATTTAAATTTGAATACAATTTTTATATATATTATGTCTTAGCCTTAAGACATTCCTCTAGCTACTTCTATACACTACTGAATTTCAACATCAAATGTTCCCTTAACAATAAAAACCTCTCGATGAATCTCTCTCTTTTTAACTTAATCAAACTTATATTATCATATATCTTCACAATTCTAGTCTCCAAGTCTTCAATCTTTATATCATGCTGCTAAAGCTCATTAGCAACATTCTGTAGTTCTTTCTACTTCTCATTTAGATCCTCATTTAGATATTTGATGAAATTTTATAACAAAGTTCATTGTCCATACAATATTATTATTTCTGTTACACATCTCCTTAACTCTTTTATACAAGAGTCAAGTCTTGCCAAGTCATTTATGATGTTTTGAACACTGTAGCAAATAACTATGTATCATGTTTAACTTGTGCCTGTGTAGCTGATAATTTTGATAACTGAGTAAAATCATTATCAAAAGCCTTAATAAATTCCCTTTCTCTCACTTGAGGATCTACCTTTGTAACTCTGCTAGATACAATACTCTATAATTTTGTAGAAAGTTCCTCTAATGTTTCCTAAAGACTCTTCATTTTTTTGTTCTATTCAAATAACTGACTCAAAGATTATATCAGTCTAATCTGATCATCATCATCACTAGAAATTTTTTCCAAAGCTAATTCCAATGGTGAATTAGAATTGACTGGGGTTTTTAATAAAATATCTACCTCATATTGAAAGGTAACTTTACGAATCATAGTGTTTGTATGTTTTAACTATGGAAAAAATGTTGTTTCTTGCATGATTATTTTCCAATTGTCCTTAAGTTTATCATCTTCCTCTTCCTCTTCTATTTTCTCTTCCTTTTCTTCATTCTTCTTCTCTTCCTCTTTCTTTTCTCTTTCTTCTTTCTCCCTTTTTATTATATTATTAGTGCCAATTGTGACATCTGACATCTCTAATGATTCTACTGCCTCTTTCATTTCTAAATCTTCTATTGTTGGTGTTGGTGTTGCTTCTCCATCCTTTACCTCTGCTTGTGTTTAAACTATAGGGATTTCTCCCCCTATCACATTTCTTTCTTTTTCTTGTGTAAGTGTTCTTGTTGTAAATTTAGGTGGGCTACACAACTTGAGTTTTTCCATCATCTTTATTATTGCTTCCTTTATCTCCTTGTTGAATTCTTCATAGTTTCCTCCCATGATCAGTATAGGCCTTGTCTTGTTCCTTAGGTAAGGTCCAAGACTACTTAATAGACTCTACAAGTGCTCTTTAGTGGTAACTTCGCAAATCTTTCTTAGTTGGTTTTCTCTCATTTTATGATCTTCTTCTACTACTCTTCTATTAACAAGCATTTCATTCAAGTCTTTGGAATAAGACTTTTTATATTTGAAAATTTCTTGTCATTTAGTATGAGGTGCCTTATCACTGCATTCTCTAGCTCAAACTTTTCAAAATTATTATACAAATCATAGAAATTTTTCAATTGCACAAAGTTACAATCATTTCTGATTGTGCAATTTAACATCTCTATCTTTGGTTTCCATGGTTTTCTTCCTCCAATAGGAACTTTTGATTCTACCTTTTCTTTTTCTTTTACCTTCTCTATTTTTTTCTTTTATGTCTTCCTTTTCAAATTCCTTTAATCTCGATTCAACAACTTTTATTCTTCTTCTTTGTGTACCCTTATATGTAAGAAGTGTCTTCCTCTTCTTCTCTAGTCCATTAGCCATCTGTTTGACTCTTTTGTGTTTAGGAGGTTCAATTAGCTCCTGTTGAACTTCATTTAACCTTGCAGACCCTATGGTGCTAGGAGGAATAACTAACTAAACTTTGATGATATTGATATATTCTTCTTCTTTTGTTTGAATAGGTGGGATGAGATGGGGTTGTACTTGTGACATTGCTGCATAGGGTGCACTGGGTATCTGTATGGATGATCCTGCTACTATCACTCCTTTTGTTGTTTTCCTAGTAGCTAAAGTCTTAGCAATAGTAATTTTTATTTCCCACTTGCTTTCATCTCTATTACTATTCCCATGGATTCTTAAGACTCTTCTCTACTAATTCCTCATTCCTTCATTATACTATCTATCTTTTTGTCAACTCTCTTCTTGATCTCCTTGTTATGTAATTGGATATCTATTTCTTTTAGTTTTTCTTCATAAGTGCCCCATCTAGGAAACTCCTTATCTCATTCTAATTCAAGAATAATCTTCACATATCCTTCTATTAACTCATCCATCATATCAAACCCCATAGGGTTAATGAACTTTACCTTTGGTTCAACTGCTTGCATGCAAGTCACATCAGCGTCAAACATAAAATAGATGTCATCTTTGTAATTCTCAACTAATGATGGAGGGATCATATATATCTATTTCATTTCTTCTTAAAATATTTTCATCATTCTAGTTACGTCTTCTATCATTCTATCCTCTAGATGTTTTATGTAGTAATGAGTAATAAAGCTCATTGTGCATCTATTTGTGTTCCATTCATAGTCTAGCATTCTAGGGAATTTCCTTATCTCTTGAAAGAATAAGTGTGTGATCAAAGATTCAAATCTAAACATTGCATTCTTTGTCTTTTTTATTCTCTCAATGTTCTCTAGCATTTTCTACTTCAAGATCTTATAAATATTGAATTTTTCTTTCTTAACTTCCATTAGGTAAGCTGCATTGATAAATCTAGTAGGTATAGAGTTTAATTTTTAAATTTAGTTCATCTTATACCCAATTACTTTTCTTATCAATCAAACATTAGTTTTCTTGATCATGTCTAGTTTCATGTTTCAACCATTAGATATTGTCTTCAAATTTTTTTCTACCAACTTCTTGACATTCTTGACATTAACATGGTTACTACCCTCATTATTCAAACCGGCGAGTTTATGAATCATGCCATTATCTATCATGAAAGGTATATCCCCTACCCAAAACATGTCCTCATGTATGCGGCTCAAAATTATTCTTGTCCACTCGTGATTGTAAAACTCCATATTAAACATGTGCCTAGTGATATTTAGGTCTTTTAGGTGCTCAAACACTTTAAATGATAGATCATTATTTCAAACCAATTCCATGTCATTATGGATGTCATTATTGCCTATACTCTCAAACTTACAATGAACATACATGCAAATGTCTTCTACATGCAAAACATTGTTGGATACTTGTAAAAATGCTCCTAATGGGTCATCATCTAATATATGTAGGGATGTTTCTTGGATTTTTACCTAGGTCTCTCATTAACATCACATAATATTTGATTTTTGATTTCTTACAAATTCAAAATTCAAATTATGATTAGGCAAGAGATAAATACCTCAAATTCATAAAACTAGGGCTTGATGAATTCACTGCTTAGAACACTCCAGTTTCATGTTTTAATTCTCTCTAAGGACTCCTTCAATTCTTACACAATCAAATGGTACTCGAAAAATTGATTTCACCCTTTAAATCACATCCAATTCACTTATGCATTAATTGTGTAAGTACTTGCAATTGAAAAGCTATTCTTATTTTACTAGTAACATTGTTTTACTTTGCACACTCACATATTAAATTAGAATCATATGCATACTTAACCATAACTTCCATTCATCTTTCTCTACCTCATACTAACTTCACACATCACAATTCCTATCCTAAAGTTTTCTATACTAATTTAGTTATATTAATTGATAAAATAATATAATTAATTAGATTGTGATTGGTTGGGGACTATAAATGACTTCAATCTATTCTTAGATGCTTCACTTGTCTGACTTTCCAACACAACATATGAACTTACTAGTTCCTTAGCTTTGGAAAATGAGTCATCAAGGTTTCCTACAAGATCTTTCATATTTTTTCTTTGACTATTACTATTATTCTCATTCCTTCTGTTGTTGTTCATATTCCTTCTAAGATTTGGGTTTCTCATGTTATTCCTCATGTTGTCAGGAGTCCTTATATTTTTCAACCTACAATGTCTTGTTGTGTGTCCCATGTTGTGACTAATATGACAAACTATAACATTATTTTCATATCTAGGTCCTAACTGATTGATTTGTGCTCCATAATCTCTAGTAATATGTCCAAAGTTGTTGTACTTATAACACATAATGCCATTCCTCATAATATTAGTTCCTCCAATAGGTCTATTTTCTATATGATTAGTACCTCTAAACATCCTACTATTATTATTATTGAATATATGCTTCTTACATTCAATAGCTCTATGACCAAAACAATGAAAATTATAACAATAACCATAAAAGATGTTTAAATGACTTACCTATACAATCCCTTTTCACATGAAAAAATTCATTGCACACATAAAATCTACCTTTGAATTCATTCCTCACTTCTTTAGGTGATTCAACTTGTTCATGTTGTTTTGGGACATCTCTAGATTGATTAGATTCAACCTTGTTCTCATCTTTATTCTCAAGCTGTTGGATGACAAGATCTAGTTCTTTACTTTCTTTAGACTTCTTATATGAATTTTCTCAAAGGCATCCAAGACTAGTCTTATCATAGGAGGGTCTTTGTATAAATATTTGTTCATCAAGCTTTTCAGTACTAGAATACAACTTCTCAAAATGTAGCTTGGATTGACTAAATTATCCTTTCACAACTTCTCAAGTTTTGCATATTTCAACTTTGTAGTCCCAAGTTTAGATGTCACTTTGGTAAGGTTAGATCTAAGATCTTCATTCTCAAATTTCAAATCTAACTCAATTTTGCAATCATCATCCTTCAAGCTCAATTTTAGATTTGTAATTTTTAGTTAATGCTTTAGGATCTCATTTTACTTCTCTAATCTTAAAACTTCATTGCTATCCTTGATCTAATCTTTAGGCTCTTTCTTGGACTTAAGATAATCTACCTTATCTTTCAACTTCTCAATGTAGTCTTTCACATCTTCACATTTGTCTTTTAGAGTATCTCTTTCTTTAGTAAAAATATCAATCTTCTCAAGATCTTCTTCAAGATTCTTCTGTAGTTGATCCATATCCATAGAGATCTTACTCAAGTTGTTAGGCCTTCTTCGAGTAACTAGGATCTGATACCAATTGTTAGAAATAGGAAATACTAAAGGGGGGTGGGGGGGGGGTGCTGAAGTAGTATTTCACAATTTTTTTTTCCAATTATGGATATCATTAAAAAATTTATAACTTGCATATGAAATTAAATTGATTATGCTGAATAGTAAATACTGCCATAAAGTAATACAACACATAACACCATATTTTGTTAACTAGGGAAACCCTAGCCAAGGAAAAACCTCGGTGGTATGACCCTGTTAAGAGTCTACTGCAGTCATATAGTGTCTTGGTCCTTGTAAGAGAAATATGCCTTATTAGAAGCCTCAACCCTATTAGGAGTTATTATTACAATTACAGAAAGCATGCAAGATGAGCCCACTACTCAAACACGCAATATACGATAATATTCTTCAGTACAAGAGATAAATACAAAAACCTCTTATTGCTGCTAATATTTTCAATATATGATTTTCCCTTTTGTTTCTCTTCAAAAAATAGTGATCACAAATTCACACTACTTTGATATGACATTATATATCACATCTCAAACCTATCACATACTAATCATAAAAACCACACTTAACTTTGCATTCAAAACTTTTTCTTCATACCTTATTTCTTTAACCTGTAGACTTTCCAAATTCTAGAAATAACTCTTGATCTCTTAGGGTTAACATCTAGGATGTCATCCCTAATTAGTTAAGTAATTATTTTGATAACCAAAATAATTCCTTAATATTAAATATTTGATTCCATGTCTCTTACTCTGTTCTATCGGCTCAAAACTGTCACTGTAAAACTATAATATCTCTGTCTGTATTGATCATACTATCTTATGCTCATGCATATGCCATGCTTTCATACTTTACTTTCTCTAGATAAGTGCACACATGCAAGAAAATATTTTACAAAGCGCACTTACCAAAATAGTGCTTATGCTAACAAATAAACTCTATTGTACTTAGACAATTTTCTTTGTCACAAAAGTTTATCTCTAAGATACAGTGACTTAATCTTGACTATATGTTTCCATAAATGACAAAATCATACTATGTAACCTAGCCAAATTGCCAACAATCTTTTGGCATTGATGACAACATATGGCAAAATCAGCTAAGTCCCAAAACATAAACCTCAAAAACTTGTAAATTTTGTTACATGGCCATTACAAATGTTACAAAAACTGTGGATCATCATATATACCATATTTACATACATGGGGATGCTCCCCCTTTGACTATACTCTATATTATACATTACTATATTCCCTTTTTACATATCATGTCTCTACATACAATTTTTCTCACTCACTTCCCCTTTGACATCAATGACAAAGGTAGTGACAAAACTTATATACATGTCAAAATTTTGTTACCTTCTCCTTCATGCTAAGTTTGATATTATGTTAAGGCAATTAACAAATTTTCTTCCAGAATCTCAAATTCTTTCTTCCACATGTCTTTGACTACATCAAATACACTGATCAGGGTCCATAATCCATAAGATGTTTCTTCTATTGCATTTAAATATGAATATACAGTTTTCTCATATGATGTCTTAGCCTTAAGACATTCCTCTAGTTTCTTTTGTACATTACTAATTTTCAACGTCAAATGTTCCCTTAACGATGAAAATATCTTGATGATTCTCTCTCTTTTTGATGGAGGAGCATCCTGAGTGTAAGGGAAATCTTGCATCACCCAAAAATATTTTATTTTCAGCCTTTTCTATTTTAATAAGGACTAGTAGATACGGTGGTTACTATTTATGGGAACTTGCTATTTTTAGTAAGTTTGTCATACGAGCTTGGAATGTTCTCATTTTCTACACAAAGGTTTATTTTAGAGATATAAGCCTACCATAAAAATCTCATTGCTCTAGCTTAAGTATTAGAGAAGTTATTGTGAATTTTCGGTAGAAAAAATTGCAAAAAAATCTTCAGGCTCACCATTGGAGGCCTTAGAGTGCCTGGATGAGGTCCAAAAACTCAATGGAAGGGTGCTAGCACAATTCCAAGCCTATAGATCATGAGATGGCATTTTTGAAAAATGGTTTTATTAGCCAATCAGAGCAATGGTTTGTGAGTTATTGCCTTCGAAAGTTGGGCTACCAAAATTTCTAAAATAATTTGTAAAAGATGTATTTGGCCAACTCTATGTGTATTGTTAGGGTTTGTCGGCCCTAGGTATTAAGTTTGAGCATCTAGAACCTTCTTGGGTGGCATAAAAATACCTATACAAGAAAGGCCCAAACATTCTCTGGGATAGCTCTGGTTGATAGTTCACAACACTATCTTGTAGATTACTACAATGAAGGTGCCCATTTGGGCTAGCATATTATAATTGAGAAATCTATAATTCTGCATTTGCGGTGATAATAAGAAGTACATATTTTGTTTCTCACATTTTCTATTGTTTCTTTATTTTTGTTATGAGTTTATGGTATTAAGGGGAGTCCCCTGCATCAAGTGCTATTAGAGCTAGAGTTTTTGAGTGTGTGAACAGATTGCTGACTATGAGGTAGTTCGCACCAAGAATGTGGTTTGGGCTGAGCATGTAGCTAGAGTTTTGATTGTGAGGAAATTTACACTAGGGTTTCAGTGGAAGCGCAAAAATGCCTCCATGATGAGAGCATGGTAGAAGAGCACCTAAGGGTTTCTGAGCCCTCCAAAGGAAAATGCAAGCATTCGAAGAACAAATGTGAAGAGGAATAAATCTTCTCATAAGAGATGAAAGCAAGGATGAGGACAAAGTAGAAGAAAATGTTGAAGCAGAGGTAGCTCTAAATCCAGAGGAAGAGAGGCTTTTTAGGGCCATCTCCAAGATTGGAAAAAGACCTAAGTTTGAGGTTCCCACATTTTTAGGAAATCTTAATCCAACAGAGCTAATCAATTGGATCAATGACCTAGAGGAGTACTTTAAGTATGAAGATATTGAGGATCCGAATAGGGTCAAGTTTGTGAAGACAAAACTAAAGGGACATGCAAAGATCTAGTGGCAAGAAGTTTACTTGGAGCGAAATAGAAAGGGAAAGGAAAAAATCACCATATGGGATCAGATGATAGCTAAAATAAAGTGACAATTCATTCCTATGGATTATGAGCTTTATTTGTTGAAGAGATGAAAGGAATGAAGCAAGCAGAAAAATCTATTCAAGAGTATACCAAAGAGTTCTACCAAGTTCTCATTAGAACTAGCCATGCAAAAGATGATGAGGAGAAAGTTGCCCATTATCTTAAAGGGTTAAGGCCCAACATTCATGATGAGCTGAGTTTGGTTCAAATGAATAGTATTGAGGAGGCATACTACTTTTCCCTAAGAGTCGAGGAGAAACTTAAGTTTGACAATAAGAAAAGTGGAAGAGGTCATGGTGGAAGATCTTGTGGAAAATCTTATGGTGGCCATAATGATGATCAGAAGAACAAGGATGAGGCTAGAAGTAGCAATCAGAACCAGAGGGGAAACAATTCCAATAATTTCTAAGATCAAAACAATAGAGATCAGAGAGGAAGAGGTAGAGGACAAGGATTTGGGAGAGGAGGCTTCCATGGAAAATGTTTTCACTTTGAAGAAGAAGGGCATAGAGCATTTGAATGCACCCAGTGCCAAGGAAGGATAGATCAAAGAGTAGAAGGTCAAGTGAGAGTTCACATTTTGATGAAGATGCCAGATCCTCACATTCTAAAGATGCTAATAGAGGAGAAGTCCTAGTTAACAAAAGAGTCCTACTAAGTGGTGAGAATGAACTTGTTTAAAGAGGGAGTTTATTTTGAACAAGGTGTAGATGTAAAGATAAGTGTGGTGATGTGATCATTGATGGTGGAAGTATCGACAATCTAGTGTTAGAAATGATGGTCACCAAGTTGAAGCTGAAGAGGCAAAAACACCTGCATCCATACCATATTTCTTGGGTGCAAGATGACAACAAGGTTATGGTCAATGATCAATGCTTAGTGAAGTTCAAGATTAGGAGTTACTAGGATGAGGTACTATGTGATAGCATACCTATGTACATATGTCATATGTTGTTGGGTAGGCCATGGTAGTTTGATAGACATGTTGTACATGATGGGCGAGCAAATACCTACACTCTAACTAAGGATGGAGTGAAACATAAGTTGAAGCCATTGAAGGATAAAGAAGAAAAGGTATGTAGTGCTACCAGAATATGTTTTGTTGATGTAAAAGAGTTTCTTAAAGGTATGAAACATGAGCATATGTGTTTTTCTATAATTCCTAAAGATAGTAAAGAAGAAGTAGAGGAGGTACCTATAGAAGTTGTAGATATGTTAGAAGAGTTTTCTGATATTGTATCAGATAATGTACCTGATGGATTGCCCCCAATGAGTAAGGTTAGTCACCATATGGATTTGGTTCTAGGAGCCGATTTTCCAAACAAGGTAGTGCATAGAATGACACCAGTAGAAAGTGAAGAGTTGAACAGGCAAGTTCATGAGTTGTTATAGAAGGGGTTAATTCGAGAGAATCTGAGCCCATGTGCTATACTAGTAGTGTTAGCACCAAAGAAGAATGGAGAATGGAGGATGTGCATAGATTCTTGTGCTATCAACAAGATCACCATCAAGTATAGATTTCCTTTGCTGAGGATAGATGATATTATGGACTATTTGAGTAGAGCTCAGTATTTCACAAAGATAGATTTGAAGAGTGGGTACCATCAGATTTGTATCAGAGAAGGTGATGAGTGGAAGACTGCTTTCAAGATAAGGGAAGGACTGTATGAGTGGTTAGTCATGCCTTTTGGGCTAGCCAATGCACCAAGCACTTTCATGAGACTCATGAATGAGGTACTCAAGGAGTTTCTAGCTAAATTTGTCATTGTTTACCTAGATGATATATTAATCTTTAGTAAGACATTGGAGGAGCATTTGATTCATATTTACAAGGTGTTTGAAAAGTTGAGGGAAGAAAAGTTGTTGATAAACTTGAAGAAGTGTAGTTTTGTAAAGAAGGAGTTGGTGTACTTGGGATTTGTAGTCTCAATAGAAGGTCTGAAAATACCTAGAGAAAGTGAAGGCTATCCTTGAATGGCCTACTCCAAGGAGTGAAATAGAGGTAAGATCTTTTCATGGACTGGTTACATTTTATAAAAAGTTCATAAGAAGTTTTGGCAATATTTATCAACCCTTGACTAAAACAATGAGAGGAGATAGGAAAGAGTTTAAGTGGATAATAGAAAGTTACTAAGAATCCTCTTTTAACACTTCCTAATTTTAACAAGGTGTTTCAAGTAGACTGTGATGCTAGTGGTACTACAATAGGAGTTTTTTTGAGCCAAGAAGGTAGACCAGTTGCTTATTTTAGTGAGAAGTTGAATGATGCAAAAAGAAAATATTCTATTTATGATCAAGAATTTTATGCTATAGTTCAAGCATTGAAGAAGTGGAGACACTATCTTCTTCCCAAGGAGTTTTTTTTGTATACTGATCATCAAGCTTTTCAATATTTTAATAGTCAAGGAAAATTGAACCAAAGGCATTTAAAGTGGGTTAAGTTTTTGTAGATTTATACATTTGTTTTGAAACACAGAAGTGGGAAGTCTAAACAAGTTGTAGATGCTCTTAGTAGAAGACAACTTTTGTTAACAGAAATGCATATAGAAGTGGTTGGGTTTAAGGAGCTCAGTACATTGTATCCAGATGATCCTAATTTTGGTGAAGTGTGGAAGGCTTGTATAGAACCTGTTACACTTGACAAGAAAAAGTGGTTGGATTCCATGATCTAGGATAATATTGTTGAAAATATAGATGGAGTAACTGAGAGGGGGGGGGGTGGAGGGTGGGGGGTGGGGGGTGAATTAGTTATGACAAAAAAAACAAATCCATAGATCACTTAGATGTCTGATAAAACTATTTAATACTGTCACTTGATAAACATACATAATTTTCTGTAACATGGTAAATGTAGTGTATGTTAACTTAATTCTGATCCTTAAACATTCATAATGATTAACATGAAAGCATAAAGGAAATAACATGAACACATGAGACACCATAGTTAATGTGGAAACCCAATATGGGAAAAATCGCCAAGTAACTAGCTACTAATTTTCACTCTTCTGAAGTGAGCCTTGTTAGGAGCCAACTTGGTTAAAGGTTACAAAACACACTACTAGGTGTGACCTTATTAGAGGATTTAATCACCCTGTCAGGAGTTGCCTTGCAAAAGGTCTTTAGAACAATTCAATGAAACTATCACCTTGATAGAGGATTTGCAAATGGCTGTTAAACCAACTCTACTAAAAGATTTTGGAATCACTGCTACAATGGTAAGAAAGTAATAATGAAATGACCTGAATGAGATGCAACTTAATTGTTGATTATAGATCTCTGTTCTACTTCACTAGATCTTATTTGATCAAATATAACTTCGCTGCTCCTCAAGGATATCTGAACATCCTTCAAATTCTCTCACACTTTCCTTCTCAAACAATCAATACACTTGCATGCTTGCTCATACTTTTGAATTCTCAATTTGACCTTTCATTTATACCTTTTAGATGATCAAGTTGGCTCATTTACAACTTACAATTACCAATAATCATTACTTTAGTCGGTTGGAATCAATACTTGAAACAATTAAACTTCATTTCTCAAATTAACAAAATCCTTCATTAGCTAACCTTGCTCGGTAAACACTGTTCTTGAAAAGATTTCCTGTGTTAACCAATAGAAGCTCAGTTAACACTGCAAACCATGCAAAATCCTTTGGAGAACAAGTGAACTCGATAAACACTAACTTCCCTATGTTAACCATGTGAGCTCGGTTAACACTACTTTCTACCACATTTTCTTTCGACACCCAAGTGAGCATAGTAGACACTGTCTACATAGAGTAATGTCTAGGAATGCTTAGTAGACACTAAAAATTGCCTTGCTGACCAATTGAGCTTAGTAAGCACTATCTGCCAACTGATATGACATTTGTGTAACATCAAAGACAACACATAATTAGACAATTGTATCCAACAATCTCCCTCTTTGGCATTGATGGAAACACAACATGTCATAGCATGATGAAATTTGAAAAAAAATCTTTCTCTAATAAAATTTTTCTCCCTCTTAGATTTTATGCCACAAACTTCACTAATGCAGTAATCTCCCTCTATGAAGGAATTATACAGCTTCTTCAAACAGTAAACTTTTCCTCAAACAAATTTCAGAAAGATATGATAGTAAACTCTCCCTCTTTGACAACACATGCCAAAGACAACACATACCAAATGAGTATCAATGTACCTTGAGTACTGATTCATATGCAATGTTCCCTTGACTATGCTGCATCAACTGATAGATCTTCAACTTGGTTCCTGTTGATGCATCACCAAAACTTTATTCTAGTGAGTTTTAGATAGGCGAATGACCCCTAACTTACCTCTTAGATACAAGAATGCATCCTTAGGTAATGGCTTGGTGAATCTGTCTACAATCTATTCTTTTGTATGGACATATTCTAATTTGATTTCCTTGTCCAGCACCAATTCTCTGACAAAGTGATATTTTATAGAAATGTGCTTGGTTTTGGAATGCATTATTGGATTCTTTGAAATGTTAATTGCACTTGTATTATCAAAAAACATGACAACTGGTTCTTTGATCTCAACGTTCATTCCTTCCAACAACTGTTTAAACCAAACAATATTAGAATAGTTCACTGTTGTTGCAACATATTTTGCTTCTATTGTAGATTGGGATGTGCAATTTTACTTTTTACTTGTCCAATATACCAACCTTTTGCCAAGAAAGAATGCTCCACCACTTGTACTCTTTCTGTCATCAATGTTTCTTGCCCAATCAACATTAATAAACACTTTTAAGTCTAGATTTCCTCCAAGTTTATACCACAAGCCATAATCTTCAATTCCTTTCAAGTATCTCAATATTCTTTTGATTGTCATCATATGATTTTCTCTAGGTTTTGCTAAGAATCTTGCCACTATACCAACTGCAAGAGCAATATTAGGCCTTGTATGAACTACATACTACAATTTTCCAATCATTGATCTATATAAGGTCTAATCTACCTCTTTTGAATTATAATCTTTGGTAAGCTTTAATCCAGTACACATGGGGGTTCCAACTAGTTTAGAATCTTCCATACCAAACTTCTTGAGTATCTTCTTGATATACTTAGATTGAGTGATGTAGATACCATTCTTGCTCTACTGTATCTGAAGACCAACAAAGAACTTAATCTCACCAAACATAGGCATTTCAAATTCTTTGTTCATTTGCTCTGAAAATTCTTTACATTGATCATCATTCCCTGTAAATAAAGTGTCATCCACAAATATTTCTGCCAAAACAATCTTGTTATCTGGTCCTTCCTTGATGTACAAACTACTACTATAATTAGTTCTCTAAAAACCAATCTGAATAAGGTAGTTATGCAATCTCTTATACCATGCTCTAGGGACTTGTTTCAGACCATATAATGCTTTGTGTAATTTGCAGACCATATCCTTTTTGTCTGGATCAATAAAACCTTTAGGTTATTCAATATAGACTTCTTCATCAAGAATACCATTGACAAATGCTAATTTAACATCCATATGATATACCTTAAATCCTTTATGTGCTGCATATGCAAGTAAGGTCCTGACACCTTCCAATCTTGCAATGGGAGCAAAAGTCTAACTATAATCTATGCCTTCTTCTTGAGAATATCCTTTACATACCAATCTATCTTTTTTTCTTGATACCTTACCATCTTCATTCAACTTATTCCTAAATACCCATTTTGTTCCAATCACATTTTTATCTTTAGGCCTAGGTACAAGAGTCTAGGTTTTGTTATTTTCTATTTGTTCTATTTCTTCATTCATAGCCTCAATCCAACTCTCATTTTGCAATGCATCTTTGACATTTCTAGGTTCAAAATCAGCAAGTAATCAAGTACCTTTTAGCTTACTTCTTGTCATAGTACCTTCTAATTTGTCTCCAATAATTTGATCTAATGCATGATACCTTTTGACATACTAGGCCAATATAGGTTCCTTTCCTTTTGACTAAGTTCCACTATTTTCATTTTAAGTTTCAACTTCTGGCTCTGGTTGATCTGTCTATAGCTTAGGTCCTTTAGACTTGGTAGGCATTGATTTGGTAGCTTCAGACTGAGACTTAGGTCCTTGTGACTTAGTTTGAACTTCTTGCAACTCAGTGACTGAAGACTCAAGAGTTGTAGTTTCTTGATTGACAAATGTGTCTAGAAATGTATTAGGTTCAATGAAAAAAAATCTCCTATAATCTTCTGGTACCTTTTTACTTTCTTTTTTAGTCCTTTTTGCAAACTCATCAACTTTCACATGTGCACTTTCTATGATTTTGTGAGTAGACAAATTCAAACATCTCTATGCTTTACTCTTGCAAGAATATCCTAAAAATATACCTTCATCACCTTTCATATCAAATTTTCCTTTTCTAGATTCTTTCAAGATGTAACATTTACTTTCAAATACTTTTAGGTAACTTACATTGGGTTTATAGCCATACCATAACTCATAAGGGGTTTTAAAAAAGTCCTTCAACTGTACCCAATTTAAGATATGAACTACAGTGCTGATAGCTTCCTTCCAGTATTTGATAGCAATTTTCTTTTCAATCATTAGAGTTCTTGCACGATCCATGATAGATCTATTCCTCCTTTCAGCTATTCCATTCTGCTCGGGCGTTCCAGGAGCTGATACCTATCTTTTGATTCCTCTTTCAATGCAAAAGTTATTGAATTCATTGAAGATGAATTCACCACCTCTATCTAATCTCAAGCATTTCAATCTTTTCCCTATTTCCTTCTCTACTCTAGCCAAATACCATTTGAATTTCTCAAATGCTTCTGACTTCTCTCTTATATACATAACAATCATCATTCTAGAGTAGTCATCAACAAAAAGAATCAATAACTTTTCTCCAGTATAGTTCTCAATTCTAATAGGTCCACACAAATCAGTATGCACAATTTCCAAAATATCTTCAGACTGATAGTTTTTACTTTTAAAGCTAGTCTTTCCTAGTTTACCAATCTGACAATTCTTACATAGACCAACATTAGGTTTCTTCAAACTAGGAATGCCTCTTACTTTCTTGAATTTTATTATTTTCACCATGTTATCAAAATTCACATGACATAACCTTCTGTACCATAACCAACTTTCTTCAATTTGAGCAATAAAACATGAGCATTCACCAAGATCAAGATAAAACAAGTTACCTTTTGTTTGTTTTTTTGATCCATTGAGTTTTCCTTTTCCATCCAATAATCTTTCCTTGCCATGCATGAATTCCACCTTGAATCCAATGTTGATTAGCTATGCCACACTCAACAGATTATGTTTTAGTCCTTCAACCCAATATGAATTATCACATACAAGTTCTTTGGTTAATGAGATTCAACATGCTTCCTTTTATGCAACAAGGTTCATTGTTTCCAAACCTTACACTACCACCATCATAGTTTTCAAAGCGTTCAAACTTTGTTTTGTCACCAGTCATATGATGTGAACATCCACTATCTATGATCCATGTATCATTCTTTCTCACACAAGAGATAAGTGCCATCTTATCTTCTTCATCATTATTAGATTCATCTTTCACAACAATGTGAACAATTTCATCCTCACTATTATCAGAATCTTTAGAGTCCTTAGCCATAGAACATGTCTTCTTACCTTTTTCCTTGAATGATTTGAAATCTTTCTTGCCATTGCACTTGTGACCTTTCTTGTCATCCTTGCTTGCTTTGTTTGGGCACCTAGCAACAATATGACCAATTTCTTCACATGAAAAATAGATTAAGAGAACTTTACCTTTGTATTTTCCTCTACCTCTAGAATATTTCCTTTCAAGAAGAGCTTCAACAACTTCAATATCACTATCATAACTTTCTTCTGATTCTTCTTCACTTTCTAAGGAGTATCCTTTATTTTCTTTCCTTTTTCTTTGAGTGAAAGCTTGGCCTCAAATGTTGATTTAATATTCTTGGAAGCTAGAACATAATTGTCATAGTTATCTAGTTCAAAGGTTGTCAATCTTCCTACTAGGGTATCTAAAGTTATGTTATCATTTGTCTCACATATTCTTTCTTGAATTGTAGATACTCTGATTGCATAAATGAGAAACAATGTTCTAAGAACTTTTCTTACAATAGTTTCTTCTTTGATCTCTCCTCTAGAAGCTTTGATTGCATTGACACTTGCTTTGATCCTTTCAACATATTTTGCAATGTTTCCATTCCCTCTCATTCTCATCTAATCAAATTTTTCTCTTAGGATTTCTACTTTAGCTCTCCTCAAATTATCATCACCACCATAGATGTCGTTCAACTTGTTCCACATTTCAAAGGCAGTTTTGCAGTCCTGGATATCATCAAATTCCTTATAGCTAAGAGCAGATGCAATGTCTATCATCATGGTGTTATGAGTCTTCTTCTCAGTAATGTCATTAATAGATAATGTACCAAAAGGAGTTGTATATTCTTGATCAAGGTATTTCAATCCTGTATCACCAATGGAAGCCAGATGAAGCCTCATGAGACCTTGCCATGCTGAAAAATTATCTCTAATAAGCCTTGAAATTTCTCTCTTGTAAGACATCCTAATCGTTAGCTTAGGTCCTTGAAACCTTTCTTGCAAGCACCAAAAGCTCTGATACCAATTGTTGGAAATATAGATGGAGTAACTGGGGGGGGGGGGGGGGGGGGTGAATTAGTTACCGCAAAAAGCCAAATCCATAGATCTCTTAGATGTCTGATAAAACTATTTATTACTATCACTCGGTAAACATACAAAATTTGTTGCAACTCGATAAATGCAGTGTATGTTAACTTATTACTGATCCTTAAACATTCACAATGATTAACATGCAAGCATAAAGGAAATAACATGAATGCATGAGACACCAAATTTAATGTGAAAACCCAATATGAGAAAAACCACCAAGTAACTAGCTACTGATTTTCAATCTTCTAAAGTGATCCCTGTTAGGAGCTAACCTAGTTAAAAGTTACAAAACACACTACTAGGTGTGACCTTGTTAGAGGATTTAATCACCCTGTTAGGATTGGCCTTGCAAAAGGTATTTAGAATAATTCAATGGAACTATCACCTTGTTAGAGGATTTGCAAATGGCTGTTAAACCAACTCTGCTAAGAGATTTTGGAATCACTGCTACAATGGTAAGAAAGCAACAATGAAATGACCTGAATGAGATGCAACTAAATTGCAGATTACAGATCTCTGTTCTGCTTCACTAGATCCTTTTTGATCAAATACAACTTTGTTGCTCCTCAAGAATATCTGAACATCCCTAAAATTTTCTCACACTTTCCTTCTCAAACAATCAATACACTTGCATGCTCACTCATACTCTTGAATTCTCAATTTGACCTTTCATATATACATTCAAATTATCAAGTCACCTTATTTACAACTTACAATTACCAATAATAATTACTTTAGTCAACTAGAATCAATACTTGAAAAAATTAAACTTCATTTCTCAAATTAACAAAATCCTTCATTAGCTGACCCTACTCGATAAACATTATTCCTGAAAAGATTTCCTGTGTTAACCAACAGAAGCTCGATTAACACTGTGAACCCTGCAAAATGCTTTGGAGACTGAGTGAACTCGATAAACATTAACTTCCCTATGTTAACCATGTGAGCTTAGGTAACACTACTTTCTGCCACATTTTCTTTCGACACCTGAGTGACCTTAGTAGACATTATCTACGCAGAGTAATGTCCAGGAATGCTTGGTAGACACTGAAAATTACCTTGCTGACTAACTGAGCTTGCTAAGCACTATCTACCAACTGATATGACATTTGTGTAACATCAAAGACAACACACAATTAGACAATTATGTCCAAAAAATATGTTGTATCAAAGGAAGTTGGTTGTGCATTCCCAAAAGTTCAATGAGAGAGAATCTCATCAAGGAGAAGCATTATGGAGGATTGGCTGGACATTTTGGTAGAGATAAAACCATAGCTTTGGTTGCTAAAAATTACTACTAGCCACAGTTGTAGCAAGATATGATGAAGTTTGTACAAAGTTGTCGACTATGTCAGATGGCGAAAGGAGTGAAGTAGAATATAGGGTTGCATCAACGATTATCTGTACCAGAAAAGCCATGGGAGGATGTTAGCATGGATTTTATTCTAGGATTACCAAGGACATAGTGTGGGTATGATTCTATTTTTGTGGTGGTTGACAGGCTTTCAAAGATGGCACATTTTATTCCTTGCAAGAAGACTAGTGATGTTGTTCATGTAGTAGAGTTATTTTTTAGAGAAGTGGTGAGATTACATGGTCTGCCAAGAAGTATAGTTTTAGATCGAGATACCAAATTTGTTGGGTATTTTTGGTGTACATTATGGAAGAAGTTGAAGACAAATTTGAAGTTCAGTTCATCACATCTCCACAGACTGATGGACAGATAGAAGCTATGAATCACAGTTTTGGAAACTTGCTAAGATGCTTGGTTGGAGATAAACCAAAAGGATGGGATATGATTTTACCATAGGTAGAATTTGCATATAATAATTCTATCAATAGGAGTACTAGTAAATCACCATTCCAGATTGTATATGTGAGTAGTCCCAGAAATGTTTCTGAATTGAGGAAGTTGGATAAGGGAGATATAAGTAATGCTGAAGCAAAAGATTTTGCTGAACAATTGAAGAACATCCATGAGGAGGTGGGGAAGCACATCATAAAGATGAATACACAATATAAGACTAAGGTAGATATGAAAAGGATATATAAGGAATTTTAGATTGGAGATGAAGTCATGGTTCATTTGAGAGAGGAGTGTTTTCCAGTAGGTACATATAATAAGCTAAAAATGAAGAAGTTTGGATCATGCAAGATAGTGAAGAGGCATGATTCTAAAAATGCATATGAAGTGGAGTTGCCTAGTGAATTGAATATTTTAGATTTGACAGAGTACTATGAAGGAGGTGATGGAGATGAAGTTGCAGAAGCATAGTGGACCATTCTAGTAGCCAGTTCGGCTACCAAGGAGATTGAGGAGATATTAGATAGTCATATTGAAAAAAGTACCAGAAACAAAACTTATGAGGAATATCTGGTCAAATAGAAAGGGAGACTAGTTGAGGATTCATCATGGCTAGCAAAGGAGGAGGTCAACCATCTTGGTTTTCCTTTGAACACCTGAGACATGACGGGGTCACTTCTCAAATTACCCCGGGTGTCTAATGCAGGAGCATCCTAGGTGTAAGAGCAATCTTGCATCACCCAAAAATATTTTATTTTCAGCCTTTTCTATTTTAATAATTACTAGTAGACAGGGTGGTTACTATTTATGGAAACTTTCTATTTTTAGTAAGTTTTTCATATGATCTCAGAATATTCTCATTTTCTTCAGGAAGGTTCATTTTAGAGATATAAGCCTACCATAAAAATCTCATTGCTCTAGCTTTAGTATCAGAGAAGTTATTGCAGATTTTCGATGGAAAAATTTGCAAAAAAATCTCTAGGCTCACTGTTGGAGACCTTAGAGGGCCTGGATGAGGTCTGAAAACTCAACAAAAGGGTGCTAGCACAATTTTGAGGTTGTAGATCAAGAGCCGACGTTTCCAAAAAGTGGTTATAATAGCCAATCAAAGCCACGGTTCGTGAGTTATGGCCTTCAGAAGTTGTGCTACCAAAATTTCTAAAATAATTTGTGAAAGATGTATTTGGTAGACTTTATGTGTATTCTTAGGGTCTTTCAACCCTAGGTATTAAGTTTGAGCATCTAGAACCTTTCTGGGTGGCATAAAACTATCTATTTAAGAAAGGCCCAAACATTGTCTAGGACAACTTTGGGTGATAGTTCGTAGCACTGTCTTGTAGATTACTGTAATGAAGGTGCCCATTTTGGTTAGCATATTGTAATTGAGAATTCTATAATTCCATATTTACGGTGATAATAAGAAGTCCATATTTTGTTTCTTCCATTTGCTATTGTTTCTTTGTTTTTGTTATGAGTTTATGGTATTAAGGGAGTCCCCTGCATCATTGTTTAACTTAGTTAGACTTATATTACCATATATCTTCATAATTCTAGTCTCTAAGTTTTCAATCTTCATATCAAGTTGCTAAATCTCATTAGCGAAGTTTTTTTGTTCTTTCTACTTCTTATTCAATTCCTCATTCACATCTTTGATGAAATTGTATGACATAGTGCATTGCCCATTCAATTATCTTCCTTCTATTGCACATCTCAACTCTTTCATACAAGAGTCAAGTCCTACCAAGTCATATATGATGTTTTTGAACACTGTATCAAATAATTGTGCATCATGTTTAACTTGTGCATGTATAGCTACTACTTATGATTACTGAGTAAACTCATTATCAGAAACCTTAATCAATTCATTTTCTCTCACTTGAGGATCTTCCCTTGTGACTTTGCTAGATATAATATTCTATAATTTCTCACAACTTCCTCTAATGTTTGCTGAAGACTCTTCACATTTTTGTTCTTTTCAAATACATTTCTCAAAGATAATATTGGTCCAATATTTTACCTTTTGAAACAAAAATTAAATCTGATAACTTCACCTTAAACTCTTATCTCAATAATATCATAAATCACATAAATGTATCATATCTAACAACTAATCACATCAATGAAATATATAAACAAATTATCAACACATAAAAAAAATATTTTGGTTACCCAAAAACCCTCCGAGGTGAAGGTAAAACTAGGGTGGGGATGACACCCACAAATCCTTGCTACTGCAACAATAAATTTTTCCTAATAGGGCTACAAGTTGATCACTTTTGATGATCTACCCTATGAGGGGTCTGCCTTGTTAGGAGCTGACAAGACTTATTAAGTCTACCTTGATTAAATGATTTCAACTTGCAACTAAGTACTCTGTTAGGAGATTTACAAAGGTCTATTAGGACCACTAAGAGATTTACCCTAAAACACTTGCTAGAATGTATTAGTACATGATCCTTTGGTTTGCACTTAATATGTTGATTATGGATATGCTCTTTCCAATCACTGATATGATCTTCAATCTAATATATCTGGATTCTTCCCTTTACTACTTTTATTGGTCCCTCTATTTGAGTCACCTTCTAACTTTGTTTGTAGCTTCCAAACTTATCTTCCCTCACACATACACAAATACACATTGAAAATAAGGTTTGGATCCTCCTTTTATAACCAAGTGGAGAAGTTTGTAGATCAAAATCAATGATCTAGATCTCTCACTTTTTCTTCTTAAACCTTCCATTTTTCTAATTCATTGATCACCTTGCATAGGGATTAATGATCCATAATAAAATGCATAATCATCTCCTTAAATGACTCTATGATAATTAAATCATGCATCCATGTCAGTTAAAAATAATTTACGTAAATGTTTATAACATTCCAAACAAATATGTCAAATTTCTTTTACTCGACACATGAATACTCTGATGCTTGGTCATAACTAATCTTCATGATGTCCCTTAGCTTCTATATGCTTGCACATTTTGTATGACTTGACATGAACCGACTCTTTACAACTCGACTTATACTATCTTCTATCTCACGTAGGATATATAGGAGTACTCGGTGATCATAGACTTTCTCGGTAGTAAAAATTTCTTGGCTTTAACTGAAATGTGAACAAGTCCTATATATATAGCTTAGCCTTAAAAGGATGGCTCGACTGCAGTGATGACAGACCAAATCAGCTATAGGAATCACTAAGTATTTGACACTAATAGACAACATAGCTTATGGATCAACAATCTCCCCCTTTGACATTAGTGGCAAAAACACTTTGTCATGATTCATCATTACATCCAAAAATGAAAATAGTACTCCCCCTTAGACTATGACTCGGTCTTCAAAAAGAATTCAATATATATAATATATATACATGACTTCTGACATACTTTGACTTCAAAATGAGTATTCATTAATTTTTTTTACAAAGAATCATACCTTTGATCATATCCATGTCATTTGCATTCCCCCCTTTATGTTCATTTCCCTATTCATTTCCCCTTGAGTCATTTCCCTCTTGTTTTTGTCATTGTCACTCATGGTTGCTGGGGTGATGGGGCCAAACCATATTTGTCCAAAAATGGTTTGTGAATTTGTATAATTTTTACTAATACATTATCCCAACTTGTTCAAAAAAAATTCCAAAACTTGAATTTTGATTTCTAGCTGAGCAACTAGATCAACCAAACTATCAGTAATAGAGAGATGAGGATCTCTTTGCACTAACTCGTTTGCTGATGTCAATTCTCTTTGCATGACCTCTAAATGAGGTGTCAAAATAAATTATATGGAGATCAATTTAGCTTTTATTCATCCATTATTAGCCACCAACTTGGCTAATCTACCTTGGGCAAATAATAATTTGTCAAAATGAAATGAATTTGAACTTGAACTTGCGTCAATGTTCAAAGAATGTCATGTTGACTTTAAATGTGCTTCTTGCCTATCAATAAGCTCGTTATTATCCTTTATAAAGAATTTAACATCACATAACTTTTTTTATAGAGAAAGAATTTTCTTTACAACCTCCTCTATATTATTTACAAGTGTAGAAATTTCAACCTATCTTATTGCAATTTCAGTTGACACTTTCTCTGAGACTTTCTTCTCAAACTTCTTCTTAGATAATTTTAGTAATTTTTCATTTGCATCAATGTCATTATCATTCACCTTTTGCACAATATGAACAAATTGAGCTATAATAGGGGATTTTTCATCGACATATTTGATATCATAAGCATCAACAAAGATATCTTTTATCTCTTGCAGTACCTGCTTCTGTTGATGCTCCATTCTCAATTCCTCTTGCCTAGTCTTCCTTGCCAATAATTCTTGCAAGGTTTGCATTTGCTCATATGTTTAATTATCAATGTTAAATTGGAGAATCAAAATTACTTTTTCAATTGTCACAGACTTCCCAGGTGACCTTGCCTTCCTTTTCAACATCTTCTTCCTTTTAGACTCTAGGGTGTTTCTACTCGGCAATGCTAATTGTAGTGAGTGTGATGAAACATGAACACTTGATCTCTTCAACTCTTGTGCACCATTAGCCTTAATACATACTAAAGCCAATTCCTTCTGAGTTTTAATCACCTTTTTTTCAAGTGTACCACTTTTCTGAGCTATAGCTTGTATAAGAGGTTCTACACTTGGTCCTTTCTCTTCCTCTACTTTCTTTAGCTCCTGACCCTTTTCCTTGATTCTTGAAGCACTCGATGACACTGTCTCCTTTGTTTTCCTAGTAAGAGGTCCTGATACTTGTGGTCTTATTTCACCTATAGTAGAATTATCTATTTGAGCATTCATTTCATCATTATGACCCCATGTGGTCTAATCTTCCTTAGTAAGCTCACCATCTCTTTTCTCTTCACTAGCTAGCACTTCCTATTCCTCGACATCTATTAGAAGTGTCTTGTGTTGTACTTGTGCATTGTAGTCAACAATAACTATAGGTGTTTCAATTATAGTCATAGTTACCTATTGATCTATTTCTTTCTTTCCAATCCTTAAATATTCCATGATTTGCACAATAACTAGATTGGTGGTGTCCATTAGAGTGTCTTTAATGGATTTAGGAGCTTGCTCCTCTTTTGCTGGCATGGTAGAAATTATCTTTTCTGGCTCTTTGACAGCTATAGTCACATTGGGAAATATAGTTTTTGGGGTTTCAACCTTGATGATGAATGGTTCTCTATGTTGTTCCTTATCTTGAGCCATTTTCACAATGGTTTCCACTAGATGTTCAACATCATTGTACATATCTTCAATGTTGTCCAATTCTACTCTTTCATCTTCCTTTTCCTCTTTTGCAATTGTTGGCATCAACCCAAAAGATTTCTTCCACACAACTTTTCTTTCCTAAACAAAATCTTCAATTATGTTTCTCAAAATTCTATAAGCCCTTATCTTAGGCACAAATCTCTTTGTGTAATCTCTCAAGGCTATAGACATATGCATTTTTTCCAAATCAAGCATAGTTTGGGCTAAAGTTGTTTCCCTTATTTTTCTTTTAGTGGTTAATGCCAATTTTCACTTTACATCTATTTTATTGTGTAATTATTTAGGAAATTCATGACCTAGTTCTATTGGAGTGTTTATAAAATTCACCATCATGTCCAAAACAACTTGTTCTACCCTCTCTTTATCACCTCTATCCAAAGTATCATTGATGCAGGATCATCTGGGTGTAAGAGAAATCTTGCATCACCCAAAAATATTTCCTTTTAGTTATTTCAATAAGGGTTGACCTAATGCAAAGTTGTTGTCTATGGAGGCTTGCTACTTAGTAAGTCAGTCATATGAGCTCATAATGTTCTAATTTTAGTGGTGAAGGTTCATTTTAGTTATATCAAAGTGCCAATGGATTTTCATGGCTATATTATATGTATTTGTAAAGTTATTAAAGATGTTCAGTGTTTAATTTTGGTATAAAAACTTTAGGCTTAGTTTCGAAGGCCTTAGAGACTGTGGATGAGGCTTGAAAACTCGAGGGATGGACGCTTTCGTAGATATGATCCTATAGATAAGGAGTTTAGATTTCTAAAAAGTGGTTATGTTGAGCTGTTATTTTACATGATGCTTAATGAAAGGAATCCTTTCAAGCTCCTCTCTTGAAAGTCTAATCTAGGATCAACTCCAAGGTTCTAGGCAATCTTGCGACCTACTGGAATCCACTCAATAATGTGTATATTCACAAGGAGGCTTTTTCTGGTTCAAATGATTTTGGATAAGATGTTTGATCTGCTATTTTGAAAAGCAACCACAAAAGAGATATATTTTTTGTTATTTTTTTGTTTTATGATGAATATAATTTATTGATGCAACTATATGAATTCCTATTTTAACCAAGTGTTAACAAAGAAAATAACAAAGATAAGGTAACAAGAGATTTAAATAAAATAACCTAAAAGGGAAATTCCTAACAGACATAAACCATGGTAAGAACAAGTCTGTGAGTTAAATTGTTGAAAAGATCAGGTAGGAAACCAATGAAAATATGAGCAATGCTTCCTCAATTCCACTGATGTAATCATCAATGGGAACTTAGTAAAAATTGAAATATGTTTCACTCCTTATTGAATTGCAAGGCCACAAAAAGTGCACTCATACAAGACAAGAAGCTATACAGGAACAACAGGTGATCTTTTCTCCAACTCGGTACGTCAGTGAAATTTGTTAAGATGAGGAAAACACCTGAACTAAAAGATCACACAATTAAATAAACACAATAAAACCATTGGCTCTATTATTATTCATGAACATGCATTCACAAAAATACCACACTCTGGAAAGAATAACTACACTCTGAATGAGAGCACCAATAGCATATATTATTGCATCAAAATAATGGCCTGGAGTGTATATTACATCCATGTATTTATAAGAAAACATATCCTCCTTTTGTGTTGAGAGTGAGAGATCTTAAAATGAAAACACATGCTAAAAACTAAAAATCAAATCTAATTATATACAAACTGACTCTCCAAATGGTGCTAAGTAGGTCTCCACCCTTGTATATATTAATTAATGGGTGCATGAGCATTTACATGACTTAAAATAGTAAAAGGAGAAGGAGATAAGAAGAAGGAAGATGTAAGAGGATCTAAGAGTCACTGGAAGCTCTAAAAATGGAAGCTTGACCTTCTCTAGGTGTTTCTAGGTGTTGAACTATCATCAAAATGTTTTTCCAATGTAGGAAATGATCCAAATTAGGAACTGGTAGTTAACTGTCAGTGCACTATTACTTCTTAAAAATTGTCGGTGCACCTCTATAAATAGCGCACTTGGGCACCTTGATGACATGTTCCAAAAATCCAAAATTTTCCCAAGTGTCAAAATTAAATTTCCAGCATCTGGGTTTTTTCTTTCCTCATCCCAAAATGATGTCTGGATGTTTACTCTTGAATTTCTCTATGATCTCCATTACTTGGGTAGCTTTTGGAAAATCCAAAGCTCTATATTTATCTTTAACTATTTTTCGATAATTGCTAACCTCCATACGAGTTTCCACAAAATCCTCAAGTTTAGTGTTCTATTCCAACAATACCTCTTTAGTCTTAAATGCTTGCCTAATATCTTTATTTGACAAAGCAGCTTTGAAGGTTCTTCAAAATTTTGGGACTACTGATTGCACTGAATTTATCTTGGTTTTTGACTCATCTTGAAAAATCTCAAGGTAGGAAGCATTGTAATAGTTCTTTGCTTTGAAAACCTATTCTTGAGTCTAGTCTCTTAATCTTTGAATATCCTCATCTAGTCCCTCCATGACTTTATTACCAGTAGCTATCTTCTCTATCCAATCATCAAGCTTATCATGCTCTTCCATTATATACATCCATGAGTGTATGATACCTTTGACCTTTTATTTGTGTCAAAATATGTAGGTCTTTTTCCTAGCTATGTACCTCATCCATCAACCCAAAATCCTAGTTCACTATGGACACCAGTTTATCCACGCTCGACTGAATATAGCGTAACAAGTTCAAATTGCTAGGTATTATTTGTACACCATTTTCCTCAAAATTTTCATGCCATTGCTGACGTGCTCCCAAAAATGAATCCATCTATATAGTCCCCTTCTCTTTTCTCTCTAGTTCCTTAGAAAGAGTGATCTCTGAATTATCCAGGTCTATTGGTCCCACTACTCCATGCAAGTAGCCTCTCAAAAGCTCATTTTGTTTTTGCAGTAGTGTTAACTCGAACTCATCTTGGTCCATGTGTCTAAACACCTCTTTTATGCTTGTAGTAATTAGTACATTGGTGGTATCTACCATGGCTCTTCCTAATAGGACCTCCTTGATTTGATAATCTTTAGGAGTCAAATCCTTAATGTCAACATGTGGAGGAGGGATGGCTATGTGTGAAAGAAAGTCCTGATCTTGGTTCTTCATAATGAATGCCAGTGGTCGTGCATCACCCGTAGGTGGCTTAGGCTTCTTGATGGCTTTTACTAGCTCATCATCCACTTCCTCCTTAATAGTTACAGTCAACTGCCTCTTCTATCAAACCATGACCTCCCTCATTAGCCAACAAGGTGTAGTGCCCATGGGAGACATATATTTGATTAAAGAGGGGGTTTGCACTGTAGGCCCCTTTCCCTTATCAGCCCTCTCTGGGGTCTTTTCTCATTGAGAGAGATCACCAATTTAAGTTTTTGTACTTGCTTGGGAAAAGGTCCCAACCTTGGTATCATGAGGTGTTTGTTGAGGTTTATCATGTATTCTCCCCTCCTTTGACACTTCATTAGCTTGCAATTGTTGGGGCTCTTCTTCCTCTACTGCCTATTCTTCTGAGTCTGTAATGGGAGGAAGAGGCATTGCTGAGCTTTTGTCTAGGAATAAAAAATCATAAGATGGTAGTACTAGCAGGCCTAGAGGTCCTTGAGGTAGAGGTGGTAATTGGTTCTTATCCTCTCCTAGGGATTGACTTGTAGGAGTATCTTGTATTTTTTCCCCACCATCTTAGTATCCACCGACATGAAATCAAAATCAAAGAGGTCAAAGACATTTGTCTCTTGACCTTCCATGTCTATGATCCATTGCTGCTACTCATCCTCTAAGGAAGTAACTTGAATAGGTTCTTTTGGAATAGATGGTGGTGTTGCAGTGGATATTCTTCTTCTTTCCTTTTTTATGGCCCTAGCCAAGCAAGTCCTCTGACTCAAGTGGACAAATTTAATTTGTTCCCCTTCTTCTTCTTCTACTTCAACTTCAGGAATGGTTTTGGGAACCTATAGGGGAGGAGTATTCTTTTTCTTCAATCTTCTCCTACGTGTCCCTCCCACCATAGACTCAACCCTAGCCTTTTTATTGACCTGTCGCTATCACCCTTTGTTCTTCCTCTTCTTGTTCCCATTCCTAATCTTATCCTGGTGGAGGCACTTGCTTAGTCTCTTGGACTTGAGATGCTAGTTCATCTTAAGGCTTTGCTTGTTCAGGATTTTGTTGTGGTTGTTGAGGCAACTCAACCTAAGCTATTTGTTTCTTACCCTTTTCTCCTCTCTTCCTTTTCACTCCTCTGTCTACTTCAACATACTCAACTTCTCACTCACATTGATGAACTATTTTTGACCTGATCGTATTCATCTATTGCATTCATCTAGTGATCCTCCAATGCATCTTCATGTAAAATTTGCTTCCCTGCCAGATGCATGGTCATCCCTATGTTGTCAAAATAAGGGCAAGGGGAGTTGTATTCTTCTAAGGGATATTGATCTCATTCTTAATTGAAGGTCATAATGTCTTGTTTCTACTTGACCTTGAAGGCACTGATGGTGATTGGCCATACCCATGTCTTCTTACAATGTTTCCTCACACTATCATATACAGATGTGAGTTGCCTGACAATCTCCACCAAAATGAGCCTATCCAATGGATATATCAAGAGCTTCTTTAGGTTTACTCGTGTGCCTGTGACTCTAAGGTATGTGAATGTTTTGAATTGAGTGTAGTAGGTGTCAATCTTTGTGATTCTAGCTACTACCTTTACTAACATCTATTTGGCATAATCACCCTCTATGAATCAGATGATTGTGAATATAAAGTTGTCATTCACTATCCTATACTCTTTTCTCTAATCTAAAAGTTTCTTCTTCAACAGTTGAGGATATACCACATAGGGTCATGCATTAGCATCTTGCATGCTACCTTTTTTGTAAAGTCCTGGGTAGTGGGTTGTTCTAGTTGACAATAAGTACACCAAATATGATATCATGTAGAATTTGGGGTTGGCATTAACAAATACTAGCTACTCATCCAGGTTAACACTCAACATTGTGGCCCAATCAATTGGTATCTTGGCCATTTAGATGGTTTCTCTAAAATGGACCATCTAGATATTGAGATGTCTAGCTGTCGATAGGCCCATGACTCTGCTTAAAAGCACGATGGCATATCCCACATCATCCTTCATGTATCCACAGGTCATGTCTACTTTGTTGACTCTACGACTCACTGGTGTTCTATCAATCAAAAATAATGATTTGATTATCTCTTTGGCTTCCTTCTCATACTCTCAATACCATCTTTCTGCTCCTTCATAAGATATGTGTACATACTCATCGACTTTAGGCAAGTGGAAGAATTTTTCAATGTTTCGATGTTAGAGGTCTAGGACTATCTCGCTTGTGACACTCTTGACAACAATTTCTTCAATGGCATAGTTTTTGACGAGAGCCATGATGAGTTCTGAAGATTGCACGGAAGTAGGCTGTGATGTTGCATTGACTAATCCTGATTGGATGAGTAATGACACCATTGTAAATCTTTCTCTTGGCTTATTGTAGATGGTGAGGAAGGTGTTCCAGTTAATGTGTCCAAGCTCAGTGTCTCTTATTTCAGAATGTCCATCCTAAAAGAGAGTTTTCCTTGGTGTACCTTGATATTTGAACACTACAAGTTTAGGAGCAATCTTTTCTGCAAGTGAGGATGATGAAGATGCCATTTTATCTATACAAGAACTTAGACATTAGTCCAAAAAGCTAAAATTAAACCTAAATACAAACCCTAATCTATCAAAAGCCCAACAAAATTGACCCAAAAAATCAATTTCCCCCAAAAAAGCCCTGGAATGCAAAATAGTGTACCTTGATAGGTGTGCACACTGAATGACCATTTTAAGGCAGTTGCACATGTGTGCACCTTGGTGAGATGCACACATGAAAAAGCTTGTGGAAAGTGCTTTGCGAGGGGAGAAATGAACTATCTTTATGCCTTAAAGTGCATAAAGGGTGCGTACATGTGCACCTTGGGGAGGTGTACACATGCACACCTTAGGGAGGTGTGTACATGTGCACCTTTCCTTAGGTTTTAATGCTTAGTTTTGGTTTCAAAAGAAAAAGTGTGCACATGAGCACCTTGAAGAGGTGTGCATGTGTGCACCTTTTCTTGACTTAGTGTTGTGTTAGGTTGTTTAAGTTTTTTTAGGTTTTCATGAGTGAAAAAAGGTGTGCACATGAGCACCTTAAGGAGGTGTGCATGTGTGCACCTTTGGTCTCTAACATTTGTTTACCTTGTGTCTTTTAGGGATGAGCACACCTTGGGGGGTGCAGAGGTGTGGCTGATAATGAATCACAAAGAGAAGTGAGGCAAAGGGGAAGGGTCTCGGGTTTATATAGACCCAGACCTAAGGTGTACACCCTTTGGAGGTGCACACTTGCAAAAGTGTACATATGCACATCTCTAGAGGGAGATGAGTGTGCACTTGGGCACTTAGTACACCTACGCACCTTGGATAGGTGCACATGTGTGCAAAGTGTGCTAGTGCACTTTCATGTACCAAAATACTTATTATTTTGACATTTTCTCATGTTTTGACACCTCGAACTTGCCTAGTTAGAGACGAAGGGTTGATCCAGACTCGTGAAGAGTTCCAAAATGACCTAGGCCTTAGACTAGGGTTTGGGAGACAAAAATTTACTAGGGGGTCCCTATTTCTAGGAGAAATGTGGCATGTGTTGTGAAACCACAATAGGTTATAATAGCCAATCGAAGCAACGATTTGAGAGTTATGGTCTTCTGAAGTTGGACTACCCAAAAATTCTAAAATAAATGTAAAAAGTATATTTGGTCAACTCTTTATGTATTGTGAGGGTCTTTCAACCCTAGGTATTAAGTTTGAGTGTCTACAACCTTCCCATGAGGCATAAAATTGCCTATTTAAGAAAGGCCCGAACATTGTCTAGGATAGCTCTAGGTGGTAGTTCATAGCTTTGTCTTGAAAATCACTATAATGAAGGTGCCTATGTGGGTTTGCATATTGTAATTCTGAATTATGCTATTTTGTATTTGTGGTGATAATAAGAAGCCCATATTTTGTTCTTATAATTGTTGTTGTTTCTTTGTTTCTATTATGTGTTCATGGTATTAAGGGGAGCACCCTTCATCAATCATACTTTACATGTTTAAATTTTGTTAAGCCTATTGAACTTCTGATATTCTCACATACCTTTTCTATATCTCAAGGAGCTTTCCTCAGCACTATCTGAAACTGACTCAAATCATCAGATATAGTCCTCTTGGCTTCATCCTCCTCCTCATCATTTGGCTTAACCACAAGTTTCTTCTCTATCTTTTCTTTTGCTACCCTTGCCTAGTCTCCTTGGCCTTTGATGTCCACTTCTTAGGAATTTTACCTTTGACTGGCCTCGTTATCTTTATTAGCCCTTTCTTTGGCTCAGTAGCTACAAGGGTTGCTACTTTGGATCTTTGTTTGGTTATTCCCCTTTGTGGTGTAGATGTGGGTGGGTAACCAATTTCTTTAGGCTCTTCTTTAATTTTGGATCTACCTCCATAATCTTCTTTGCCTTGGTTTCCTTGGGCTTGGCAACAACAAGATCTTTACCTTTTGCTCCATCTTCTTCATCATCATCATCACCTTCACTGCCATGATCTTCATCTTTGCCTTTTGTGATCTATAGTGGTAATCCTCTAAGCTTACCCTCTAGGTCTTGAATCATTTTCTTTCTCTTCTTAACCATTTTTCAAACCTTTCTTTGCATCATCATTTTGATCTTGGTAGTCTAATATGTACCAAATGGCTTGACATTCCTGTCAGTTGCTTCTACCAATATTGCTATAATAGCAACAGACAGTTCATCAATGTTAAATTCATATTGCATTATCCTTAGCCACTCCACTCTCAGTATAATTGTTTGAGCGTATGTATAGTCGGTATCAACCATAAAGCATATGCAATCATAATATTGACCAATCATCGACTTAGGTATTCTTAATCCTTTCTTTATTTTCCTTTTGAAATCTTCAAAATATCCATTCAAAATTATTTTTAAATTATCACCAAGTTGTTCAATATACCCATTGATTTGCTTGGTCATTGGTCTATCCTTATCCCATACTACATTTCCAACCATGGGAAATGAATTATGAACATAAAAGAATATACATAATATAAGTGAGCCAAACTTACATGATGTATTCTTGGCCTTCTTAATGGCTCCTAGGTTTTTTGCAAGCTGAACCAATTGTAGCTCAACCAAATCGTAGCTATGGTCCTTCTTGACCATTTTGTATCCTATGTCTTTAGCTACACAAGGAACAATCTTTAGTAAACTCAATTGATAGAGTTTATGTGCAATCACTTAGACTATAAACTCAATGATTGGATTTTTGATTGTATCAATAGACATCCCTTGGCCATTCTACTTTGCCTTGGTAATATATTCAATTGTATTTCTTGCCTTGCAATGAATGGTCTTCACTCAACCAAATGTAGGGTAACCAATTACTTGATATATGATCAATTTAGTTATTATAACTGGCCCATTATCTAGCCACAACTTCATATCATACAACCTACTCAAAACAATTTTGATCCACTCTACCTTGAATATCTTGGGAAAATATAGGGCACAAGTTTACCCTTTCTTGACCACAACTCTATTTCCCTCCTTCAATACTCCATTCTTGCATAACTTATCATATGCATTCCTTAATTCAAAATCACCAATCTTTCCAATCTTAGAAATGTAGCATGCCCTTACATCATGCACCATAATAACATGAGGTGGAACCAATGACAAAGCTCCAGATGAGTCTCCAGTCATCACAACCTCTTGGTATGTCTTGAATTTTAGATGAAGGCATGCATCATTACACACAATTTGAGCATTGTTCTCCTTCAATGCCTCCCTATTCCCACTTCCAGATGTAGATGATCCCATTGCAAATTAGGGTTTGAGCCTTGAATAATTTCACAAATTGATCAACTTGATTCAAAGAAACTTTGCACACTTACACAATTTTGTTGACGACACACACTAGAATTCTTCTATAATTTGCACAAATCACTTCTGCAATCTCCTTGATGTCACCTAGAGAGTTCTCAATTGCTAGGTGAATGAAAAATTATCTCAAAATCGACTGAATACCTTCAAATGATTGAAATACCTTTTCATTTAATGCTTCATACTTTTAGGAGGCAGACACAAAGTGTATGACAACTCTTGCGGCTCGCATAAGACAATTTGACCTTCATACACTGGCTCAGTCACAACATCAACTCGGTCACAACTGCATTCCTATTTTCAATCATAGCTCGGTCAAATGTATCAACTCAATTGATACAGGAGCTTGGTCTACACTATAACTTGGTCACTACAAACATCAATACTGATGCTTGACATCAATAGTGTATACACATTCTCTACTTGGTTGTCACTTCATATCTATCCTAATGCATCTCATCTTATGCAGATATGGACTTTACTACATCACATGTTATAAACTAATGTATGATAAATCATTTGAAGTTTAGTTCCTCACATACCTTCTTTGCTTAGTTTGAGGTAGTGTGATCACCTGATTCATTGGATTGGATGATCTTAGCTTCACTAGTTCAACTACTTCTTGCTTCTTTCTTCTTCTTCCATGTTTGGCTCATTTCGTTCTTTGTCTTCTCAACCATCTTTTCACCTTTGTTTTGTTCATTGCTAGGTGCTGGTGCTCGGGTCCTATGGTTCTTGCTTACATGTCCAATCTTGTGACAACTATAACAAACCCAATTTCCATTCATCCAACTCTTGGATTTACCTCTAAAATGTGTCCTGATACAATTTACTATATCATGACCATATTCATCACATAATTGACAATTGTACCATGTATTGTAATCCCAATTGATTTTTTTGCCTAGCTTAGGTGAATTTCCTTGATTCTTAGGTGTCTAGTTGGGTTTTTCTTTAGATATGCATTCTTGAGCTCTATGTCAATAATTATAAAAATTGTAACAATATCCTTTGAATCTAGGTGCCATTGGTGTATTACTAGCCTTTATTTTACACTCATGTGCTTGATGTCCTTTCTTCTTGTAGTTAAACAATTACCATTAAATTTAGGCTTAGGATTTTGCTTACTAATTTTTCTTTTGAAGATGTCTTCTGTATGGCGTAGCTTTCCACAATGATAGTATGTGGGTTTGTTCTTTGGTTTTGCATTCTTTTGTTCTCCACTCTTTAATGCTTCACCTTTCTCAGTAGATGATAGGTGCTCGATATAGCCTATTACATATGTGTCATGGGGTCATCTCTGTGATCTCATTAGCTCTTCATAATATCTCACATCTTCTTTAGGTTTGTTCAATATTCTAATGAGTTCCCTCTCATGTTTTAGTTCATTATTCATATTTCAGATTTGTAACCTTGACATCCTTCCTATTGAACTCTTGAGTTGTAAGGAGCATTCTGTTAGCCATGTCCAACTGATTGTGTGTAAGCCTTTGCACTCCATTATTCCTTTCATCAAATCTTGCAATCATATGGCTCTTATCTTCTTCAACTTTCTTTTTTTGTTCGGTCACTTCACACAATCTTACTGATTGGATTTCATGCTCTCTCTTTAGTGCTCTTACCTCTTTATTTAGTGTGTTATTCCTCTCCAATAGATCTTTTATCACTGCATCACTTTCACTGGAATTTCCATCATGAAGTATACCTACAGTGCCTTCCTCTTAATATTGAGTATCATACTGCTGGATTGCCAACTCCTTCCTTTTCTTTAAGGATTCCCCCAGTTCTTCTCTTGCTACTTCAAGTTGCTGTAGTATAAGCTATATATCAAGCTTATGATTTTCAACGATATTTCCCAACTTGTAGGCCTCCATCTCCAAGATCTTGACTCTCAAGTGCTTAGACTTTCTACTAAGACGACACAATTCTGATACCAATTGTTGGAAGTGTATTGGGAAAGTTAGATACTAAGAGGGGGGGTGGGGGTGGGAGGGGGGGTTGAATTAGGATCTTTAAAACTTTTACCCTTTGAAACAGATATCAAATCTAATAACTTCACCTTAAACACTTATCTCAACAATATCATAAATCACATAAACATTTACTGTAATGATGTATCAGATCTAACAACTAATCACATCAATGAAATATGTAAACAAATGATCAACACATAACACAAAGATTTTGGTTACCCAGAAACCTTCCAAGGTGGATGTAAAACTTGGGTGGGGATGACACTCACAAATCTTCACTACTACAACAATAAAGTTCTCTTGTTAGGGCTACAAGTTGATCACTTTTGATGATCTACCCTATGAGGAGTTTTCCCTATTAAGAGCTTACAAGACTTATTCAGTCTACCTTGATTAAAGGATTTCAACTTACAACTAAGTAAGAACTCTGTTAGGAGATTTACAAAGGTCTATTAGGATTGTTTTGTTAAGAGATTTACCCTAAAACACTTACTAGAATGTATCAGTATCCGATCCTTTAGTTTGCACTTAATATGTTGATTACGAATATCCTCTTTCAAATCACTGATATGATCTTCAATATCATATATCTATATTCTTTCTTTTATTTCTATGATTGGTTTCTATGTCTGATTCACCTTCAAACTTCTATTGTACCTTCAAAACTGAGCTTCTCTCGCGCATGCGCGTGCACACACACACACACACACACATTAAAAATAGGGGTTGGATCCACCTTTTATAACCAACTGGAGAAGTTTCAAAATCAAAATCAATGATCCAGATCTCTCCCTTTTGCGACTGAAACCTTCCATTTTTTTGATTGGCTAATCACCTTGCATAGGGATTAATGATGCATAACAAACTTTGTAATCATCTCCTTATATGACTCTATGATCATTAAATCATGCATCTCGGCTAAAAATGATTTACCTCAATGTTTGTAACATTCCAAACAAATATGTCAAAACTATTTTACTTGGCACATGAATACTTTGATGCTCGGTCATAACTAATCTTCATGTTGTCCTTCGAATTCTATATGCTTGATAAATATTGTATAACTCGACATAAGGTGACTCTGTATAGCTTAGCTTATATTGTCTTATGTCTCACTCAACATGTATAGGAGTACTCGGTGACCATAGACTTGCTTGACAATAAGAATTGCTAAGCTTTAACTGAAATATGAATGATTCCTATATACATAGCTCGACCTTAGTAGGATGGGTCAATCTTAGTGATGACTGACCAACTCTGCCATAGGAATGACTAAGTGTTTGACATAATAGACAACTTACCTTAGGGATCGACACTTTTTTTTTTTCTCTTGGTCAAACTACAACGAGTCCAAGACCCTTGAAGGAAATGGAGAAGAAAATAGAAGCATGTCCTCCTCTTCTCTCAAAAGCTCCCCTTCTTCTAACCCATTCTTATCCTTCTTTGGCTTACTTGGAGAAGAAGGCCCCACAAGAGTCAAGTTGGAGCCTCCACCCTCAGAGGTGGAAGAAATCCAAACCTCTGACAATTTTCCTACTTTTCCTTCATGTTGGGGACTAGAACCACCTCCTTCCTTCTTATCACCTTCAGAAGTTCCAACTTCAACATTTTCCACTTCTTTGGGCTCCTCCTCTTTAGATTTATTCTCCACTAAGATTTTATTGTTTCCCACCTCTTTTGGTTTTTGAATTTTATTATGCTTATGAGGACATTTCTTGGTTCAATGCCTAATTTTCTTCCAAATAAAAAAAGAAAAGGGGACTGACTCATACTCCACTGCTTGGATACACTTGCCCAATTTTGATACTATCTCCACCAAAGTTGGGAGATCTGTGTGTTAGCCAATACAAACACAAATTCTCATAAAGACAAGTCTAGTTTTGGTTGTTAGTGTGGGATCTATTGATAATAATTCACCAAAATACTTGACAACCCCTTGAACACATCCTCATTCTCAAATTTGAGTAGAAATCCTAGAGGACAAACCTGAACGAGATTGCAACAAAGATGGAATCAATCATCACAAGGTTTAGGCTCCATTTCTTCAAAGCTAAAGAAGATTTTCCTATCACCCATGAACCACCACAAATGATTTGTTTCCATATCACCCTTATTTTAGAAAGCAAAATAAAAATATCCTTTAGACATAGTTGCAACCTCAACACTTCCTTTCAAGTTCCACTAGTTTTTAGCATAGCTCGTTACACAATCTATGTTCATCCTTCGCCCCATAAACTTTCCTACTAACATGAAAGCCATAGTAGAGATTAACTGATCAAATAGTTGAAGGCAAACTAGAATGATATACTTATCATTATATAAGTCCGATGTATTTTTGATTGGAGGGAAGACAACTTTTTAGTCAGTTTGACTCAAAAAGGAACGCCCACAAATATTACTCAAATTTCCTTTGGGATTCCCATCTACAAGAGGGATGCAACCACCAACTACATGATTGTTTTTTCCCACCTAAGGAACCCAAAGCTTTGTCAACTAGACCTACATGAACCCATGACAATTGTGTCCTAATGAGTGTGGTAACCCAACCCTTCGTGGGTCCCCATCATCTGTCCCACTCTTGCTTGTCTTCTTTACTACAATTATACTGCCTTGTTGTTCCTTCCTAATTGCAGAAGTTTGCCCTACACAAAGACTAGCAAGCCACCCTTCCCTGATGTCCCACTCTCATCACGCATTTCAAAATTTGATTGATTTAATATTATGTTTACACAATTAATAAATAAAATTTAATTAAAGTTTGACTATCTATATATACACCAATAAATAAATTTAAAATATATGATATAAAATAGTCTTTTAACTCTATCTTTAAAAAAATTCTATCAAACCATCAAATAACACCTTATAGACAATAAAAAGCAAACTTTATTTTCAACGAACATCCATTAAAATAAGATAACCGTTTATAAATGGAATAAAACCCTAACTATCACCTATTGCATCTAGATTTAATATAATAATAACAATAAAGGAAAGCTTTCAGTTCGGTCCAGAGGGTGATTGATAGATTTGGTCTTTATCCTTGACAAATGAGGCAAAGGCATATCCACCGTTCATTATAGCCACTATAACAAGTCATCCTACGCTCCATATCCAATGCCATCTCACAATCAAAACCTAATTTTACAGCGTGTAACTTCTAACCTGGAAAATGAAGTCGGAAGAGGACGTGCAAATTATGAAACATGCCGACAGGTGAACCCAGAACTTGAAACCTTCCTATTGGTCCATGTCAGCAAAGTCCACGTGCGTATTGTCCGAATCACGTGGGCTATTCCTAATATCCATCTGCGCCAGGACTGACAATGTGACCTGCCAAAGCTCTATCCAGACTTGCTTTTAATGGATGGAAATTAGTTTTCGAGGATATCATTAGGTGGGTTTTTAGATGCAGGTTTCAAGCTTGGAACAGATATGATAATGGTGGAGGATTATATCTGAATGCTGCAATGCCAGCTGTTTGCATCTGCACCTGCACCGATCATCATTTGCTTTTGTTCGATGCAGATGCAGATGCTAACAGATTACACTGTGGCCGTCTCATTGTTATTTCATTTACTTTTGGCTCTTCCCATGTTTTTCTTTTGGTGGGATCTTTAGCTTCCTGACATTCTAGTGCTTTTTCATGTTGGGCTAGCGTTGATTAACCTTGATCTGGCTGCATCAGATAAGTATAAAATGAATTAGCTGGCTTAATAGAACGTTACCTTACTAGACAAAGTAGCATACGGATGATGTTTCTCTAAAATATAATCTTTATGTTTATATATCCAATAGTTTATGACATTGAAGTTTGTGAAGCTTTGGGTTTTAGTTGTGTGGATTGTTTTCATCAGAATGTAGAGAGGACAGAGGAAAAAATATATTTTATGAATTGGGTTGAGGGCACTCTTGGAGTTTCTGGCCTTCAGTCGATTCTAAGACTTCTGGGTTCATTTTTAAACAATTATAACAAACTGTGAGATGACAGGATTTTGTTGTTTATATGAAAAGAGCTCTTTAGGTTAGTGGATTTTATTCATCTTATCAAAGTCTTAATGGAGCTTTTGCTCCTGCCCATAATACCGTTGAATTTATAGCTTTGGTTTATTATTCTCCTGTATTTGTATACATGTTTGCTTACTTTCATCATGTTTTTTGTTTGATTTTCTTTAGTTGCTTACTCTCACCAGCGGTTTTGTATGATTTTCTTTAATCTCATCTACCCTTGAAGAGAGCAGTGAGTTGGTAGAGGCACTTAAGCTTTGTGAATGTCATCTTATGCATTACCTAACACCAGCTTTTTTGGGGCTTTTCTCAGGTTTTTTCTGCACTTGAATTGATCTCAAAGTTGGGACCTTTTAACTAGACTGATGAATCTTTGACACTGTTTTCATTGGTTTTACATACTACTGGATCTTTAACAGTGATATGTGATTGAACTGTTTTGTATTGAGTGACTTAATCAAACAAATTGTGATTGATTTTTTATTTTCTCTTGGGTTAATTTATAAGGATAAGGTTTGTACACTAAAGAAGTGCACAGTCAAATCAATAGTATTGTTGTTTAAATAATATGCTTTGGACCATTAAATCATTTGAAAGTGAAGTAATAGGCATCTCTACTACCAAACATTGGATAGCCCTAAAGCTGGCCCATCAGCCCTAATCAAATGGAAATTAATTTAATAGTGGGCCATATAGACATCATTGGTTCTTTTGACCTGCCCCATGCTGTAGAAAGGGACAACATTAAAGCGGTGTTGAATGTTATTTTCTATGTCTAGCCATCACTATCAATACAATGCTTGTGGTGAATAAACAATAAGTCAATTTTAACTATTTAATACTTTTAGTCTTTAAATGAAACACGAAATGTGTGATGTTTAAGCCGTTCACGAATAAACAATATTGTGAGATAATTCATAAGTGGTTATCATTATCTTTCATATGTCCATCCATTGATTGGGTGAAAATTTATTGCTTGTCTTGGCCTTGTAATTCTTTGAACAAATGATGGTGGCTTTTTCTGTTTCTGTCTACTGTAAGCTGTACTGATACAACCTCACTGACCTATTTAATCAATCTGGGAAAATTAACAAACCTTCCTTTTTGTTGCAGGTCATCAGGCTAAATTGGAAAAGGACTTTGTGGAGTTTTTGAAAAGAGGGTTGTATGAAAGTACAAACCTTACAAAAGCGGCAACTGTATTGTTGAGAGGTTTGTTGATTATGATCTCCCGGTGCCGACCTTCAATTTGCAAACAGATTAGACTGTTGGAAATCCAATCAATCAACTTATTCTCTGTATCATGGAATTGCATGGAGGAAAAGTCTAGCAAATTTAAAATACCTCAATGAAAACGCATACGCAACTGTCTTCTACTATTAGGGTTTTAAGTATTGAGTTCTTTAAAATTTTAGGCATTAAGGTCTTTAAATAAATAGTTTGGTTCTGTCAGCAATATACTATATGTAATCTATGATGACTGAACTGTCTACTTCTAATATTTGAAGAGAAGCATGAGCATATATGGGCACGTGAATTTGATAGATTGAGCGGCCTCTGTTTATTATGTATGATGTTTGGATTTGGGGTCGTATGGAGGTTTTCTTAAAAATAGAGTCCCTTTTGTAAGTTTTTTTTGGAAAATTTTAAGATTAAGGGTTGTATGAGTTTTGTGATGCATTTCAGTAACTTTCTTGTTAAAAAATTTTGATCTAATTGATCATTGAAATTTTTAGGCTAGTTTCTAGTTTCACTTTTTTTTTTACCTTTTAGTAAAATGGGCTCTTAGTTCTTAGCAAAAGATCCTATTTAAATTTGGAGCCTAAAAAATATTTTTTTCATAGGATCTTTTGCTCCTTAAAAATAGAGTTTAAGCCCCTTTTATAAGATCCTTATTGAGTTTTATGTGAAGTAAAAGCTAATGCTACCAGTTGTTCATAGTCATGAAGGTTTTGGTTGTGAGAATTGAATTCTTAATTTATATATATTTCTATATGAAGGGTTTTTTATAATGTAATAAGTGATCATGGAAACCTAAGTATATTAATCAAGCATCTCTAATTAAATAGAGAGCTAGGTCATGAGCTTTATTGAAAGTCTTTTAGAGTGTCTTGTGTTGTTGAAGCAAATAATGAAACATTTATTTGTTTTTATTGAATTTTGATGGAGCCTCAAGAAGAAATTTGGGCACAATTGGTTTAGGTTATAGCCTTTATTGGGACAAAGGAACTTGCCTCACAACACGAGCAAAGTCTTTAGGGGAAATATCAAATAACCTAGCTGAAATGGAGCCCCTAATAGACATAAATTATACTAAATGCAATAAGAACTAAAAGTATGCCTAAGTGGCAATTGCAATCTAAGCTAGAATATGCAATAACAATACTTAAACCATTTAACAAAATAAAGATTTAACACATTTTTCCCAAAGGAAAAAAGAAGAAGTGGATAAATTGGCCAACTTAGGAGTAGATGGGGAGGATAAATTGATAATAAATAAAGAATAAGGAAAAAAGGACTAAAAAAATACTTTACAATATAAAAATTATATACCTTAAAACAATGTCATCTTAAAGTACCCTTGGATAAAGACAAATTAATCTACAACTAGAACTTCATCAAACTTCTCTCTACTATCTTCAATTAGTATGATATTAGTTACAAAAAGTTTTATCAAACTTATTATATATTATAGATTTCTCACCTCTTTCCATCTTTGTAAGAAGACAAAGTATTTGTTGTCTCATGCTCTAGTTTTTACTGACTTTTCAGTCAAGGTCCTTTTAAAATTCAAAAACAATTTAGGATAGTAATTTTTAAATAATAAAACTTAAGAAACACACACTCTCACATTAATACCAAAATAGAGGAAGGATTAATGGAAAAGAAGTCAAACTACCTAGTTAAAACAGGGATAAAATCAATGCACTAGATCTATTTCTTATTGATTGCATATTGATGTAGAAACTCATGGAATATTTACAAAATCAACAAGCAAATATTTACCAAATCAACAAGCAAAGAAATTCACATCCAATTAATCGATCTAGAAAAGGCACCATACCAATCAAACTTTAAGTGATAATAAAATTGTGAATGTAGAAAGAAATTAATAGCACTCCTTAATGTAAATAAAAAAAGTAGAAAAGGTAAAGTGGGAAACTTCAACAATTAACAAAAAAAAAAAAAAATTCAGGATCCTTAGAATAAGAGATCTTTTCCTTTCTTTTTTGGTTACTCTTAGCTAATTATTACATGTGAGTTTGAAGTTTCATGTAGAAGACGATAAAACATAAAGGATTATGACTTTGCATCCCTAAAAGTAGTTAAATTCATCAAGGAAACAGAAAGAGGCTCAAATGTGAATAATCAATCACTATGTAAAAATTGACATAAGGGATCTACAAGATGCAAAGGAAGGAATTTTTTTCCAAAAACCCCAACAAGGATAGGGGCACCCAAATTTACAATCAAGAAAACTAGTTTGGAAAATAGATGAGAGCATTGAAATTTCTTGTAAAGAAGGCTATATCTCTAGTAGGCAAGAAAATTTGGGGTATTGCCCCTTTTAATTTTGTACTTTGTATAGAACCTTGGTCTCAAGCAAGACTAGAGGTTTTATTTCTCCGTTCTTTCCTACCAATACCTGTTTTTAATAAATAATCTATAAGGTTTCGACCTTTTAATGATAAAAAAAAAGGATGTTCCATTGCATTGTTCATTTTTTGTCAAGTTACAACACATTATCCATTCTTTTCTTCATGTTGTGAGTCCAAACTAACTTCACGTTTTTGAACCAAAACTCATTCCTATTAATTACATATCAATAGTATTGAACATAGATATGTCATCGTATTTCCAAAATTGTAGCCATATATTTGCTTCCACTTAATCTCACTAACTAAAATTGTTATTCTATTAGTAGGTTTGTGCAAGATCATGGTCAACCAAACTATGGCCTTAAGTGGTAGTGAAAAACCAACAAATCAGGGTTATGTTAACACATAATTTTAAAGTAGTTATGGGATTGATATCAAAAAGTTGTAAGAAAAGAATTTGGGGAAAATTGAATGTAGATTCTAAACTACTAGGGCTTATCTGGAGAAAAAATTATTTGATTTGTCAAAATTGTGGATTTTAATGCAGTGCTAAAAAAATTTTAGGGCAAAAATAAAAGGTAGGTGTATGTTTGACCACCTTAATCAAAATCAAATAATAATTTTTCTTAATATAACTATAGATATAAAAATTAGACTCGTGTCTAGATGTGACACATATTTTTTGGATATTTTTATTCCAAATAAATAATTAAAATTGAATTTTCTACTATAACTTTTTCAGAATAAAAAACTCTTGTGTCCGACCACCTTAACTAATAGAAAAATTTACAAAATTAATTTTTTTTTTCTTATACTAGGCAAAGCATAAAATGTGATGTGACTTTTGGATTTTAAAAATATTATACCGTTTGAAAGTTATAGCTATTTTTCAATCAGTATGTCAATCAACAGTTTACATACATCTTCATTAAAAATTAACTAATAAATACTCATCAAACTCAGAGTTTGACATCAATTATATCGGTGGAATCTTGAGAGTGTTATCAAAAAACTCTTTTCGTTTCATTGAATTTCGATGAAAAAAATATTGTCAAATGGCTACTCGAAGTCTGAACGTCAGTGAAACCTATCTCAAACACGTTTTTTGAATTGACTAAAGAGGCTTGGTAAATACCAAGCCCAATTGGGTACCTGATTTAAAATCGGGTACCCAAAAATTGGCAACCAAATTATTTTTTCAAAAATCGATTGCCCAGGTTCTAGAGGGAAATCAAAATTTGGTAAGTGTGGGCAATCGATAATCATTACTATTATTGACTATTATTATTATTATATATATAGTAATATATATGATTATTATAAGGCAAGAGTCTACAACACAACGGTAAATTGTGAGCCTCTTATCGAAAAGGTCTAGAGTTTGAATCCACTCATGCTTCATAAATAATAATAAATCACAACACGTAATAAATCTTGGCTTCGGCCTCTTACTGATCACATATATATATATATATATATATGATTATTATTAATAAATATAATATAGTAGTGAATCAAGTGAATAAATCAGTACTTCCTAGATTCGTAAATCATTCTTTTTCTGGAAAACAATGACATCGACAGTTAGTGGCAAATAATTTTTTCCCTAATAAGGGTTCGCCTTTTTCCCTGTCAACATATAAGCAATATGGAGATAGGCTAAAAAGAAAATAGGCGATCCCCTGTATTCCGATCAATAATAAATTTGAAGCTTTGAACAAAGATCTTTCAAAATCGAACACATTTAATGCCCTGGTTAAATAGCATGAACCTAGGGATAGGAAAATGACAAAGCTAAATAAAGATCCGCACGAAAATAACAATGGGTGGCAAGTTGTAATTTCAAACAGGACTTGAAGAAGAAACACATCGCAACAAAAAAAAAAAGGCCAATGGTGGAAGAAAATAAAAATCATCGGAAACAATCTACCCAAATTATCAAACTAGTAGAGAAAGAAAAGTGAATGGCAAAATCGGTAGCTTTCCCAACAAAACCAAACAAAAATTGCAAGCAAGCAATATATAAACCTACCAATATTTCTAAAGCTAATAGTACTTTGCTAGGGCACAAATAGCAGCAAGTAGACTCAAAAAAAGTACTTAGGGTTTCTAAGAAAAATCAAAAAATCTATATACCACTACATAAAAGGGAGAAGGGTATTTCATTTTATACAAAGTTGCCAACACAAAAAAGTGGTATGAAAACTCTGCCACCAGACAAGGTAAAGGAAACTAAGTGCTATAATTATTTTGATATATTAATCATTAGTAATAGGTACATACAAGAAAAGTGAAAGGAATGTTCAGAGCTAGGAGTATATGTTCACTTGAGTGGACTAGACAAGTATCTATCAAAATTGACAAAGAAATTAGAGAAGATCTACAAACAAAAGGTAAGTATTAGTACTTCCTCAAAGTCATCAATTTTTCTTCATTGCAAAAATAAAGAAATTAGAAATAAAATACTTTCAATATCAAAATACTATTATAAAGGACATGTAGTTAAATTTCAAACTGGGATACCTAATTGGAATGATGAAAAAAAGCATATGATACCAACTTGGTATGAATGCAATATTCTTCTAGTAGAAATCACACATTTATATACATTATTCAAAATAGGTAAATCAATTGGTAAAATTATAGGTATAGACTAAGAGTATGACAAAACCAGTAATGTTAAATTTCTAGTAGATGAGGAACCAAAGCAAAAAATAATTAGGAGAAAAAAGATTATAAGAAATAGATCCATTTATGAAATTGAATTTAAGAATTGTGAAGGGGAAATTAAATGCATTAGTAAAACAAATCTATAAATTGATCATAATATTTCAACCATAGAGGAATCCTTTAATAAAATTAGAATAAAGATGAGGGAAAAGAAGATTAAGGCAATTAATAAGGATAAAAATAAGAAGATAGAAAAATCAGATGAAAGGAAAAATTTTGAGTAGACCACACAAAGAAAAATTCATATATAGAAAAAAAGAGTAAAGAACAAAGTCAACTGGGACATTTAGAAGTATTAGAACAAAGAATTGAAGGTATACACAAGGAAATGACAATAGTAGCTTAGCGTTGAAAAAATGCAATATTTGTCACAAGGAGAATGATAATTTAAAAGAAACAAAAAGAAGCATTAAAGAATGGTATAAAATGACTCATGTGATTAAACTATTACAGGTAGACATTGAAGATTGGGCTATGCTAGGAGAACAATTTCATCAGGAACATGTGGTAAGACAACAACTTATAGACCAAAGAAAAGAAAAGGAGAATGATAATACTAAGACAAAAATTGGGACCAATATGGACAATAGGATGGTAAATAGATTAGATATGAACTATTTTGAGGAAGACACTAGTCAGATACATTGGGATGGTGAAGATATGATGATTAATAATGATATGAACCAACAAGCATATTTGGCAATGGAAAACACAGAAGAAGAAAGTTTAACGACAATAGAGTATATAGAAGATCAGGAAGAAGAATATATAATTCTAGCAGCAGATTCAGAACAATAGAGTAATATAACAATTAGAAAAAAAATCTAAAAAGAAAAGTTATAAATTTTGGCAAATGCCAATAGATGGGAAAGATAACTTTGGAATTCAATCTAAAGAGGTGAAGGATAAAATAGAGGAATATAGTATCCCTCTAGAAGTTGAAGCTTTCTTAAAGGAGTCTGAAATGTATAATCAGGAAGATTCTATCGCAAAAATTAAACTTATTGAAGTGTCATAGAACTAGGAGAAATTTGGGGTACTAATAGAGACCCCAAAAACACTGGAAAAGGAAATTTTAGAAAAGGATATAGATACAGATGTAGAAGAAAATGAAATAATAGAACATATATTAGAAGATTTAATAAATGAGGAAGCAGATAAAGAAGGAACTACAAAAGAAAACAATAACTATATAATTATAGATAATTTGGGTATTTCAATCAACTAGGAAGGATTTAATAAAAATTGAAAAGAGGAAGAAAATCACTTAAGGAATTAAGAGAAGTAGATGGTCAAGTCAAGGAACAAAAAATGATATTTGAGGTTCTTAAGTCTGGGAAGGGGAAGTTCCTTCTTGAAGGGCAATGAGGATCATAAAATAGAATACTAGGGGCTTGAATGCTCCTAGTAAACAAAGAGTGTTAAAACATAACCTAAAACTCTTTGAATCAGATATCATTATGATAAGTGAAACTAAGCTTAACAAAGAAGAAGGGGGAAAACTAAGAAAATGACTAGGAAGATGGAATGTAGAAATGAAGGAATCAGATGGAGCATTAGGTGGAATGGGAATCATTTGGAATACTAGAACAACAAACATTAAAATTATAATATCAAATAGCAACTGGATGGGGAGTGTGGTTTCAAGTAATAAGCATAATTTCCAATTCATTCTCATTAATGTTTATGGTCCAATACAAGCTTTAGACAAATAGAAAGTTTGGGATGATATATCTACCTTTATGGGGTTATATCCTGTGACAAACATGATCATAGGTGGTGACTTCAATGCCATATTTGACCTCAAAGAAAAATTTGTAGGTTCTCATATTTTAACAAGAAACATAGTAGATTTCAGAGAATGCGGTAGAGTTAATAAATTGATAGAAATACCAACCAGTAACGGAGTATTCACATGGAATTATAAAAGAAAAACACTTTAGTTATATTACATAAAAATTGGATAGATTCTTTTTCAAAGGAGAACTAGCAAAATTGGATCTCACAATCACAACATCCATTCAACCTATCTCAGGATTCAATCATTATCCAGTCAAAATTTAATTAACAGTACCTATAAAACCTAATAGAAATCCTTTCAAATGTGAAAAGATGTGGTTCTTAAATAAAATGTTCATGGAAAACATTAAACAATGGTGGGATGAAGGGAAGTTTATAGGATAAAAAATGTATTGTTTTGTATCAAAACTTAAAATGCTCAAAGAAAATATACAAAAATGGAATAAAACACATTTCAATAATATATTCCAAGAAAAACTGACTAACAAAGAAGATCTTAAAAAATTAAATAACGAAATTATTAAAAATAGTATGGACAATGAAAAATTCATTAAAGAAAAAGAACTATTAATCATACAAGAAGACATTTTAGCAAAAGAATTCTTTTGGAGACAAAAGTCAAGGGAAAAATGGTTAGCAGAAGGAGATAGAAATACAAAATTCTTTCACAACAGTACAATACACAACAGAGCTCTTAAAACTATTACTCAAATTAAAGATAATAATGGTAGTACTATTGATAATCTAGCAGAAATTGCTCAAACCTTCATCACATACTATGAGAATCTATTAAACAATTATGACTCATCCAATTTAACCAAACAAAAAATTATGCTTAATAATATACCTAAAGTTATCATAGAATTTGACAATGTGGAGCTCAATAAACCTTTTACAAAAGAAGAAATCAAATTAGCCGTTTTAAAGATTAGCCTAGATATATCTCCAGGGCCTAATGGTTTCCAAGATTTTTTCTTCCAAAAATGCTAGGAAATTTTAGGGGAAGAATAATGGAAAGCAATAGAGGTAGCTAGAAATGGGGGATCAATCTTAACTAAAATTAATCATACCTTTTTAGCTTTAACAACAAAAAAAGTTGCAATAGAGTCACCCTTAAATTTTTACCCTATAGCATTATGTAATACAATATATATAATTTATTCCAAAACAATAGAAAATTGGAATAAAACTTTGCTTCCAAAAACTATCTCAGAAGAACAAACTGGGTTTGTACTTGGTAGATCAATACTTGATGGAATAACCATCATTTAGGAAACTATACATTTAGTAGTTAAAAACAAAGAAGCCTATATGTTTATGAAGTTAGATATACAAAAAGCATATGATGTAGTAGATTGGAGGTTTTTATGTAAATGCCTAGAAAAGTTTGGATTTTCCAAACAATGGATAAATATAATTTTAACTGTATATCTACTCCAAAAATCTCACTACTTATTAATGGTACTCCTGAAGGTTTCTTCAAGATTTGAAGGGATATCTGATAAGGATACCCCATGCCACCTTTCCTTTTTATAATTATGGCAGAAACATTTGGTAGAGTTGTTCAAAAGGCACAAGGTATAGGATTAATTAAAGGCATAACTATTACTGAGAATGTTTAAAATATTCCCCATTAGCAGTTTGTTGATGATACCATCCTTCCAGGAAGTAGTACAAAGGAAGAAATCAAATCTTTTAAAAAAATTATATTGGATTTTTTAGCAACATCGGGACAAAAGGTTAACGAATAAAAATCAAAAATTTTATTTTTAAACACTCCAAGGAACATGGAGGAATATATATGTAATTATATGGGATACAAAAAGTGTAACTTTCCATGCAAATATTTAGGGATATACTTAGAAAAAGGAGTTAGGAGTAAAAAAGGTTGGGACATTATCTTAGAAAGAGTAGAAAAAAATAGAATCGTGGAAAGGGAAATGGCTAACTAAAGCTGGGAGAGTAACAAAAATTAAATCCATTCTGTCAGCTATTCCTACTTATCCTCTATCTTGCCTTCCGCTACTGAATAATGTTAATAAAAAATTGGAAGGAAAACTTAGAATTTTTTTTTTGGAGTGGAACATAATAGAAAAAGAAACAAGAACTAATAAAATGGGATCAGATATGTCATCCTAAGAATAAAGGAGGATTGGGCATTAAAAATTTCAGTTGGCAAAATGAGGCATTAGGAGCAAAGCTAGTATGGCTTCTATACAAGGAAAAAGATAAAAAATGGACAAAGATACTTTATAATAAATATCTTGATCCATTAGACCCTTCCTCTCTCTTTAGAATCAGAAATCCACCAAGTGGTTCAAAAAACTAGAATTTTATGATGAAATGTAGGCCTTTGGTCAGAAAATATCTTACTTGAGATTTAGGTAGAGGTGATGAGGCATTATTCTAGGATGATTCATGGGATGGTCAACCCTTAATTATTAACTCTGGAATATCCAGAAACAACATCAATGTCAATATTGATATTTGGGGACCCAAGGTTTCAAATGCCAAAACACTTATCAGGATTAATGAGACCGATACTTGGGTATGGAAATCTTTGGATAATATTAATATTTCAAGATTTGATAAAATTATCCTTGAAAATATACTTAAGGGTAGATCTATGACTCATAATAATCAAGCAGATAAACTCATCTAGGGAGTATCTAATGATGAAATATACAAAGTTAAACTAGGATATGATCTTATAATTAACTCACAAAGATGTGATAGTATTGCAATACCCTTGGAACTATGCTAGGATTCAACATGCCTACCTAAGGTTGGTATCTTTCTATGGGCAACAATTCAGAATCAGATTCTTACAACTGATAGATTCTCTAAAATGGCATTTGAAGGACCATCTAGATGTAGTCTATGCAAAATGAATCTGAAAATATGGAGCATATTTTTTTTAAGTGCCCCTTCACGTAAGATTGTTGGTATTGGGTTAAGAATAAATTGAATTGGACATCTCCTACACCTCAGGATATCAAGGGTTTCCTTAGGGGTTGGCCTATTAAGAATAGCGTTAGCATCTATGAGAAATTAGGGAATATCATACTTGCAATCATTATGTGGGAAGTATCAAAGAAAAGAAATAAACGAATATTCCAAAATTTAGAACTTAGTAAGATAATCATTTTCAATAAAATCTAGGTATCCATTACAGAAGTGATGAATTTCTATCTCAAGAGCACACCCAAGGTGGAAGGTACATTCTAAGCATGGGATGAGAATGTGAGGAAAAAATGGCTACATTTGATTAATCCTCCCTTAGTTAATCCTAAAAAGGATAATATAGCTAGGAAATAATGTATTTATGGGTTGCACCTCTAATAAGATGGAAAAAATTAAACTTTGATGGAGCTTCTAGAGGGAATCCTAGGAAAGTAGGATTGGGTTGTATAGTCTAGATCAAAAAATAGAGATTGGATACTAAAATGAGCTAAACCATTAGGTAATGTAACCAATAATATAGCTGAATTGGAAGCATTAAAAGAAGGATTAAAATTAAGCATAAAAAAAAATATTAAGAAGTAATTATTGAAGGAGATTCACAAATAATCCTAAATGCAATTAGAAAGTGATAAATGTTGAACTGGATATTAAATGCTAAACTAAACAATGTACTTAATCTTATAGATCAATTTGAGGATATTAGAATACAACATGTTTATCATGAAGGGAATTTAGAAGCTAATAAATTCAAAAATAAAGGTGTGGAGGGAGAAGACTTTATATATCTAGCAAAACATAATTAAGTTAAGTAGAATAATAAGATTAGAGCAAAGGATAGTTTAGTAGAATTATGATGCACCTTTATAAGAAATAATTATTAGAAAGACATTCGAAGCCATAAAATCTACTTACGTTTATAAGGCATCTGAGATAAATCATGAAACATTATGTATAGTTTCTTTTAGCATATTTCAATAATTCCACACACATATGAGTAGGCATCAATCAATGCTTAATAACCCGAGAGTTTCCATCTATTATTTAAGGCTCAGAGTACTAAATCTTTTCACGACTCTTCTTTCTTAACAAACCCTTTTATTTCTCTATGAGCATGGAGTCTTCTATTGCCTTCTTTCATGCTCTAGAAATGAGGACAATGTCATTCAGATGGGTTGTCAAACAGGAGAGGTGGAATAGGATCCTTAACCCAACAGATGATGTTTCTAGGTTTGCTATCTCCTAAGAAATATGGAAGAGGTTGTTTAATTATGATTATACCTAGCGTACCAATAGCTTTGTCATAGGTTCTTTCATAGGATGTCTAGCTAGGGCTAGAGTTGAGAAAAAGGAAATTGTCAAGCTTTGTTATAACATCTTTGATATCACCTGGCTTGTGGGTTTAGAAAATGATGTTATGAGTATGGATGAGAAAATGTGAATTCGGCTCCTTGAGGTCTACATGGCATATAAACTAGAGGAGCTTTAGCTTGTCAATGTTGCAAGGAGGTTGTCTATGTTTACAAGAGATAACATTAAATTCTTCAATGCATGGCCAAAGATGGAGGCCAGTATTAATTTCATGCTTAGGTGGAGAGGAATTCGTGAGGACCCTAACAAGGATTGAATTATGAATTATTGAAGTGTTTGAAGCCTATGTCAAACCAAATATCAATTTTGATGATCTAGGTAGATTGGAATTTATACTCTTGAATCATATTATGTCTAGCAGATAACTCATGACGTATGTGTTCCCACTAGGATCAACAATTGATGATGAGGATATAGCCAAGGACATTGTAATGTTGTGTTGGAAGAAAGAGGAGGCTCAACATTAAAAAATGTATGGTGGCTCTGGGTGAATCTTCTCATTTAGGTTTAGGTTTAAATTTTAATAGTATAGTATGGCCCTTGGAATGGCCTTTTTGGTTTTTTCCTTTGTTTCTCGCATTGGATCTGCTTTGTATATCAGGGTTCCTTAAAGATTTTTTGTTATAGTATAAAGATTATTGGTTAGTATATAGGTATTATGAAGTTGGTTTGGCAACTTTATAAAATCTGGCATTTTGAGAACGAGCTAGAGTTTTGTTAGTATGAAGAAAACATATGGTATATTAATAGACACAAGGTTTTATAAATATATAAATGATTTAGTTAGTAAGAAATAATTTAGATTTGTATGTTATGGCTTTATCTTGCATTTAAATATAAAGGAGGCCAAGATGTGTTATATGTTTGCTAGGTTCCTCAATGTTTAGTTGTAATCTTAAATGGAGTTTTTAGATTATCTTAGTTGTTACATTACCCTAGCTTGGATTGAAACCTCTTATGTCCCCTTTTTATTTCTTCTCTTTGGTCTCACGGGATTGAGTTTGATCTCTGTTATTATAGACTATTATTATTATTGAACAAAAGTTGGTAGGTTTTAGCTACTAATGATGATCTATGATCTATTATTTATTTTTAATATCATTTCCTCAGTAATAATTAATGAAGGAAACTTAGATAGAATATTAAGTTGATTTGTATGTATGAGGTATTTAAAATAAACATTTGGACTTGTATGCTTGAATTTGTATATTGTCTAGTGACTAGTGCTCTACTTTTTCCCTTTCAACATTATGGTTTGTTTGCACTTCATTATGCTTTAAGTAGATAAAGGTGTTTATCGATTTCCCTACTACTGAATATTTTATAATCTTAGTTAGGCAATATGAATGAATTTAAGTTGATTTCTAATTTAGACTTCTCCTCTTAATCGCATAAGTATACAATAAGAATAAGATAAATTAATGAATATCTAAAATTATTGAATTTAGTTAATATAATCTTTGATAGATCTATTCATTCGAACTAGACAAGGACCCTAAATGTCTAATCCACTCTAAGTATAAACTGTAAACTGAAAAACAAATGTGATGAGATTCTAGATAAAGATTTGCATAAAGCATATTATGAAACTCATCTAATTAACTTCATTAGTATAATTTAGGATTCTCATTGTAAGGAGAGTCTCTCAGTATGTTGATTGGTCTTCTTACTACCCACTTTTTTCTTGATCACATTGATTTGGTTCTAACCCCATACTAGGAGATAGTTGTATTTTGTCATGCAGATGGTTGGTGGATCAATTCTTCATGGTAGGATCATTACTGAATTTTGTTCGAAACCTTGCCTCTCTTTAGAATTATATCCCCATTTTCAAAGGAAGACTATTTGTTATTAATTGTTTCATCAAATTTTGTATAAATATGTATGAAGTTTCATATAAACTGGGGTATGCCCCTTTTAAAATATATAATATAGGACTTCAGTCCCAAGCGAGATTGGAGGTTTTCTTGCTCTATTCTTTCCTACTAGTGCCCGTTTGAACGGAGAATTTTATAAATTCAATTTTACTTTATTCAATGTAATACAAGGCTTTAGTCATATATATATATATATATATATATATATATATATGATAATAATAAGTATTAAATATATAAATAGTAACATTATATGATTATTATTATTAAATATAATATAGTAATATATATGATTATTATTATAATATAATCTAGTAATATATTATTATAACATTAAAATATATAGTCATATATTATTATTATATAATAATATATTAATTTATTAATAATAATAAATATAATATAGTCAAACACATTAAAAGGGGTCATAGGATTCAACCCATTCAAACAAATCAAATAGGTCCCTAGGGGTCCTGACATATGTTGTCATGATATGCATCGAAAGGCATCATAGGTTATCCTATGACCACTTTCAACCCATTCAAACAAATCAAATAGGTCCCTAAGGGTCCTAGGACCCTAAGGGACATATGTTGTCATGAAATGTGTTGAAATGGGTCATAAGTTATCCTATAAGGACCCCTAGGGAAATATGTTATCATAAAATGTATTGAAAGGGTTCATAGGTTATTCTATGACCTCTTTTGACCCATTCAAAAAAATCAAATAGGTCCTTAGGGGTCCTCCTACGACCCTTAGTGACATATGTTGTCATGAAATGCATTGAAAGGGGTAATAAGATAACCTATTACCCATTCAAACAAATCAAATAGGTTTGTAGGGGTCCTAGAACCCCAAGGGACATATGTTGTCATGAAATTCATCGAAAGGGGTCATATGTTATCCTATGACACATTTCGACCCATTCAAACAAATCAAATAGGTCCATATGGGTCCTAAGACCCCAAGGGACATATTTTGTCATGAAATGCATTGAAAGGGGTCATAGGTTATCTTATGACCCCTTTTGAACCATTCAAACAAATAAAATAGGTCCCTAAGGGTCCTAGGACCCATAGGGACATATGTTTTCATGAAATGCATTGAAAGGGGTCATACATTATCATATGACCCCTTTCGACCCATTCAAACAAGTCAAATAGGTCCCTAGGGGTCCTAGGAACCCAAGGGACATCTGTTTTCACAAAATGCATTGAAAACCTATGACCGTTTTGACCCATTCAAATAAATCAAATAGATCCTCAGGGGTTCTAAGACCCCTAGGGATATATGTTGTCATGAAATGTGTCAAAAGGGCTTAGATTATCCTATGAACCCTTTCAACCCATTCAAACAAATCAAATAGGTCACTAGGGGTCCTAGGACCCCTAGGGACATATGTTGTAATGAAATGCATTGAAAGGGGTCATAGGTTATCTGATGACCCATTTCAATTCATTTAATCAAATTAAATAGGTCCCTAGAGGTCCTAGGACACCAAGGGACATATGTTGTCATTTTATGCATCAAAAGGGGTCATAGGTTATGCTATGACCTCTTTCGAACCATTCAAACAAATCAAATAGGTCCCTAGGGGTCCTAGGACACCTAGGGAGATATGTTGTCATGAAATGCATTGAAAGGGATCATAGGTTATCTTATGACCCCTTTTGACCTGTTTGAATTTAAATCAATTAGCTCCCTAGGGGTCCTAGGACCCATAAGGACATATGTTGTCATGAAATGCATTGACAAGGGTCATAGGATATCCTATGACCCCTTCAACCCATTCAAACAAATAAAATAGGTCCCTAGGGGCAATAGGACCCCTAGGGACATATGTTCTCATGAAATGTGTCAAAAGGGGACATAGGTTATCCTATGACCCCTTTCAACCTATTTAAACAAATCAAATAGGTTCCTAGGAGTCCCAAGAACCCAAGAGATATATGTTGTCATGAAATGCATTGAAAGGGGTCATAGGTTATCCTACAAACCCTTTTGACCCATTCAAACACATAAAATAAGTCCCTAGGGGTCCTAGAACCCCTAGGGACATATGTTGTCATGAAATGCATCGAAAGGGGTCATAGATTATCCTATGAGCACTTTTGACCTATTCAAACAAATCAAATAGGTCCTTAGGGGTTAGGACATATCTTCTCATGAAATGCATCAAAAGGGGACATAGGTTATCCTATGACCCCTTTTCGGACCATTTGAACAAATCAAATAGGTCCCTAAGGGTCCTAGGAACCCAAGGACATATGTTGTTATGAAATGCATCGAAAGGGGTCACAGGTTATCTTATGACCCCTTTCAATCCATTTGAACAAATCAAATTGGTCCCTAGGGGTCCAAGGATCCCTAGGAAAATATGTTTTCATGAGATGTTCTAAAGTGGTCATAGGTTATCCTATGACCCTTTTCAACCCATTCAAACAAATTAATTAGGTCCTAGGGATCCCAAGACCCCTGGGACATATGTTGTTATGAAATGTGTTGAAAGGGGTCATAGGTTATCCTATGACCCCTTTTGACCCATTTGAACAAATCAAATAGACATATGTTGTCATGAAATGGGTCATAGGTTATCTTATGACCCCTTTCAACATATTCAAACATAAAAAAATAGGTTTCTAGGGGTCCTAGGATCCCTAGGGACATATGTTGTCATGAAATGCACTGAAAGAGGTCATAGGTTATTGTATGACTACTTTTGACCCATTTGAACAAATCAAATAGGTCCCTAGGGGTCTTAGGACCCCAAGGAATATATGTTGCCATGAAATATGTCAAAAGAGGTCATAGGTTATCTTATAACCCCTTTCAACCCATTAGAACAAATCAAATAGATCCTTAGGGGTCTTAAGACACCTAGGGACATATGTTGTCATGAAATGTCTTGCAAGGGGTTGAATAGGCTATCCTATCACCACTTTCAACCCATTTGAAAAAATCAAATAAGTTCCTAAGTGTCTATATCTTGTCATGAAATGCATTGAAAGTGGTCATAGGTTATCTTATGACCCCTTTCGACCCATTTCAACAAATCAACTAGGTCCCTAGGGGACCTAGGGACATATGTTGTCATGAAATGCATTAAAAGGGGTCATATGTTATCCTATGACTCCTTTCAACCCATTCAAACAAATCAAATAGGTCCCTAGGGGTCCTAGGACCCCTAGGGACATATGTTGTCATGACATGTGTCGAAAGGGTTCATAGGTTATCCTATGACCCCTTTTGACCCATTCGAGCAAATCCACTAGGGACATATGTTGTCATGAAATGTGTCAAAAGGAGTCATAGGTTATGCTATGACCCCTTTTGACCAATTTAAACAAATCAAATAGGTCCCTAGGGGGTCTACGTCCCCTATGGACATATGTTGTCATGAAATGCATCGACCTATGACCCCTTTCGACCCATTCGAACAAATCAAATATATCGCTAGGATATATGTTGTCATGAAATGTGTCGAAAGGGGTCATAGATTATCCTATGACCCCTTTTGACCCATTCAAACAAATCAAATAGGTCCCTAGGGGTCCTATGACCCCTAGGGACATATGCTGTCATAAAATTCATTGAAAGGGTTCATAGGTTATCCTATGACCCCTTTCGACCCATTTGAACAAATCAAATACATCCCTAGGACATATGTTGTCATGAAATGCATCAAAAGGGGTCATAAGATAAGCATTGAAAAGGGTCATAATTTATACTATGACCCCTTCCAACCCATTCAAACAAATCAAATAGGTACCTAGGGGTCCTAGGACCCATAGGGGCATATGTTGTCATGAAATGCATGGAAAGGGGTCATAGGTTATCCTATGACCACTTTCGACCCATTTAAACAAATCAAATAGGTTCCTAAGGGTCCTACAAATGTTGTCATAAAATGCATTGAAGGGGGTCATAGGTTATCCTATTACCCCTTTCAACCCATTCAAACAAATCAAATAGGTCCCTAAGGGTCCTAGGACCCTTAGGGACATATGTTGTCATGAAATGCTTCGAAACTGATCATAGGTTATCCTATGAACCCTTTCAACACCTTCAAACAAATAAAATAGGGACCCCAATGGACAAATGTTGTCATGAAACATGTTGAGGGGTCATAGGTTATCCTCTGACCCATTTGAATAAATCAAATAGGTACTTGGAGGTCTTAGAACCCCTAGGGGCATATGTTTTTTGTGAAATGTGTCAAACCTATGACCCCTTTTGACCCATTTCAGCAAATCAATACATGTCCCTATGGGTCCTAGGACTCCTAGTGATACATGTTGTCATGAAATTTATCAAAAGTGGTCATTGGTTATCCTAATACCCCTTTTGATCCATTCGAACAAATCAAATAGGTCCCTATGGGTCCTAGGACCCCTAGGGACATATGTTGTCATGAAATGCGTCAAAAGAGGTCATAGGTTATCTTATGATCCCTTTCGACCTATTTGAACAAACCAAATAGGTCCATAAGGTTCCTAGGACCCCAAGGGACATATGTTGTCATGAAATGAGTTGAAAGGGTTCATGGGTTATCTTATGACCCTTTTCGACCCATTTGAACAAATCAAATAGGTCCTTAAGGGTTATAGAACCCTTAGGGATATATATTGTCATTAAATGCATGAACCTATGACCCCCTTCCACCCATTCAAACAAATCAAATAGGTCCTGAGGGGTCATAGGACCCCTAGGGACATATGTTGTCATGAAATGTGTCGAAAGGAGTCATAGATTATTCTATGACCCCTTTTGACCCATCAGAAAACTTTATCATCATTCATTGTTACCTTTATTTTGCCACATAAGAGAACCACTGAAAAATTCGAGAATTTTGGTGGACATCTCACCGTACATATCCCTTATGGGCTTAATAAATAATATTTTGGTTCTAAACAAGATCATTCATTGCTCTATATTTTTAATTGTAACATTTTCAATTATAGATGGATTACCCTAGCCTACGACCCCATAAATATATAATAATAATAATAATACATCATTATATTTATTTAATATTTATAATATATGACTATATATTACATATAATAATAATTATATATATTACTATATTATATTTAATAATAATAATAGTCATATATATTACAATATTATATTTAATAAAATACTAAGATATAATAATATACAGTTTTGTTCACATTGCCCACACTTGCTAAATTTTGTCTTCCCTCCAAAATTTGGGCAACCATTTCGGGTATTTGATCTTGAATCGGATACCTGATATGGGATCAGGTACCCAAAATACTAGCATACTTTTTCCAAAATATTTTATGTCATTGCAGACTCGACAATCACATTCTTTTGGGGACATTTTCACGAGTTTGGAGAAAATTGATTTTTTGGGGCCCATTCGATCAAAAAAGTTGCTATAATGTATGATTAGGTGTCCAATATTGTTGGTTGAATGAGAAGTGGTAGTCGATAAAAGGCTAAACACAAAAGAAAGATATCGAATAAAGAAATTGTAGCATACAGGGAAAGGGACACGATAAATAACCGAAGGAAGAGATAATGTATGTTAAATATGAAATAAGTTGACGATGTATTGATCGAAGGTGAAATCATAGCATCAACTAATGAAGATGTAGTTGGGGAATGAAACTATACAAATTGATAATGACCATGTCAAGATTAATTTGGAGAATGAAAATTTACTAGTTCATAATGTAAATTCCATGATTGACTATGTCAAAAATGAAAATGCATAGGATTGTTACATATCTCCTAATTATAATCGACATGAAGGTCCTAGAACACCAAAATGGATAATTGAAATTGATGAAACGATTATTACCAATTTGGAAGGAAAAAAATCATAAGGAACCATTCAGTTATGGGTTTTAAGACTTTATAAGATGGTTTTCAGCAACAAGATAGTGATGGACTAATGTCAAGTTTTAATGCACTTTTAAAAGATGCAAAAGATGAGACCTATGTTTTCCAAAATGAATATTTGTGTCAATGAAAAATTGGAAAGAAATGTCATTATTGTGAAGAATCTTTTCAACACTCTCAATAGCATTGGAAAAAATAGCAAGGAGAAGGATAAGAGAGTTGCTCGAAGGGTTATTACAACCTCTTTGCTAAGTCATCATTTGATAAAGGGTAGATATATGAGACAAACTTGTATTGACTTGAACCTAAATCATACTTCTTTGAGAAGAGCACTTAGTAGACAAGAGAGAATTGATGTTCCTCTTCAAATTGAAACATGGGCTTTTGGTGGGAGACATCCACATTTTGATAAGAAGCTATCTAATGACGTGAAGAAATTACTCAATTTTATCACTCTAGCTGAAGAGTATTACCCAATGCTAAGGACGCACTGAAGTTGAGAATAGTCATAGTCATAGTCATAGTCATGATGTGAAGTAAGACATATCTTTTCTACAAGTATGCAAGGCACAGTCATAGGACTCAGTGGTTCGATCAACAATTTAGAATTTGAAAGGAGACTTTTCCCATTGGCACTATTATATCAGTTGTTGACTTTGTAGAGAACTACACATTGTGGCTCCAAAATGAAACACAATCTCATTATTACAACTCTATGCAGATTTCTATTTTCATCCACATAACATATGGACATACCCCTAATAGTGCGGAAGATAATCAGAAGATTATTAGAGAGTACAATTTTTACATTAATGATGATAGATCTCACTCTCACAAGTTTTTGCAACATTGTTTTGAAAATTATTTTGATTTCTTACAGGAGCATGAAATTGCTATGGATAGACATATCATTTGGTTAGATAATTGCATAGGTCAATTCAAGAATGCTCTCATATTTTATTGGTTGTATAGGATGCATGTAGAAAGGAGGTGCCTCATATTTGGAGTTTTTTTGAGTCTGACCATGGGAAAGGAGAACATAATGGAGCAAGGGCATGTGTGAAGAGATCTCTAGTTAAGGAGAAATTGAAGATTTAAGGATCAAATATTCTTGATGCTCATGGGTATGTGCAGGATCATGGTGTACCAAACTATGACCTTAAGTGGTAGTGAAAAATTAGCAAATCAGGGTTATGTCAACTTGACACATAATTTTAAAGTGGTTATGGATTTTATATCAAAAAGTTGTAAGAAAATAATTTTTAAAAAATTGAATGTAGTTTCTAAACTACTAGGCCTTATCTGGAGAAAAAATAATTGATTGGTCAAAAATTTAGATTTTAATGTGGTACTACAAAAATTTCAAGGCGAAAATAAAAAGTAGGTGTATGTTTGACCACCTTAATCAAAATCAAATGTTATTATTATTTTTAATATAATTATAGATATAAAAAGTAGACTCATGCTTGGATGTGATGCATATTTTTGGGTATTTTTATTCCAAATAAATAATTAAATATGAATTTTCTACAAAAAAAATTTGAAAAAAAAAATCTCATGTCTGACCACCTTAACTAATAGAAAATTTTACCAAATTTAATTTTTTAATTTTTTTTATTATACTAGGTGAAGCATAGAATGTGACACAACTTTTAGATTTAAAAAATGTTATACTGTTTGAAAGTTATAACTATTTCTCAATCAATATGTCAATCAACACTTTACAACAATCTTCATTGAAAATTAACTAATAAATAATTATCAAACTCAGAATTTGATAGCAATTATATTGATGGAATCTTGAGAGTGATATTAAAAAACCCTTTTTGTTTCATTCAATTTTGATCAAAATAACATTGTCAAATGGCTACCCAAAGTCTAAGTGTCACTGAAACCTTTCTCAAACACATTTTTTTGGGTTGAGCGAATAGGCTTGGTAAATACCAGGCCTAATCGAATATCCGATTAGGCCCGAGAAATTTACACCCATATTTGGAGGAAAATTTCAAAAGAGAGATCTTTTCGAATTTTAAATTTGGAGGGAGACAAATTTAAAAGGAAATAAACTTAAGAGGGTAACTTTAGACAGTTTTAGAGGAAATTTATTTTGTGAAAGTGTGGACATTAATGTTATAATTATTATAATTATTATTACATTATAGTAATATGTATGATTATTATTATTAAATATATATAGTAGTATTATATGACTAAATTATTCTATATAATAATATATATGGTTATTATTATTATTAAATCTATAATCTAGTAACATATATGATTAGTATTGTTATATGATCTAATAATATATTATTATTATATTAAAATATACAATATGATATAATTATTAAATATAATATTGTCCCTTCGACCCATATGAAGGATTCTAATATGTCCCTACGGGTCCTAGGACCCCTAGGGACATATGTTGTCATGCAATGGGTCGAAGGGGGTCATAGGTCACCCTATGACCCCATTCGACCTATATGAATGACTCTAATATGTCCCTAGGGGCCCTAGGACCCCTAGGGACATATGTCATCATGTAATGTGTCGAAGGAGATCACAAGTCACCCTATGACCCCCCTAGGACCCCTAGGGACATATGTCATTATATAATAGGTCGAAGGGGGTCATAGGTCACCCTATGACTCCCTTTGACCTATATGAAGGATTGCGATATGTCCCTAGGGACATATGTCATCATGTAATGGGTTGAAAGGGGTCATAGGTCACCCTATGACCCCCTTCGACCCATATGAAGGATTGTGATATGTCCCTAGGGGTCCTAAGACTGCTAGGGACATATGTCATCATCTAATGGGTCAAAGGGACCTATGAGCCCCTTCGACTCATATGAAGGATTGTGGTATGTCTCTAGGGGTCCTAGGACTGCTAGGGACATATGTCATCATGTAATGAGTCGAACGGGGTCATAGGTCACCCTATAACCCCCTTCAACCCATATGAAATATTGTGATATGTCCTTAGGGATCCTAGGACTGCTAGGGACATATGTCATCATGTAATGGGTCAAAAGGGGTCATAGGTCACCCTATGACCCCCTTTAACCCATATGAAGGATCGTGATATGTCCCTAGGGGTCCTAGGACCACTAGGGACATATGTCATCATGTAATGGGTCCAAGGGGGTCATAAGTCACCCTATGACCCCCTTCAACCCATATGAAGGATTGTGATATGTCCCTAGGGGTCCTATGACCACTAGGGACATATGTCATCATCTAATGGGTCAAAGGGGGTCATAAGTGTCATAGGTCACCTATGATCCCCTTTGACCCATATGAAGGATTGTGACATGTCCCTAGGGGTCGTAGGACCACTAGAGACATATGTCATCATGTAATGGGTCGAAGGGGGTCATAGGTCACCATATGACCTTGTTCAACCCATATGAACGATTTTGATATGTCCCTAGGGGTCCTAGGATTGCTAGGGACATATGTTGTCATGTAATGGGTCGCAGGGGTTCATAGATCACCCTATGACCCCCTTCGACCCATATGAATGATTGTGATATGTTGTCATGTAATGGGTCGATGCCTTCGACCTATATGAGGGATTGTGATATGTCCCTAGGGGTCCTAGGACCCCTAGGGACATATGTCACCATATAATGGGTCAAAGGGTGTCATAGGTCCCATATGAAGGATTGTGATATGTCCCTAGGGGTCGTAGGACCCCTAGGGACATATGTCATCATGTAAAGGGTCGAAGGGCCCCTTCGATCCATATGAAGGATTGTGATATGTCATCATGTAATGGGTCGAAGGGGATCATAGGTCAGCTTATGACCCCCTTTGACCCATATGAAGGATTGTGATATGTCCCTAGGGGTCTTAGGACCCCTAGGGACATATGTTGTCCTGTAATGGGTCGAAGGGGGTCATAGGTCCCATATGAAGGATTTTGATATGTCCTTAGGGGTTTTAGGACCCTTAAGGAGATATGCCATCATGTAATGGGTCGAAGGGAGTCATAGGTCACCCTATGACCCCCTTCGACCCATATGAAGGATTGTAATATGTCACTAGGGGTCCTAGGACCCTTAGGGACATATGTCATCATGTAATGGGTTGAAGGGGGTCATAGGTCACCCTATGACCCCCTTCGACCCATATGAAGGATTGTGATATGTCCCTAGGGGTTTTAGGAACCCTAGGGACATATGTCATCATGTAATGGGTTGAAGGGGGTCATAGGTCACCCTATGATCCCCTTTGATCCATATGAAGGATTGTGATATGTCCCTAGGGGTCCTACAACCCCTAGGGACACATGTCATCATGTAATGGGTCGAAGGGAGTCATAGGTCACCCTATGACCCCCTTTGACTCACATGAAAGATTGTGATATGTTCCTATGGGTCCTAGGACCCCTAGGGACATATGTCATCATGTAATGGGTCAAAGGGGGTCATAGGTCACCCTATGACCCCCTTCGACCCATATAAAAGATTGTGATATGTCCCTAAGGGACCCCTAGGGACATATGTCATCATATAATGGGTCGAAGGGGGTCATAGGTCACCCTATGACTCCTTTCAACTCATATTAATGATTGTGATATGTCCCTAGGGGTCATAAGACCCCTAGGGACATATGTCATCATGTAATGGGTTGAAGGGGGTCATAGGTCACCCTATGACCCCATTCGACCCATATGAATGATTGTGATATGTCCCTAGGGGTCCTAGGACCCCTAGGGACATATGTTGTCATGTAATGGGTCGAAGGGGGTCATAGGGTGACCTATGACCCTCTTTGATCCATATGAACTATTGTGATATGTCGTTAGGGGTCCTAGGACCCCTAAGGACATATGTCATCATGTAATGGGTTGAAAGGGGTCATAGGTCAACCTATGACCCCCTTCGACACATATGAACGATTATGATATGTCTCTAGGGGTCATAAGACCCCTAGGGAGATATATATTAATATATATATTATATTTATAGATTATAATACTAATAACATAATATATTATTATATATTAATAACATAGGTCATTATAATATATCTTTACATAGTAATATAACTCAAATAATTGATAACTCACAAACTATAACCCATATTCGTTTCCCCCTCCAAAATCTTCTTGGGGCATATCGGATATTCGATATGATATTGGATATCTGATTTGAAATCGGATATCTAATATAACTGGCATCATTTTTCAACATATTCCCTATCCCTGCAGACCCAACAACATCACTTTTTGATATTTTTTTCACGGGTTTTACAAAAAGTCACGTTTTGGGGCCCAACCAATCGAAAAGAGTTTCAAAATATAACCCTAGGTGTCCAATATTGTCATCTGAATGGGGAGTAGTAGTCGTCGAAAGGGTAAACACAAAAGGAAGGTATCCAATGAAGACATTGTGACATATAGGGAAAGGGACAAAATGGAACACTAAAGAAAAAGACAAGATATGTTAAATATCAGTCAAGTTGACGATGAATTAGTCAGAGGTGAAATCATAGAGTCAGATAATGAATATGTACAGTTGGGGAATGAAAATGTACCTATTGAAAATGATAATGTCAAAATTGAAAATTTAGAGAATGAAAATTTTGAGGACAAAATGCTCCCAGGTCATAATGCAAATTGCATAATTGACCATGTCGAACATGAAAATGCACAGGAACCTAATGCACAATAAACTTACATATCTCCTAATTATAATCGAAATGAAGGTTCTAGAACACCAAAATGTATAATTGAAATTGATGAAATGATTATTACCAGTTCAGAAGGGAAAAAATCAGAAAGAACCATTCGGTTATGGGCTTCAAGACTATATAAGATGTTTTTTGGCAACAAGACAGTAGTGGAGCAATGTCAGCTTTTCATGCACTTATTAAAGATGCAAAATATGAGACCTATGCTTTCCAAATTGAAGATTTGTGTCAATAAAAAGTTGGAAAGAAATGCCATTATTGTGAAGAATCTTTTCAGTGCTCTCAATAGCATTGAGAAAAATAGTAGGGAGAAGGATAACAGAGCTGCTCGAAGGGTTATTACAACCTCTTTGGTAAGTCATCATTTGAGAAAGGGTAGATATATGAGAAAAACTTGTATTGATTTGAATCTAAATTATACTACTTTGAGAAGAGCACTTAGTCGACGACAAAAAATTGATGATCCTCTTCAAAATGAAACATGGGCATTTGGTTGGAGACTTCCATGTTTTGATAAGAAGCTATCTAATGATGTGAAGGAAGAAATTACACAATTTTGGCACTCTAGCTCACAAGTATCACCCAATGCTAAAGATGTGTTAAAGTTGAGAATTGGCATCAGAGGCCACACGCCACATCCTAAACACTATTTGGAGGTAAGTCAAACTATGTTGTTCAAACAATTTAGAGAGAGTCATCCAAGTCTTCATATATCACAAAGGGCTTTTGAATCTTTGAAGCCATTTTATTGTGTGCCACTCAAAATTTGAAATACATGTTGTTGCAAATATCATGTTGAGTTTTCTATGCACCATGAACTATTACACTCTATCCATTCTACTTTGCATAGTAAAGAAATGTTAGAGGATTTTGGTGCTAGTGGGCTTCCAAAATCATCAAGAGACTTGCTAGATCAACTTTTATGTCATAGAGTTGATGGTTGTTTCTTTTATAGAAATGCTTGCTTAAATGAAAAGTTTTTAAAATGTGGTGGCTTATCCAAGTTTGACACATGTTTCCATGAGGGGCACGAACAAGATCTTGGAAAGAAAATAGTGAAAAAAAAAAGGTATATGAAATGGTGAAATACACATTGAAGAGTGGGGGTGAGAGCTCTAGATGTGAATTGGTTGGAAAAGATATCAGTGTGGCTAGTTTTATTGTAGATTTCAATGCAAATATTTTCTACAAGTATGCAAGACATAGTCATAGGTCTTAGTGGTTGGATCAACAATTTAGAATGTGTAAGGAGACTTTTCCCATTGGCACTATTATATCAGTTGTTGATTTTGCTAAGAACTACACATTGTAACCTCAAAATGAGACACAATCTCAGTATTACAACTCCATTTAGATTGCTATTTTTGTTCACATAACATATAGACATGCCCCTGATAGTGCGAAAGATAATTGGAAGATTATTAGAGAGTATCATTTTTATATGAGTGATGATAGATCTCACTCTCAAGAGTTTGTGCAACATTGTTTCGAGAATTATTTTGATTTCTTATATGAGCATGCAATTGCTATGGATAGACATATCATTTGGTTAGATAACAGTACAGGTCAATTCAAGAATGCTCACATGTTTTATTGGTTGTGTAGGATGCACGTAGAGAGAGGGGTGCCTCATATTTGGAGTTTTTTTGAGTCTAGCCATGGAAAAGGGGAACATGATGGAATAGGGGCATGTGTTAAGAGAGCTCTAGTTAAGGAGCAACTGAAGATTTTAGTAGCAGAGCTTCTTGATACTTGTAGCATTGTTGATTGGTGTAGTTTATCATTATCACAGGGGGAGACTCTTGATTCAGTGGTACGCAAGTTCTTTTGGTTGGTTGAGGAAGGGTCCATAGCTGATAGATCAAATTGTGCTACAGTGAGAGACTCATAAAAAATGCATTCATTCTAGAGCTCTGATTCTAGTACATGGACCATTTGGACATGACAACTAACTTGCTTTTATCCTAGTTGTTTTTAGTGTGATTGGGATCACTGTGAGTCAAGTGAGTGGGTGGAAACATGGGTTCCACATTATCTTACTCCATTTTCTATCATACTCTCTATCATAAATGATGACATGGAATGTTCACTTGAGCATAACCATCTATCAGATCTACTTCAGCCAGGAAATATCTTTGCATTGGTTGCACCACAGCGGAATGATGAGAAATCTGATTATTGGTTAGCACGTTGTGTAAGAGGTAAACAAAAACTTGCACAATTGATCACAAATGATGATGGATTGACATATCCTATTGGTTCAGTGGTTGTCGCTGGAACATGGGTGCAGACATACATGCTTAGAAGGAATAAAATTCTTGCATTCGAAGACTATCAGAAGCACAAAATAATTCTCATATTTTTGCATCTTATTATAGCAACAAATGTAAAGTTGTTGAAGCATCAAGGAAGACCAAAAGTAAAAGAAATTTTTACTATTACTAATGTTGATCATGAAGCCTTGTTGGAGACCCTAAAATAGAGAGAGGACCTTACTGGAACACTCGACTAGGTATATTTACTTCTTATGTTATTTTCTTCGTAATGATTCAATGAACTGATGATTATCTTGTTTAATACAATAAGTTACTAATTTTTTAATGATATTGGAATGTAGGTACATCATGAAGAGTTGGGGGGGGTGGGGGGGCGTTGTTGGGGAGAATTCTTAAAATTTATGATGTATTATGATGTAAAATGTGAACTTTTTTGTATATGGTTTTTGTAATAATGAAAAAGACATGTTAAATTAGTTTCACATTCTAATTTGTATTTTGGTAGGTTCTTTGTAAGGAATTATAATAGGAAGATATTAAACAAGTTCTTGCAAATCATATTTCCATGCGATACAAGGCTATAAGGACAATTTTAAGAGCATTTATAACTATATGAAAGATATTTGCTTGCGGATATCTTATTACAAGTTTGGCTTTTTTCTTATTTGAGATAGAGCTGACATTATGATTATTAAAACTATTTTTATCAAACTAATCAGCTAAGAAAAATCCAGAAAGTACAGATGAACAATTAGAATACTTGATTTCTTAAAAAAAATTTGGGGAAGGTGTCAATAAGTTTGAATACTCATTCACAATGAGGCATTGAAACAAAAAGTGATTTTATGATGCTAATATTGTGTAAGCCTTTTACTACAAGTCTTATCAATGCATTTCATTATTTTTTATGGTGTGAGGTTTCCATTGTATATTTTACTTATTATTTTATTCAAATTATTTTATTCTAATAATGTGATCTTGTATATTGTCAAAGTCAAACCCTTGTCTATTGACAACATTTGGGACTAAAGCAACATGTTGCATTTGATCCTCTCCATAATCATCTTCATGTTCAAGTGCATCATGGTTCATAGTGTTTCTCCTTTTTGTTGGTTCATCATGGTTACCATGCATTATTACAACCATGCCAACTCTTTCCTCCATTGGTAAAAAGTGTGGCAACAATGCTTACCAAATTGATTTGCCCCTTGATATTAACTTGCCTCCTATAAGGTCTAGGGATAGATCTAAAGATCTCCCTATGACCATCCACTTTTGTAATGGATACAAGACCGCATGGCGCAACTATAAGCCTTGGGCATTGATTGGTCCAATAAACTATAAGCCTTGGGCATCGATTGGTCCAATAAAGTGGATTTTTGGTTATCTCTATGTTTTCTAGGTAGTCTAGGTGTTTATAACAGTAGTAGGGTCCCTAGGAGTTTGTGGAATCCATTTACAAGCAAATTTGCAATAAAAATTGTCTTAGCGCAAAAATTGCAAAAAAAATTGCTTAGCAACTTTTGCAATTTTCTTGACAACTTTTCAAAATGTAACTCCTAATAGAAAAATCCTCATTATGCCCATTTTGAGGGAGGTTGTCATATTTTCATTAAATTGGGTGCATGTGGTTTTGGGTCATACTTGTGGAAGGTAAGTCTAGAAACCTTTTTTAGTGTTTGTTAGGAGGAGTATCCATTCAAGGAAGTAGACCAAGTCTTTTGTTAAATCCTTGTGAAAACCTTGAAGGTTGTGTAGGAGTTGGCTTGATCCTTTCTTCCATTGCGCTATCTTTGCATCATCCATGGTCAAGGAGTCCCCTCCTTTTATTAAGGTAGCTCAAAGTTCATAACAACTATCAACCTACTAAATGCTCTTGAGAAATGGATCCATCTTCCATTCATTCTTAGAATCATTAGGAAAAATGCATATACTCTGAATTTTTAGTAGCAAGGTTCTCATAAAAAACTTTTACAATACTATAAAAATAATATTCTAAGCTTTGGTTAGCTACCATCTCCAAATGAGCTATTCATTAATATGGTGATTTAACATTACCAAAACATGTTGAGCTCTTAGCCCCCCCCCTTGAAACAAGAGTAAAATTGACAAGAATTCCTTTGCATGCAGTCTCAAGCCTCCCCAAATGAACTAGTCATTACCAAGGTGGTTCAACATCACCCATTAGTGTTGAACCCTTAGGCCCACCCTTCCAACTGAGAGGAAAACTGGTTCTTAGTCCAATAACATTAATGAAATACAAGGTTGTTGATCATCCACATACCTACTACATCTAATAAAAATAATTTTCAAGAATGCATGACATGTTTCCGAATGCATATCCATAAAAATGCACAAAAATGAAATTCTACAATATTAAAGGATGCTAGTCCCGTTGCATACACCCTTTAGCATCTCTAGAAGAGCAAGTGATTTTCGTGTGGATTCAATATCACCCAAACATGTTGAGCCCTTAGGCACACCCATTTGAATTAGTAGGAAAATGGATTGGTTATCCAAAAATTCTCATGCTAAGAAAGCTTGTTAATCGATCACATACCAACCACATCTCATCAAAAAAAAATCAAGTAACGCATACATGAGGTATGCACAATCACCAACCATTGTATGCACTTTTTTATCACATCAATACATGGAACACTAGTGCAAAGCACCTAATCTTTTTTCTTTTCTTGATGTGATAAGGTCTAGGGATAGATCTAATGATCTCCTTGTGACCATCCACATTTGTAATGGGCACAAGACCCCATGGTGCAACTATTAGCCTTGGCCATCAATTGGTCCAATAAAGTGAATTTTTGGTAAATTCCATGTTTTTTAGGTAATTCTAGATGTTTAGAAATTTTTTAGGGTCCCTAGGAGTTTTTAGAGTCCATTTGCAAACAAATTTGCAATAAAATTTGTCTTAGCACAAAAATTGCAAAAAGTTGCTTAGCAACTTTTGCAATTTTCTTAACAACTTTTCAAAATCTAACTCCTAACAGCTAGAACTATTCAAATCATTAGTGCCATTAGCTCCAATTAGGCAAGTGAACCCTAGTGACACCATTTTTTTGGCCACGAAGACCATCCATTGCTTGCAGCCACCCCGTATTGAGGAGTCTCCAAGGTGCTCTCAGTGCATTTCAAGGTTGATCTTTCGAGGGTCATAACTCAAAGCTCGTGAGGTCTATCGATGAACTATCAAATTCTATAAGATGATGATGTTGAGACCTAAAATAACCTATCTCATTTTCAAGAGATCACATTTCATTTGGATTCGGCACAACGATCTCGCTCGATGCCAAAACTTGCAGTGTGCCTCAGTTCATAGGTGCACTAGAGCGTAACCTTGAAACCCCTGATCTTGGCATCAAATCATCAGTTCCATTAGCTCCGAGTGGGTGGGTGAACCCTAGTGACACCCTTGTTCTATGCACGGAGACCATCCATCATCCGCGGCCACCCTGTATCGAGGAGTCTCCAAGGTGCTCTAAGTCTGTTTCGAGGTTGATCTTCTGAGGGTCATAACTTGAAGCTTGTGAGGGATATCAATGAACTCTGAAATGCTGTAAGATGGTGATGCTGAGGCCTAAAATAACCTATCTTATTTTCAAAAGATCACATTTTTTTAAGATTTGGCATAGCGATCTTGCTCAATGCCAAAAATTGTAGTGTGCCTCAATTCATAGGTGCACTAAAGCGTAACTTTGAAACCACTGATCTTGGCATCGAATTGTCAGTGCCATTAGCTCTGAGTGGGCAGGTGAACCCTAGTCACACCCTTGTTCTAGCCATAGAGACCATCCATCATCCATGGCCACCCCGTACCGAGGAGTCTCCAAGGTGCTCTAAGTGTGTTTCGAGGTCGATCTTCTAAGGGTCATAACTCGGAGCTCGTGAGGGCTATCAATGAACTATCAAATGCTATAGGACGGTGATGCTGAGGCCTAAAATAAACTATCTCATTTTTGAGAGATCACTTTCCATTTGGATTTGGCACAATGATCTCGCTCGATGCCAAAACTCACAGTGTGCCTTAGTTCATAGGTACACCAGAGCATAACTTTGAAACCACTAATCTTGGCATCGAATCATCAGCGCCACTAGCTCTAGGTGGGTGGGTGAACCTTAGTGACACCCTTGTTTCAGCTACGTAGACCATCCATCGTTCACTGCCACCCTATACCAAGGAGTCTCCTAGGTGCTCTAAGTGTGTTTCAAGGTCGATCTTTCGAGGGTCATAACTTAGAGTTCCTGAGGGCTATCGATGAATTGTCAAATGCTACAGGACGATGATGATGAGACCTAAAATAACTTATCTCATTTTTTTGAGATCACATTCCATTTGGATTTTGCACAGTGATCTCGCTCGATGCCAAAACTCGCAGTGTGCCTTAGTTCATAGGTGCACCACAACGTAACTTTGAAACTGCTGATCTTGGCATCAAATTGTCAATGCCATTAGCTCTAGGTGGGCGGGTGAACCCTAGTGACACCCTTGTTTTGGGAATGAAGAGTCTCCAAGGTGTTTTGGGTACAGCCACCCTGTACTAAGGAGTCTCCAAGGTGCTTTAAGTGTGTTTTGAGGTCGATCTTCTGAGGGTCATAACTCAGAGCTTGTGAGGGCTATCGATGAACTGTCAAATGCTATAGGACGGTGATGCTAAGGCCTAAAATAACTTATCTCATTTTTGAGAGATGAAATTTTTTTTTGGATTCGGCACAATGATCTCGCTCAATGCCAAAACTCGTAGTGTGCCTCAGTTCATAGGTGCACCACATCGTAACATTGAAACTGCTGATCTTGGCATCAAATCATTTGTGCCATTAGCTCTAGGTGAGTGGGTGAATCCTAGTCACACCCTTGTTTCGGCCATAGAGACCATCCATCGTTTGTGGCCACCCCGTACTGAGGAGTCTCCAAGGTTCTCTAAGTGCATTTCAAGGTCGATCTTCTGAGGGTCATAACTTGGAGCTCGTGAGGGCTATCAATGAACTGTTAAATGCTATGGGATGGTGATGCTGAGGCCTAAAATAAACTATCTCATTTTTGAGAGATCACATTTTGTTTGGATTTGACATAGCGATCTCGCTCGATGCCAAAACTCATAGTGTGCCTTAGTTCATAGGTGCACAATAGCGTAACTTTGAAGCCACTGATCTTGGCATCAAATCGTCAGTGCCATTAGCTCCGAGTGGGAGGGTGAACCCTAGTCACACCCTTACTTTGGCCATGGAGAACACTCATCATCCATGGCCACCCCGTACCAAGGAGTCTCCAAGGTGCTCTAAGAGTGTTTTGAGGTCGATCTTTCAAGGGTCATAACTCGAAGCTTGTGAGGGCTATCAATGAACTATCAAATGCTATAGGATGGTGATGCTGAGACCTAAAATAACCTATCTCATTTTTGAGAGATCACATTTTGTTTGGATTCAAAACAACAATCTCACTCGATGCCAAAACTAGCAGTGTGCCTCAGTTCATAGGTGCACCAGAGCATAACTTTGAAATTGCTAATCTTGGTATCAAATCATCAACACCATTAGCTTTGGGTCGGTAGGTGAACCCTAGTGACACCTTTGTTCCAGCCATGGAGACCATCCATCATTTGCAGCCACCTCATACCAATGAGTCTCCAAGGTGCTTTAAGTGTATTTCGAGGTCAATCTTCTGAGGGTCACAACTCAAAGCTCGTGAGGGCTATCAATGAAATGTTAAATGCTATAGGATGGTGATGTTGAGGCCTAAAATAACCTATCTCATTTTTGAGAGATCACATTCTATTTGGATTCGGCACAGCGATGTCGCTCAATGCCAAAACTGGCAGTGTGCCTCAATTCATATGTGCACCACAACGTAACTTTGAAATCGCTAATCTTGGCATTGAATCATTAGCGCCATTAGCTCTGAGTGGGTGGGAAAACCCTATTCACACCCTTGTTCTAGCCATGAAGACCATGCATCGTCCATAGCCACCCCATATCGAGGAGTCTTCAAGGTTCTCTAAGTGCGTTTCAAGGTTGATCTTCCGAGGGTCATAACTCGGAGCTCGTGTGGGCTATCAATGAACCATCAAATGCTACAAGATGGTGATTCTGAGACCTAAAATAACCTATCTCATTTTTGAGAGATCACATTCCATTTGGATTCGACACATCTTGCTTGGTGTCAAAACTCGTAGTGTGCCTCAGTTCATAGGTACACCACAACATAACTTTGAAACCATTGATCTTGGCATCGAATCATCAGTGTCATTAGCTTTAGGTGGGCAGGTGAACCCTAGTCACACTCTTGTTTTGGCCATGGAGACCATCCATCATCCGTAGCTACCTCGTACCGAGGAGTCTCCAAGGTGCTCTAAGTGCGTTTTGAGGTTGATCTTTCGAGGGTCATAACTTGGAGCTCGTGAGGGTTATCGATGAACTATCAAATGCTATAGGACGATGATGCTAAGACCTAAAATAAATTATCCAATTTTCAAGAGATCAGATTTCGTTTAGATTTGGCATAGCAATCTCGCTCGATGCCAAAACTCACAATGTGCCTCAATTCATAGGTGCACCACAGTGTAACTTTGAAACCACTGATCTTGGCACCAAATCATCAACGCAATTAGCTCTAGGTGGGTGAGTGAACCTTAGTGACACCCTTGTTCTAGCCATAGAGACCATCCATCATCCGCAACCATGTCATACCAAGGAGTTTCCAAGGTGCTCTAAGTGCATTTCAAGGTCAATCTTTCGAGGGTCATAACTCAGAGCTCGCGAGGGCTATCAATGAACTGTTAAATGTTACAAGACGGTGATGCTGAGGCCTAAAATAAATCATAGGTCATGAGGGCTATCGATGAACCATCCAATCAAGTCTCTTAAGTTGAGATATTTTGAGGTTATGTTGAAATTGAAAATTTGTAGTATGAGGATAGTAACAAAGTGAAGTGCTAGTTATCAAAGATTATGAATCTATGAATGACTTGGTGGTTGAGAATAGAATCCATGGTTGAGGAGTAGAGTCCTTAATTGTGTTGAGATTATATTTGAAGCCAAGAGTTAGTTTCAAGGTTGAAGGTGGAGTTTAAAATCAGATTTGGGGTTATCTAAACCTTGTGTAGGAGGTTAACAAGTGTGTTTATGTCATGATAGCACTTCAAATTATACATTGTATCCAAATTTGATAATAAAGGTTGTTAAAATGTTATTAAAAAATTATTGCATTTGAATCGAATATAACAAACATAATCAAAATTAATGATATTTCATAAACATGAACAATACACATGATCCACAATAAAGTGAACAATACTAGATACTAAATTAATATGTATATCATTGTGCACATAAATGACCAAAATATATATCAAAATACATGTATCCATAGACAAAAATTTACACAAATATATATCAAAGATCATGTATCCATAGACAAAGTACTCAAATATATATCAAAATACATAGATCCATATACAAAATGTGGCTGATCATGCCATCAAAATGTGTATAATATCAATGTTTCTATAGAAAATGTGGCATATGCCATATCAAAATGTCTCATGATGCATCCTACGACAACTATACTATCCTAGGGTGCTGGTGGATGATCAAAATGCAGCCTCTTCATTGCATTAGGTGGATCAGATGCCTCCTACATAAACAAAAAAGGAAAACCCAAAGTTAGACTACTAAATTTATATGATTCTTTGTATGTAACATTAAATTACTCAAATACATAATGATCTTTTTTGTAATGAAGATTTATACTATCAAAATTTCATAATAAATACCTCTCTCGTCGACCTTCTACGTCAGTCAGGAGTCTCTCGTATGCCCTCGACAATGCTTGTACCTCACTGATTGTGGGCTGTATATGTTCAAATATGTTTGTCAAATGAATCTACAATTTAAACTATAACATTATAATTCATTGAATGCTAAATTTATAACATATCTAATTATGAATTCAAACTACAATTTATTATTGTAGGCTCCTCCTCAGGAGAGAGTGGCTGCATCATCAAATCTACATAACTCTCTCGTCGGACCTCATGTGCACTAGGAGTCTCCTATGAGATACAAAATAGTAGTTGTTAATATCACGAAAATCAGTTTTGAATTTATTTATGAAGATAAGGAAAATAAAAAATAGATGATACTTAAAAATACAATGGGGCTCTCAGTGCAAATGGAAATCCCTAATGGTCTACGATGCAGAATCTATATAGGCTCATTGCCAGTAGCCACACCCTATATACAATAAAGAATGTAATTAAATGGGATTATCACAAACATTTTACAATAATGCATTGATATTTAATCAAATAGAAAGCACCTAATTACCTTTCCTTTGTCAATGCGTTTTGGCTCACCCCCCACACTTTGTCCCCTTGGGATAGGTGGTATCTGCAAGATAAAAGAAAGATTAGCAATTACCATATATGCTACAATATCAAATAGAAAAAAAAATAAGAACACAACATAATGTACCATAGATGTATCAAGGCCAAATGAAATGGCCGAGAGCGTGGCATCATCAGTCTATCTGAGCTCCTCCTCGGTCATGAACTAAACATGAATGAAGATCACATACATGTAAAAGTCAATATGGATCAAAAATTAAAATTACTTTATTATAAAAATTAACTTTAAATTTCATGTCATAAGAAAAAAAATGTATACACATACTGACACCGAAGGAGTCCATGCCTCTGCATTCCCCTCCTCTCTCACATCAGGGTCTGTAGCCTCTACGCATGTGTCTGGTATATCCTTGTCTAATACAAAATGATACTTAGGAAGATCACCTATGGGACCCAGGAAAATATTCTTGCATGTAATGCAAGTGTGAGGCACATAAACATGTGATGAGCTAGCCAATGATGAACTGGCACCAGCATCATCAACATGAGGAGGCAAGACTAACCTAGCCTTGGATATCATTAGGCTACTCAGCTTATGAATGGATTTGATGGTCTGAGAACTAGCCTCTGCCATAATATCTAGATGTTGCACTCGAGGAGGGGGGGAGATATTAGTAGGGGGGACAAAAGTGCTAGCTTTCTTCCACTGGGAAGAGGGTCTATCTTGAGGAGCTCCTAGTCCTAAGCCCATGTTGGGCTTCATGCTCCAATAGTTCACTTTAAGTTTCAACACAAATTCTGCATATAATTTTCTAAGGAAATAAAATGGTATGTCTAAATTTCCATGTGGAGGGATATCAAAGACCATCTACCAACGGTCACAAAAGTTTGCACGTATGGTGTCATTTGTGTACCATTTGATCGATAGTTTGAATTTTTTTGGGTCGACTAGTAAACCTATTTTCGGGTTCGTAAAAAGGCTAGCCAAATCCTCTTTGGTTATATTGAGGGCCACAACCTCATCATAGTCCAAACCATCATCAAACATCTTGTGCATTTCATTACGCCAATGAAGAGCGACATTTTGTTGGTTCGTAAAGGTTTCAATGTTATCCACTATGGTGTTTAATGTGGATAACATAGGAGCCAATGTGGGTACATTATTATATGTTCTATGCAAACCTCTCAATTCGGTGAGATTTTCATTTATCAAATCCTTGATTCGAGGAGGTGAGGGGGCAGAGGATCATTTGGTGGACGGTTTTGTGGGGGTACTGGATTGTTTGGTGGGGTGTTACGAGGAATATTATTCTCGGCCTAAGTGTCATCATTTTGATCAGCCATTCCTATTGAATTTTAAAATGTAATATATATTTTTAAAAAAACTTTAATTTTAACAATTTTTTGCAAAAAAAACCCTAGATTCAACTAAAAATAAATAAATCATGCTAAAATCTATTGAATTTAGGTTAAAAATGAGTTCAAAAACAAAACAAAAAATGCCTTGATATCTAATATCTAATCGTATATCTGATATCCGATCGTGGTGCAAATACTAGCCCCCAAATATGCGAAATAAGGGCTCGTAGGTCTGTGATTTTTTTTAATGTAATGTCATAGGTATTAGATATCTAATATCCGATATTCGCCGCATATATTATATAATATACTACTTTTTTATTATATATTATATTATAATATATTACATTTTTATTATTATATTATATTTTATATATATTATATTACATTATATTATATTTTATATTTTTATATATCATATATTATATATATTATATTACATTATTATGTATTATAATATACAAAATTATATTATATTATTATAATTTATAATATATTATACTTTTTTATTATATATTATATTATAATATATTACATTTTATTATTATATAATATTTTATATATATTATATTACATTACTAGATATTATAATATAAAATATAATATTATATTATTATAATATAATAATATTATTATAGTATAATATTATATGATTATAATATAATATTATAGTATTATTATTATATTATATTATATTATATTATATTACATAATATATTATACTATTATAATATAATACCAATAATATTATATTTTAGTATAATAATTATAATTATCATATTATGATAATATTATTATGTTAATTATCGGATATCCGATATGAGATCGGATATCTGATAAGGCTTGGCCTTACTTTCCAGGTTTGGTACTTGGATAGGTGAAAAAAAGTCAAAGTAGATTTTGAAGTGCTTTTAGACGTCTTCAAACTTTATTTTTTTCACATCGCCACTTTTTGGCACACCATGATCCTACACATACCCTCATAGCACCGTTGATTGGTGTAGTTAAACATTATCAATGGGGGTCTCTTGATTCAGTAGTATGCAGGTTATTTTGGTTGGTTGAGGAAGGGTCCATAGGTGATAAATCAAATTGTACTACTATTAGGGACTCATAAAAAATGCATTCATTCTAGAGTTTTGATTCTAGTACATGTACCATTTGGACACGATAGAAAACTTGCTTTTGTCCTAGTTGTTTCTAGTGTCATTGGGATCACTGTAAGTCAAGTGAGTGGGTGAACACATGGGCTCCACATTATCTTACTCCATTGTCCATCATACCCTCTATTAGAAATTATGACATGGAAAGTTCACTTGAGCATAACCATCTATTGCATCTTCTTCAACTAGGACATGTCTTTGCATTGGTTGCACCACAGGGGAATGATGAGAAATCTGATTATTGGTTAGCACATTGTGTAAGAGGTAAACAAAAGCTTCCACAATTGATCACAGATGATGATGGATTAATATATTCTACTAGTTTAGTTGTTTTTGCTAGAACATGGTTGGGGACATACATGCTTAGAAGGAATGGAATTCCTGAATTTGAAGACTATCAGAAGCGCAAAACAATTCTCATATATTCACATCTTATTATAACAACAAATGTGAAGTTGTTGAAGTATTAAGGAAAACAAAAAAGTAAAAGAACTTTTTACTACTACTAATTTTTCTCATGATACCCTATTGGAGACACTAAAATAGAGAGAGGACCCTACAGGAACACTCGACTAGGTATGTTTACTTCTTATGTTCTTTTGTTCACAACAATTTGGTGAATGGATGATTATCTTGTTTAATACGATTATTTACTAATATTTTTTATGATATTGGAATGTAGGTACATCATGAAGAGTAGTTGTGCATGCATGAATATTAAAAAAACTAAATAAGGAGTAGAATGAAGAAAAATATATTCTATGTTGACACTACAATTTTTTACACAACTATTTTTTGATACTACATTTTTTAATGGTTGTGTATTGATGTAATAATGATGAAACATTTTAGATATTGTAAATGTAAACTTTTTGATTTGATGTAAGAAACAAAGATGTTTTTTACTTAACGTAATTTTAAAATGATGATTTTAATACATACTAACACCAAACTTGCACTGTTCCCAATGCCAAAAAATTGAGGGAGGTTAAAAATAATATTTTTACTTAATAATAACCCTAGTGACACCTTTTTTCTAGCCACAAAGAACCTCTATCATTCATTACCACCTCGTACCAAAGAGTCTCCATGGTGCTCTATGTTTGGAGGTCGATCTTTTGAGGGTCGTAACTCGAAGCTCATGGGGGCTATTGGTGAAACATAAAATGTGAGGCCTATAATAACCTATCTCATTTTTGAGAGATCACATTCTATTTGGATTTGGCACAATGATCTCGCTCAATGCCAAAACTCGCAGTGTGCCTCAGTTTATAGGTGCATCACTGTATTACTTTGAAACTACTGATCTTGGCATCAAATTTTCAGTTCCATTAGCTTCGGATGTACAAGTGAAAACTAGTGACACCCTTGTTCTAGCCACAGAGATCCTTCAACATTCACGGCCACCCTATATTGAAGAGTCTCCAAGGTGCTCTAAATGCATTTCGAGGTCGATCTTCTAAGAGTCATAACTCAGAGATCATGGGGGATATTGGTGAAACATTGAATGCTATAGGATGATCATGCCGAGGCCTACAATAACCTATCTCATTTTTGAGAGATCATATTTTGTTTGGATTCGGCATAATGATCTCACTCGATGCCAAAACTTACAATGTGCCTTAGTTCATAGGTACATAACTGTGTAAACTTGAAACCATTGATCTTGGCATCAAGTCATCAGCACCATTAGCTCTAGATAGGTAGGTGAACCCTAGTAACATCCTTTTTCTAGCCATGGAGAGCCTCCAACATTTGTGTCCACCTCATATTAAGGAGTCTCCAAGGTGCTCTAAGTGAATTTTGAGGTTGATCTTCTAAGGATCATAACTTAGAGCTTGTTGTGGCTATTGGTGAAATGTCAAACATTTTAGGATGGTTATGTCGAGGCCTACAATGACCTATCTCATTTTTGAGAGATCACATTCTATTTGGATTCAACACAACGATCTTTCTCAATGCCAAAACTTGCAATATACCTCAGTTCATAAGTGTGTCATTGCATAACTTTGAAATCGATGATCTTGTCATCAATTTGTTAGCACCATTAGCTCTAGATGGGTGGGAAAACCCTAGTGATACCCTTGTTTTGTCCATGGAGAGCCTCCAACGTTCACAACCACCCCATATCGAAGAGTCTCCAAGGTGCTTTAAGTGTATTTCAAGGTCAATCTTCTGAGAGTCATAACTTAGAGCTCATGGGGGCTATCGGTGAAATGTTGAATGCTATAGGACATTCACACCAAGGCTTCCAATAACCTATCACATTTCTAAGAGATTTCATTTTTTTTGGATTTGGCACAATGTAATCTCACTCAATGTTAAAACTTGCAATGTGCCTCAGTTCATAGGTGCATCACTAGGTAACTTTGAAACCATTGATCTTGGCATCCAATCATTAGCACCATTAGCTCTAGATGGGCAATTGAATCCTAGTGACACCCTTATTCTAGTCACGAAGAGCCTCCAAGTTTCGTAGCCACCCCATGCCAAAGAGTCTCCAAGGTGCTTTAAGTGCATTTTGAGGTCGATCTTCCAAGGGTCATAACTCGGAGATCGTGGGGTCTATTGGTAAAATGTAAAATTTTATAGGAAGTTCATGCCAAGGCCTACAATAACCTATCTCATTTTGGAGAGTTCATATTTTTTTTGGATTCAACACAATAATCTTTCTTGATACAAAAACTAGTAGCGTGCCTCAATTCATAGGTGCATCACCATGTAACTTTGAAACCATTGATCTTGACATCAAATCATTAGTGTCATTAGCTCTAGATGGGTGGGTGAACCCTAGTGGCACCCTTTTTGTAGTTGTGGAGAGCCTCCAATGTTTGCGGCACTTCGTACCAAAGAGTCTCCAAGGTGCTCTAAGTGTGTTTAGAGGTCAATCAAATGCTACAAGATGGTCATGCCAAGGCTTGCAATAACCTATCTCATTTTTAAGAGATCACATTCTATTTGGATTCAATACAATGATCTCACTTGATGCCAAAACTTGTAGTGTCCCTCAATTCATTGGTGCATTACTGTGTAACTTTGAATTGTTAATCTTGGAATTGAATCGTTAGTGCCGTTAGCTCTTGATGGGTAGGTGAAACCTAGTGACATCCTTGTTCCAGCCACAAAGAGCCTCCATCATTCACGACCACCCCATACTGAAGAGTCTCCAAGGTGCTCTAAGAGTGTTTGGGCTAGTGAACCATAATGACATCATAAGGCATTGCAAAGATTATTTCAAATTAAGCATATATGATATCATTTAAAATTAAACATTGCATCAAAATTTGATCATAAAGGTTGTTAAAATGTTCTTCACAAATTATTGCTTTTGAATCAAATATAACAAGCATGATCAAAATGAATGATATTCCATAAACATGAACAATACGGATGATCCACTATAAATTGAACAATACTATACTAAATTAATGTGTATATCATTGCACACATAAATGACAAAAATATATATCAAAATATATGTATCCATAGAAAAATTACACACACACACACACACACACACACACATATCAAAGTTCATGTATCCATGGACAAATTACACAAATATATATCAAAATACATAGATCCATATACAAAATGTGGCTGATCATTCCATCAGAATGTGTATAATATCAATGTTTATGTATACAATGTGACATATGCCATCTCAAAATGTCTCATGATGCATCCTATGAAAACTATACTATCCTATGATGTTGGTGGATGATCAAAATATGACCTCTTCGCCACACTAGGTGGATTGGATGCCTCCTACATAAACAAAAAAGGAAACCCAAAGTTAGACTACTTAATTCATATGATTCTATGTATCTAACATTGAATTACTCAAATGCATAATGATCCTTTTTTTAATGAAGATTTATAATATTAAATTTTCATCATAAATATCTATCTTGTTGACCTCTTGTGTCAGTCAAGAGTCCCCACATATGTCCTTGGCAATGCTTGAACCTAGTTGATTGTGGCCTATAAATGTTCAAGTATGTTTGCCAGATGAATCTATAACTTGAACTATAACATTATAATTCATAGCATACTGAATTTATAACATATAATCAAGAATTCAAACTACAACTTACCTCTGTCGACTCTTCCTCTGCATATAATGGTTGCATGAGCAAAGATACAAAACTTTGTGATGTCCAACCTCTTGTGCACTAGGTATCTCCTATGAGATACAAAAGAGTAGTTGTGAATATCAAAGAAATTAGTTTTGAATTTGTTTATGAAAATAAGGAAAATAACAAATAAATGATACTTATATATTTATGATGAGGCTCTCACTGCGAATGGAAACACTAGAGGATTTGTGATGCCGAATTTGTCTAGACTCATCACTAGTAGCCATGCCCTATACAATAAAAAATGTAATTAAATTTCATTAGGTCCACAAACATTTTACAAGAATGCATCGATATTTAATCACTTTAAAAGCACCTAAATACCTTTCCCTTGTCAACGGGATGTGCCTCGCCCCTAACAATCTGCCCCCCACTGATAGGTGATACCCACAAGAGAAAAGAAAGATTAGAAACCATATATGCTCCAATATCAAATAGAAAAATAATGAGAACACAACATAATGTACCATAGATGTCTCAAGGCCAAATGAAATAACTAAGAGCATGATATATTTAACCTGTTTGAGCTCCTCCTCAGTCATCAAATAAACATGAATGAAGATCACATAGATGTATAAGTTAGTATAGGTTAAAATTACTCTATTATAAAGATTCATTTTAAATTGCATATGCCGTAACAAAAAAATGTAAACAAATATTGACACAAAATAATTTCATGCCTCTACATGCCCCTCCTCTCTCACGTTAGCGTGTGTAGCCTCTATACACATTTATGGTGTATCCTCCTCAAATACAAACTAATACTCAGAAATATCACCTACAGGACCCAGACAAATATTCTTGCACATTATGCAAGTATGGGGCACACAAACATATGATGAGCTCACCAATGATGAACTTGTGCTAGCATCATCAATACAGGGAGGCAATAATGACCTAGCCTAGGATATCAATAGGGTACTCAATCTATGGATGGTTCCAATAGTCTGAGAGCTAGCCTCTATAATGGTATAAGGATATTGCATTGGAGGAGGGGGGAGACATCAATAGGGGGACAAAAGTGCCATCTTTCTTCTATTGGGAAAAGGGTCTATTCTAAGGAGCTCCTCCTCCTACACCCATGTTGGGCCTCATGCTCCAATAGTTCACCTTTAGGTACAACACAAATTTAAAATACAATTTTTTAATTAAATAGAATGACACCCCTAAATTGTTGTGTTGAGGGTTGTCAAAAATTATCCACCAACAATCCCAAAAGTTTGCACGCATAGCCTCATTTGTGCACCATTTAATTGATAGTTTGGGGTTTGTGTGATCTAATTGTTTACCAATTTTTGGGTCCACAAAAAGGTTAACTATATCATCTTTAGTTATATTTAGGGCCACAACCTCATCATAGTCCAACCCATCATCAAACATGGCATACATTTGCTCATGCCAATGAAGAGAAACATTTTATTCATTGGTAAGTGTTTCAATATTATTTACTATGGTGTTTAACATGGATAATATGGGAGCCAATGCAAGTATATTTTTATATGTGGTTTGCAAAACCCTCAGTTTGATGACATTTTCAAATATCAAATCTTCAATTCGAGGAGGTTTTTGAGGGGGTAAGGGATCATTTGGTGGATAGTTTTGAGGGGGTACTGGATCATTTGGTGGAGGGTTACAAGGAACATTTTTTCTTGGCTAAGTATCATCATTTGGATCAGCCATACCTATTAATTTTCAAAACATAATTTCTATTTTAAAAAACCTAAATTTCAACAATTTCTATTAAAAAAACCTAATTTTTAACAAATTCTATTTAAAATAACTAATTTATATTAACATTTATTGAAATTATAAAAAAATACAAAAAAATTACCTATATCTGATACCCATTCTAAAATTCAACACTTATAATGGAGCACAACCAAACAAACCCAAAAACACAATGCAAAGGTCGCTCTTAGTTTTTTTTTTAATAATCTATGTCACAGGTTTTGGGTATTCAATTTGATTTCAGATACCTAATATGATATTGAGTACTCAATAACTGATCAGATATTTGAAAAAGCTTGGCCCAAACTTTTTATCCTTGGTATTAGGATGGGTGGGAAAAGGTCAGAGTAGATTTTGAAATGCTTTTAGACATTTTCAAACTCCACCTTTTTCACATCTCCACTTTTTGGCACACCATGACCTTGCACATACCCTAGCATATATTCTCTATGATAATTACATAATTTCTTCATCAAAACTATATATGAATTTCATGCGACCTTTACTTATATTAGTGCTTTCATAAATGAGAAAATTGACGTGTCCACAAAAGCCAACTTGTCAACGCGTGTTAGGTCTTAAAGGGTCATATTAGGTCATATTAGTCGTGTTAGGTATTAAGGCCCCTTATTAGGTTATGTTAGGTCATGCTAGGTTATGTTAGACTTCATGTTAGTAATGGTAGGTCTTTTTAGGTCCTAAGGGGTCCTATTAGGTCATGTTAGACATGTTAGGTCTTAAAGGGTCATATTAGGTCATGTTAGGTGTTAATAGGTCTTAAGGGGTCCTACTAGGCCATGTTTGACATCTTAAGTCTTAAGGGGTCCTTTTAGGTCATGTTAGGTCTTAAACATCCCTATTAGGTCATCTTAGTCATGTTAGGTCTTAAGGGGTCCTATTGGGTCACACTAGGTCTTAAAGAGTCTTATTAGGTCTTATTAGTCGTTTAGGTATTAAGGGGTCAGGTACTAGATCATGTTGGGTCTTAAAGAGCCATATTAGATCTTATTAACTAGTAATGTTAGGTCTTAAGGAGTCATATTAGGCCATGTTAGTCATGTTAGGTAATGTTAGGTCTTACAGATCAAGAGTCTTAGAACATAATGTATATCTAGATTTATTTTTAAAAAGTATAATGTGTCCTTAGGGTTCATAAAGGGGTTGTAATGGGTCTTAACATTTTCTACCATTTTGTCTAATATTTTCTATTTATTTATAATATTTTTGTAATGTTTTCTATTTTCTATATTTTATTTAAAATTAAATAAAACTACATTAAAAAAAATTGTACATCTTAAAATATAAAAAATATTTTAATATATTGAAATACATTAAAAATATCTAAATACTAAATAAACTAAAACAAAACATAAAAAATAAATAAAAATGCACCTCGTTTGATTGAACATGAAGACTAGCCTGAGAAATCATCTTGATATGCTTGGAATTGTTTTAGTGAAAATGAGCCCTTTAGGGGCTATTTTTGATTTATATAGAATTAGGGTGGCCTAACCAAACTATGTTTGACCAAAACACTAAATTTTGATTGAAACTAGTTTACAACATGTGCATTGTATGGTGTATAGTTAGCACCATGTGGTTTCAGTCCTACCTTTTTCAGTTGGTCCAATTTTAATGCAAATTATTTTGATTGAATTGATCGAGTTAGAATATAGTGTGATGTCCCCTTCTAGGTGACATCTCTTAGTAATTAAGATTAGCCTATTATGTGACCCTCCTAGGCTAATATGGTGGTCAGAGGGTTTTATTGGGGGATTGGTACTTTATGATGGAGCATAATTTCATCTTATAATATTATAATAAAGTTCAAATATAAGAATATATTTAATCCCACATTGGGGAGAAAAGTAAGTGACCTCCCATAAGGAGAGAATAAATTAACATGAGAGGTTCTTTTCTTATCAATCGATTATAGTCATTTGCATTTGATGAGTTTTGTGGAGCCAAGGGTTTCAACATTTTCCACTAGAGAACGAAGTTCTTTTGTGTGCCTCCATTTGAGTTGGTGAAATACCTAGTGAATTTGGTATTCAGAGGACATCATATAGGTGTTCTATTCGAGCATATTGGTGAAAGATCCTTCAAGGTTTCATAGCTATTGGAGAAGACATCAAATCAGTCTTTTAATTGTGCCAAATTTATGGCCTAGAGCTAGATTGTGTAGTGTGATTGAAGGAATAAGTCGGATATGGCTATAGTGATTTGTTGCAGTGTCACCATTGCTACATTGACTTGCTATTGTGAAATCCAGATTTCTTGAGTGGTTTCTAGTTTCCTATCTATTTACAATTTACATTGAAATGAGGTTAGATTTGAATATCTTAGGGCATTTGTAGGGATTTAGAAATCAGTTATGGAATTTTCATAATCTGATTTATATCAAAATCTTATATCAAAAAGTTGTTAGAAGGGATTAGAATATCATTGAACATCATAGAAGGTGTTTCCCTAATGTCTTATTGTTACATATGCTTATTTTCTCATTTATAATGAGTGTTATATGTTTCATACAAATACAAAAACATTTTCATATTCATTTTTAGATATTTTGGAGATCTTTGCAAGCATATTTGTTTAATTTTGGCATTTAGAAAGCAATCAAAATTTAAATCTGCAATATATCCCTTGTGTGCAAAGTGTTTGACAAAATTCTTAGCTTAAGAAATCAGAATTGCAAAGGATATTACATATATGGTGACACAACTTTGTATACTTACTCCTAATCTTTTGAGTTCCCAATTCAAACTTGGGTGAAATTCTCATATCATACCTTTGAGAAACTTTCTCCAAAAATATAAGGAGAAGAAGCTCAACATCCTCAAGACAAACAAAATTCACATATAGCTCATTATTATTTCAAGGATAAAAGACAACAATTCCTAAATTATTTGAACATCATTTTTCAAAGCATTTTCCAAATATTTAGGTACACAAAGAGGAAAAAAACAAATTATCTTCTACTATCTTAGCCAGGGGCCCAATCTCTTCTAGAGTATGAGAGTAGGTTTTACACAAATCCACATAAATGTGGGTTGTTTTGGATCTCTATCACCTAGAAAAAGTGAGAGAAGACACTTTTTTCAACCCCAAAACTTGGCACCATTAGTTTTAACACCACATTAGAGCTCAAATGACACTCTTATTAGTCTTCATGTGAGCTCCCATTAAGATAAGGAACTCATTCTCATCATCCAAAGGATCCTTGAAATATAATTCCCAATAATAGGGGATAAATCCAAAGCAGATGAAGGAGAAGGGAGATATCATTATTTCTCCAAAAGAACATCATTCTCCCCTTAACATGGGACCTTAGTCCCATCAGCCAAAATTTGATCAAAATATGGATGAGCCTCTAAAAGAATATCTATGGGAGATTCATCACCTTCCTTGCTCCAAGAATATGTTGAATGGTCCATAAGGCCATCCTCACAAGCTTGACCAATACTGATTACAAAAACTATCTCTATTGGTGTCACTTTTAATAGGGATTTGAAGAGAGGAACCAAAAACCAAAACCTCACTTGTAATACATTGAAAACCCCAAAACTAGAGCCTTTAACATGTAAGGCACTAAGCGGGATATCCCCACCTTCTTTAATGTTGTATACCCTAGATGAAGAGAATGGGCCAATAGAGTTGTTTGCAATAGAGCTCAAAACAAAGGAGAATGAGAAAATAGGGCCTCTTACCACATAAATGCGCTTGTGAACTCAAGTAGTTGAAGTAAGAAAAGACACAACAAATCCAAAGGAAGGGTTGCCTATTCTAGGTCCACCAATGTCATCCTCTAGATCATTATTGTCAAATTTCTCATTACCTTTATTGGAACATAGGTTTATAATATCTTCCCTTATGCATGTTATTGTCTTCAATTGTATTCAATTGTCCTTGTGTCTTCACAATTTCAAACTTAGTTGATTTAATATAATGTTTGCACCATTAGCAAGTAAAACTTAGTTTGGACTTTAATTATTTAGTTGCACCAATAAAATTAATATAAAATGTATGAGAGAAAATAGTTTTTAATTTCATTTTAAAATATAAAAATTAATATCGCCATCAATTACACCTTATAGGTCTAAAAAAAAGACTCTATTTTCAAGGAATGTCCATTAAAATAAGATAACATTTTGTTATGATGAAAAATAAACCATTAATTTTATCAATTTATAAGTGGAGAGAAAAACTTACCTATCATAAATTATTACTAAATTATAAGACCACCTATTACACCTAGATTTAATATAGATTTAAACAAATTCTATTTTAATTATTAAATACAAACTTATCTTGTGAGATGCCTCCATAGATTGTGTATGCAAGAGACAAGCAAATATCAAATAATACCTTACAAGATCAATTGGTTGTATTTAATAACTAAATTGAACCTCAAGTACAATTCAAATTTTTATATTGCGATGAGGTAAAATATGTAGTTTTTGAGTCAAACTCATTGACCCATGTATCATGAGTAGTGATTCACACGAATCTATTTTTAGTGAGAATAAATGGAACATGCGTCATTTATTCTCATAAGTAGATTTGTGTCAATCACTACTTCTAAAACATGAATCAATGAATTTGACTAAAAACACACCGAAAAATACTGATACCAATATTTTGAGGCTATTTGATGTCTGACTACACATCTCCAATAGATTTGGTTTTTATCCTTATAAATGAGGAAAATGCATATCCACCGTTCATTATAGCCACTATAACCACTCATCCTACGGTCCATATCCAAAGCTTTATCAAAGCGTTAAGCATAAACATCACCGTCTCACAAGCAAAACCTAATTTTCCAGAGTGTAACTTAAATCCTGGAAAATGAAGTCAGTAGAGGACGTGCAAATTTTGAAGCGCGCCAACGCACGGGCTTCTGGACAGTGACCTGCTTTAACTCTATCCAGACATGCTTTTATTATTTAATGGATGGAGAGTTTTCGAGGAAATCAGTTTTTAGTTGCTTGGAACAGATATGATAATGGTGGAGGATCATATTTTAATGCTGCAATGCCAACTGTTTGCATCTGCATCTGCACCGATGATTGTATGCTTTTCTTCGATGCAGATGAAGATGCAAACAGATTATACTGTGGCTGACTTCCTTATTGTTTTTCTTTTGGGACTTTCAGCTTCCTGACATTCTGTTACTCTTTTCTTCCTCAAACAATTGCAGTGTTTCTGCAGTTGGGCTTATGTGTAAGTTTTATCTTGTTCTGGATGCATCCTCTGGCTTAAACCATGACTTTTACTTGGCAGATAAGTATGAAGTGAATTATCTGGCTTAACAGTAGAGAGTACAGAGGAAAAAATATATTCTAAGACTTCTTGGTCCATTTTTTAACAATTAGGAAAAACTGAGAGTTCAAAGAATTTTGCATTTTATATGAAAGCAGCTCTTTAGGTTCGTGGACTTATTCATCTTACCAAAGTCTTAATGGAGATTTTGCTCCTGCCCCATAGTATCACTGAATTTATAGCTTTGGTTTATTATTCTCCTGTATTTTTATATATGTTTGCTTACTTTCTTATGCATTACCAGCACCACTATATTTTGGGACTTATGGATCTCAAAGTTGGGACCTTTTAACTAGACTGGTGAATCTTTGACACTGTGTTTTCATTGGTTTTGCATACTACTGGATCTTTAACAGTGATATGTGATTGAAATGTTTTGGATTGCATGACTTCATTAAACAAATTGTGCTTGGTTTTTAATTTTCTCTTGGGTTACGCTGTAAGGATAAGATCTGTACGCAAAAGAAGTGCGCAGTCAAATCAATAGTGTTGTTGTTTATATAATATACCTTGGACCATTAAATCATTTGAAAGTGAAGTAGTAGGCATCTCTACTACCAAACAATGGATAGTCATAAAGCTGCCCCATTAGCCCTAATCAATTGGAAATTAAATTCAGTGGTGGTCCATTATATAGACACCATTGGTTCTTTTGATCGGCCCCATGCTGTGTAAAGTGAAAATATCAAAGCCGTGTTGGATGTTATTTGCCATGCCTAGCCATCACTATCAGTGCTTGTGGCGAATGAACAATATTGTGGTGTAATCCATGAATGGTTATCGCTATCTTTTATATGTCCATCCATTGATTGGTGAAAATTTTGTGATTGGCTTGGCCTTTTAATTTCTTTGAACACATGATTCTGCCTTTTTCTGTTTCTGTCTACTGTAAGCTGTACTAACACAGCCTCACTGGCCTATTTAATCAATCTGGGAAAATTAACAGACCTGTCTTTTTGTTATAGGTCATGATTGTGAAAAATAAATCACAACTAAAAAAATTTGCTCGGCAACAACTATTGCCGAGTGCCAGTTTGCTCGGCACATGAAGGTGCTGAGTGGCAATTTTGCTCGGCACCAATAAATGCCGAGTGATAGGAGAAGGTGCTGAGCTAGGTCAACACAAGAAGATGCCAAGTGGACTCGGCACTCGAAGGGCAACTCGGCACAAATGGATGCCGAGTTAGCTTGGTCACCACTGTAGGGTGGAGCTTGGTAAAAGTAGATGCCAAGCAAGCTCGGCAATAACTGCAGAGAGAAAACTTCAAACAAAAGACAAGACCGAGTGATAGATTTACAACTTGGATATTTTCACTATTTAAACCAGAGAGCCAAAGCTTGAAGCATACAACAATAAACTTCTCAAATGCAACAAATAAGGAAGAGCAATGGATTTAAGTATGCCTACTTGCTTGCTATTCACTTTGATTAAAAACTATTACAAAATCTGGGAGCATTCGGCTTCAACTAGAAAACCCTAAAATAACCCTAAAACTTCAAATTGGTGAAACTTCAAACTTCAAACTTTAAACTTGCAGCTCTAATGGTTGAATACAACAATGCTTGGAGCAATCACTACTTCATAGGAAAAATTCAATAAATTACGAACTCACAGAATGACCAACAAATAAACATATGCTACTGTAGGCATGAAACAAGCTTCCTTCTATCCTCTGCACGACTGGATCTGCTGATCACTTTCTTTCTTCCTCCTTCTCTGCAACTTCTGATCTCTTCAACTCTCTCTTACTAGTCGAATGAATCAGATCATTCCTTTTTTCTTACTGGCAAAATGTTTTCTCTCTCATTTCCAAAATTTGAAAACTCACCTACCCGTATTCAATTTTGTGATTGTTGTGTAGGTTGTCAAGGGTGGTAGGTGGGCATTTGGCTCCAGGGGCAAACGACTATATGCAATAAATATTCCAACACTCCCCCTTTGTCCCGAGCCAAACAAACAAAGATCACTACTAATCCAAATCAACTACACCAAGACACTTTCTTAAGTGTAAAAAACTTCCAATGCCTAATAGTTTTGTGAAAATATTTGCTAGTTACTACTGAGACTTGCAAAATTTTATTTTAAATATCCCCATTCTCCACCAACTCTTTAATGAAGTGATATCTGATCTCTATGTATTTGCTTCTACCATGAAAGTCTGGATTCTTTGGACAATACAATTGAAGAGATGTTGTCACAATAAATTGTAGTCCCATCCTCTTGCCTTTCATTCAAATCTATCAAGATTCTCCTTAACCAAATAGCTTGACATGTTGTTGCATTTGCTGCTATATATTCAGCCTCTACTGTAGATTGAGCAACAATAGGTTGCTTCTTGGATGCCCATGAAATTGCACCCAATCCCATCTGAAACATGTATTTGGAAGTGCTCTTCCTATCATCTAAGCTTTCAGCTCAATCACTATTCGTGTAACCAATCAACTTGAATTCATTTTCTATAGTATACAAAATTCCAAATCCCTTGGTACCATTCACATACTTTAGGATCCTCTTACACGTTTGCCAATGGAAATCCTTTGGTGTTTTCATAAGTCTGAAAATAAGACTTACTGCATGCATTATGTCTAGCCGAGTTGCAATCAAATACATCAAACTTCCAACCATACTCTTGTATAGTGTTGGATTCACACTTTTGCTGCAATCTTCTTTGCTCAACTTGAAACCTACTACTGTTGGTGTTGGGGCTGCCTTATTGTTCTGCATCTTGAATTTCTCCAAGATCTGCCTTGCATATTTTTATTGAGAGATGAAGATGCCATCATGCATTTGTTTTACTTTTATGCCTAGAAAATACTTCAAGAGACTTGGGACTATCATTTCAAATTTATTTTTCATGGCCTCTTTGAACTCACTAATTAGGAAATTGTCATTCCTGGTAAAAATTAAATCATCTACATACAAGACAACAATCAACACATTAGCATTTGTTTCCTTGATGTACAGTGTGGGCTCACCATTGCTTTTGCTAAATCCATTGCTCATCAAATATGAGTTAATCCTACTGTACCATGCCCGTGGAGCTTGCTTGAGCCCATAAAGAGCTCTCTTCAATCTATACACCTTGTTCTCTTCACCTGTAACTTCATAACCAGGTGGTTGCTCCATATATACTTCTTCCTTCAATAAACCATTTAGGAAGGTAGACTTCACATCCATTTAATATACCTTCCATTTGTGGTGGGCTATAATTGCTATGATAGCACACGTGATCTCCATTCTTGCAACTTGGGCATATGTCTCATCATAATCTCTGCCATACTGTTGCTTGTACCCTTTGACCACTAAACATGCCTTATGCCTATCTATTTTTCCTTTAGCATTGCACTTGGTCCTATAAACCCATTTCATTCCAATTACTTGTTTCTTGGGAGGCAATGTAGTTAACTCCCATGTCTCATTTCTTTCAATAGCTTCTATTTCCTCATCCATGGCATTACACCATTTCTCCTTATTCACAACTTTCTCAAAATAAATTGGGTCACTATGAAAAAATAATGCAAAATTTACACTCTCATCATAATCTTCTTCATACCTTTCATCTTGGTATATCTCCCTTAGACTCTTGGTCTTTCTTGGCAATAGGGAGGCGAGAGTGGAATCTAAATTTTCAGCATTGCTACTGCTACTATTTTGAATACTAGCTCGGGGCTATCTTGATGTGCTTGGAGCTATTGCTTGGCATGTTAAGAGTTGCTTCCCTTTTTGCCTTTGTGTACAATCTATGTTTGCTACTCCATCTTCTTGTTGATCACTAATTTCATCTTCTTCCTCTTCAATAGTAGGCACTTTACTTGAAGTGCTTGAGGATTCATCTACCAAGCCATCCCATGACTGATTTTCAAGAAACTCTACATCTCTTGAAATGATGATCTTTTTGTCAATTGGTTCATATAGCCTATAGACCTTTGATTCTGAACTATAACCTGTGAAGATGCACTTGACACCTTTGTCATCCAGCTTTTTCCTTTGTTCCTTAGGCACATGTTCTTATGCTACACATCTGAACACTCTCAAGTGCTCAACTATCCATCTGCCCCTTGACCAAGCCTCAAGAGGAATCTTATCACAAATTGATTTTGTAGGAAACCCATTGATCAAATATACTATTGTTGCTACAACTTCTCCCCAATATTCAGTTGGGGGCCCTTTTGCTTTCATCATGCTCCTTGCCATTGCAAAAATGGTCCTATTCTTTCTCTCAGCCACTCCATTTTGCTGCGGAGTATAATTGGTTGTCAACTCTTTTCTTATGCCATTTTTCAAAAGTTTACAAGCACATTGGAGGTATACTCCCCTCCTCTATCTGATCTAAGGACCTTAATATAGTGCCCACATTCTTTTTCAGCCAGGGCTTTAAATTCAACAAATTTGTCAAATGCTTCAGATTTGTTTTTCAAAAAATACACCCATGTCCTATGATTAAGATCATCTATGAATGTCATAAAATAAGTACTCCCCCCAATAGAAGTAGTTTGCATAGGGCCTACCAAATATGAATGCAACAATTCTAATGGTGCTCTAGCCCTTCTAGAATTTTTAGAATTAAAGGGAAACCTATGATGCTTACCCAATATGCAAGCCTCACACTTGTCATATGAATTTACAATGCTTAGCAAACCATCTACCATTTTTTTCTTGGACAATAAATTTAAACCAACAAAGCCAAGATGTTCATACTTGAGATGCCAAAGCTTGGAGGGGTCTTCAATCATGCTCCTAAGAGCTGATTGCTAGTGTACTGTTGTACATGCATGCTTGGGAGGTGCAATACTGACTTGAGAAGCGAAACATGTCTCTATTCTCAATGGGAACATCCAGTTCTTTGTCATTTGGACTGCTGCAAGTAATCTATTACTCCCATCCTTCTCATGAATGACACACTTATCATTTTCCATCAACACCTTGTATCCATTTTGAATGAGTTGTCGAACACTCATCAAGTTGTGCTTCATACCAGGGGCAAAATACACATTTTGTATTTCCTTCTTCTCACCTTTCTTGGTGCGGACCATAATAGATCCTTTGCCCACTATGGGAATGGTTCTATTATTTCCCATTCTAATTTTAGACTTAGAAGTCTTACAATGAAACAAAATAAAATTTCATTACCACTCATGTGGTTTTTACATCCGTTGTCTAGGTAACATACCTCAGGGCTTCCTTCTTCACCAATATTACACATGATGAAGGCAATGAGATTAATTGCATTTCCCATATTCACATCAGCCATATTAGCATTTTGCTTTGACTAATCACCCTATTTCTTCTAGCATTCACTTGCATAATGCCCATATTTATGATAGTAGTAGCATTCAACATTACTCTTATTGGAGTTTTAATTCTTCTTACCTGCTCTAGAGCTATTTTGAGAGGTGCTTGTTCCCTCTTGGTTGCTTGTTCTTCCTGAGATTTCTACACCAAAATTCCTTTGACCATTCCTTCCATGACCTCTATTTCTTGAGCCTCTACCAAAGCCATTTCTTCCTCTCCCCCTGCCTCTTGAGTTCTCTTGAGCTTTGAAAGACTGCTCTCGGGAAGTAGTAGTTGACCTGTTCATCTAGTGCTCATGGGTTTAAAGAGTTTCCATCAACTCATCCATGGTCAATGTGGTGAGGTCATTTGCTTCCTCTATGGTCATGAAAAGATTGTCATATTTTTGAGGTAAAATTCTCAATATCTTCTCTACAATTCTTTGCTCATCATATTCTTCTCCATTTGATTTGAGCTGATTTATCAAAGTGGAGACTCGTGAGCTAAACTCTGTAATAGGTTCATTGTCCCTCATCTAAAGGTTCTCAAACTCTCTTTTGATCATCTGTAGCTTCACTACTCTAACCTTATCAGTTCCCTTGAAGTTTGTCTCAAGGATATCCCATGCTTCCTTTTCATAATTTTCTGTTGCAATTTTGAGGAAAACTATCTCTATCATTGCTGGCTCAATCAAATTTAATGCCTTAGCATCTTTTCTCCTTGACTCTTTCAACTGAGTCTTTTGTGGATTTGTGAGAGCAACATACTGAGCTAGGTCTGTCACATCATTGAACCCATTTATTACAAACTCCCATAAATCATTTGCAACCATAATGGTTTTCATCTTCATTTCCCATGTATCATAATTATGTCTATTAAAGGACGGTGGTTGTTGCCATATCTTTCCTGCATCTCCTACCATGTCAAATATCCTAGAAAAATAAATGCCCTAACTCACTATGGATGTGAGGCCTCAAAGCTCTGATACCACGTGAAAAATAAATCACAACTCAAAAAATTTGCTCAGCAACAACTATTGTTGAGTGTCAGTTTGCTCAGCATGTAAAGCTGCCAAGTGGCAATTTTGCTCGGCACCAATAGATGCCAAGTGATAGGAGAAGGTGCCAAGCTAGGTCAACACAAGAAGATGCCAAGTGGACTCGGCACTTGAAGGGCAACTCGGAAAAAATGGATACTTGGTTAGCTTGGTCACCACTGTAGGGTGGAGCTCAGCAATAACTACAGAGAGAAAACTTCAAACAAAAGACAAGACCGAGTGACAGATTTACAACTTGGATATTTTCACCATTAAAACCAAAGAGCCAAAGCTTGAAGCATACAACAATAAACTTCTCAAATGCAACAAATAAGGAAGAGCAATGGATTTAAGTATGCCTACTTGCTTGCTATTCACTTTGATCAAAAACTATTACAAAATCTGGGAGCATTTGACTTCAACCAAAAAACCCTAAAATAACCCTAAAACTTCAAACTAGTGAAACTTCAAACTTCAAACTTTAAACTTGCAGCTCTAATGGCTGCATACAACAATGCCTAGAGAAATCACTACTTCATAGGAAAAATCCAATAAACTATGAATTTACAGAATGACTAGCAAAGAAACACATGCTATTGTAGGCATGAAACAAGCTTCCTTCTATCCTCTGCACGACTGGATCTGTTGATCACTTTCTTTCTTCTTCCTTCTCTACAACTTCTGATCTCTTCAATGCTCTCTCACTGGTCAAATGAATCATATCATTCCTTTTGTCTTACTAGCAAAACATTTTCCCTCTCATTTCCAAATTTGAAAACTCACCTACCCATATTAAATTTTGTGACTGTTGTGCAGGTCGTCAAGTGTGGTAGCTGGGTGTCTGGCTCCAGGGGAAAATGACCATATGCAATAAATATTCCAACAATGATCATGCTAAATTGGAAAAGGACTTAAATGGAGATATGAAAAGAGGGTTGTGTGAAAGCACACACCTTACAAAATCTGCAACTCTGTATTGTTAAGAGGTTTGTTGATTATCACTGTGCCAACCTTCAATTTGCAAATAGATTTGATTGTTGGAAACATAATCAATCAACCTAGTCTCTGTATCATCGATTTGCTAGGATAACAGGTCATCGCTGCAATGAATGGCCCAATAAGAATCTAGAAAATTAAAAATACTTACCTACATTATAGCATGTAAAAACATATGCAATTGTCTTTTACTAATAAGGTTGTAAGCATTGAGTTCTTTAACATTGCAAGTATTAGGATCTTTAAAATCTTTTGTATTGTCAACAATATGTTATATGTAATCTATGATGACTGAACTAACTACCTCTAATATTTGAAGAGAAGTATTCATGGGTACATGAATTTGATAGATTGAGTTCTCTCTTTGATTGAGTTGTCTCTTGTTTATTTGCAATATTGTAGATGTGTGATTTTTCTCTTAGGTTGGGGTTTTATTGAGGAGCTCTTTCTTTAAAAAAAAGTTAGTAGAAAGTCTTTTGGAAAGTTTAAGATTAGGACTTTCATAAATTTTATGATGTACTTCAGTTAAAAAATTTAAGCTCTTAAATTTAAGAATATAAATATGAATCAATTTTCTTGTATCTTTATATCTATTTTCAAATGCATTTCTAAGAGAGTTGTTGATTATCACATAGTGTCAATATTCAATTTGCAAATAGATCTCATTATCCTAACACAATCAATCAACCTAGGGGAAGAGACTCATTAAATAAGAGGGGGTCCAATAATAGAATACATGTACTAATAGTCCATCACACATGTACTAATAGTGGATCATTTTTAGTTTTTAAAACTTTTTTGGTTGATGATTGACCAATTTGTCTACCAATATTGGAACATTTTCTAAAGACTACTAGAGCATTTAACCACAAGTACTAGTGTTTTTTGAGTGAGCTACTATTGGTGCATGAATATAGTGGGTTCAAGGGTTTGGACCACTTTGTACAATACCCAAATATTGAAATCTTAACTTTAAGCTCTTTAGTCACCTACAGAAGTACACTGAAAAATCAAATTAGGTAAATAATTAGAGTTCTAGGGGTAACTAGGGTTTTTCTTCTAGTCTTTGTACCATAGAATTGCCAGGAAGAAAATAGGTCATGGCTGCAATAAATTTCTGTCTGTATAAGAGTATAGATCTTTAGTCACCTACAGAAGAAAAATCAAAATAGGAAATTTTTTTAGAGGTCTAGGGCTAACTAAGACTTTTACCCTAGAATCTGCATTATGGAATTTAAATAGGTCATGGCTACAATGAATGTTAAATAAGAGTGTAGCAAATTATAAATATCCACCTAACTTGTACCATGAAAATACGTATGCAATTGTCTTTTACTAATAGGGTTCAAAACATTTAAAATTGTAAGCATTAAGATCTTTAGAAAGTTTAGTTTTGTTAGCAATATACTATATGTAATCTATGATGACTAAGTTATCTACCTCTAATATTTAAAGAGAAGTATGAGCATTCATGGAAACTTGAATTTGACACACTGAGTTGCTTTTATTTTTTCAATATTTTGGATATATGATGCTTGAATTCTCTTCTTTTAAAATTTGAAAAAAATAAGATTAGAGGTTTCATGAATTTTTTATTCATTTCAGCTTAAAGCTCTTAAATTTAAGGATATAAAAATAAGTCAATTTTGGTGCAAATTATTTTGCTCTAATTTTTTCTTTTAAAATTTTGACGTAATTTCTAATCCCGCCCTTTTTTCACCACCTATTAAAAAAGGTTCCTACTTAGTCTAAAACAAATATATACATTTATCATGGGACATTTTTCTCCTTAGAAATAGAACTTAAGCGGCCCTTCACATGACCTATTTTATTTACTTTTATCTAAAGTAGAAGCTAATGGCTTGTTCATGGAAATTGAATTCTAATTTGGATATATTTCTATATGAAGGGTTTTCTTTAAGTTAATTTAATAATGGGACGTTGTATGCTTTTATTTCTATTGAAAAACCATACAATATAGTAAAATGAAATAAGTGAACATGGAAATCAAGGTCTATTAATTTGAAATCTCTATTTAAACAATGAGTTGGATTATGAACTTCATTGATAGTCTTTTAGAGTGTCTTGTGTTGCTGAAGAAAATAATGAAACATTTATTTTCTTATAAAGTAAGTAATGAATCATATATTCATTCTTATTGTATTCATTTTTGTTTATTTTGATTCTTATATTTTGAAATGCATATTGGAAAATGGAAAGAAAAAGATGTTTCATTGCATTGTTCATTTTTTGTCAAAGTTGAGGCTTTGGGTTTAGTGATCCCAATGGTTAGTGCTCAAACTCAGTGTGAGCCAAATAATCATTCAAACTAATGAAAATGACATATATTGAAAAAATATTTGGAAAAAATAGGTCTAAAAAACATATAAAAAATATTATTCAATTATAAATATGTGTTAAATATATATGAATTGGATTCCTATGAATTATGAATCCACAATGAAATGACAAAAACAAAATATATAAAAATAAAAAATATTTATAAAAAAAGAACCAAAATGATGTAAAGATAATAAATTTGCATGGTATGAAAAGAAATTATTTATATGAAATCCATAAATTCCAAACATCAGTAAAGCATTTAACAAAGCCACACAAGAAAATCATTGTTACATTTAACAAAGCTACACAAGAAAATCATCTTTACAAATAGATGATACTGAAGAATTATTGATTTGGATAAGTCCAAAAAAAAGTCAAATAAGAATAAAGGATTTAGAGGGTTTTCAGAATTGTTCGTTAATAATAAGAAGTTAACATTTTTTCATTGAAATAGCTTATTAGCTAAATACTTGATTATTTTGATAGTCATGTACAAATATAATGTTTATAAACAATTAAATCTAAATAAACATTAATATTTTATTTTATAGATAGAGTCTACAATACACAATTGTAATTTATTTTTAAAATAAAATATTATAATTATTGATATATTATAAATAAATTATAATATGAAAATAGTAATATTTTCATAATAATAATATAAAATAATGTTTCTTAAACAATTACTTAATATAAATAATATTATATTTCTAAAAATTTTGAATGAAAAAAATTATATTATAAGAAAATAAATATAAAAATATAAAAATCAAAATCAACTACTTACATTAAAAATTTATTAAACAGATATAAATCACATTAGTCTAATATAAATTAGTCTTTATTAGTTTTAAAATCTATGGGACCATTAAAAAAGTATTAAACAAATATGAATCACATTCAGTCTTGAAAATATTGGTTTTAAAATCCATGTAAAGTTAATAGTTTGATAAAGAAATTTAAAGAATGAATAATTTGAATAATAGTATTTAGCCTACTTGCAAGTACTAATAAAAATAACATGTCTGATTTGGAAAGAAATTCAAATGATTGATATTTAGCTTCTGTTAGATTGAAGATTCTTTTGTTGAAAATTGTTATTTTAATTTGACTAATGATTCATACTTATTTAGAGCCTTCGCGATGTTGCTTTGTTTGGGGAATGTATGTTTTTCGTCTATGTTTTCTTTTGATAATAGCCATGGAGAGTACATATATTGTGCTTTTTAACTTAAAATTGGATGAGTCCCTTAATCTGAACAATTGCTTATATACTTTAGGAATATGTGCATCAGGTAATTGTACCTTCAAATATCAATTGAATGTTGTCTAATAATTTAGAAGTACTGTAATTTAAAATTTGAGGTGGTGATAATTTGGAAAATCTTAATAGTATTAAATAATTTAGTTGCTTTCATAATTTATGTTAGAATTCATTTTTTTTTTAAAATAATATTTTTATAATCATTTGTAGAATACTTTATGGTTCTAAATAATCTAAAATAATATTTCAATTTACATATTTCCTATAAAAAGGTTGTAACTAAGCTTTTATATATACATGATTTGTGGGTAAATCTAGCTAGAATTTGAAAGGATTTTGTAAAAACAATGCAAGCTGACCATATAAGGAACAATCTATGCATTGTTTTGACCATGGCTAACCCTTATAAGTTATCCATCCCTTCTACATATATGTATACAAACAATAATTGTCTTGAAGTGAGCAATCCATGTGCATTTTGTTTGAGAGGTCTCACTCTCAACTGATTCAGTTTGGATTCCTAAGTGTTTATGGTCTTAGCTTTTGTTTGAAATCTTACATATACTTTTCCTAGTCTTGATGTATGTGAACTTGAACTTGAACTTTTTCAGTTGAATATGTCTTCATAAAGGTTGTGGAGTTCCCTTATCAATATGTAGCTAAACAAAATTATTACTCTACATAAAAGTTGCCCTGGGCAACTGTGTGATAATTGAAGCAACATTTAGACTTTGAATCATGGATTACATCTCCTGACAATTGAATAACATTAGATAGATATTATCTTTAATTCCAAAGCACTTATATTTGTTATAAACTTTGATTTTTTTTAGATAAATAAATAAGTAAAAAGTAGAGAGTAAATTATACTAAATATGAAAATAATAAAAAATAATAAAAAGGATAGGAGAGTTTAATTAAATGTTTTAATATAGCTCATTGGCTGATGGAATTAAAGTAATATTCTGTATAAATTGTTAAATGGTTGAATTGTGTATTTATTTCTTATCTTAACACATAATTTTTTTTTTATGCTAAAAATTGTATATTCATTTGGTCTCATGCTGTATCATAAAATCAACAAATCCATGCGTGATCAATTATACCTAATATGGACAAATAGAGTCAAAAAAAATTCAATGAACATCCACTAAAATAAGACAACCTTTCTATTTAGACTTTTATCATTTGTAAATGAAATCAAATCCTTTTTAGCATCAATTATTTTAATTTCACCTAATATGAAGTAGGGGAGAGGACCCAATAGTTGTGCAACTTAATGTTGCACTTCTAAAAATCCTAGGTGAAGATTTCAAATCAGTTTCAATTTTGTACAACAACTTACTTCGCAATTTCATTGCTTACAAATATGGTTTCAAAGCCACATCATCAAATACGGTCTCACATCAACATATTTTTTTTCCAAGGTGTTCAAATTAATGCAAAATAAAAGTGGCCAATGGTGGTGCAAGAGAGACACTCATACTTCAAATGTCATCACATTATTGGTTTTTTTAAAAATAAAAAATATACATTTTATTCAATTATAAGTAGTCATCATCAGTAATAACAACTTTGTAGTCACAATTATAAGTGCAATCTTGTGAAAAAAATTGAATATCAAATTAACAAATGTAGATATTAAATTAACATATTGTAATATTAAATTAAAAACTACTATGAAAACTATTAACATAGGATATCGAAAACCTCTAGAATCAAAACGAAGCATTTAATATATAGTGAAGTGGACTTTGTTAGAAAGATTAGGATAACTAAGAAGGGGGTGAATCAATTGTCCTCAATTCTAGATGTACAAATTCAACTTTAACAACTTTAAACAACTTATTCAAACTCACAAATTCACTTGGCCAATATAGTAATTCATCAATAATCTAACTTATCATATTATCACTTAGCTCTTTGTTTAGTATATGTTGAATAACATAAACATATGACAGTAAATAGTATGAAATGTGAAAACAACATTCACACAAGTATGACACAAGGATTTAATGTGGAAACCCAATTTAGGAAAAACCACCAAGTAACATGCTACCACTTTATACTCTTCTAAAGTGGGTTCGACTAAGAGCCAATCCTATTAAAGGTTACAAAACACACTATTAGGTGTGACCCTATCAAAGGATTTAATCACCCTATTAGGAGTGGCCTTGTTAGAGGTCTTTAGAACATCCTATTAGAATGCCACCTTGATTAAATAATTTACAATATGACTATTAGGTCAACTGTGATTAAAGGATTTTACCTTCACAATGGTTAGAAAGTAATAGCTAGCTTGATCTAATAAAATGTAACTCACTTTGCAAATTCAGATCTCCATTTGGCTCATTCTTGGTTCATTGACTAGACTTCATCACATTCTCCATCTCTAATCTCTAATATTCTTGGCTGCTCTTCAAGCAATCACTCTTTCACAAACTTCTAACTTTTCCTCTACAACTCTATTCTTCATAAGTTTGCTAGCCAAACATCTCTTATGTCTCCTTAAATAGATAGATTTAATCTTTTGTCAGCTAAACATAATGGTAGATCTTAGGGTTTGATCTGATTCATTGAATATGTCCATCATTTTGTCCTTCTTCTTCTCTTCAAACTTCTAGAAACTTCTCATTGGATCCTTTCTTTAGATCACTTAACAAACTTCATTCATGCATTAAATGTTGCAACTTATTAATTCTTATCTTTTACGCATTTTGACCAATCTGTAAATTCGACAGTGCCAGCCTCAAATCTTGATTCTTTCACAAACAGTCAAAATGTTGACCCTCAATCATCACTATGTTCTTCATCTCGATTATCACTAGGTAGCTTGGTCACTACTGATCTACCTTACTTGGCTTACACTAGCTTGCTCAACCTTCATTGCGATCAATCATTACTTCAATTTTCTCTCTATTTTACTTGGCCACTACCATCACTCAGCTAATACTATTTTGCTTGGCTATAAATTAAGTTCCTTAATCTTCTTCGTGGTAATTCTTAACTTCTTCATTGACTTAGTAACATGTCACTCAATCAAACTCATGCTTTACTCAACTCCTTGACTTCTATTAATCATCTCGTCTATGCTTCAACTCATCTTTCTTCTTCACTTAATGAAACATGATCAAACAACACTTTATCTTGTCAAATACTAACTAATCAAGTTCCTTTTGTAGTTCCATCATACTTCTCTTTACTCAACACGTTACTAGTTCATCTTTCTCTTTTCAAATCCTCTTTGTCAATCAACTGATATGTCACTCTACAATGTTAGAAAATGTCTTATCAGTAAGGTTTGACATGAAAAACAACATAAAAATTGTTCCAATTGTAGTTTCTAATAATCTCCCTCCTTGTATTTGATGGAAACACCTTTAGTTACCATGCAATGATAAAAAACTTCACTTGATTGTCACTATCAACTCCCTTTGTGTTTTGTATCAAATCTTCACTAATATCCTTAGTTTCATCCTAATTCTCATTAATGCAATCTCAGATATGCTCCATATGATTCTTTACACTTCTCTTTGTGATACCAACTATATTAGCTCCCTCTTTGACATATCTCCATGATGGTGAACATAGCTCCCTCATACATATTCAGATATTGGATGATAACTTAGCACATATATCCCTCTTTGACAACAATGCCAAAGATATAATCCTCTCTACACATATCCCTCTTTATCTTCTATACTGACTGATCTTTAAATTATTTCCCCCTCTTTCTTCTTTGTTTATCTTTGACAATATCACAATGTGTCTTCTTGTAGCTTCATGAACTCGTACTTTTGTCCTTTTCAAAGCTTAGGAAACTCCTAAAGTGTGACCTCTTGCATCAATCTATAAGATATTTTTATCATAACAATTGATGCAATGTTGCATCTCTTCTTAGTTTGCTTTAGATAGGGGAATAACCCCTAACTTATTAGATACACAAATGAACTATTAGTGCCTTGGTGAATTTATCAACTATATGTTCCTTAGTATTCACATATTCAGATCTCACTTCTTTTTCTTGCACTAACTCCCTTAAGTAATGATACTTAATTGCAATGTGTTTGGTCTTTGTGTGCATTATAGGGTTCTTGGATATGTTTATAGCACTTGTTTTATTACAATATATCACCACAGGTTTAGTAATCTCTTCCTTCATACCTTCCACCAATTACTTGATCCACACAATATTTGATAAATTTACCATTGCTACAACATTTTCAACTTCTGTTGTGGATTGAGAAATACTATTTTGCTTCTTACTTGTCCATGAAATCAATCTCTTGCCTAGAAAGAAAGTGCCTCCACTTGTACTTTTTTCTATTATCAATGTTTCCATCCCAATCAGCATTTGTGTACACTTTCAACTCAAACTTGTCATTCTTCTTATACCATAAACCATATTCTTATGTACCTTTTAGATATCTCAATATCCTTTTCATAGCCATCATGCAATTCTCCTTAGGATTAGTAGAAAATCTTGCAACAATTCCAACTACTAATGCAATCTCATGTCTTCTATGAACAAAATATTGTAATTTGTCAATCATTGACCTATACATCATCAGATTTACTTTAGCAAAATCATCATTCTTTGAAAGTTTATGTCTAGTAGCCACAGGTGTTCCAATTGGTCTTGAATCTTCCATTCTAAAGGTTTTTAGTATTTCCTCGATATACTTTGATTGTGTAATGTGTGTACCTCCTTTTATTTGATAGACTTGCAAATCAACAAAGAATTTTATCTCTCCAAACATCATTGACATCTCAAATTCTTTCTTCATCTAATTTGCAAATTATTTTCAAAATAAATCATCTCCTCCAAATATCATATCATCAAAAAAAAAATTAATCTAGAAATATCTTATTCTCATATTCACTTTTCAAATATAGATTTCTATTTTCATTAGTTATTGCAAAACCAATTTTCACCAAATATGTATGTAACCTTTGATAGCATGTTGTAGGAGCTTGTTTCAAACCATACAATACCTTGTGGAACTTATATGCCATATTCTTCTTGCTAGGGGCAACAAATCCTTCTGGTTGTTCACTGTAGACTTCTTCTTCCAAGATTTCATTCAAAAATGCAGATTTAACATCCATTTGATATAGTATGAAACCTTTTTAAGTAGCATATGCAAGTAATGTTCTTACTCCTTCCAACCTTGTGATTGGGAAAAAAATTTCTCCATAGTCAATTCCTTGTGCATATTGCTTACAAACCAATTTTTTTTTTGTTCTATGTGATTTCACCTTTCTCATTTAGCTTGTTTCTGAATACCTACTTGGTTTCAATCACATTCTTATCCTTTAGCCTTGGTACCAATGTCCATGTTTTATTCTTCTCAATTCGATCAATCTCCTCATTCGTTGCTCTAACCAATCTTCATTCTCCAATGCATCTTTAATTCTTCTTGTCTCAAACTCACTAATGCAAGGAGTTCAAAGAGTCATAACTTTTGACTCGAATCTGGGTTTTCTTGGATTTTTCTAGGTTTTTAAAAATATCTATAGTTGAGGTGGATTCTAACTTAGCTAGCTTTGATGGGGCCATTTTGACAATTCTTTTGAGAGCCAAAAATTCCATCTTGACCTCAAAATTTCACTTTTAAAATATCTTAGGTGTTTTTTTTATTTTTCTGCTTTGTAATAACTTCTAAATTTCTTTCTAAATTTTAGAGATTAGTTGGAAATTCACCTTTTTAGTTTAAATGGTAGATTTAGGAAACTTCAAATTTGCTTTTGGAAGTTTTTTAGAAGTTACCAAAAATGGCATGTTTTTCCTATTGTCAAAATCTGCCAAATTTGAAAATTTCCTATTTTTTGTAGTAGTTGTTATTTAATGGTGTTAGAGATCCATGTAGAGATAGTTTGGAGGAATGAAGAATTAAGAGTTTGAATCTGTATTGTGTTTTTTTATGAGTTTATTAATTTATCTGTGAGTTGAGAGTGCCTGCTACATCACACACATAGTATACATTTATCATTCTTCAACTTGCTTCTTGTCATAATTACTAAATATTTGTCTCCAATGATTTGATTTGGTGTATGTTGACTTCTTACATATTTTTCTAAAATGCGTTCACATCTTCTTTCTCCTTGTTGTTGTTCACTTAGTTTTGCTTGCTCATCTACTCCATGTGTTTCCTACTATGACTTGGCCTCTATAGCCTCATGCTCAGCAACTTGTTGACACTCAACAATGCTTTTCTGTTGTTGGTTGGAAGTGCTTGTCTGCTGATGCTTGACAATATCCTTCTGTTATTTGGGTAGGGTAAAAGCACAAACCCATGTCACCCTTTTATAAAGGAAAAGACTAACCAAAACATAACTATTCAACTTCAATGACATAAAACTAGTATTTTTATTTAGAATTTGAAAATGAAGTAAACTAATGAAACATGTATAAATGGACAAAGCTTAGGATTATTATTTTTACCAATTATTTAGAATAAGAATTGATATATTTTTCTAATTTTTAAGGATGATTTTTTTAGTTGCTGAAAAATGTTGAAAATGAGGGGTCTAGTTCCCACCACAAAACTATACGGAAATAAACATTTTCCCCTTTGATCTTAGATTATGTTATAGATGACATATATATTTATATCAATCAAAAATAAAAGTTGGTTTTTGACCTATATTTTCTCTTTTATAACAATTCAAATTTCAACTCACCCAAAATCAATAGTTTTCATCTCCCACCACATTTTTTAAAACAAATCTATTCTAACTAAAAGAAAATTTATACATTTTGGAAGAGAAATCTCTCCTCTAGAATGCCATATACTTTTTGATTTTTTAAAATAATATTTACTATTTCTTCTTTCTCAAAATCATCTTCTTGAATGTTAAAATATGTGCTTGTAATTTTTTTTAAATTATAGTATACTATATCTAAATAAAACACTATGAACTCTATATGAGAATATTCTTAACTTTGAGCTCTAGAAAATGGTGATTATTTTTTATTTAAAAATATCATTAAAATATTAAGAGTTATTGAAATCTCAAGTTTTTGAAATTATTTTATTTCTTTAGTAATTGGATACACACTATTATCAAACATGCATTTAATAGACAATTTCAATTGGAAAAGTGTGAGAACATATATAACTTAGATAGGATGAATTTATCTAGATCATATGTTTGAACAAAATTTATTTTGAGATAGAAATACTCAAATTTAGCCATTATGATAAGTCAACCTGTCTACTAATGCTCGACAGTCTCCTTATCTTATTCAAGTAAGGTACTAAGTTCTCTTTCATAGATGTACACAAAGTTTCTATAATCTTCAAGTGCCTTCTTGCATTCTTCTTCATTCTTTTCTACAAATTCATCAACTCTTGTTAGAATACTCTAGAATAACTAAGAGGGAGGTGAATCAGTTATCCAAGGTCCAAATGTATAAATAAAACTTTTCAGTACTGTAACTTATTCTTATGCATACATTGGTCATTCAATATCTTAAATATATGCATATTGATGTCCTATGTCAAAATAATTTTGTAAACATATAAACATGCAATACCACAAAATCAATCACACATTTTGATACAAGGATTTTACATGGAAATCCAATTTGGGAAAAACCACTAGTAACATGCTACCAATTTTCACTCTTCTAAAGTGAGCCCTATGAGGAGCCAACCATGTTAAAGGTTACAATGCACACTATTAAATGTGACTTGGTTAAAGGATGTCAATCACCCTGTTAGGAGTGAGCCTTGTTAAAGGAATTTAGAATATTCCATTAGATGTCACCTTGTTAAAGAATTTACTAATGACTGTTAGGTCAACCTTAGTCCAAAAGATTTATCTAGATTGATGCAATTGTTAGAGAGTAATAGCAAGACTTGATTTGATAATGAAACAACTCACTTGTAGATTACAAATCTCACATTCAGTCCTCCATTCTACTTGGCATTCATCCTCTTCATCTCTGATATCTTGTTCACCCTTCAAGCCTTCATCACCTTAAGCCTTCTTTCTTTGTATTCTAACTATAGACTCTTCTATTCAACCACCATATGAAGCAACACCCTAGACTTCTCGTCTTTCTTAGGTTCTCGCACATGACATATTTGTTCTGGCCTACTATCTCCTTAAATAAAGAATTTAAGTCTTTTTCCACTTAATCACAATTGTTCATTCTAGGGTTAGGTCAGATTCATTGAATCTACTTGCCTTTCCATTTTATTCCCTTTTTGAAATTTCCTCTACAATCCTCTTTAAAATTGCCTCAAAATGATTTATCTTGAATTTTGTGCCACCAGCTCATCATAGTAATCTTCCACATGCTTCACACAATTCAAGAAATCAACTTTGTCATCTCAAATTTGTTAAATCTTTGATATAACTTATTTTATTAGCACTTAGCAATAACACTATGTTTGCTCAGCAAATATTGTCTTCTGATGCTCGATCAATATTGGGTTACTCGACATCAACTATGTCTTTACTGGTGCTCAGAACATAGTAACTTTCTTCACTCAACACCAATTAGATTTCTCTTGCTTGGCTCATATTGAACTTACTGCTTGGCTTCAATTAATTTTTTGTTCCGCCTGTACTAACTTTTCTCGGCTTGCATTGTTTGCTTGGTCAAGCTTGGCAAACACATTTCTTTACTTAGTCTTCTTCTAGTCTTTTCTCTAGTATCCTTTCATTATAGCCTTAAGTAGATAAAAAATACATTATATCATCAATGTCTTGCTTCATCTTAGTGCTCCTTTTATACACCATATAATTCAACCTTTCTCTAGGTTCTCTTGTTATCCTTTCTTTTCAAATCCTCTTCATTAATCAAACAATTGATAGCATTTAGACCAAAGTAAGTAATTGTCTTACTAACTAGTAGGTTTGACATCAATGAAAAAATAATTATTGTTCAATGATAGGTTTCATTAATCTTCTTTACTTCAACAATCCCCTCTTTGGCATTGATGGAAAACCAATACCGACAACAATACCAAAAAGAAATGTTATACCTTGCATTAAAATCTCTCCCTCTATCAATATGTGTGTCTTCCTCTAATTTCTCTAATATCTCTTATATCTCGTTCAATATATTTTTATCAAACTCTCCCTCATGTATATTCTTCAAGTACAACTCTGTCTTTCTCCCTCTTTGACAAAAATGCCAAAGACTTATCATCTATACATGCAGATATAATCAATTCAAGTTCTCCCTCTATCACCTTGCATGTGACTATAAATCTTCTATTTCAGCTCCTTCTTTACTTTAGGCAGGTCCTAAAGTAAGATCTGCTGCATTAATTTATAAAATATGTCATTCAACTCAATTGATGCAGGGCACTACTCTTACTTCTTAAGTAAATTTGGATAGGGGTATCACCCCTATTTTACCTCTAAGATACTCATATTCATCCTTAGGTAAATCCTTTGTGAATATATTAGCTATATGTTCTTTTGTATTCACATATTCCATTCTCACTTCTTTGTCTTGAACCAATCCTCTCAAGTAATGATACTTTATTGCAAAGTGCTTTGTCTTTGTATGTATCATAGAGTTCTTTGATATGTTTATAGCACTTGTATTGTCACAATAGAGTACCAAAAATTCAATAATTTCCTCATTCATTCCTTTGACTAACTGTTTGATCCATACCACATTTATGCAATTCATTGTGGTAGCCACATATTGAGCTTTAGCAGTAGATTGTGATATACAATTTTGTTTCTTGCTGGTCCAGGTGACCAATCTTTTTCCTAAGAAAGATGCTCCACCACTTGTACTCTTTCTATCATCAATATTTCTACCCCAATCAACATCTATATAGGCTCTCAATTCAAACTTGTAATTTTTCTTGTAGTATAGACCATAGTCTTATGTTCTTTTCAAGTATGTCATAATCCTTTCAACATTCATTAAATGATTCTCCTTAGGATTTGAAGAAAACCTTGCAACAATCCTAATAGTTAATGCAATGTTAGGTATGTTATGAACTACATATTGTAATTTTCCAATCATAGACATGTACAATGTTTGATTTACTTTAGCAGAATCATCAGTTTTGGATTGTTAGTGTCCTATCACCATAGGAGTACTAATAGATTTTGAATCTTCCATACCAAAAGTTCTCAAGCTTTGCTTCACATACTTGGACTGAGTGATGTAAATACCATATTTTATCTTATATACTTGCAATCCAACAAAGAACTTTATCTCTCCAAACATAGACATCTCAAAATCTTCCTTCATTTTATGAACAAATGTCTTACACAATCCATTTTGTACTCCAAATATGATATGATCAACAAATATTTCAGCTAGTAAAATTCTTTTACCTCCTTTTGTCTTCAAGTATAGATTGTTGTTGTCATTAGCCTTCTCAAAACCAATCTTCACAAGATAGTTGTAAAGCCTTTCATACCATGCTCTAGGAGCTTGCTTTAAACCATATAAAGCTTTGTGTAATCTGCACACCATGTTCTTATTGTTTGTATCAACAAATCCTTCAGGTTGTTCTATGTAAACCTCCTCTTCTAGTATACTATTTAGAAATGTTGACTTAACATCCATTTGATAAACTCTAAATCCTTTGTATACAGAGTAAGCAAGAAAAGTTCTTACTCCTTCCAATCTTCGAACCAGGGAAAATGTCTCTCCATAGTCAATTCCTTCTTCTTGCACATATCCTTTACAAACTAATCTTTACTTATTCCTTGTGACTTTTCTTCTCATCCAGTTTGTTTCTGTATACCCACTAGGTTCCAATCACATTCTTGTTCTCAGGTCTAGGCACTAGTGTCCATGTTTTTTTCTTCTCAATATGATCAATTTCTTCTTTCATGGCTTGACTCTAGTCTTCATTCTCTAATGCATCCTTCACAGGCTTAGGTTCATGCATACTTAATAAACATGTGTCATTTTTCAACCTATTCCTTGTCATTGGTTTATCTTTTTTATCTCCAATAAATTATCTAGTAGGGTGATGTCTTCTAACATACTTTGACAACCTTGGTTCTGCTCTCATTTCTACATTAGGTCTTCAATGAAGTTCAATTTCAGATTCAAAGTTACTTCTCTATCAGGTAACTTGACATTCCTTTCATGTAAACTGATCTTAGTATTAGAATTTACCCTGACTTCTAATTGCAACTCAGCTCTTAAGTGCATCTTGGCTCCTGAATGCAACTCAACATCCATTATATGTGACTCAATAGTTACTAATTCTTGTTGATTAACGACTTAGTTTGCAAAATTATCAGCATAAGTAGACATGTCTTCATAGTAGTACATAAAGGTTTTGTAATTTTTAAGTTTCTTCTTTGGTTCATCTTCATGTACTTTTGTATATTCATCAAATTTTACATTTGCACTTTCCACAACTTTGTTTGTGTTAGTATTTAAACAATTATAAGCTTTACTTCTTATGGAATAGCCTAGGAATATACCTTCTTCACTTTTAGCATCAAGTTTACCATTTCTATTATCCTTAAGAATGTAACACTTGCTTCCAAAAATCTTAAAATATTTTACATTGGGTGAGTATCCATACCATAATTCAAAAGATGTGGAACTTGTACCTTTCGTGACTTGTAGATGGTTCAAGGTATATTAGATAGCTATATTGATAGCTTCTCTCTAGTATTTTAAAGCAAAATTTTTCTCCATCATTAGTGTTCTAGCACAATCCATTACATATTTGTTCCTTCTTTCAGCAATCCCATTTTGTGGAAGGGTCCTAGGTGCAGAAGATTATCTCTTGATTCCTCTACCATTATAGAAGTTTTTAAACTACTTTGATGTAAACTCTCCACCTCTGTCAAATCTCTGACATTTCAAGATTTTACCAATTTCCTTTTCAAGTCTTTCTAGATACCACTTAAACATTTGAAAAGCATCATATTTTTCTTTTAAGAACATTATTGTCATCATTCTTGAGTAATCATCAACAAATACGATAATGTACTTGTCACCTTTGTAGCTCTACACATCAATTGGTCCACATAAATTTGTATGAACTAATTCCAAAATTTCTTTTGAAGTATGATTCTTACTTTTAAAACTAGACTTTGTCATCTTGCCTAACTAACATTGTTTGCAAATCATATTATCAAGTTTCTTCAGTTTTGGCAAACCTCTAACTCTTTTCATCTTACTAATACTAACCAAATTATCAAATTTTACATGACATAACCTCTTGTTCCATACCCACACATCATAAAATTATACCACAAGAAAAGTAGCATTATCCATATCAAGATAAAATAGATTGCCTCTAGTCTGATCTCCACTTCCAATTAGTTTTCCATCAGTGCCATAGATCTTAGCCTTTCTGTTATCAAATTCAACTTTGCAACCTAAACTATTCAATTGTGACACACTCAACAAATTATAGTTAAGTCCTTCTACATAGTAAGCATTATCACACATGATATTATTTATCAATCTTATTAACCTTGTTCCTTTAATCAGATAGGGTTCATCATAATACTCAAGGGTAATGAACTTACTTTCATCTCGAGTCATGTGATTGAACATCCACTGTCAATGAGCCATCTATCACTTTTTTTGACATAAGATATGAATGCAAATTCCTCATCTTCATCAGAGTCATCCTTCATAGAAACATAGACAACTTCATTATCATGATCTTTAGATTCATCATTGGATTCTTCTTCAACAATATAACGAGCCTTCTTTCCCTTGTCCTTGTAGCTTTTGTTACTATTATCTTTTCTACCTTTGAATTTGTCTTCACTCTTGTTGTTTGACTTATCAGGGTATCTTACTACAATATGACCAACCTCATGACAATTAAAGCATATGATCGGTAACTTACCTTTTTATTTTCCTTTGCCTCTATGAAATTTCCTAGCCAACAATTCTTCTAGTTCTTCTATCTCTTCATCATCTATATCACTATCACTAGCAAAAGGTTTGACCTTTTCTTTTTCTTATCTTTAGCTTCTTTTAGTTTTAACTTAGCTTTGAAAGCAAATTCAACATTCTCAGATTTGAAACTATCAAAATTTGAAAGTTCAAAAGCAGTGAGTCTACCAACTAGTCCTTCAAGGGTCGGCTTACTACCAAGGGTACACCTCAGTTCTTGTATAGCAGAGACTCTAATAGCATAGATAGGAAGCAAGGTTCTCAATACTTTGTTAATCATAGTCTCATCTTCAATCTATCCATTAGATCCTCAAATTGCATTAACAATATCTTTGATCCTTGCACAATATTGGACTATAGTCTCACTATCTTGCAATCTCATTTCATCAAACTTTCCTCTTAGGCTTTCAACTTTGGCTCTCAACACATTCTTGTCTCCTCCATAGCTCTTCTATAGAGTATCCCACATCTTCTTAGCAGAATCACATCCTTTGATGTCATCAAACTCTGAGTAGCTTAAGGTAGATGCAATCTCCAACATTGCCTAATTTTGTTCCTTCTTCTATTTCAATTGTTCAGCAGTTGGGGCTCAAAGTGGATCAACATGCTCAATGGTGATAGTTGACTATGCATAATCTCCAAGACCTCCTAGATGTAGCTTCATCAAAATTTTCCATGCAAGAAAGTTTTCCTTGTTTAACTTGGGTACCTCCTTTCTATACATCTTGATATTTAGCTTTAAGTACCTTCAAACTTTTCTCTCAAGCACTTGGTGCTCTGATACCAATTATTGGAATATAATAGAATAAGTGAGAGGGAGGGTGAGTCAATTATCCAAGGTACAAATAAAAGTTTTCAGTACTACAACTTATTCTTATGCATGCATTGATCATTGAATATCTTAACATGTGCATATTGTTGTCCTATGTCAAAATAATTTTCCAAAAATGTAAACATGCAATACCACAAAATCAATCACACATTTTGACACATAGATTTTACGTGGAAATATAATTTGGGAAAAACCACCAGTAACATGCTACCAATTTTCTCTCTTTTGAAGTGATCCATGTGAGGAGCCAACCTTATTAAAGGTTACAATATACACTATTAAATGTGGCCTAGTTAAAGGATTTCAATCACCTTGTTAGAGGAATTTAGAACATTCCATTAGAATGTCACCCTGTTAAAGGATTTATTGATGAGTATTAGGTCAACCTTAGTCCAAAGGATTTATCTCAATTGATACAATTGTTAGAGAGTAACAATAGGACTTGATCTGATAATGAAACAACTCACTATAGATTATAGATCTCACATTCAGTCCTCCATTCTACTTGGAATTCATCCTCTTCATCTTTCACATCTTGTTCACCCTTCAAGCCTTCATCACCTTAAGCCTTCTTGCTTTGTATGCCAACTGTAGACTCTTTTATTCGGCCACCATATGAAGTAACACCTTAGACTTCTTGTCTTTCTTAGGACCTTGCCCATTAAATGTTTCTTCTAGCCTTCTATCTCCTTAAATAGATAATTTAAGTCTTTTTTCGCTTAACCACAATCATCCATTCTAGAGTTAGATCAAATTCATTGAATCTACCCATCTTTCCATTTTATTCCCTTCTAGAAAATTCCTCTACAATCCTCTTTGAATTTTCCTAAAAATAATTTATCTTCAATTTTGTGCCACCATATCTTCATAGTAATCTTCCACATGCTTCAGACAATTCAAGAAATCAACTTTGTCGACTCAAATTTGTTAAATCTTTAATCTAAGTTATTTTACTAGAATTTGGCAATAATACTTTGTTTTCTCGACAAAAACTGTCTTTTGATGCTCAGTCAACACAAGGTTGCTCAACATCCACTAAGTCTTTACTAGTGTTTGACACATACTAACTTTCTTTAGATGATACCAACTAGATTTCTCTTTCCCATCTCATATTGAACTTACTACTCGATTTCAACTAATTTTCTGTTCAGCCTACATTAACTTTGCTTGGCTTGCACTATTTTCTTGGTTAGGCTTAGCATACACATTTCTTTACTTAGCTTTCTTCTAGTATTTGCTCAAGTATCCTTTCATTATAGCCTTAAGTAGACAAAAAATACACTATATCATCAATGTCTTGCTTGGTCTTAGTGCTCCTTTTATGCGCCATATAACTCAACCTTTCTCTGGGTTCTCTTGTTATGCTTTCTTTTCAAATCCTCTTTATCAATCAATCAATTGATAGAATTCAGACCAAAGTAAGTAATTATCTTACCAACAAGTAATAGGTTTGATATTAGTGAAAAAATAATGATTGTTCCATAATAGGTTTCATCAATATTTTTCACTTCAACAATCTCCTTTCAACAACTCTAAGATTTGCACTTTCCACAACTTTGTTAGTGTTAGTATTCAAACACTTGTATGTATTTCTTTTAGTGGAATATCCTAAGAATATACCTTCATGTTTTATTTAAGGATTCCAGTACTACCATTGATGTGAATGGATGCATGTCAGAACCTATTGTGCTAGAAAGGTCAATTAGGAAAGGCTACTCGAATGTCCCTTTGTTGTTTGTCATTGCAGTGGATGCCTTGTTTTACATTCTAAGGGGAAAGGAGTTGGGTCCACCACTACAAGGTATTTCCTTGCCTAATGAGGAGGTGTTGCTTAATGCTTAGTTTGCAGATGATACTTCTTTGTTCTTAGGGCTTTCAGAGGATAATTTTGAGAATGCTTATAAAAGGATTAAAAAAAATTTAATGGCTTTTGGGTCCAAGATTTCACCTTCAAAGTCTAATGTGTTGGGTTGGTCTATTGATTCTCTAGATTGGCTAGTCAGTAAGGGTTGGCACTAGTCTAGTCCTAATCAAATTGTTAGATATTTGGGTATCCCCTTCTTAGTTGATCCAAATCTCAACAAGATGTGGGATTGGGTCTATGAAAAAATTAATAAAAAGCACTTGAAATGGAAGACCCATTCCTTGTCTTTTGCTGGTACATTGCAAGTTGTGCATAAAGTTCTTTCCTCTTATCATATATTTTATGCTTCGGCCTAGATGTTTCTTAACTTTCATGTGAATATGTTAGAAAGAATACTACGAGATTTTCTTTGATCAGATGAAAAAGGGAGTAAGAAGAGACACTGTGTTAAGTGGGAATGGTGTTTTCAAGTAAGAAGTTAGGGAGGTTTGGGGTTGAAGGATCTTAAAGCCCAAGGTAGGGCTCTAGCATCCAAATGGGTGTTAAAAGCACTATGGGGAGATGAGCCATGGAAAATTCTTATTAGAAATAACCTTTTGAAATCAGTCATTATAAAAGGCAAGAATTGGAAGGATATTCCAGTGATTGATATTGTTTTAGGGGAGTTTAAGATGAGATTATTTAGGTAAAAAAAAATCATACTTTTTGGAAGGCTTGGATCCAGGTGAGGAAGTTTATACAAGAAAGAGAAGTAGCATGAGGACCTCCTTATTTCCTTATGAAGGATAGATCTATTTGGTGGGGATTTTCATATAATAATAAAGCTTTCAACCTTACTCAGAGTTATTTTGCCAACTTGAAGAGGATTTCATTGATTGAAGATATCTTGATGGGTGGGAGGTTAGGGGTGTGGGAGGAGTTAAAAAGCAGATTTAATATTCTTGATTCTTAGAAAAAGACTTACACTTTGATTAAGAAAGCAATCAAGTTTAATAGAATTTGTGATATTATTGATTCAAAGGTCTTTCTTGAAACAACTAAATGGGTTGATGGTGTTCTATTGAAAAATACTACTACTAAAGGGTTGTATCTTTGCATGAAGAATGATTCTTCTCTTATTGCTAGAGTGATCTAGTACTGGTGGAAAATTAATCCATTCTCTGATTGGTCTTTATTTTTTTCTTATGTTTGGAAAGGTAAAGCTGAGCCTAAAGAGATTTGTTTTAAATTGTTGCTTTTGTTAAAAAAAAGTTAGCCATTGGTCAAATTCTTTCTTCTATTGGTTTATCCCTTGTGTCTTGTAGTTTGTGTAATGTGACTGAATCTTTTGAACGTTTTTTTTTTAGTGTGTTTATGCCCATAAGTTGTGGTCTATTTTTCTTGGTTCCTTTAGTATATGAAATTTCGAAGGTATTATCTCCTGGAGTGAAATTCTTGCTGGTTATGTAGAGAAATTTGATTCTAAACTTAACACTTTTTGGTTTGCTCTTTCTACTGAGATTTTATGGACTCTTTGGAAAGATAGGAACAAAGAAATATTTTAGGAGGAGAGAAGGGTACTTACTGAGTTTAATTTTAAACTCACCCATTTTCACATTATGTCTCTGGTTGCTTTGGTGCTACGTATCTCTAGGAGTGATTTCATGTTACTTATGCGAGAAGGTAGCTTGCTGATCAATAAGGATAATGTACATTCAAAAAACTATATTATTGAGTATTAGAGTTTGTTAGCTCCTTTAGAGGTAGCAAATTTGAACAATGTAAGTAATGTGTTGCAAGGTTACTGTTCAACTAGTTAGGAGGAGGCAATTGCTGATGTGATTCAAAATATTAATGAAGTTCCAGGGGCTCAACTCGATCTTGATAGCCAGAATGATGGCTAGAGCTAGCTTGTTCCTTTAGTTTGATTTTTGTTATAATAAATATTAATAAAGCTATAATCAGTGAATGTAAATGTAAAAGCTGATAGTACTCTAATCCTTTAGGTTTGTTATCACCCCCAAAAAAAATTGTAACTGCATATGTATTTGGGGGTGTGATCTGCTATTTTATCTCAGACTCCAGGATATACTTGTAAATGTTTAAGGTATCTTAATAGAAAAAAAAAGAATATACCTTCATCAATATTTGCATCAAGTTTTCTTTTCCTTGAATCTTTCAATATATAACACTTGCTTCCAAAAAATTTTAAATATTTGACATTAGGTGCATACCCATACCATAGTTCAAAAGGGATTTTGTTTGTACCTTTCTTGACTTGAACTTGGTTAAGTGTATAAATAGTAGTACTTACAAATTCTCTCCAATACTTTTGTGAATTATTCTTTTCCATCATTAGTGTTCTTACACATTCCATGATTGATCTGTTTCTTCTTTGAGCTATCCCATTTTGTGGTGGAGTCCTTGGTGTGGATATATGTCTTTTATTCCTTTTTCATTGGAAAATATATTGAGCTCCTCATTTATGGATTCACCTCCTCTATATGATCTCAAACATTTTATAATTTTATCTATTTCATTTTCAAATCTATCCAAATGCCACTTAAACATTTGAAAAGTGTCATATTTTTCTTTGAGAAACATCATAGTCATCATTCTGGAGAAATCATCAACAAATAGAATAAAGTACATGTCACCATAATAACTTCATACTCCAATAAGACCACATAAATAGGTATGAACCAACTCCAAAATATCATCAAAAGAATAGGTCTTGCTCTTGAAACTAGACTTTGTCATTTTTCTCATTTGACATTGTTTGCACATCATTTTATCTGATTTTCTCAATCTTGGTAATCCTCTTACCATTTCCATCTTACTAATGCTTACCAAATTATCAAAGTTTACATGACACAACCTCTAATGCCATAACCAAACATCTTAAAATTATGCAAATAAACATGTATTTTCATATAGGTCTAGATAGAATAAGTTACCTCTTGTTTTCTCTCTACTCACAATCACTTCACCAATAGCATCATAGATTTTTGCCTTCTTCTTTTTAAGTTTAACTCAATAACCTAAACTATTCAGCTCTACCACACTGAACATATTATATTTCAATTCATCAACCCAATATGCATTCTCACATTTGATCTTGTGATTAAATATAATAGATCCTTTACCCTTCACATAACATGGTGCATCATTTCAAAACTTAACACAATTCCATTGCAGTGTTCTATATTTTCAATCCTACTTGTATCACCTTTCATGTGATGGGAGAAACCATTGTCAATTATTCATCTATCATTCTTACTCACATGTGAAATAAGAGTAATTTTCTCAAATTTTTTAGCTTCATCATATTCATCTTTCATTGCAACATAAACAACTTCTTCATCACATTCATCAGAATCACTATTAGAACCATCTTCTTCAGCAATCTAACAAGATTTCTTACATTTTCCCTTGTAGTCTCTATTACCTCAGTTGTCTTTGTTGTCTCTCCTTCCTCATTATTTTTTGTCTTTCCTTTCCTCCTTTTCATTTCTATTAGGGAACCTTGCAGCAATATGACCAACTTTGTGACATGTAAAATAGATTATACGAATAATATTTTTATTTATCTTTTCCTCCTCCTTGCCAATAATGCTTCTAGATCATCAAGGTCATAATATGATTCACTATCATTATTCACAGGCTTACTTTTTGAACTTTTCTTCTTTTAGAGATCTGTCAAGGGTTAGTTGTGACTTGAAAGCACATTCAACACTAGAAGGTGTATAATTATCATAATTTGACAATTCAAATGCAATGATTCTACCATGTGGACTATCCAAGGTCAGATTATTACTTTTTGTACATCTCAATTCTTGTATTACAAATACTCTAATGGCATATATAATAAGTAAAGTTCCTAATACCTTGCTTATCAGAGTTCTTCAGATATGTTTGCTCCAAAACCTCTAATTATATTCGCAACCTCTTTGATTTGACTCTAATTTTCCCTTCTATCATTCTCATGTCCTCAAACTTGCCTCTCAAACTTTCAGCTTTAGCCCTTAACACATTTTTGTCTCCTCTGTGATTTTGTGCCAACTTATCCCACATTTTCTTTGCAGTAGTGCAATCCTTCACATCATCAAATTCATCATAACTTAGGCAAGATTTCAAATCTATCATCATTTGACTATAGTCATGCTTCTCTTCGATTTTCTTAATTGTCATGGGTTTAGGAATTTTTATGTATTCATTTCCCAAGTAGTATAGTGCATAATATCCAACTCTAGATAAATACAATTTGCATGTCAAAAATTTCTCTTTGTCTAGCTTGGGTACTTCTCTCTTGTACATCTTGATCTTTTAGCTTAAGTCTCTTCAAACTTTCCTTGCAAGCACCAAAAGCTTTGATATCAATTGTTAGAATGATTAGAATAACTAAGAGGGGGGTGAATCAATTATCCTCAGGTCCAAATGTACAAATTCAACTTTTAACAACTTCAAACAATTTATTCAAACTCACAAATCTACTCAGTCAATATAAAGATTCATCAGTGATCCAACTTATCACACTATCACTTCACTCTATGTTTAGTATATGTCAAATAAAAGAAATATATAATAGTAAATAAATGAAATATGAAAACAACATTCACTCAAGTATGACACTAGGATTTAACATGGAAACCCAATTTGAGAAAAACCACCAAGTAACATGCTACCACTTTTCATTCTTCTAAAGTGACCTCAGTTAAGAGCCAACCTTGTTAAAGGTTACAAAACACACTATTAGGTGTGACCCTACTAAAATATTTAATCACCCTAATAGGAGTGGCCTTGTTAGATGTTTTTAGAACATCCCATTAGAGTGTCACCTTGATTAAAGGATCTATAATATGATTGTTAGGTTAACCTTGATTAAAGTATTTTACTACCACAATGCTAAGAAAGTAACAACTAAGTTGATCTGATAAAATACAACTCACTTTGCACATTCAGATCTTCATATGACTCGTTCCCAATTCATTGACTGGACTTCATCACATTCTCCATCTCTAATCTTTAATTTTTTATCTCTGATTATCTGGGCAATTCTTCAAGCGATCACTCTTTCACTAAACTCTAACTTTTCCTCTACAACTATGTTCTTCTCAAATTTTTCATCCAACTAAAATTGTAAAACATCTCTTATGTCTCCTTAAATAGATAGGCTTAATCATTTTCTACTTAAACATAATTTTAGATCTTAGGGTTTTATCAGATTCATTGAATCTACCCATCAATTTATCCTTCTTCTTCTTCTCTTGAAACTTCTAGACACTTCTAATTGAATCCTCACTTTAGATCACTTAACAAACTCAATTCATACATTAAATTCTCTAACTCATCAATCCTAATCTTTTATGTGTTTTGACCAATCCATAAATTCAATTGCATGAGCCTTAAATCTTGATTCTTTCACAAACTATCAAAATATTAACACTCAATCACCACTATGTTCTTCAACATAGTCATCACTAGGTAGATTGATCACTACTAATTTGTCTCTCTCGACTTACACTGGCTCACTTGGCCTTCACTGTGATTGGTCATTACTTAAGTTTTCTCTCCATTTTGCTCGGCCATTACCATTACTCGACTTAAACTATTTTTCTTGGCTATAACTTAAGTTCCTTAATCTTTTTCTTGGTAATGCTTAACTTATTCATTGACCTAGTAACCTGTCACTAGGTCAAACTCATGTTTTACTCAACTTCTTGACTTCTATCAATCATCTCTTCTACACTTTAACTCATCTTTTTTCTTCACTTAATACAATGATCAAACACATCTTTTCAAATACTAACTGATGAAGTGCCCTTTTTAGTTCCATCATACTTACTCCTCTTTACTCAACACTTAAGTAGTTCATCTTTCTCTTTTCAAATCCTCTTCATCAACCAATTGATATGTCACTCTACATTGTTAGAAACTGTCTTACTAGTAAAATTTGATATCAATGACAACATAACAATTATTCCAACTATAGTACAACAAGTAACGGATTTATCATTTATCCTTTATACATGATGCAAAGGAAGATCCACCATTTACTATAAACACTAAAAGTAATCATCTTATGATTCATATCTAAAGCTTTAATAAATGAGTAAATCTTAAACATCCCCATCTCAAAATCAACTTAATTTTCAAGATCCAAATAAGTGTTACTTAGAACTCCAAAAAAAATGGGTTGAGAAATAGAAATTTTTTTCTAAAATTGCAAAAAATTGAAATATGCCAACACATGAGATTTTGGAGGTGAACACAAAATTAGAAAAAAATTAATTGGGCCATGTTAGAAAACTCCACATGCATAATGTATGAATCACATGGGCTATTCATGGTATCTATCTATGCCAGTTGTGACAATGCTTAATATTGGATAATGACTTGCCCCAAAACTTTATCCAAACTTGCTTTTAAAGGTTGGAAAGGTTTCTAAGGAACACCACTATTTTTTGAAGCTTGGAACAAGTGGGATAATATTGGAGGGTTATAAATATATTGCCACAATTCCAACTGTTTGCATTTGCATCTACACCGATGATCTTTTTCTTTGATGCAGATGCAGATGTAGATGCTAATAGATTATATTGTGGCCATCTCATCTTTATTTTTATTTTGAGCCCTTTAGCTTCCTAACATTTTATTACCCTTTTATTCTTCTAACATTTTCAATGTTTTTTGCAGTTGGTTCTTTGTGTAAGTTCATCTTGTTTTGGATGCATCCTCTAGCTTAAAGCGTATAGAAACCCACAACTTTTACTTGGTAGATAAGTAGTATGAAGAATGATATTTTCCTAAAATAGAAAAATATGTTAGAAATCTTAAATTTTTAATAGTTCATAACATGATAGTTCATAAATTTCTAGGTCCATTTAAAACAGAGAAAAAATGGGAGTTAAAAGAGTGGAAGGACTAATTCATTTTGAAGTTTCTATAAAATAAACTTTTAAAGACTGTGAAATTTATTCAACTTACAAACTTCTATCAAAGATTTAACTATAGAAATGTACAACTTGTTGTTTCTCATAACATCATTGTTGAATTCATTGCTTCATTTGATTAATCTCTTGTATTTTTATACCTTATTTCTTACTTTCACCATTTGTTTTGTTTGATTTTCTTAACTTTGACCAATGATTTGGATATTTTTTTTTAATCTCATCTACCACTTAATAGAGCTAATGGTTTTGTAGAGGTACTTGCACTTTGTGAAAATCATCTAATGCATTACCAACACTAACATGTTTTGGCCATTTTTAGTAGTTTTCATCCTTAAGATGCCATTATTGAAGGCACACATCCTCATTCTATGCATATGGATATCTAAGTTAGGACTTTTAACCAAAGTAGTTCATCTTTGCTATTGTGCTTTCATTGGTTTTTGCATATTATTTGATCTTTATCGTTGGTGTGTGATTAAACTATTTTAGGTTGAGTTGGCTTAATATTTTTAATTTCACCTAGGTTACTATGGAGATCAGATTTCTACCTAAGAGAAGTGGGTAGTGATGTTACTAATATTGTTGATAAAAAGAGTATTTTTTGAAATAAGTTAAATTTTGATATTATTTTTATGATTCAGTTGTACAATTTTTGAGTCACAATAACTCATCTCTTAATAATGAACAGAACACATAGCATTCACTACATCTAGGTGATGCTCACAGGGGTGAGGCATCTAGCCTTCTTGAGAGGTCACCCATTCCATAATCATTCTTAACTATGGAGTTTCCTCTAAGGTTAGATCAACTTAGCTTGTAACCACTAGCAAGCTAGGTGATGCTCAATAACTTCCCAAGAGGTCACCCATAGAGTCAAAAATTGGAGGAAACTTCACTATTAAGTATGCTTGTGTTAGAGCTATATTCCTAAGAAAGCTCCATGTGTCAGCCCTTTGAACATCATCTAGATGCAATGAGTGTGAACCACTACTTGTGAAATATGAATCAATGAATTTGACAAGAAACTATACAATTGAATCTTAATAGCAATATTACAATAATATTATTGTTCAAAACAAATATCTTAAACCATCACTTCATATGACAGTGAATTTATAAGCATGGCTACTGCCAAAATTGGATAGACCAAAATGCTATGTAGCTTATGTACTTCTTTGCATCATCTATTCCTTGACAATTAAGAATTATTAGAATTATCAATTAAAATTATATGACCTGGTTTATATAGATTCCATTGACTATTTTGCTACAACACAGATAAGTATTTTTTCTTAGGATTAACCACGAATAGAAATAATGATTACATGAAAATATAACCAATATCATAAAATAATAAATCACGCAAAAGAGAACACAAGACACAAGAATTTAGTGTGGTTCACCCAATCCCTAGGCTACATCCACCAAAAACAAGTCTAATATTATTATTATCTAGTGATTACAATTCACAATCCCTTACAACTCAATACTGCCACAAGAAGCTACAATCTCATCATATATTATGAAGTCCCTAACCCTGATCCATTTTATATAAGATTTTGTCACTTACAAAATTAGGGCTAGAATAAGTCTTCCAATATAAAAATAGCAGTTGAGGCCTTTTATAATACTAGTCATTTTTGGCTTTGGGGGTGCTACCCCTAAAACCCCTTAGAAATAATTTGGGGGGAAACTGTATGGAATAAACCTTTGAGCCTGATTATACTCCACATCAGAATTATTTGACACTTAGAGGCTAATCAAACTCCACAACAATAACCTCCCACTTGGAGACTAATCATAGCACTGCTAAACCTATAGCTCCCACTAGAATATCAAACCAACTTGGACTCTATTATTTTATTTTGTTCAGTCTAGAAGACCAACTGAAGCTAAAGGGGAGTTAAACTTCTCCCTTGTGACTGCCTTGGTAAACATATGTATTGGATTATTATCTATATGTATCTTCTCTAGCTTTAACTAACCATCATTCAAAATTGACCGAATGAAATGTTACTACAACTATATGTGTTTTGTCTTTGAATATAGAACAAAATTCTTCGCAAGATGAATGGAACTCAAGTTATTTGTGAAAAAATAATTATCCCTTTATGGGTGTTCCAATTCTTCCATGAATAACTAGAGCCATATCATCTCCTTGGTTGCCTTTGTAGCAACAACATACTCTTCCTTTGTAGTGGATAAAGCATTCACCTTCTATAATTGAGAAACCCAGCTCACTACTGCCCCAACAATAGTAAATACAAAACCTTTAGTACTCTACCTAGTATCAATATCTCTTATCAAATCTAAGTCAACATATCCCTATAAATTAGTAGTAGAGCCCCCAAAATATAAACACTTACTAGATTTTCCTCTTAAATATCTGAAAATCCATTTGACTACATTTCAATACTCAATTCTAGGATGACTCATAAACCTGCTAAAAACTCCCATTGCATGGGCAATATCTGTCCTATTACATACCATGGCATACATAAAAATTCCTACAGCTAAAGCATAGGGTACCTTGGACATTTTTTCCTCCTCTTCCAATATCTTTAGACAAATCTCCTTAGTCAATTTTAAATGTCTAGGTAAAGGTGTTATGACAACTTTATCATTCTCCATAGAGAAATGTTGGAACACCTCTACAATATAATCAGCTTGAGATTAAGTCAATTTTTTATTTTTCCTATCTCTACAAATCTTCATACCAAGGATTTTTTTTTGTTTCCCCCAAATTCTTCATAGAAAATGAATGTGCTAACTACCATTTCAACCCTTAATGTGATCCATGTTAGACCTAGTTACAAGCATATCATCAACATATAAACATAAACTAATGTAGCTATGATAATCTAACCTCTTAAAATAAACATAATGGTCAGAATGACATAGAGTGTAACCATATATGCTCATGCATAAAACTATCAAATTTAAGATACCATTGTTGAGGTGCTTACTTCAAGCCATACAAACTTTTCTTCAAGTTGCACACTAATTTCTCCTTACCCTTGACCTCAAATCCCTATGGTTGTGCCATTTATATCTCTTCATCCAAATCATGATGAAGAAAGGTTGTTTTAACATCAAGCTACTCCAAATACAAATCTTCAATAGCCACAATACTTAAAATAGTACGAATAGAAGTCATTTTAACAATAGGAAAAAATATCTCATCAAAATCAATCCCCTTTTTTTGTGCAAGTACTTTTACAACTAACCTGGCTTTAAATCTTTTCTTACCTCCATCCTCTTCTTTCAACATGTAAACCCATTTATTCTATAAAGCCCTTTTACAAGGTAGGCAACTTGCATAAATCCCATGTTTGATTTTTCAGCAAGGATTCCATTTCTTTTTTCATTACAAACTTCCACTGAATCTTAGTATCTACCTACATAGCTTCATCATAACATTCTGGTTCACCACTATCAATTAGTAAAATAGAGTACAAAGAGGTAGATAATCTTTCTAGAGGTCTACTTAGCCTTGTTGACCATCTAATATTCACTGGGGTATGTGGTATTTGTTTTTGTGGTTTTTGTAGAGCATGGGGGACTGCTAGAACACCTTCCTTTTGGGTATCATCCAACACTACATAATCATTTTCTTTCTTCTCATGTTGTTGTAATAGATCATTGTACACCACTTCTCATTGAATATCACATCCCTACTTCTTACAAGTTTATGATTTTCAAAATCCCAAAGCCTATAATCAAATTCATCAATTTCATATCCAACAAATATACATTTCTTTGACTAAGCTTCTAGCTTGGTTCTATTTTCAGAATCTTTATGTGCAAATGCTTCAAAGCCGAAGGTTTTGAGAAAAGAATAACTTATCTTCTTAAAAATGCATGCTTCCTCTAGAATTCCACAACCCCAAGGAGTAGAGGGACCTCTATTAATCAAATATATAACATTATTTACAGCCTCCACCGACATGTTTAAGGGCAGCCCAACATGCAATCTCATGCTCCTTGCACGCCCTATTATTGTCTCATTCATGCATTCAACCACTCCATTTTCCTATGGAGTCCTTGGAATAGTTTTTTGTCTATGAATACCATTAGTGGAGAAATCATCTTCAAATTCATAACTACAATAGTCACCACCATTATTGGATCTGAGACATTCTAATCTTTTACTAGTCTCATTTTCAACCAAGCATTTCCATTTTCTAAAAGTTTGAAATACATTGAATTTTTGGCTAAGAAAGTAAACTTGTACTTTTCTAGTTGCATCATCAATGAATGTAACATAATAATAAGAGCCACCATGGGAAGATACCTAAACTGATCCCCATACATCTGTATGTACAAGCTCTAATTTCTTATTTTTCTTTTCCTTCCCACTCTTCACAAAACTCTCTCTTTTGGTTTCTATACACACAAAAAAATTTCATAGAAATCCATATTAACACATTTTAGAAATGGTAAAACTTTCTTTGAATGAATTAATTACATAGCTTTCTCACTCATGTGCCCAACTGTGTTGTTCCATAGCATTGTATCAGAATCTACAACAACTATTTGTTCTCCTTGCTCAACTGCAGCAATTGTTCCTGAACATTCATTTTTCTTTGTAACAATTAAAGTAGAAGGAACAATATGACATATACAAAAATATAAGGTTCCTACTTTCACACCTTTTTCTACTACAAGGGAACCTTTTGAAACCTTCTAATTTTTTTCATTAAAAGTAACTACACAACCCTCATCACCTAGTTGCCCTTCTGAAATTAAATTCCTACTCAACCTTGGAACATGTCTTGCCTCTTGCAGTAGCCAATGATTTCCATTCTACAACTTAATCTTAGTTTTTTCCTTTCCAACAATCTGATACAGTTCATTATCCCTCAAATAGACAAGCAAACTCCCTTGGACATAATCTAGAAATAACCTCTACGCAAAGTAGCATGAAATGAAGCCCCTGAATCTAAAACCCATGAATTATCAAAACTTTATAAAGAAAGAAAGAAATCATTCTCTTTGGATTTTTTACTTACCACATTAGCCTCTTTTTTCCTTCCTAGTTTATCTCCTTCATTTTTATTTTGAGTCATGTAATCTTTCTTCTTATATCCTAGTTTCCCACAGTACCAACAATCTCTTGGTCCTATAGATTGAGACATCTTCCCCTTTGATTTTCCTCTTGATTTATCATGATTTCCAAAATTACCAAAAAGAAAATAATTCCTTGTATTGAAATCTCTCCCTCTATCAACAACTTTCATCTTTTGAATAGGTTACAAAAATTATGTTCTGATCAACAACCAATCAACCAACTCATCCTTATGACTCCCTCTTGATCACTTATTATATCTCCCTTGACATTATCTCCCTCTTACTAGGTAGATGTAATAACAAGGTACTTCTTTCTCTCTTTGAGTATATATTCCACATGTCTTTTATCACCTTCAGCAGAATGAGGAGGATCAAGATTTCTCCCTCTTCTCCCTTAGCAATATCTCCCTTTGGTAAACTTTCTCCCTCTTTCACAAAAATGCCAAAGACTTGTCATCTTTGCTATGTAGATATGAACATAATTCTTAGTTTCTCCCTTGGTCACCTAGCTTGTGATTGATTTTTAGTTTTAGCTCTTTGATTACTCTAGGTAGCTCCTAAACATAAGGTCTATTGCATCAATATGTAACATATGTCAATCGATATTGTTTGATGCAAGGCACTGCTCATGCTTCTTAGATAGATTTTTATAGGGGTATCACCCCTAGTTTACCTCTTAGATACTCATGAGCATCCTTAGGTAATGCTTTGGTGAAGATATTAGCTATTTTCTCTTTTATGTTAACATGTTCCATCTTCACCTCTTTATCTTGAACTAATTCTCTCAAGTAATGATGGTTGATTGCAATTTGCTTAGTCTCTGTATGCATCACAAGATTATTTGATATATTTATAGCACTTGTATTATCACAATAAAGTATCATAGGTTCAGTGATTTCCTCCTTCATACCTTTGAGTAGTTGTTTGATCCATACAATGTTTGTACAATTCACTGCAGCAACAACATACTTGGCTTCAGTAGTAGATTGAGAGGTACAATTTTATTTCTTGCTAGTCCATGTGTTGCTGTAAATATGTATTTACTATTTACACTTTACTTAAGTTTACTTAGGTTAATACATTAGCATATTAGTTGTCATGTAGACACCTAGGAGTTTGCATATTCATATGAGTTGTCATGTTGACAAAACAATACTTTGCACTCCAATTGAGCACATGTTGTCTACTACATCTCTTTATGAGATACACCTTTGCATTCTTATCCTCTCATTATTGCACGTACATTTATGCACAATGGGGGATAATTCACTCTTGGTGGACATGTATTTAGTTATTATGCTTATCTCTTTGTTGACTCCTAGCCATATTAGTTGCCTTTATATACAAGGCAATTATATAATGTATTCATCCAATTATCTAATATCCAATTATTTGATATCCAAACATCTAATATCCCTTATCATTTGATCATAATTTGTCTCTCTTGTGCCATCTATTAAGCTTCTTGATCTTGGCATTGAATTATTGCCTTAGGAAAATTCTTGCATGGTATCAAAGCTATACCAAATTCTTACATGGTATCAGAGCCATAGGAGTTTCATTGCATAGTCATTGGAGAGATTTTTTTTGCAGATCAAAATTAGAGCTTGCTGGTGCAAATCAAATATTGGTATCACATTCCAAAGATCAAAAAACCCCCAAATCAACTTTTGTTTATCAAAATTAGACATCAGAGGTGAAGTCTAGAGTCATTTGAGTTTTGGAGGTGTGACAACGGTGATTCAAGAAAAAATAATTACAAAGGTGATTTTGAAATAGCGATATCTCCCTCATATGGACTACCTTTTTCGAGAAATTTGTTTTTTTTGGGGTAGAATTTCATGATCTACACATTGGTGTAGGTTTTTTGTGATCTCTATTCCTAAATTTTTCTAACAGTTGTCAATCCTAATTTTTATAACTTCAGAGGCTTCATTTAGGCTTATATGGACACATATTCAGGTGCTAGTTTTTTTGAAAGTGAATGATTTTTTGTCTACTTTCCAAATCTGGTATCAGTTTGGAGTAATTTTGGGTAGACATAGTACTTTTAGAATTTGGTCATTTTTGGCCTATTTTTGCACTTGTAATTAATTTAGATCCTTGGGAGATCTGGTGTCTTATGTACTTGAGTCCGCTATAGCTTCATCTTTTATGTTATAACCATCAAAACTAGAAGTGCACTTTGGTCTATTTTAAAAAGTGGCCAATTCTACATGCACTATACATAAAGTGAAAATAGCATCACCTTTGGGGGATTCTTTGATTGAGTGAAAATAGGGGGTGTGTCTTATGTTCTTGTGTCTCTCTTTCTCTCTTGTGCTCTTTTAATTTTTTGCATCATGGGTTCACTTAAAACTCCACTTTTAACTTCACACAATTATGGTACATAGAAAGATATTGTATGGAGTAGACTAATGGAAAAAGGTTCAAATCTATATGTTGATGGTACAATTGTAAAACCCATTGATGCTAACGCACAAGTTGATTGGAAAATTAAAGGCAAATAGGCTTTAGGAATTATTATGAGTTGTGTTCATAGAGATCTTTTCTTCCACATTTTCAACTCTAAGGATGTCAAGGGTGCTTGGGACAAACTTGAAGGGTTGTATGGTAAGGTGGATGAGGAAAAGGGATTCCTAATTGAGGATGATCTACTTCTCTTGGATCTTAAGAATTTGGACACAATTCAAGACTATGTCAAGAAAGCCATTGAGTTGAGAGCACTACTTAATGATTGTCATAATCCCATGAAGGATGATAGATTGATTCATCACATCTTGAAGAGGCTACCTTCAGAGTATGCATATTTTTTTTTGAGTTACAACACTCACAAGTTGACCATGGGAAGTGCCTTCAATAAGCCTTCATTTGATGCATTTCCAAAAATGTTGGTGTTGGAACAATCCAAGTTGATAGATATGGGAATTCTCAAGACATCAAAGTCCAAGGTAATCATGGCTAGTAATGAGAACCAAAAAAATCAAGGCAGAAAAAGTGGAGGAAGCCAAAATGACAATCAGAGACAACAATCTTCCTCCTCACAACAAGGCAATTCTTCTTCCAACAAGAAGGGAAATAACAACAACAAGGATACACTATTTTGTGCATATTGCAAGACTAAGAGAATAGATGAGTTGGAAAACTTACTTAGGAAGAACAAAATCAATGTGTTAAATGCTTCCAAGGATTTAAATCCATCCACTTCAAAGGGAAAGGGGCAAGCACTTATGAAAAGTTCAAGTTCTTTAGGGGAATGGATTCTTGACTCGGGTGCCTCACATCATATGGGTTCTTCAAAAGGACACTTTTCTTCATTAGAGCAATCTCAGGTACCTCACATCTTTGTAGGGAATGATATACAAGTGGAAGTTGAAGGGAAAGGACAAGTTGAGATGGAAAATGGAGAGTTCAAAGATGTTCTCTATGTTCCTAACCTTCGCAGTAATCTCCTTTCAATTTACCAAATCACTTATTGTGGAGGTGGAAATAAAGTTGAGTTCCTTCCTGATTTAGTAATGGTGTGAAATCTTAAGGATGATTCATTGGTTGCAGTGGGTAAAGTTAATCATGACAGAAGGCTTTATTCTTTCTCCCAATTTGTGCCTGAGTCTCCTTCACATGCCTTCTTGACACATTTACAATCACAAAGTAAATTATGGCATGACCGATATGGACATCATGGCTTCCGCTATCTTCATCAACTTAGTTCAAAAAATATGGTCAGAGGTCTACCTACAATCAAATTTTCTAAGGGTGAATTTTCAACTTGTTCAATGGATATGCATCTAGAAGAGAAGTTTGACAAAGTGAAGTCTTGGAGAGCATCATTTTTTCTTGAGTTGGTTCACACGATTCTAGTAGGCTCTTTTTCAGTGACATCAACTAGCAAGGGTTGCTATTTCCTCACTTTCATTGATGACTTCTCACACTACACATGGGTCTACTTTCTTGATCACAAGAATGAAGTGTTTGATAAGTTTCTAGCCTTCAAGAGTCATGTTGAGAAGCAATCAAGTAAATCCATCAAATTTCTTTGTATGGACAATGGAAGTAGATATGTGAACTCAAGATGTAGAGACTTATGTGAACTTGAGGGTATTGATCTTCAGAATCTTGTACCATTTAGTCCCCAAAAGACAAGTTTTGTAGCAATGAGGATTAGAACTCTTAAGTTAATGGTAAGTTGTATGATTCAAGCTAATTCTCTTGATCCATCACTTGAGGTTGAAGCTATAAGTAGTGCCAATCACATCCTTAATATGTCTCCTCATTATGTCTTAGATGGAATGACTCCTTTTAAGGCATGGTGTAGAAGAAAACCAGTTGTGAAACACTTCAAAGTTTTTGGTTGTCCAACATGGGCACACATATCTTCAAGGGAATGCAAGGCAGCACTACCAAAACATTTTACTTTCATTGGATATGAAGAAAGTGTTAAGGCATATAGACTTATGGATCCTAAGACTCATTAGATATTCATAGAGAGGAATGTTCACTTTGAGGAAAGTTCACCTAGCTTATCCTCTAATCCTCTCCATACTTCATACATTATGGAAACTGATAGTGACAGTAGTGATAGTGATTCAACAAGTTCACTTGTGGGGGATCCTTCTAACAAATGCAAGATGAGGTCACAACATCAACAAATTCCAAATGCATACATTGCTACAATGATAGGTCCATGTAATTTAGTACAGTCGGGTACACCTTGTCTTCCAGTTCCAGCATCAAGGGATGACTACTTGATAGATATTTCAGGTTTGTTTGTGGAGTCCTCCATAGTAGATTTGGTAGACATTATTGATGATATACATCTTCTCTTTGATGAAGAAGATACTTCTTCAGTTGTTGCGAGGGAACACTGTGACCCTCTTGTCCATTCTCTACATGATCATTCTTTCAAGGTTGATATGATTGTGGATCCTTATGTACAAAAATTGCAAAAGGTATCTTTATCATTTGAGGAGACAGTTGGTTCTTGGGGATATGTTCTACATCCATCCTTCCTAGATCTGAACTTGTTCTTTTCAACAGTGTTGGAAGGGGTGACCATCAGTATCAACATAGCAATAGTTGAGTAGTTTTTAGAGAGACCATTCATCTTGGGGATTATTTTGTACACCCATGCCACCATTTCTTCCTCAAGGGATAAATATCATTCAATTTTCATGGTGAAGCTTCTACATTTATCCAGGAGCATATTTCATGGGTGCAAATTCTAGATTGAAGGGGGCCTTCTTTGTTTCTCTTCCTACTTCTTTTGAGGATGCCTCTTGGTCTTTGGAGTTTGATCCATATTCATATACAAAGTAGTTTTCATTGGTTTCTTATTTTCCACCTTCTTCTATTGGACTTAATCTTGATTGGTTCATCACATCTTTAGTATTCAAGGACATGGTGACATGTCTTTAGACTTCAGAGACAACATACTTCATATGGATTCCCCTTCCATCTTCCTATCCACAATGGGAAGCCTTCTTGCATTTGTATTTGGTGTTTCTTCTTCCTAAAGGGAGAAATTTTATTTGTAGGCATTGGATTCTCTTTGGTCTTCAAGCACTCATCATTCTTGTAGGACATCATTCACTATGGGGGGAACTTCATTTCTCCTTATTTCTTTCTTATGGAGGGAATCTCTATTGTATATGCATGATGTATGTCATAATAGGGGGGGTCTTGATTACTCCATCCATACATGTATCTTACTTTATTTTTCTTTTCACTTTTTTGGGGAAGGGTTTTTCCCATGTGGTTTTCCCTCTTTTTCCACCTTATGAGAGATTACATTGCATATCACTTGCACTTTCATAGTGTACATGGGTACCTAACATGGCCTAGTAGTCGGGACCCATCTTGCATTATCATCTAGCTTTTGTGAGATTAAGTGCATTCCCCTAAGTTGCACTTGAGGGGGGTGTTGGTGTAAATACATGTTTACTAGTTACACTTTACTTAAGTTTACTTAGGTTAATGCATTAGCATATTAGTTATCATGTGGACACCTAAGAGTTTGCATATTCATATGAGTTGTCATGTTGACAAAATAGTAGTTTGCACTCGAATTGAGCACATGTTATCTACTACATCTCTTTATAAGATACACCTTTGCATTTTTATCCTCTTATTGTTGTACGTACATTTATGCACAATGGATGATAATCCACTCTTGGTAGACATGTGCCTAATTGTTATGCTAATCTCTTTACTAACTCCTAGTCATATCAGTTTCCTTTATATGGAAGGTACTTCTATAATGTATTCATCCAATTATCTAATATCCAATTATTTGATATCCAATCATCTAATATCCATTCTCATTTGATCATCATTTGTCTCTCTTGTGCTATCTATTGAGCTTCTTGATCTTAGCATTGAATTATTTCCTGAGAAAAATTCTTACACAGTATTAGAGCTATACCAAATTATTACACCATGTAACTAGCCTCTTGCCTAAGAAAAATGCTCCTCCACTGGTACTCTTTCTATCATCGATATTTCCTGCCCAATCAACATCAGTGTAGGTTCTCAACTCAAATTTCTCACTTTTCTTGTAGTATAGACCATAGTCCTATGTTCCTTTCAGATATCTCATTATTCTCTTATCAATCATCAAATGATTCTCTCTAAGATTAATAGAGAATATTGCAACTATCCCTACAAATAATGCAATATCAGGTCTATTATATACTACATATTATAATTTTCCAATCATAGACCTGTATAATGTTTGATTCACCTCAGATGAATCATCATTCTTTGACAACTTATTTCTTGTCACCATAGGTGTACTAATTGACTTGGAATCCTCCAATCCAAAAGTTTTCAATATCTCCTTAACATACTTTGACTAAGTGATGTATATACCATATTTCATCTGTTCCACTTGCAAATACACAAAGAACTTGATATCTCCAAACATAGACATCGCAAATTCTTTCTTCATTTCATTTGCAAATGCCTTACATAAAGTATCTTGACCTACAAATATGATATCATCAACAAAAATTTTAGATGACAAAATACCTTTTCCTTTCTCTGTCTTCAAGTATAGATTGATGATATCATCAGTCCTCTCAAATCCAATCTTCACAAGATAATTATGAAGCCTTTCATACCATTCTCTTGGTGCTTGCTTCAAACCATATAAAGCTTTGTGTAATCTACATACCATGTTTTTTTTGTCAGCATCAAAAAATCCTTCTTCTTGTTTTATGTAAACATTTTCCTCTAATATACCATTCAAAAATGCAAATTTGACATCCATTTGATAAATATTGTAACCTTTGTATGCACAGTAAGAAAGTAGAGTTCTTACTCCTTCCAGTCTTGCAATAGGGGAAAATGTTTCTCCATATTCAATCCCTTCTTTTTGTGCATATCCTTTACAAAGTACTCTTTCCTTATTCCTTGTGACTTCACCATTTTCATCTAACTTGCTTCTATATACCCACTTTGTACCAATCACATTTTTATCTTCTAGTCTAGGAACTAGACTCCATATTTTATTTTTTCTTTATTTTTTCACTCTCTTCTTCCATGGCTTTACTCCATTCCACATCTTCTAAGGAATCTTTCACTATTTTAGGTTCTTGCATGCTCAGTAAACATGTATCATTTCTCAACTTGTTTCTAGTACTTGGTCTAGCATCTTTATCTCCAATGATTTGTGCAGTAGGGTGATGTCTCTTGACATACTTAGACAATCTTGGTTCTACTCTAGTTTCTTCATTTGGTCTCTCAGCTTATAAATCACTATGTATGTCTCTGTGAGGTAGTTCAACATCTCTTTCATGTACACTAATCTTAGAATCAAAATGTGCCTCTACTTCATTTTGTAACTCGGCACTTGAATGTAGCTTGGTTCCTAAATGCAGTTTGACATTCATTGTATGTGACTTGGCAATCACTAAAACTTGTTGTTGGTTTGCAACTTGATTTACAACATCTTCATCTGCAAGCATACCTTCATAAAAGTAAACAAATGATTTGTATTCTTCTAGTTCCTTCATAGGCTTAGCCTCATATACATCTGTATATTCATCAAATTTTACATTTGCACTTTCCACAACTTTGTTAGTGTTGTTTAAACACTTATAAGCTTTAATTCTTGTGGAATAAGCTTATCATTCCTAAAATTTTTGAGAATATAACACTTGCTTCCAAATACCTTAAAATATTTTCATTGGGTATGTATCCATACCATAGTTCAAAAGGTGTTGAATGAGTACCTTTCATGACTTGCACATGGTTCAAGGTAGAGACAACTATACTTATAGCTTCTCTCTAGTATTTCAAAGAAACATTTTTCTCCATCATGAATGTCCTAGCATAGTCCATTGTAGATTTTTTCTTCCTTTCAACAATTCCATTTTGTGGAGGGGTCCTAGGAGTAGATGTTTGTGTTTTGATTCCTCTGCCATTACAAAACATCTCAAATTCATTTGATGTAAATTCTCCTCCTCCATCAGATCTCAAACATTTCAAACTTTTACCTATTTCCTTCTCAATTCTTTCTAAGTACCACTTAAACATTTGAAAAGAATCATTTTTCTATTTCAAAAACATGTCATCATTCTAGAGTAATCATCAAGAAGTAGCATAATGTACTTATATCCTCTGTAACTTTTCACTTCAATTGGTTCACACAAATTAGTATGAACAATCTCTAGTATTCCTTTAGAGATACGAGTCTTACTCCTAAAACATGACCTTGTCATTTTGCCTAACTAACATTGTTTGCAAATTATATTGTCGAGCTTCTTCAACTTAGGAAAACCTTTGACTCTTCTCATGTTACTGATAGTAACCAAGTTATCAAAATTAACATGACATAACCTCTTGTCCCATAGTCACACATCATCAAATTCTACAATTAAACAAGTAGCATCCTCTATATCAAGATAGAATAAATTACCTCTAGTTTGATAACCTTTTCCAATTATTTTTCCTTCAGTATCATATATCTTAGCAATCTTATTTTCAAACTCAACCTTACAACCTAAATTGTTCAATTATGACACACTCAATACATTATAGTTAAGTCCTTCAACATAATAATCATTGTCACATAAAAATTTTAATGTGAATTTGATAGAATCTTTTCCTTTTATCAGACAGGGTGCATCATTACCAAACCTTACACTATTTCCATCATAATAATTTAAGGTAATGAACTTACTTTTATCTCTATTCATGTGATGTGAACACCCACTGTTAATGATCCATCTATCATTCTTATTCACACAAGACACTAGTACAGTTTCCTCATCCTCATCAAATTCATCCTTCATTGCAACATATGCCACTTCATCATCATGATCATCATATCCATCTTTAGTTTCCTCTTCAACAATGTAGAAAGACTTTTTGCCTTTGTAAACTTTGTTGTCTTCATCTCTTCTACTTTTGTACTTGTCACCACCTCTGTAATTCTTTTTCTCTAGACATCTAGTAGCAATATGACCAACCTCATTGCAATTGAAACACATGATAGGTAACTTACCTTTGAATTTTCCTTTACCTCTGTGAAATATCCTTGCTAGTAGTGTTGCAAGTTGATCTACATCTTCCTCATCTATATCAATGTCACTAGACACATATTTTACCTTTTTCTTCTTCTTTGCATTAGGTTCCTTCAATGACAACTTAGCTTTGCAAGAAGATTCAATATTTTTTAGGTTTTTAATTATCAAAACTAGATAGCTCAAAAGTAGTGAGCCTACCTACCAGACCTTCAAGAGTTAGATCATTCCCTAGCATACATCTCAGTTCTTGTATTGCAGAATCTCTAATAGCATAGATGGGCAATAGTGTTCTCAAAACTTTTCTTAGTATAGTATATTCATATATTTTACTAGTAGCTCCTCTTATTGCATTAACAACTTCTTTTATCCTAGAGCAATATTGAGTAATATTCTCACCTTCTTGCATTCTCATATCATCAAACTTACCTCTAAGACTTTCATCTTTGGCTCTTAGAACATTTTTGTCACCTCTATAGATAGTGTGTAGAGAATCCCACATTTTTTTTGCATTGTCACAACCCTTGATATCATCAAACTCAATATAACTTAGGGCATAGGCAATCTCCAACATTGCCTAGTTTTGTTCTTTCTTCTTTTTCAAATCTTCAGTAGTTAGGGCTCTAGCAAGATCAACATGCTCAATGGTAATGGTAGATTGTGCATGATCTCCAAGACCTCCTAGGTGTGGCTTCATCAAACATTTCCCTACAAGAAATTTATCTTTATTAAGCTTGGGTGTCGTTCTTTTTGACATCTTGATCTTTTTGCTTCTAGTACCTTCAAACCAGTCCTCTTAAGCAGATGACTTTGATACCAATTGTTGGAATTCTTTTGAATATCCTGAGAGGGGAGTGAATCAAGTTTCCAAGGTCCAAATTTATAATTAAATCTTTTCACGGCTTAGTAAACCCATATCCATAAAACATTTTCACACTAGTACATTTGGGCTCATTTTTCGACCTTTATTGGTCAAAATTTGGACCAACCAATTGGTCAAAAAAATTCTCGTTGAAATTTCAACCAACTTACTGCTTGGTCAAAATTTTGACCAATACATTGGTCAAAAACTTTTAAAATTGTTGGCACAATTTCTACCAAGCATTGGTCAAAATTTCAACCAATGCTAGTAGAAAACTGCACAGCATTGGTTGAAATTTTGACCAATTCTTGGTGGAAAACTGCATAGCATTGGTCAAAATTTCAACAAATGCTTGGTAGAAAATTGCCAGGCATTAGTCAAAATTTTGACCAATGCTTGGTCAAAAAAATTTTGAGGCTCACACTTGTTGAGGTCCACTTCAGCAATGGCCCTTCCTGTGAAATTGTTGTCTAAAACCTTTCTAATGAGATGATGTGTTATGACCTCTTCATCAGTGGGATGGAACGTGAATCTAGGAGGTAGTTGTGCATCACCCATATCATGATTGTAACTAAAGTTAAGAGCCTCTAAGACTGTAACTAAAGTTAAGAACTTTAGTTACAGTCATGATATGGGTGATCCACAACTACCTCCTAGATTCATGTTCCATCCCACCGATGAAGAGCTCATAACACATTATCTCATTAGAAAGGTTTTAGATTGCAATTTCACAAGAAGGTCCATTGCTAAAGTGGACCTCAACAAGTGTGAGCCTTAGGGAGGGTTCAATTCCCTCCTTTATTATTCACTATGTGTATAATCCCACACATCCATTTGATCTTGAATGATTATATGTATTGAATTCTGAGTGTCTATGCTAAGTGCTCCAAAACCATCCATTTCATGCCTTCATCTATACACAATGTCTTTCTAGTTTCTTTCTACTCGCACACCCATTTCATTTCATATGATCATCTAAAAATTGTATCACTCTAAGCTCTCAACTGTTTCCTCTTGATTTATCATCTCATAATTTTTGAATGAGAGCTTTGGGATAAGCTATAGGCATCCATCAAAGCATAAAGGATTTTGTTAGATGGTGTAGATGAAGTAGTAGCATTTTCCTTGGGAGACATGCTTGCAAAATGGAAGCATAGATAAGTCATGTGAACTATTTGATAGGATGCTTGAACATAATGTGGTCATCAAAAACCATGGTTTTTGGATATGCACAAAATAGATATATTGAGAGAATATATTTGTTTAAGTTGCAACTGCCCTGGTAGACATGCATGCAAAATGTGGAATCATAGGTAAGGTGTTTGAACTATTTTATTGACTGCCTCCATGAAATGTTGTCTAATGACAAGCCAATATTGTAGGATATGCATATTGTCCTAGTAAGAACTAGTAGCAATATCACATTCAAAAATCCAAGAAAATCCATAATGCATACTAGTTCTATTTTACTTTTAGGTGTACAAAATTGAAAATCCTTATATAAAAGGAAAACTATTTTAGATATGATTACATACTCTATTGAAGCATTGAGAATTTGGCATATTGTATAACCTAAGGTGAGCACAAACAACAATCTAATTTTCATCTTCCATCAAAGCCCACCTAAAAATTATGATGTTAGAAAATTGATCGTACACAACCTAAGCAAGTGAGTTAAAACCTAGGTTATAGGTTAGAATAGTTCTTAAAGGAAGCAAAAGAAATTGCCAAAAAACCTTTGGTATATATCCTTTACTTCTCATTGGTAATTACACCAATTAGCATGATTGATAACATTTGGAAAAGGCTTATGCTGCATCAAACAAATGAGCATCCAGGGGTAATGCTAGTTGAAGCAAGAGCACCTTGTGAGTGATACAAGCTTCAATATCCCACAAAGCATTAAATTAGCATGACTAATGACATTTGGAAATGGCTTATGCTGCATTAAACAAATGAGCATCCAGGGGTAATGCTAGTTGAAGCAAGAGCACCTTGTGAGTGGCACAAGCTTCAATATCCCACAAAGCATTAAATTATTCCACTAGCAAAGGCATCTTCAATAAAAGTTCATGTTGAGCATTAATGGGAAAAGCATCATCATATGGAACAAAGAGTTAATCTGAATGAGAAAAGAGAAAAATGCGGAGTCAACCCAAAATGTGAATAGTCAAGAAACAAAATGTTGGAAAATCAATTTCAATTGGTTTTTTATAATGAAAAAGGTGAACTACTGAAGGGGCAACTCCTGGTGAGGAAAATGGAGGCATGATATTCTTTTTAGTAGACCATGACCCTTGAACAAGAAGGAAATACTGAGTAGTTTGGAAAGAGAGATCAATTGATTGCATACAAGGTTAATAGGACCTACAATATATTTTTTAATCTATATCATTGCTGCTCATTGTTTCTGCATATTTAAATTTGACATAGAACTATGGTATTTCACTATTTTGCATCTTTATAGTGCATTAGGGCTATGTGTATTAAATATGGATGTAGTTTGCAAGGACAAAGGCTACCATTAATTTGTTACAATATCCTTGACTACATCATCTATTAATCAATGTAGCTAATGACCTAGAGAGGTATATTATTTCACATTCAGAATATGTTCTCAATTTCCAAAAACATGATAAATGTCAAAGATAGTACTGGTTAGCGTGTTTAACTAGAAATCAAGATACTCCATAAATAACTAAATTTAAAACCTTCAATGCGCATTATGGCTCAAGTCCATAACTACACCCTAAAGCTATACAAATGAGACACAAGATTCATGATAGTATTTTGGTGTCACTGTGTGTTGTGTACTATAGTAAAGACCAATTTGCCAATTCCATCTCTTTAGATGGGCAAAGAATATCAAATTATCACAATATAGTTGTACTAGTTTCATTATTATAGAAAAGATCGGCACTACGTTGCAGTCTAATTTCAAATTTATTAGTTGTTGGAATAATCAAAAGTCCATTCCATGTCTACTTTGAAAGAGACTACATTAATATTCTATAAACCTAAATCTTTAGGAAAGGAAATTTTAATCCTACAGCATCAAGATTCTGAACCAAACTATAACAAGAATTGACCCACAGCTTAACCTGCCAACATACATAAAGGTAAGTTTGTTGAAAAATTAGGCAGTTGAAACATCTCAAGATCTATTAGTGACATCATCTATAAGATATTATGTATTTGAATTTATGTTCTCAAATAGGAAACATTCAAAAAAAATTATTTGGTTCAAAAGGACAATTCCCTCATAAAACTAATGGTACAATTTGGATGTCAAGGATCACCCAACCTCATAAGACAAAAAAGAAAACATCCCACCTTAGAAGTAGGCATACAGACTAGTTTATTGATCTTTGATCTTGCCATAGGACATCAACAAAAGAGTGGTAGGCCATGGAAAGAAAAATGTAATCTACATGAAACAAGTTCAATCAACTAGTCCACATTTTATCTACCATGTGAGGGATGACTAAGATTTTATACATTCCAAGGATATTCAACAATACATAAGTTAATAAACCATTCTATCGCAATAGCATATATATGAATTTGATATAAGAAAAAGGTAAGAAATCTTGGATGTCTCACCTCAATTAGTGTCATCAATTCTAAAGGCTTCTCCCAACTAGACTACCTTGTCCTTTTATTGTAATAGTATCTACATGAAAATAGAAATCTTAAGTTCACTAATATGGCCCATAGATATCTAAAACATGCATGAACTGAATTGAACTTGATCCTATAAATGAATACTGCATACAGACTAAGCCAACAAGGATGGCTAACAAAAAACATCCCCCATTGTTGAAAATAACTATCAAAACCTCAAAACAACACTTTGTGCCTTTTCTGAAAGGTCAAATAAACAGATATGTAAATAATTTAAAAACACATATCTCAAAATAAGACCATATCAAACCTAGCTTGACTCAGTAATGTTGTTTATTAAAATAATAAAATCTAATGCAGTTCAAATGTATCAACTTATTACCTTCTTCCTTCTCCAACAGTATGCTCTTGCCACTCTAAATAACTTTGTGAATTAGAATTCAAAGGTTGTACAAGAAGGCCCTGAGGAAATCTAAAAGAATTTTTAATTTCATGGAAATAACATTCCTTATGGAAAGCTAAAACTAATGACAAAACCCTTTTCACTACACCATGCCTAGTAAAATCTATGGGATGGAATCTTACAAAAGTAGAAGCTGCCTATTGGTTTATTTGTACTGCCTGTGGTATAGCACTATTTTGACCTACAGATCCCCATTGTTGCGCTCCAGAATTTATCAATATAGTATGATTATTAATCAATATAATTAAATTAATAGCATATTATGATTAACCAATATAATACTCATCCACATATTATTAATCACCATAATACAAATCAATAATATTAATATTATAATTAATCAACAAATGTCAGTCAATAATATTAATATTATCAATATTCATAGCAATGTAATAGTTAATAATATTAGTCTATTTAGTACAAACTATAAAATTTTCTTTCATCTACCAATAATGGTGTCAAACTACTTTAACATTATCTAGGATAATATTAACATCAACAATCTAATTTGGTGCAATTACTTGAATTCAAGACAAAGAAATTGGAAATGACTTGTCATTTTGAAGAAAAAAATTTAAGAGTAATTGAGTTAATTGATCACAAGGCTCCAGTGATCCATTTACAATGGATGTGATCTTTTGTGGAGAAATGTGGTTAAGGAAAGATGCATCTTTCTTGTATCAAAGAAATGGATCACAAAATATATAGTCTAGATCAGATCCTTTCCTAGTGGAGTAGGGATCAAAGGGAAATAAATGATAATTTTAATATAATTTGTGCTAGTTACCATACATGAGATTAGGAAGTAATGATTGAAGTTCATCGATGGATATAATGGTCTTGTTTAGTATTTGATCCCCCTCAATCTTGCCAAACAGTTGGTTGGCTCAAGATCCTAACATAATGAGCATATCCTTGTACACCATTACAATTACTATCAGGACCAACTAAGTGTAGAGATTTCAATGTCTCCTCTATGACACCATTATGTGATGCATACACTAATCTCTTTTCTCCAACCACTACTCCATCAATGTGAAGATGAATAACATTTGTGCTAACCTATTCCAAATATTAAAAGAGAAGAAAAAATCATCATCATATCAGAAAAAAATAGCAAACATCATAACCAAAAATCTTCAGTATATTTATTCTTTGGTCTCTAAACATTCAAAAATGGTGGAATTTCAAAAATTGAAACAAAAACTAAGCATAATCTATCTCTCTTAAGATTCAGAAATAGCTAAATTGAAGAAATTGAAATATGCAACATCATTGTTCTCGACACTTACCAAATTTTTGGCCGTTGGAAGGTTTCCTCTTTTAGCAAGATTCATAGCAAGCTCAAGGTTGTTAAGATAGAGAAATGCAACACATACATCAGTTAATATATAGAGAACATTAAATGGAAGGCTAGCTTCAGTCAAAATACCATATATCAAAAAACCACCTGTCCACTAACAAAAAGGCACAATTGTAGCTTCATTGACAATTGCAAGAAAAACTTGCCCCCTCAGATTGATAGTAAAGAACCCACCAATTGCAGTTGCTTTAGATGTTAAAAAGATTGGATCTGGACTGATCCTATTCCTGTAAATTGTTGTTGTTGTTTCCAAATTGTAAACAAATAGAAGTCCCAACTTTGTAATTACATATATCAGACTATATTTGTGTGATATCTGTTAATATCAAAGAATTGCATTAGGAGACCAATATCTCAAATAGTCCCTACAGCATGGTCATTAGAAAATCATTTTACCTGCATGGATACTAGAAAATCATCAACAAAATCTGGTGGGAAAAGTAGATCTGCTTGTTTCTTTGTGAATCCTAGCTTCCCTAATTACATTAAAAAAATTCAAAATTGAAACTCATATATTCACTTTCCACTCTATTTACCAGTGTCATACATAATACCAAAATACGAATCCACTTTAGCTCAAACTACAATAGCATTAATTTCACCTTGTGGATATTCTAGAGAGCACCATGCCAAAATCTTCAGTGAACCCAGCGAGCCCAATGCTCCATTCCAACCTATGTACACAAAAATGAACTTAGCAGAAATCATGTCAAAGTCAACCACTATCGCGGGAAGAGATTTTAGGATTCATATTAGATAATCTTGTTGGAAAATGGGGTCATATTTGAATCAAAGGTTAAGTGGTGGAGTTCTTGTATTTGTACTTAATAAAAACTAGGGTATATAGGACTAGGAATGACAAAACTAGTCTTTGGTTGAAGCCTTGAAAGCATTTTGCATAATTTTCCATATTTGGCCTAATTGAGGACATTGTCCCTAAAGCCTTAATTTGACCCAATTTTTCTAGGAGCCCTAGAAAGGGGGTAAGACCTTAGAGAAGTGGAGTCCACTTGGAGAGACAAAGGTCAGCATTGGGTAAAGGTTGGTAACCTTGCTTGGCATATTGCAATGGGTTGGGTGCTACTAGGCACTTAAGAAGATTTTGATGGATTAAGGCTATAGACTCTACATTAGTTGAGGTGAGATATGAGCACATATTTTGGGTAGCTTACAAGTTACACTACCTCAACTTGGTGATGCAAGCAATTAGCATCCAAATAAAGTGGGTGAAATAAATAGTGTACATTATTCAAGCACATCATTCTTTTCTTTGGAGCATTATGATTTTAGGATATGAAGATGATGAATTAATTAGGCTTTAGACCCTTCCAAATAAAAGTGGCAAAAAAGATGACTTATTGGGATGAGAAGATGAGAGGTAGATGGATTTGGGTTTTGTGATTCCTTGGTATGTTAGTTTGAGCTTCACTTGGTTTCAAGAATACTATAATATTCTCTACTTAACAAGGCCAACCACATGCAGGTGGAAACTCATCTGGCCTCACCCCCCTCCCCCTAACATCAATCTAAATTCCCCATTAACATCTAACTACATACTTCATTCATTTCATTCATCCATTTATGAACTATAACATTCAATCAATACAATCATAACATTCATTAATATGAAATAGTAATCAAGACTTTATATTATATTATCAAAATATTTTACAAAAGTTTTGCCCTATTCAACTACAGACACCTGGGGAAAAAGAACATGGCAAAGAAAACACCTGATATAGCCTGGGACTAGAGTCATGTATACATTACAGATGCCCTTTATAAGGGTCTTTAAGAAGGCATACCTCCTTTTATACAGAGGGAGGATTTCTGATAGAAGAACCTCCAAAAAAAAATACAAAGTTGGATCAAAATCCATCTCAGCTAGATTCCCTTCCCAACATATTGGGGATTACAAATAATAGTGGCTGAGAGGGTTACAAATATTAATGTTGGAGGAAATTGGAGCAACAAAATTTTGAGGAGATCTCTGGTCTGGTTAAAGAAATGGTGGACACTAGATGTAAATGTTGTAATCCTTGAATAACCTACAATAAAAAAACAATATTCCATGGCAATGAAAAGAAGGGGGGTAAGGGGTTAATAGTTCTTACCCACTAAAACAAATATCCAACAAGTCACCTATTCTCAAAATAGGAATCTGTAAAACTATTTAGCACCTTACTCTTCTAGCTTTGGTCACAAATTGAAATATACATATATAGAGGAGAGTGTATGATTGATTCAAATCTGCATATAAATACATATATAGGTATATATACTTATGGGAGATAGTGTGTGTATATATATATAGACATACATACATATATACATATATGGAAATATACATTTAAACATATATATCTACATAAATACAATTTTATATATATATATATATATATAAATCTCTATACATATATATATTATTCTAGAGGACAAACAACAATTTATACTAAGGAGAATAATAAATTGTTGTTTGTCTCTATAATATATAAATTTAATCTAGCACCCATAGAAGAGGACAAATAAATTGGCTTCAAGCAAGGATATAAAGTAGTGGTTGCTTGCCATGACACAAATTCTAGTGGGCAAAGAAATGTAGAATATTCTGGTGCATTGGTTCACACAAAGATAAATAGGCTTGATCAATAATAACTAAAATTGAGAGCTTCGTGAGAAATAATCTATTTGATGTTAATTTCGAACAATGATAACAATGTGCATGACATTTTACTGCATCCTTCTACTCCCGACACAGATCCTACTCATGATTATGAAGGCTAATAGGCACATCGTGACTATGTTTGACATTCTCCTATGGCTCTTGTGGTTCTAATCTTATAACATGAGGCTTCCTCTTATTTTTTCAAGCATAAGGTTGATGCACCCCTGTAATAAGAAATACATGGGTTTAATTCTTTAAAAAAAATTAATGTTATAAGTATTTCATTAATCTAAAGACCATAACAAGGATTTTTCTTTACTTGATAGTGCCACATCATCTACCACATTTTGTTCAGCCCCAACTTCAACATGCTCAACACTAACATCATGCTTGACTCCAGTACCATGACATTCTCCATACTCAAAAATTATCACATAAAGGTTACACTAATTGCAATTTAAGATGTCGAATTTTATTAATAATTACATAATTAATTTTTAATAAAAATTGAATATGTACCTCTATCACTGTGATGCACATCGAGGCCTTTTTCATGTGTAGGATATGTGCCTTCATAATCATGAGTAGGATCTGTGCTGGGAGATTTGCATATTGGGCATGCCTTAAACAAGATACTGAAAGATTTTATCAAAAGATATATGTTTCTTAAAGGGTATAAGGTGCACTATGTGCTTGGTTGGGATTATCATGGGCTGCCCATTGAGCTCAAAGTTTTGTAGACCATAGACCAAGAGGCAAAGAAAGAGCTCACACTATTGAAACTAAGAAATAAAGCTGCTCAATTTGCCAATAAAACTATGTGTTTATATATGTTTAAACACATATATAACATATGTGTTTATATTCAAGCAAATGCAATTGGCAGGTATAAAGCTAAATCACACAACCTTTTCTAGCATTATTGATGCCTGTGCCAAAACAAGAGCTTTGGAATAAGCTATAGACATGCATTAAAGCATAAAGAATTTTTTTCATATGTTGTAGTCACAATTTCCATGGTAGACATGTTTGAAAAATGGAAGCATAGACAAGGCATGTGAATTTTTTGACAGAATTCGCAAACAAGAAGAGCCTCAAAAAGAAGAGTGTCCATTAATATGTTAGTGATTATGCATAATGAACATTTAGAAGACACTGAGAAAATTTTAGTGTCTAAAATTGATTACTGGCAAGGAATTTTATAATTATATCAGCATGCTTGCCTCAGTAGGACAATATTGCAAGTTCAGTAAAACCTTGTTGAACCAACTCTCTGATGTAGTGGTTCTAGATTTTGTAAATGAGCACAACTTGGTTTATGTTTATCTTCATTTTTCCAAAGCCATTAACAATAAAAAATTATTGGATGTAGTTTATCAAACTTGGGTGCCACATTTGGAAGGACTGGCACCACATGGGTTCTAATCATACAAAATGTAGCCTTTAATGGCATTAGAAGCTGCAATCAATAACAGCAAGGTTGGAGAAACTTGCATGTTTTTCTCTAGGGAATTGCACAAGGAAGATCATAGACAATTAGCTTGCCAATAGGAGAAGGATAGAAGAAGAGAAATAAGGATTTGTAGGTGTGTTTGTGGTGTTCAAGGTAGCCACAAGAGCTATAGGATGAAGAAAAATATTAGAATTTCTATTGTTGCACTTCAAAATATTTTGATAATATTTGTTTCTCACTATAAGTCCTATACATACATTACACTACCATTTTATTTTATGTGACTCTACAAGGAAACTGCCTTTTGTTCCATCCATGATTTTCCTTTCTAAGATCGCTTGTAATATTCATAAGAACCTATTTGCTACATAAAACAAGTAATTCCAACATGCAAAAATACCTTAATTATTTTTACAATGATATTTTGATGTACACAACATGATAAGCTCTCTAGATACATACAGCAACATGCTCTACAATAGAGATACAACATGCAACCAAAGGTGCTCCCTCGTGCTTTAGGGCACTTGGATGGATCTATGAATACAAGAAGAATAAACCAAATTAGCAGAGACCAAAAGAAACACGTCATTCCAAAAAGGCTACCTGGTACAATTATCTTATTAAGAAAGTAAAATTATCACTATTTTTTATTATTATACTAACAAATAGACATCACCTTGGGTGTCCTTTTATTATGGCTTGAATGATATAAAAGCTCAAGAAGAAAACAAGTCATGTAGTGAGGAGTTCAATGGAAGTGTAGTCATAGAAGAGATGGAAGTCTAAGCATTGTTATAGATTTACTTAGTAGTAAAGGAGTAATATGGATCACTAGATGCTAATAACCTTAATCCCAATCACTATTTTTGTTAAATTCTCTTCTAATTGTCTTTTGGAATTTTCTAGCTAAACCATCCTATAAAAATTTAAAAATAGAATCATAAATAACCTAACCTACAAAATAGCTGGGCTTTTTTCAGCCTCAGTTGCTACTATAATAGCTGCAACTACCTCAAGATTGTATACATTGAATGCTCCAATAGCATATTGATGTCTTTCAGCTTCTTGAAGAAATAAATTAGAATTCTCCAACAAATACAGTCTTAAATTTTACAAGAACATGTAGTGATTACCAGCTCTTACTAGAAGAAGATCTTTTGTTGAAGATCTTGAAGATATTCAACTCAATAGAATATGGACTATTCCTTACACAATATTGCAGCAGATCAAAAGTAACTAAAAATAGTCTTGTGCTTATAACACTTGTTAATTAACATTTACCACAATTGTCGAGCTCTACATTCACATCTACTGCATCAAAGCTTCTGGCCTTCAAAGTACATAATGCTTCAGATTTGTTTAAATGATTTTCAAATAATAAAAAGTGAAATTACCCAAGATGTCAACCCATTCACATGATTTGTCTTGTCAAATGGTTTTCCATGTTATTTATTAATTGGTTATGGTAGGATTCTCCATTCATATGTCAAAGAGCAATTTTTGATGGTCTCAGTACCAAGATTCTCAAACATGTAACATTGTTTCTTCAAGATGTTGTCATTAATAATAGATATAGAGAAGCATAAACACATTTACAAAAATATTTTTTGAAGGAGTATCTAGTGAGGCTTCCATTTTAACAATGCAAAAAAAAGAAAAATATTCATCAAAGATTTACAACAAGGTGTTGGCTGATGCAAATTGGTACCCATTGTAATAGCATACAGATATCTAGTTTGAAGATAGCTATGTAAGAAGTGGATAGTGCTTAAGTATTAAAATGCAGAGCTCAACTTTCAATTTTAAGGTATATAGTAAATGATACAAATACCTAACAATGTTTTTCATCACTAAGTTTTCATTTGCATGTCATAGAGCAATATAACATTGTATATAGTTTAAATTTGTAGGTATGTAGTAAATGATACAACTACCTATCAATGTTTTCATCACTAAGTTTTGCTTTTCATTTGAGTGTCATAGAGCAATATAACATTGTATATGGTCCTACCAAAATGTCACTATTTCCATAGAAAGTGAATGTAAAACTTTCTAAAGTCTTACACCAAATGTCATTGTTTTCAAAGCAAGTGAAAGTGCTAAATGAAGTTGAATTTAAGAAAACCTAAAGTATATCCCACTATGTTAACACAGGTTTGTTTGACCATCAACATGTGTAATGTAATCAATGAAAATAGAACTTTCTTGAAAAGCAAGGTCTAATTTCCATAATAAATACAAAATTGAAATTTCATGATAGAAGGCTCAATGGAGCTATGTTTCATCATCCTCTCAATCAGTTGAGTCCCATAAACATCCATGGGCTTTCTCAGAACTAAAAACCATCCCAAAATAGAAAGTGGGGTAGAATAAGCTTCCACTGATCAACTGCTAAATCTGCATTGTTTGTATGTTGTTTCTATTTATATAACCTCAAGGTTTTGGAAATGTTGGTCAAATCTTCAAAGGTTATTTCTTTCATACTCCCAAGATTCTTTTTCTTTGGTTGTTGAAGGAGATTGAAGGGATGAAGAGCACAAATGAAAGGAAATGCATCAGATAGTTTTGCATCATTATTCACAAGAAGACATAGAAAGACCTTCATTCATGTAAACATAAGATGCAGGTAAAGTATTGATACACCTATGTATGCATGTAAAGTCAATTTTTTGGATTAAAATCAAGACCATAATAAATACTTAACTTTTTCTTACATAATCTCAGTCTTGTGGTGCATACAACAAAGAAGGCATGTGATGTTACAATGTTATATGTATGAGTAACCAAGCAAGAGAACTCACTAAAGGATGATGAATGAATATTTTAGAAATTTTATTAAGTTTCCCATGTAAATAATAAGGATGTCTTCCAAAATCAAGAATTGAAATGAATAAGAATAGTGCAAAAATTTAGGATAAGCTAGAAGCAAATGCTGATTCAGACGCAAAAAAAATGGATTCTTTTTTCTACATCTTTTCCTTTTCTCGACCCATCAATCCTTTTGGATTTTAATAAACATGAATAAAACTATTTTATTTCAAATTAATGCTAATGGGCCAGTGCAGGCAAACTAATTCCTGCGAAGGCAAATGGTCTCTTCCAAAATCATGAAGCAAAGATGATTAAGGGTTTAGCATCTATCCTAATGAGCTACTAAATGATCATGGTACTGCACCTAGAAATTCAAATCATGTGGAATGATATTGAAGTGGAAGGATTTTCTTTAATCATTGCTAGCATCATGACAAAAAACAAAGGACTCTAGCAGTACAAGTTGAAAGGCAATCATAAATAATCCAATTTTAATGTTGCTCTTATTATATATCCTCTATTACAAGAAATAAGAATCTTATTGTCAATCACCTACATGATTAGGGGCTTCATCTGGAGGATCTATATGAAAGTGACTTCCAACTTTATTGATTAATAGTTATAACCACCATGGCCAAGATTTGGTATATATGTCTAGGTGTGAAACATAGTTTGAGGTTAAACAAAATAGGAATTTATGATTCTATTCAAGACTGCCTTATGGTTGAGATGTGGTAAATGCCACCAATGGTTGAGGCCAATCCTCCACCAATCTCCTTGCAACTGGCAGATATTGAGAATGGATGCATAACATTCAAGTAGGATATATTGATGTGGCATCATTATTATCTATTTGTAAGGATAAGAATTGGACATTGTCCTATTTATATCACCATTGTCTATACATGTATTGTAACTTGTAATAATGTACTTATAATGAAGAAATACAAATCCGATCAGTTGATTATTATTCAAACATAAGACAAGGAAAGCAATATTCCCTAGTTGTGAACTATCGGCTCCTCATATGTTTTATATGAATATATCAATCATATTTTAGTACAAACAATTGGTAAATGGATATTTGAAATGCAGCTGCTAAAATTATTTTATCAGTGCTCTTTTCAAAAGCCAAACAATAGAATTAAGTTAATTTGAATCATCATAGACTACATTACAATCTAATAGAGATAAAGGAAATTTACTAATAAGTGTACAAATCAAATTAATCAAATCTAAGTAAAGTTTGTATTTGTTTCTCTAACATCTTATTTTGATTCGAAAAAAGTTTATGTTGTTTGATTTTATCATGCAGCTCATAAGGGAAGTAAATATGACTGTAGACAAATAATTTGAAAATAGAATTAAACCTAAATTACATTAGCTCAATGAACAAGTAATTCTTCATAAGTCCCCAAGAATTTGTTGACATTGTTAAAAAATAAATTGGGTCTCATTTTAAGGGTTGTTAAAATTTTGATGCCATTTTTCATCAAAATTGGTTGAATAATTATTATCTCTTGATGAATATCATATTTTTAAAATGTTCAAAACAATTTGTTCCATTTAACATGTCTAGAATGCACTATCCAATAAACAAAACATAGCTAATGACAGATAACAAAAAGCTTGACCAAAACATTATTGATATTTCATTATGAAGATTCATCAATATGTTAATCAACAATCCAAAAATGCTTATAGAGTTTCAAATATATCGACTATAAACTTACATAATTAATGTTTTCTCCTTGGTCAGAATCTGTAGATGCCATTTCTTCTGACATAGTACCCAATGTTGTTATAGCCTTTGATAAAATTGCTTTTCTTGATCCCTTCTAGTTCCAACCAGTCCTCCTCAAGATAGGATTCCAATGCAAGCTGAAGTTAGAAAAAATAGAAACAAAAGAATAAAAATCCACAAATCTCTATATGATGCCTATGAGTGGCAAGCTTTATGCAAAAAAAAAATGGAGGCGATTGTACCTACTTTTCTCACCCAAAAACCTTGATCGATATGGGAATCTTTCAATGAATTCTCCATTATAAAGCAACATCTTCACATGTTGTTTCCTTTAAGATGCCACCAACTTTGCTAATGCAAAGGCAACCCAAGGACAGTATCTAATGTAAAAAGGTAGATATGCAGGGAAAGATATTTCCTAATTTATCACACACTGATCAAGGTAATGGAGGTTTTAAAATTGAAAGAGGTAGGGCTTTATGCAACAACAGAGCATTCCATGATGGAAGGCACCATTCCATATTGGGATAGGATAAGGAACCAATTGAATCAAATGAAATCCCTGATTTTCATTAAACTCGTACTTTCCATACTTCATCCCACACTTTTTTTTCTCTATGGTGAATGAGGAAGGACTTGGGCATCTCATTCTGGGTCAATTCATGGTTTAGAAGGTGCTCAATCTATAAGAATACCTATCAAATGAAAACCCTAATTCCTAGTCCTTTCATCCATTAAGCCCTTATCCAAAACCCGCGCACATGAAACACAAACTAAAAGTGAGAAAAAAAAATTTAATGTATAAGCCCCTTGTTGGTTGAAATTTTGACCAACATAGGGCTTATATGTAAAAAACATAAATTTTTTGCCTTAACTTTCTGACCAACCTAAACTTATTTAGTTAATGGTCAAAAATTTTGGTAGAAAAATGAGGTTAAATGTAGTAGTATCATCATGCATGCATTCATTAGATTATGCAATCACTTAAACTTGTAGGCTACTATCAAATCAACTTTGCATAAATGTAAACATGAAACATAACATATTCAATAACACATTTGACATAATGATTTAACGTGGAAAATCAATTTGGAAAAAACCACCAGTAACATGCTACTCATTCTCACTCTTCTAAAGTGATGCCCTATGAAAGGCCAACCCTATTAAAGGTTACAATGCACATTGTTAAATGTGATATCGTTAAAGGATTTCAATCACTTTTTTAGGAGTAAGCCTTGTTAGAGGACTTTAGATCATTCATTTGGAATGTCACCTAGTTAAAGGATTTACAAATGATTGTTAGGTCAACATTAATCTAAAGGATTTACCCTAGACTAGTACAATGATTAGAAAGTAACAGTAAGGCTTGATCTAATAACAACTTACAAAAAACTTGCATATTAAATATCTTTGTTCAGTCCTCCCTTCTACTTGGCTTTCACACACTTCAGCTCTGATAGCTTATTCACCCTTCAAGCATCCATATCCTTAAGCCTTCCTTTTATTGCCAATGTAGTCTCTTCTATTAGGTCACTAAATGAAGCAAAGCCATAGACTCCTTGTCTTCCTTAAGTTCTCACACATGAAAACCTTTTCTTCTGACCAGCCATCTCTATAAGTAGAAAATTAAGATCTTTTGTCATTCATTATCCTTCATCCATTTTAGGTTTAGGTTGGATTAGGTAGGATTTAATAAATATACCCTTCTTTTCATTTCATCCCCTTTTAGAAACTTCTCCTTCAATTCTCTTTGAATTCGCCTCAAAACCATTCATCATGAATTTTATGCCATTGGTTCATCAACCTTATTTTCCAAACAGTTCACACAATTCAAGAAATCAAACTTCTCAGCTTAGATTCATCAAACTCTTGATCTTTCTCATAATTCTGACACTCGGCATTTACTATCTTCTTACCTTCTCAACCTTCTTCTTACCTTCATCTTCCATTGCTCCCACTCAATTGTGAGACTCCCACTCAACCATGAGACCTTCTTGTAGAGGATAGCTAAAAAATGATAATAACCTGGGCTAAAAAAAATGATGACAATCTAGCTTTTATACCACTTGCTAGGATTAACCACAAAAAGAAATAATAATTACATGCAAATATAACCAATGTTAGAAAATAATAAATCACATGGAAGAGAACACAAGACACAAGGATTTAACATGGTTCACCGAACCAGTACGCTATGTCTACCAACAACACGTCCAATATTATTATTATCCTGTGATTACAATCTGTGATCCCTTATAGCTCAATGCTACCACAAGAAGCTACAATCTCATCATAAATTATGAAATCCCTAAACCTAAGCCATTTTATTCAATTTTTTGTGCTCACAAAATTAGGGCTAGAATAAGTCATCCAATAAAAAATAATAGTTGATGCCTTTTACCCTATCATTGGGGTGCGGCCCCCCAAACCCCCATAGAAATAATCTAGGCAAAACCATGCCAATAAACCTTAGAGTATGATTAGGCTCTGCATCACAACATTTTTATGTTATGTTTATTAATTAAACTAAAATTGCAAATCTATTGTTATATATTTCTTAATTTAATTAACAAATCACGGATAACTGTTTAATCAGAGATATTTAATCAACTAGATGGATATTGCCTTCTTCACTACCCCAAGGTCAAAGTCTTTTTTTATATACCACAAAGTTATTTTTCATCCCTATTCATTACTAATCAACGCATATGGTGAATGATCAAAATTATGGTGTAATCCATGAGTGGTTATTGCTTATCTTTTAATGATCATTTTTTTTCCATTGATTGGGTGAAATATTTACTACTTTTAGTGACTATTGAATAAGTATTCCAAGTATCTTCCTATTTCTTACTGACCTATTTAATCAATTTGGGGAAATTGATAGACTTTCCTTCTCCTTCCTATAGATCATCATGCTAAATTAGAAAAGGACTCTTTGAAGATATTCAAGAGGGTTGTGAATTGCAATATTTTGTGTGTGTGAAGTTTGGACTTTTCTTCTTGTATTTTATGGGAGGAAGTTATATGCACTTGTTGTTCACAGGCATTAGCCATTGATGTTAGAATTCATGATTTGGGTCTAGCACTAAATGGTGGTTTATTTATTGTAATATAGTCTTTTTTTGTAGTTATGTTTTATTGTCTAATTTTATTTTTAAGTATTTTTTTTATTTTGGCAAGATTTTATATTTATATTAATAATAATAATTGGTTTCAAAAGGGCTCCTAGATGAAAGAACCACTGAAGAAAAACTCTAGTCATTTCCTGATAAGAAAAGGAAAAATGAATGAAGAAGATAAGATATTGTATTTAGTAGAAGAAAAAATACTGCATTCTGAGAGAGAATTAAACATTGTGAGCCCCAAACCTATATCTCAAAAACTCTTACATCAATGCAACTAGTCAAAATGATGCCAAAACCATGCCAAAAACCCAACCCATATAATAATGATAGCTTAAAAGATTTTACATGTTGAATACATTATGATTTCTTAAAATTCTAGAGCTCATATGAAGACAAAAGTAAAGTCAATCATTAACTGGTGCAAGAGTAAATGCCACAAAGAAGAGCCCAAAAATCACCATCTTTGTTCTTCATCCAGGATGCAACAAAGAGATCATGGTGACAGAAAGAAGGCCATCAAATGTAAATACAAATCCTTCACATCCCTAAAATGTATATGAAATCTCAAAAGAATAGATGAGATCCTTTGATGCTAGCAGTTGCCAAAATAAGCATAAATAAGAGCCAACTTTTTAAGTAATTTTTTATTCTAATAAAATAGTTTGAGATTTCAAATTTTGTACACAATTAAGTAAAATCAAATAATTAAAAGATATATATATATATTATAAATTCAATGTAAAATATGATTATCTTATATATTTCTACACGATATTAGCACAATAAGAAGGTCAAGGGAGAAACTTGAAATACCTATGGAATAAATGAAAATAATTGAGGCAACATAAAGGATAATAGAAAAATACTAATACTAGTTTGCATGGTATTGTACTATTATTTAATATTGATATAGTGTAATGTTTGGATTTTAGTTTTTTGATTATTGATTACAAAGGTTCAAATTTATTTATTTTAAGGAAAAATGTGAATAGTCTAATTGCAAATGTTCAAATTTTATTGAAGTGTTATTGTTGAATTTTTCTATTGGGATGAAGTTTTTGATTAAGTGGAAAACATGTTTTGAAGGGGCCTTGAAACCCAATATATCTTAAATCAAATAGAAACCTTTAAAGCCCAGACACAAAATAGAAACATACAAAAAATAGGCACCCCAAAACCCTCTAAGATAGAAAAGGACAGGACACCACCCAAGCTACCCCAAACATTTTGGAAAATTTGCAGCCTCTAGCTCCAACTTCTCCATTCTCCTAGCAGCTTTCTTTAACTCTTTGACTTCATTAGAAGGGATGGAGTCTTTCTTCTTAGTATTTTCTCTAGTTCTTCTTCTAGGTCTACCTTGAGAATATGTGGGGGAGTCTTTATCATCATCTACTTGAATGATGGCCCTATTCATATCTGTATTCTCCATCTTTCTCATGAGGATCTTAATATTATCATTAGATGCCTTAGGATCTTATAAAATGATAAACAATTCTTTTAAGGGTAGAATCAATGCTATTAACCTTGATTTTCACTTGACTTTTTGGCCTATGTGGGAAGTGTATGGAAATACAGTCTTCCTGTAAGAATGCAAAAGTGTTTGTATAGATCCTTATTTTATCTATTTTTGAGAATATATAACATTTGTGCTATGTATATTTCATGATCCACCTTGTGCAACACCTACTTTATAGAAAGTCATCATTGCATTTGACTCAACTAACCTGGTCGATGAAAATCGATCGATGATTTGGCAATCTAAAGTGGAATGTTTTGAAATCCTAGTCAATATTTTTTGAAGCATTAGATAGAAGCCAAAAGAAAGGGGGGCTGACCTAAAAGTATAAAAAGGCTGAAGGATTAGCCTGAGGTTACCTCCCTGCCTATCTAACTGATACCAATTTTATAGTACAAACAACAAATAAAGACAAGCTCCAAAAAAAAGCACTCCTTACCATCAATCCTATTTCTAACCAGAAAATAAAATAGAAAAATGTACCAAAAGCAAGGAGACATATTTTTGCTATTACTCTAGTACCTGATCATAGACATATATTAAAAAAATCATACAAAACCAAGTTCAATGTGATCCAAAACATAAAAACAAAAAAAATAGAGCCAAGGCTAGTTGCCCGCTTTCTTTCCTTGTTTCTCATTCTTCTTTTCCTTGGGCTCTTCCTTGTTTAAGTCCACCCCCTCCTCTTTGATAGGTTTATCAAGGAGCCTCTTCAGCCAATCCTCCATCAGGAAACCATAAATGGAGCAATTAGTTTCTCTCTCCTTGCCCAAATCCTTCTTGTCCTTGTTCACCTATAGGAAATAGAGGGTGGTGGCAGTAGAGTGCATGACCTTCATGGAGAATTCTGCCAAGGTGCCAAATTTGTGGCAAATGCCAATGTGCTTATCCACCATCTCCTTCATTGAATTCTCTAACCTTTCCAGTTGAGTCTTTCTTTGGCTCTATCTATGGCTATAATTCCCTTTCTTCTCTCCACCTTTGGGAGTGTCTTTCATGGGGAAGGTGATGTCCTCCCCCCCTGCTTCTAGTTGGGGATGGGATGACTTCCAAGGTGTCTAAAATGTGTGAGGGACTAGGTGGGCTAGAGACTGCCTTCTTTCTAGTATCTTGTTGTGGCCTCTTCCTCTTGGTGGGATTTTTCTCACTCTCGGTAGACTTAGAGCTAAGTCTTATATAGGGGGTGACTTGAATTTCTCCATTTGGAGTCATTTATTAGCTCTCTGAGTAGTTTTCTTACTCCTTGTGTCTATATCAAACTCAATGCAGTTTATTTTCACCTTATAACCAGGATTTTCTTTAACATTTTTATGGCTTGAGCTAGGGCTAGGGTCCATGGATATTTGGTGAGTAATAGTAGCAAACGAGTTGACCATAAGTGATGTGTTTAAGGCATGGTGGTGTTTCTAAAGTGTGTGCATGAAATCCTGGTGGATGATTTGAAAGGGTTTGCCATCCTCTTTCTTTTTCCTAGCATTAAAGACACAGTCTTTCATAGAATACAAAATAAGGTATGGAAAAGAAATAAGATCATGGTTGAGAATGGGGAAATGGTAGTAATACAATACCTAGAACCGATCTTCAAGGGTAATATACCTCATAATGGCATAGAAAATCACATCCCAGGGCTTTGGAAGATCCCCATTAAATTTAAAGAACTTCCTCATAATGGTTTCATCATTCACCCTAGCCTGCTTGTGCTAATTGTTGCCCTTCAAGGAAAACCCTTTGACCCTAGCAATAAGCTCCTTCATGATTTCAAACACCGTCCCATTGATGTTCACCTTCCTATCATTCCAAGAGTTGATGAATTGCATCAAGATGTGCTCGTCATGGTTTTCCATTCCTTCCATGAATGACAATAATCCTCCTTCCCAAAGATAAACCACAACAACCTCACTCTTTTAGATGTAAGCATCAACCTCCACTAGTTCAATATGGTCACTAGCACCCATTTCTTCATCCAGCTCAACCACCAATTTATTAGAGATTTCAACATCCCCTTATTACATACTAAATTTTGGCAGTCACAGCAAATTAAATAAATTGCACCCAAGCTAAAATTGTTAAGGCATCCAAAACCCATCATAAGATCACAAGGTTTCCCAAAAATCAAATAACCTCTCTCAATGGCATGTGTGATTAGTACCTTTCCTTCTAAAATTAACTATCACCAACTATAGTTGGAGTGGGGTTTGATTATAGTGTCCTTGTCATCCAACATTTTTAGGTTTTTACATCTGAGTAGATCTACACCACTCATCCTTTTCCTGAAGTAATTAAGGCTCATGGTGAGAGGATCACAAAATAAAATCCTCACATAATCTTGCCAAAATTTAACGTTATGAAAGAAAATTCATTGGCCTTCCTACTCACATGAATTCATAAAGGCACGCCACCTTTTGTAATGATTCATATAGTGTTATGAGAAGTATACTTGCATTCCATCATCACTTGAGTTAATGATGGATTTTTGTTGACATCCTCCCATTCTATTATTTGCATGACATTATCACCAATTTTTTCCAACTCATTCGCCACTCCATTTCCTCCATGGTAAATATGGTCTACATGGATCTCTTGACACCTCCATCAACTTATGAATTTCCTCTATTATCATTTTGATCTTCCATCTACTTTGTCCCTCTCCTTTAATTGCTTTAATAATCAACATCAAATCCCCCTCAACTACCAATCTATTAATTCCTCTATTTCTCAAAATTCTCATTCCCCACAGTAGATCTAGGGCTTCCACTTTGTTTTTTGAACCCCCTCCACAGTTCCCAATAAAAGTAACCACCAGCTCCTCCATACTATTTTGGAAGATACCCCCAGCTGCAATGCTTCCGACCATGGCTGACCCATCAAGATTAAGTTGTATCCATTTTTTAGGAGGGGGTGCCACATTATTCTATTCCTAGCCATAGCTTTGGAGTTATCAAATTGTTCCACAATTGGGGCTAAGTCCCAAGCAGATGCCCACTCCATATCAAGTCTTCTTGGTGTGTTGGGCGGGTGGGGGGGGGCTTCCATCACCAAATCCTAATACATTCCTTTAAGAGTTTAGTAACCTACTAGACTACTACCAAATAGGTAGTGGCTTTTTCCCTAAAGATTTTGTTATTTCACTTGTTCCAATTTTTTCATGAGACATATGGGGGAGTTATTCTCCATAGGGTTTTGAGATATGGGTGATTCAATGGACCATCCTAGTGAAAAAATTGATGTAAGTTCACATTAGCATACCATTGGACCTCCCATAATGCAAGGATCCCCTCCAAACATTCAATGCAAAAGGGCAGTGGATGAAAAGGTGTGGGATAGATTCTACTTCTTTGTAACACAAAACACTGGAGTTAGCTAGCTGATACCCTCTCCTTTAAAGATTATCAATTGTGAGGATAGTCTTCAGTAAGGTTGGCCAAGAAAATAAATATTTCTTTGGTAGGATTCATGGGTTTCAAACCTTCCTCCAATCCCCCTAGGCCACATCCCCCCTTAGAAAACAAAGATAAGTCAATTTCATCATGAAGTCACCCGAGGGGGAAGTCTCCAAACCAAAGAGTCATCAACTAGGGTGGAAGGAATCTGATAACTTTGGAGAAGATATTATAGTTCCACAACAAGCTCCATCCCAGTAAACTCCTTATTATGAATTATTTTCCATTGTCTATTGGAGGTGATATGGCTTCAAGTCAAAGTACTATTTTCTCTAGTACAAGCCTCACGCAAGGGTTGGAACCTAGTGTGCATGAGGTGATCATCTTGAAGCCATTGTGTTTTAAAAAATTATGAAATTGTATTTGTCTTTGATGTTACACAAAATTTCAAGCCTTTAATGAGAAATTAGTGTTAGCCAGGCTCACAGGAGCATCGAAGGCAATTTCTCGTGTATGTCGAGAATTCAATGATAACCAAAGTCAAAGATAGTTATGATCAAGCTTAGTTGATTAATGAAGTTAATCCTATATTAATTGAGTTCACTTGGTTACCAAAGGATATCTATCATGAATTCAATATTGACTGAGTTGGGTTGGTTAACGAAGGATTCTCAGTGTTGACAGAGTACTCAAATCTATATTAGTCGACTGTCAATATACTGAGCTTGATAAATTTATTGGTTAATACAAGCCGACTTAAGGGTTAATATTTGATTGATTAAAATAGTATTCAAGCTAACTTGACAAGGTGAATCATATATATTAAAGGTCAAGTTGAGGATTGAATGTGGGATTTGAAGAAGATGAATAAAGGAAGGAAATTAGAAGGATATCTATAAAGGGCAGAGCATCTAAGTTGAACGAGATGCAAAGAACATTTTGATCAAGGGGGATCAAGTACTGAAGCCAAAACTAAGTTCTAAATCAGCAAAGATAGTTGCATCAAAAATTAGGTCAAGTCATTGTTACTGTATAATAATTATAGTAGTGAGTCAAATCTCTTAATAGAGTTATCCTAACAGCTATTTTGTAAATCCTCTAGCAACGTAGCATTTCTAGATTGAAGTGTTTGAAGACCTCTAACAAGGCCACTCCTAATAGGGTGAATTAAATCCTCTAATAGGATCACACCTAATAGTGTGTTTTCTAACCTTTAATAGAGTTGGCTCCTAATAAGACTCACTTTAGAAGAGTGAAAAATAGTAACTAGTTACAATTGGTGTTTTTTCCCAAATTGGGTTTCCACGTTAAGTCTTAGTGTCTCTTATGTTTGTGTTATTTCCTTTATGTTTCTAAAACTAAGTTAATAAAGGTTAATCATTTTAATATCTTAATATCTCTATGCTAATTGAGTGAAAATAATATATTCAATGTTAACCTAGTTACAATCGAATATTCAGTGTTAACCAAGTTACAACAGAATATTCAGTGTTAACCGAGTTAGATCAAGTTACTGGTTTTATATTGTGTTGACATCTTAAAAGGGATTTTGGATTTTTTTTTGTAGTAACTAATTTACCCTTCCCTTCTTAGTTACTCCTTTCAATTTCCAACATATTGGTCTTCCTAGAAGTCAATGTTCTTTCCATCCCCCACAACCTAGTGATTACCCATCTTCAAAATTTTCTAGGTGTGCACCACATTGTTCCAAATTTTAGAACCCTAAGGGAGAGCATGGGTCTAGAGGAATTGATGGAATGAGTCCCCTCCAATATACTTTGACTTCAAAATGTTGCACCAACTACCTAGGGAGTTCATCAATCTCCAATCGACCTTAGTTAGGAGGGCCTTATTCATATGTCCTATCCTCCTAATTTTCAAACCTCCAAGGGCCTCAGGTTGGAAAAAATTTTCCCAACTCACCAAGTTCATCCTAGACTTCTCTTCAGAACCTAACCATAAGAATTTTCTTTGGATTTTTCAAGAATGGCTCTATATCTACCTAGGAGTTTAAAGATAGAGATAAAATACATCAAAATGACCTGTAAAGAGGATGAGACAAGATGGAGTTTCCCCGCACTACTCAAGAGATTTCCTTTCCATTTTCCAACTTTCTCTTAAAGAATTTGATTAGGCCATTCTAGTACTAATTGGAGACTTCTTTGATTGTGAGTACGATGCTAAGATAGGTATCCAGAAGACTTGCCTCTTGACATTCTAGTATCCTAGTCAACTTTTTTCTCAAACTAGTATTTGTGTTGAAAAAATATGCTTTGCTTTTCCAATAGTTTATGCATTGTCCCGAAACCATCTCATGTTGATTCAGAATTGATTCCCACTCCCTACCTTCATGGACTAAAGAGATGCCAAATAAGAAGGTGTCATCAAAAAATTATTGGATAATCTGTGTTGGGAACAAGGACACAAATTTGATGCCTTTTATTTTTCCAGAATTAGCCATGGCAACTGAATTTCTGATCAACACCTTCACCACAATGATGAATGGGTAAGGTAATAGGGGTTCAACTTGTCACAGACCTTGGGAAGAAGAAAAAAAATTTTGCTAGATGCCTCATTAACAAGAACCAAAAACATGACAGTGTTCACAGTGATCCTAATAATTCCAATAACACTCTCATAAAATACTAATTTATTCAAGATATCAGAAAGAAATTCCCTCTTGACCTTATCATAAGCCTTGGAAATATCAAGTTTAAGGGTGATACTTGGGTTCTTTCTCCTTTTCATAGAGTGAATTACCTCGTGTGTGGTTATGACTATATCAAGAATCTATCACCCTAGCACAAACCATTCTGCCGTGGTCCTATAAACCTACCAAGTAGGGGCTTGATGTGGTTAACCATAATTTTGGCGAGCACTTTATAGATTATTTTGTAGAGACTAATGGGTCTAAAATCTTCCAGACATCTAGGGTCATCCATCTTAGGTACTAGAACTATGAATGTTTGGTTAAGTTCCTTCAACAGCTTGCTAGTTTTTATGAAGTCATTTGCCACATGAACCACATCATACTTAACAATATCCCAGAAAACCTAAAAAAAGGTCAGGGGAAACCTATCAGGTCTGGGGGCTTTCTACTTGTTGGTGTAAATAAGTATTTACCTATTACACTTTACTTAAGTTTACTTAGGTTAATGCATTATTTTATTATTTCTTAGGTGAGACACTTAGGATTTTGTGTACTCTTATGAGTTGTCATGTTGACAACACTGGAGTTTGCATAATTAACTGAGTTGTCATGTAGACAACACAGTTATTCACACTCCTAATTTAACACATGGTGTCTACAACATAATTTTGCATGCTACACCTTTGTAGGCGTATCCTCTCACCATTGCACTTAGTCATGTGCTTAATGGAGGATTACCCATATCTAGTGGACATGTGCCTAGTTGCATGACTTATCATGCTATTGATTCCTATACATTCTAGAAGCATTCTAGAGATCTTTATATATAGGCACTCCTAGTGTACTTTCACATTGAATGAATATTATATCATCATTCTGATCATACTCTTTTGGTCTATGGTTGTGCTTGTGCTTGAGTTCCTTGCTCTTGGGTGAATTTTCCCTAAGGCATATTCTTATATGGTATCAAAGCTATACCAAATTCTTACATGGTACCAAAGCTGAGGTAGATTCTCTTCACATAGTCATCCACACCATTGTTGCTTCAGCACCTCAACCTAGATCTTGAGAATCCATAGAAATTTGGAGCATCTAGAGCCAAAGTAGACCTCGCCATTGCATCTAGAATGTGGATTCAGTGAAAACTGGCTATAAATTTGCCTATGCTAGGCCAAAGTCAATTTTGAGGCAAAAAAATTTGCAAATTGGCACCTAAAGGCCTGATTTGAAAAATTGGTATGATCATTTCAAATCTGCATATTTTATCATTTGAATCTCTACTTTTTTTTGAGATCTGCATTATTTTCTAGAAAAAAAATTGGCCATCAGGCCAGTAGGAGAGATTTATTGCAGGCAAAGATTGGAGCTTTCTGGTGCAAATCAAATATTGGCATCAAATTTAGAAGGTCAAAAAAACCCTAGATTGGATTTTGTTTCATCTAAATCAGACATCTGAGGCCAAATCTAGAGCCATTTTTTTTTTGGAGGTGTGACAGTGGCAATTCAGGAAAAATAATTATAGCAGCGATTTTCAAACAATGATATCTCCCTCATACAGACTCCTTTTTGTGAGTAATATTTTTGTTATAGGGTAGAATTTTGTGATCTACACATTGGTGTAGTTGGTTTGAGATCTCTATTCTTGAATTTTTCTGCAACTCACAAATCCCAATTTTTGCCACTTCAAATGCTTAGTATAGGCTCATCTGGACACATAATCAAGTTCTATTTTTTTGAAAGTTCATAATTTTTTGTCTACTTTCCAAATCTACAATCAGGTTATAAGCTTCTATGGATAGAAGTACTATTTTCAAAAATAGGCCCTAAATTGGCATGTGGCTATCGCACTAAGTGCCAAATCATACATTAGGGGGGGTTGATTGAATATTTCAATTTTTTGGGGGGTGCATACATACATTGAAATTATGGAGGAGTTTTGTTTCACATGTCATTTTGGGATTAGACTCCCATTGAAAAAAAGGAACTATAAAAAATGGAGTGCTTTAGTCATTGATCATCTAAGAAGTGAGCATAAGGAAGTATTTCCTTATTTATGTTCCAACGAATTGATCCCTAACACTAAAACATTGCCACCTGTTAACAGACTCTTGGATATTATTATAATGAATATGATTTTTGATCCTTAGCATGTCATTAAAATCCTCATTCACTCATATGATATGTGGATGGATCTTTGGAAAGAGTACGGAGATCCCACATTTCCTCCTTTTCTAGATGACATTCTATCTTTAGTAGCTTCAGTATTGGTTCCTTCAACTCTAGATGAGATCACACCTCCTAATGCTCCTATTGATTCTACTAATCTAGTTCCAGCTGTAGATGCTCCTAATTTAGTGCAACGGGATATACCATGTCTTCCTACTTTAGCTTCATGGGATGACTTCCTTCTAGATATTGTAGGTCTGTTCATGGAGTCTCACATTGAAGATGTGGGAGACATCATCGATGATATTTATCTTCTCTTTGTTGCGAAAACTACTTCATGCATTATGGAAACTGATCCTGACACCAAAAATAGTGCTTCAACAGATTCAAATATGTGGTTTCCTATTGACAAATACAGGGAGAGGTCACAACATCAACAAATTCTACATGTATATATTGCTACAGTGATAGGTCCAGCACAGTAGGGTACACCTTGTCTTCTAGCTCTAGCATCAGTGGATGACTTCTTGATAGATATTTCAGGTTTGTCTATGGAGTCACACATAGTAGATTTGGAAGACATAATTGATGATATACATCTTCATTTTGATTATGATGATCCTTCTTCAGTTCTTGTAAGGGTTCACTCTGACCCTCATGTCCATTCTCTACATGATTGATCTTCACAGGTTGATATGATTTTGGATCCTTATGTACAGTACTTATAGGAGGCCTCTTTATCATTTGAGGAGATAGTTTGTTCTTTGGGACATGTTCTACATCCATCCTTGCTAGATCTACACTCGTTCTTTTCCACATTGTTGGAAGGTGTGACTATTAGCATCAACACAGGGACGGTTGAGTAGGTTTTTGAGACACCATTCATCATTGAGATTCTTTCTACACATAGGGGAAGCATCTCACCTGTACCTCTACCATTGTTTCTTCCAAATGGGAGGAACATTATTCAATGCTCATGGATCAGCTTCTACATTGGAGTAGCTCTCACTAATCGACACACCACATTTAGGGGGGGGGATTGCCTTGTCTCCGTATTCTTTTTTATGGGGGGAACTTTTTCCTCTTATGGAGTTTTTTCCTTCTCATACTTCTCTATTATATATACTTGATGTATGTCATAATGGGGGGTCTTGATTACTCCATCCATCCATGTATCTTGATTTTTCATCTCTCTTTTTGGAGGAGGCCTTTTCTCATGAAATTTTCCCTCTTTCTTCGCTTTATGAGAGATCGCATTGCATTATATACATGAGTACCTAACATTGTCTAGTAGTCAAGACCCATCTTGCATTTTTCATCCTAGCTTTCGTAAGCTTAAGTGCATTCCCCTAAGTTGCACTTAAGGGGGTGTGTTAGTGTAAATAAGTATTTACTTATTACACTTTACTTAAGTTTACTTAGGTTAATGCATTATTTTATTATTTCTTAGGTGAGACACTTAGAAGTTTGCATACTCTTATGAGTTGTCATGTTGACAACACTGGACTAAGCAACTCTAATTCATCACATGGTGTCTACAACATAATTTTTCATGCTACACCTTTTTAGGCTTATACTCCATCATCACACTTACTCCTGTGCTTAATGGAGGATAACCCATATCTTGTGGACATGTGCCTAGTTGTATGACTTATCATGTTGTTGATTCCTATGCATTCTAGAGGCCTTTATAAATAGGCACTCCTAGTGTACTTTCACCTTGAACGAATATTATATCATCATTCTAATCATACTCTTTTGGTCTACTATTGTGCTTGTGCTTGAGTTCCTTGGTCTTGGGTGAATTTTTCCCTAAGGAAAATTCTTACATGGTATTAGAGCTATATCAAATTCTTACACTAATGATTCATGCTAAACACTTCCTTTCTTACCTCCTCCTCCTTGACCTTTCTAGTCATGGCCTCATTCATCTAGTTATTCACCACTGGATTAATCGACTTTAAAATACTTTCTTGCATGTTACTATTGACCTAAATAACTTGGGGGTTATAGATTTCCTAGAAATAGTTATTGGCCCTATCTTTTATCTCCTCTACTTCCATTATCTCTTGACCATTATCGTCAACCAAAAGGTTTATGGTGTTCCTCTTTTTTTTCCTTGACGTCAATCTATGGAAGAAGGTCATATTTCGGTCACCCTCCTCCAACCACTAAACCCTTGATCTCTATTTCTACAAGATTTCCTCCTGATTCATAAGGGTCTTCCACCAATCTTGGCACTCCCTCTCCTCTTATTGATGTTCAGTGTTAGTATTACCTTGTGCCAAACAATTTTGAAGAGATTCTAACTTCTTTTCAGTAGTCTTTTTTTTCCTCAAAAAAATTTCCAAATGAAGATTTGATCCATCCTCTAACCTCTTTGCAGACTCTTTCAATTTTCCTAACAATATAGAACATAGTCATTCATTCAACTAGATTATTCCACTATCATGGAATACAATACCTGAACTATGGGTGTGAGTGCCACATGATTTCATACCTGAAGGGCCTTCGTTTAGTAGTTTGATTTTACACCCATGAGAAAATTACCATAGAGTGGTTTTAGATGGTCCTCGAATCCTCCTTTAATGAGGTATGTTGGAGAATGTCCTAGTTGGCTAAGATGAGGGCCCTACCAAGCCTAGCCTCAATAAGATTTTTCCTCAATCTAATGTTAGACCAAGTGAAAGCAGGACCTTGGAGGTTAATATCAATCAAGTCATTCCTCCTAAGGAAGCCCTCTGAGTCATGCATACTTTCACAAAATTCCTCCAAGCCCCCCATTTTCTTCAAAGGGTAGAGAGGGGTATTAAAGTCACACATACATAGTATGTTTTCCTATCTCATTGCATTGGCTACTTTAGTTGTCCTATCCCAAGAAACCAACCTACCATTTCAAGTATTGGGGCATAGAAGTTGAATAAATTCCAACTATTAGCTTGGGATGTGTAACCCATCACCACAAAATGGGTATTAAGGAGGATCACTAAGCCCACCACCTTGTTTGGGTTCCACAGTGTTGCAATGCCACTAGAAGCACCATTTTCACCACTATAAGAAAATTTGGCACCTGGTCAAATGTAAGTAGCCACTCTAGAGAAAAGATGCTCTGTCATTTTCACTCCTTGCAAAATAATCATGTTAGCGTCAAGATCAATTATATTTTTGTTAATTTCATACTACTTCCTAGGGCTATTAAGCCCTCTCACATTCTAGGATATAATCTTCATCTCTTGTGTGGTTGGATTTCCTTTAGGTTTTTTTATTTCCCCTATGCTATATCCTTTTCTTTTCCCTTCTAACAGAGGTTCCTAGTCGAAGGTCTCCCTACCCTTGTTTTTGACCCAACATAAGCCCTATTTCCCCCTTTAGGCTTCCTCTTAGTTACCATCCATTTAACTTCATTACTTAGGTAGTCAAGACTTGCAATGTCAGAGGTAGGGGAGAGTATTTCCACAATACCTAAGAGTGAGACCACTAGGGTTCCATTTGTGAGCAGTGAGTTGTTCCCCTTACTTAGGGATATGATGGAAGAAGAAATCACTTCAAACTCATCCTCCATCCATCAATTTAGTTTTCCTTCTCTAGGTTGAGTCAGTTGCATGGCATGAGCTTCAACAATCTCCCCTTCCTCATGCTCAGTTGTTACCTTTTTCTCACTTTGACCACAAATGATCTCCTCAACTAGCCCATTAACACCTCCCTTACAAGGTTCCTAACCTTCTTCCTATCTTTACTATGAGCTTCATTCAAATCATGGAGTTCCTTTACACTTGTTTCCATCAATCTTACCAGTTTCATGGTCTTGTGGGATTTGGTCTAGCTTTCCATTTCACCAATGTTCAAGCTTTCTACCACCACCACACCCGATGAGGTTAGTTTTTCCTTGATTTTCTCGCCCTTTTTGCATTCCACTATCAAATGGCCAAACATGTTACACCATTGAAAGGAGGGTGCATCATTCTCATATACGATTTGTTGCGACCAAGTACCCCATTTATATTTAAGATACATTGTAGTTAGCAATGGTTTATTCATACCCACATTCACACAAAACTTGGCAAAGCCTTGTTTAGTCTTGGAGCTAATCATTATATCAATTTTAATAAAATTTCCAAAAGAGTTTCCAATCCATCTAAACACGCACTCATCCCATAAATCCAAGGGGAGTCTAGGTAATCTTATCTAAATTGATGCAAATCTGCAGAGGTCATGATTAGGGTTAAACCTTGGTTTCATTTCATGACCATCAATAGGTGTTTACCAAAATTCTAGGAACTCACCATGACCAACTCACAATCCATTTTAGCAGTGAAGCTAAACAAGAAGAGGGAGCCTGCCATCATGGAAATGGACACCAAACTTGAAAGTTTCCACCTAGTGGAACACCATTTTCTCACCATATCTACTATAGGTTAGAATAAGAAAAACTTTCCAAAAAGGATCAAGGATAGACCTAAGGAAATCAAATCAACCATAGATTTTGGAAGTGAGATTTGTGGTCTTGTAGCCCCTAAGGAAAATGAGGGTTCCTCAACATAGTCCACAACAATCTTGGATCCAAAGACAACCCTTATCTAGTTTGACTTTTAGATCACAGTGTCATCCATAGCCATTGTGGGACCCCCTAGAGAGTGGAGCCCAAATAGGTGTAGTCATCATGAACATCACATGGTTCTTTCAGGCTAGGATTTACCACCCAATGCATCAACTGGGTATTCTGGGACTTAGCAAACAAAACCAATTCTAGATCTAGGCACACAAGTACTAGCTCTAGGGAAGGGGATAATGGTGGGGGGGATCTATCTCCCTGGTGACTGAGAAGGCATGAAACAGAGTTTTTGGTTGTAATGAGAAGGAAATTTGTAGACCTAATTAATGAATTCTTGATTAGTGTTAAGAATCTCCTATTCAATATGTTGTTCGACATGTTTGACATAGACTTGGTCATTATTTATTCGACTTAGACCTTTGGTTGAATTTGGTTTTATTATCTATTGATGCAAAACTTTGGGTCAATGTTGATGTATTTGAATGTGTGTCTTTCTATCATTCATCTTCTTATCATATTGGTTAAATATATGTCATTAATTTTGATCTAGATGGCATTATGATGTAAATACATTTGGATGCATACTAATGAATAAATGTTAATAAGTACATTGATGATGATATATATAGATGTCATTCATTTCATGATGATGAAATAGTTGTAATGTGATTGCATTCTAGATTATGTTTTGTGGACATTGGCCTATTGATCCAGATACTTATTCACTTAACGAGCACCACATGTAGATGGTACGTATGGTTAATTATGTTGTTACTGATGATCAAGGTGTGATTAAAGGTGAGTTATAGGAAAACATTCACTCTTGATATCTATAATTTAATGCCTATCTTCTTCAGCGAATGACATGGTAAATGAGCTAAAAGTAATGTGAGGGTATATGTATGAGTTTGGTAGGAAGTGGATATGAAGTGCCTACTAGCAAAATCAAATCCATGTGATGCCAAGGTATGATAATTAAGCACATGTATGTGTGTGATATCATGTGATTTTAAGTTAGTATGCTACTTTTTTATCATTGAGATAAAGAAGTATTTGATTTGATATTTCATTGGACATTTTATTTGATTATGCTGTACGATGGACTAATATTTTGGTGGTGTTATTGTCGATGTAACAGAGGGAACAACACACTATAAGAAAGGGGGAATATTGTCAGAGAGAGGTAGTCTAACCTCGTAAAACTATAGAATGGTAATGGAATTCACACTCATTTAGAAATGTTGTTGAAATGGTTAATTTTCATATGTGCTTATTTCAAGTGTGTATCTTTCCTTCAATTATGTTTACATCAATCTATGTAAATATTGTCTTTGAATAGTTGTGTGCTAATTTATTTGGTTACGAGTTAGATTTAAGATCTTGTTATTGTTAGATTGTTGAAATTCTTGGATATGAATGCAATTTTTATATCATAGCATCGAGGAAAATGCATTTTCCAAGGGGGAAGGGATGTCACAACCCATTCTTTTGTATGTCAAATTGCTCAATATATTATTTGCCACATAGATTCTTGGAAATTGTTTTTTTTTTGTAATAATAATAAAGTAATTAATGACAAGAATCTTTAATAATGGTTATAAATTAACAACTAGAATACTTTATTGGTGGTTAATTTATGTTTACCAATACTTTGGGAGTTATTTAGAGATAATGGAAATAACCATTAAATGCAACTACCTCAAAATAGTACCTAAGAACTACCTCAGAACAATAATATCTAATGGAAAGGAGACCCTTTTATAAAGGGGGGCACAATGGGGTTACTTGGGGAGATAAAAGACATATAGGAATTGGAATGCTAAGGTTTGAATAATATTAAGATTTATTTTTGACTCACTTGCAGGAGGGAGCTAAAGAATACACATGCGACTAGAACAGGAAGAGCTAGGAAAGATTGGAGGAAAGACTTGTTAATGGAGCTTGGGCAACAATCAAGAATAATTGGGTTCATTTATCAATTTACTTCCATTTTATCTCCTAAATGATTAAAACTATTTAAAAAATTGGATTGGATCATTGTGAATTAGTGTTGGGATGATTCATTCTAATCTAGAAATAATTGGTGTTATTCAATTTAAAGGTCTCATTCTTTACTCTTTTATCTGAGTGATATCAATATTGTAGATACCAAGTGGTTATGAGATTGGAACCGAGAATGACTCCTTTTCAAATCAATTTTGGGCTAAGGTATTTGATTTTTATGTGTGTTTTCTACACTTCTTTGCATTAGTTCCCACCATAGTTGCCAAAAATGTGACAAGACCTATTTCCCATTTCGATGGATGAAATGTGCTTCCCATCAAGAAACCCCTATTTCTGGTCAATCAATACTCCAATATTTCAAATTAGTTTGGTCTAGTTGTTTTTTTTTAATTTCAAAATTTTAATCATTTTATGAGTAGTTTTTCTAAAAGCCCTTGCCATGTGAACATCTGGGACTGCAAACTCATCCTACACACACTTATACAACTAAAGTTTTACTTTATTATGTATTCAGTTAAATACTAAAGTTTTATTTAGTATGTTTGGAGTTTAAAATTAAATAAGATATTCTTATTTTGAAGTTGTAGTTAAAAAATTAATTAAACAATTAGTTACCTATATATGTTTTCTATATGAAGTTAAAACATAAATATTTGCATTCTCAAGGTAAAGTTAAAATATTAGTTAAAGCATGAGTTCAATTTTTTACTTAAATGAAATAAAACTTTCATGCATATATATAAATTGAAAGCATATGTGTGCATGAGAAAGAGACATGCAAATTATATATATACACACACAATTTCTTTTACACAACCTTTTAAAAAGTTATTTCTTGTCACGTTGTCATTATCATCACGTTTCTCATTCCTAGTAATTATGGTTCACATCCAACCATATCACATTAGTTTTCATTGGATATTGTGTACCCAACCGACCCCTTCTAAATTTTGAGATTTGTTATGATAAACCATGCATGCCTCCTTGGGAAAAGTGATTTGGAAGTTTGAGGGCATGAATGACTAGCTCTGATTGAAACATTCACCTTCATAATCTCCATATTACATCTTCACTCAAGTAGAAAGGGATGTCTCAACCTACTCTCTAATAGACCCTTCAATTGTACAACAATTCTAAACCTCTACCACCACAAGTTTCAATTCTCTGTATAATAGACAAAAATTGAATCATTCCTGATGGAACCATAACATATCTACTCAAACAATGACAATAGAAATGGGAACAAACAATTAGTTTTGATTGTTAATTGAGAACAGATCATATGATGGAATAAATTGTGGTTGGGGACAGTTAGATTGTTTCCATTTTAGTAGACTAGAACAACTTTGAACTCTTCATACTAAAAATAAGATTAGTTGTGTATTGACTAGAGCATCATGCTCTCTCTCTCTTTTGCACATCATTTTAGTAAAGTTACCATAATTGTGTTGTTAATCAACCATTTAATTATAAAATATGTGCCTTAATCAATTTTTTTCATTAAACAATTCTTTTATGAGAAAGAAAACTATAGCCCCACTATGATTTGACCACGCATACACCACGAATCAATGTTTAAGAAGTGATCTAGGAGTTCTGAGTGTTCTTTCCTCTCTTCATTAAAACAAGATTGTGTTAACATCTCACGCTGACTCTTAGCATAAAACATTATATTTTATTTTGCATCTAGTGTTCTCTTAACAAAATTCACTGTTAGAAGGTTAGCTCTAGTTTTATGTTCATTCTATTAGATATTGATTTTGAGTTATGATCAATATAGATATAGAGAAAATTATATAGTATTTGGATGTTGTTGTATTGATTTATGTTTCAAGCCTATTGTATGGCTTAATGTGTGAAGTTAAGGATTTGTGTGTGGAAATTATTATTGTTCTATTTTACCACTATTGCTTGCACTGAAATGAGATATTATGTTGATGTAATACTGAATTGAATAATGACTGTACATTGAAATGAATAGATAGCATATTGCATAAGGATCAAAGTTGTACATTATGATTCATCTTTAACTGATTGAATTACTTAAGGTTGGCTTAAAGAACATGTGTTCAATTGTTACTTATGTTCTTGATTGATATAAATTAATGGTTGTTGGCACTATACCTATGTGTAATGATGAAGTATGCATGAAGCATATTATTAACTCCATGTTTGAATACAAATCTTATATTTCAAAGTGCTTGAGATGAGAATATGACAAAGAATGATGACTAAGGAAAATTTATTCATGTTATATCATCAAGCTATATTTTCTGACTCTTGTGCATTCTTAACACTATTTGTTGCACACATTCCATTACTACTTGTAGTTTTGCTTAGTTAGTTTTCCTCACTATTTGGCTGTGTATCTTTCATGTCAGGAAAGATTTTGGGGAAGCTTAATAGCTTTGTGGTCCTGGTATTAAAATACTCCTACAATATTCCCACTCCTTGTGTTCTTAGACAGGTTTTACAGCCTCTGTTAGAGTGGTCGACATATTTGGTACATCTTGGTATTCTGGTAACTAAATTATGGTTTCTAATAGACCCAAGCATATATCTATATGTATTTATTTTTTTAATTTAATGATGATTAAAAATTAATGTTGACTGGTCAATATTCAAATAACCTTGACTCTCTTTGATTTCCACATTTGATGGAGATCGTTGATGTGGCATTGGTTTTGCAAGGGTAGTCCTTACATTCTAAGACCAACAAACCCTTCTCCTTCCCAATAACATCCTCATTATCCCCATCATCCAAGTTGATCTTTCCCACCATCTCCCTAGCAACGAAAGCTACTTTGCAAATTTCAAATCTTCTCTATAAAGCCCTGAGCTTGAGATGGACATCCTTGAATTCATGAAAATACCATTTAATTACTCTATAGAAATCCAACATTACTTTCCTTATAGCTAAAATAACATCAAGCCCACACACCCTACTTGAAGTACTTAGAATGAGCATAGGGGGTCCTATTGAGCTATCATTTTGCATGATGCTTAATGGTGGGAATCCTTTCAAACTCCTCTCTTGAAAAGCTAATTTGGGATCAACTCTAAGGTTTTGGATGATCTTGTGACCTACTTGAATCTGTTCAATAGAAGATAAATGTAAGTGCTCATGAGGAGGCCTTTGCAAGTTCTAAACAATTTCAAATAAGATGTGGAATCTGCTTTCTATCTCAAAAGAATAACCACACAAAGGAAACATAGTTTTATATTTTTTTGTTTTTAATGAATGCAATTTTAACTATGCAACTATATGAATTCCTAAATTAACCAAGTGTTTGTAAAATTAAATAATGAATATAGGCTGACAAGAATAAGAAAATTACTTGAAAAGTAAATCCCTAATGGAGAAAAGCTAACGAAACAACACATCTGTGAGATAAGCCTTTGAAAAGATTAGTAGGTAACCAACGAAAATAGGAACCCAAATAGATGGATTATACATGACTTAGTTATTGCATGGCTTGATATATGTGTAGAATACCCAAAATAGACATTTCCTTAGTCAAGCTTGAGATTAAATTGAGCATTCTATCCATCTCTTCTAATGACATATCTAGTTTTGACGAAGGTATCTTATCATTATTCCATGGGGAATCAATATCACAATAGGAAGCATTGGTATCCTCTTCTTGATGACCTCCCGATTCAAAAATCTCACCAACCTAGAATCTTATGCATTTCCATCACTTTTTGCAACTTTGAGAGTTTTTGCAACTCCATGGAGTTTTGGAACTTTGAAATTTTATGTCTTCAAAGTTTCTTGGCATATCTACACTTATTGAAATTTCAAAACTTGGAAGAATTTCTTCAGTGAATGGGAACACAAACTTCTCTTGATCATCTTCATCATTTTGTCCTCCTACAGATTTATCACATGATTCAAACACCATTGCACTAAACTGCAAAGGTTATTCCTCCATAATTTGGGGAGGCTAATCCAAAAAATCATTGTACCCATGTCCATTTTCACTTGGTCTCATACTTGTAATACCATTATTCTCATTGTTGATGTTACTGTAAAGGCCAACATTTCTACTCTGATTTTGAGAATAATTGTTTTGTGCAACAAGTTGCCTTGGATGATTGCCTTGGTTTCTTGAGGAATCCAACTTTATTTTGATGAGTTCATTGGATAAAATAAACATCATTTCCTTCATGGCCTTAAACTCTCTAGCCATATTATTCTTGAATTTGGTAGGTGGAGAAGTCTTTTCCTCAAAGAATACAATCTTTTGGGACTCATACCCTGAATATGTAATTGTTTGCATTGGAGCAGTAGTAACCTGCTTTGTGAATGTAACAACCTCTTTGAATACCTTTTCAATGGTATCAATGTCTTTGGGTAGGATCCTTCTCAGAAAAATAGAAGTTAATGAATCCACTATTCCCAAATAGATCTGGATGGTAGCCTCTTGTGGTATAATATAAGGAAACTCCATTCTTTGATACATCCTATAGAAGCGATGATTAAACTATGAAATAGTCTCATGGGGATCCCTCCTAATTGAGATGAACTGATGATATAGGATAGTTGGATCATTATAGATCTTCAGTTGTTCCATAAACTTTCTCTCGAAAGAGTTCCAATCCCTTATTGATGCTACTACTGTTTCCCCCAAAGTGTAAGAGAAAAGGAAACATACCATGTCCATATGTTGAATTTGGTTTCGATTACAGATTTACTTGAAAATTTTAAGATGATCTTCTGTTGTTCATGATTCTCCATTAATGAACCATGGGCAAAAAATTTCAAGATTTCTGGGGAAGTTATGTAATGGACCAGTTAGATTTGAAGGTGAACTTTGGGCATTGAAGAAATACATGCTGCATAATGAGTGGAATGTGTGAAGTAGAATGTAGAGTGGATGATGATGATGGAATGTGTAATGTGAATGGGTGGAGTTCTTGGTATCCCTTTATCAATGTGATGCTTGTGAAAGTGACTAAGTTCTAGGAACTTGTGTTTATTCTAGAAAAGTGCACCTCTGAAGAAGAACACTTTCTCAAAATAACACACATGCACACCTTGCGTACCTTCTAAAAATTCACAAACTTGAACTTTTTAAATTTTTTCTTTTTTTTCAAAAATTGTAGATTTTTAAAACAACTTGGGTTTTCGAACCAAATGGTTTTCAAGTCCTCATTCTAGTGCTAATTTTGTTGACTTGTCATTTTGCACGATGCTTAACAACATGAATCCTTCCAAACTCCTCTCTTGAAAAGCTAATTTGGGATTAACTCCAAGGTTCCAGGTGATCTTGTGACCTATTGGAATCCACTCAATAGAAGATAAATGTGAGTGTTCATGAGGAGGCCTTTATTGGTTTTAACCAATTTCAGATAAAATGTTGAATCTACTTGCTATTTCAAAAAAAAAGTAACCACAAAAGAAATATACTTTTGTAATATTTTTTTTATATTGAATGCAATTTTAACTATATAACTATATGAATTCCTAAATTAACCAAGTATTCATAAAAGCAATTAATGAAGATAAGGTAACAAGAAGTTTAAGAAAATGACTTGAAAAGTGAATCCCTAATGGACATAAGCCATGGAAACAACACATCTATGAGTTAAGCCTTTGAAAAGATTAGTAGGTAACCAATAAAAATAGGAGCAGGGTTTCCTTAATTCCACTGATACAATCATCAATGGGAATTTAGTAACTGTAAGACGTTTCACTTTTCATTGGATTGCAAGGCCATAGAATATGCGCTCATGCAAGACAAAAAGCTATGCAATAACAATAAAGTGATCTCTTCTCCAACTAAGTACATTAGCAAAATTTGTAAACATGTGGCAAACACTAGAATTAAAAGATCACTCAATCAAAATAACACAACAAAACTATTGGCTCCATTACACTCCATGAACATACATTCACAAAATATAACACACTCAAGCAAGAATAACTACACTCTAAATGAGAGCACCAATAACATATATTATTGCATCAAAATAATGGCCTGGAATACATATTTAATTCCTCAATTTATAAGAAATGTTCTCCTCAATTTGTGTTGAGAGTGAGAGATTCCTTCATGAAAATATATGCTTCTAAACTAATAAAAAAAATCTATTTGTGTACAAACTGACTCTCTAACTAGTGCTAAGTAGGACTCCACCCTTGTTTATATCATTTAATGGGTGCATGATCCTTTAGATATCTTAAAACAAAGAAAGCATGAGAAAATAAGAAGGAGAAAGCCATCAAATGATGTAGAATTCTCTAGAGATGCCAAAAATAGAAACTCAACCTTCTCTAGATGTTTTTAGGAATTAAACTATTGTCAAAATGTGTTTTTTATGCATGGAAAGCTCTAAATTTAGAACTGGCAGTTAACTATCAGTGCACCTCTAACTTCTTCAAAAACTTCTGACGCACCTTTGGAGAAGCCCACCTTTGGAGAGGTGCACCTTGCGCACCTTTGGAGAAGCACACCTTAGTGAAATTTGTGCAAGGTGCTCAATTTGCTAAAAATCAAAGTTCTCAGTTTTGAAAATGGTTTCTAGGATTTTCTCAGATGAGGTCTAGGAGCACTCTAGTGTACTTATGTTTCCCTTTTTTGATAATTTATACCCTTTTTATAGGAAAACATTTTCATAAATTTGAACTCCTTTTGCTTCTTCTACTTGAAATTCTAAGGCACCCATGTTGAATCTTGTCATTAATAGTTGCATAAGATGAGGAACCTATTCTAGTTCATGTGTCTAACCTCTGTATCTTTGATCTTTTCTTCTCTCCAACTGCTTGATCCTTCTAGGTCAAAGACCAGGTGATCCAAATTATCTAAAACAACCAAATGTTTGAAAATTTTCCATATCATTTCTAACAAGATTTTATAGGTCTTGTTAACTGGCTTTTTTGGAGGTGTTCTGCTCAAAATATCAAGTTGAAACTTTCATCAGTCCCTAAAATTACTAGCTAAAGGATCTCAATTTTAGGGATTAAAATTAGATTTTTAGTTCTTCTTTCCAACGGTATAAACGATTTTGAATTTTGAGCTCTAGGTCAAAAGTTATGACCCTAACAAGTTAAGGATGCCTTCTCTTTTGCATAAAGAAATAAACATTAATTTTCTTCTATTGAAAAACCCAAAAGAGGACTCCCTAGGATTTAGACTAACAAAATTGGTTCAACACTAGTCAAAATAGACAATTTCCCCCCAAAAGAAATTAATTTTATGTAGTAGTGCACATTCCAAGGACATGGAAAATTTCTCAATTGTGCACTAGTGCACATGCGCACTAGCACACATGTGCACCTTGATAAGGTGCACATGGTATGCATTGTACAAGTGAGAGAGGACAGGGTTCTTAAGTATGCACCTTCGTCAGTGCACACCTCTAAGGGTGCGCATGTGCACATCCTCGAAATAGGGTGAAGTGCGCACTTGCGCACCTTGTCAAGTTGTGCATGTATGCCAATGTGCATGTGCACATTTTAAAAGCACATGAAAGTCTTAACATTGACATTTTTTCTCCTGTCTGATTGCTCGACCCTTCCCGATCAAAGGTTGGGGTTTGACCTAGACCTAGGAGAGGGTCCAAAATGACTGAGGCTTCAAACTAGATGCCTCATAGGGAAACTTCAAACTAGGGGGTCCCTATTTTGTGACTCAAAATGGGGCGTGAATTGTGAAACCACAAAAAATAGCCCCAACAAAAAGGAAGAAATAACAAAGGCATTTCTTCATCAACAAGCATTCATTTGACATGTGTCGAATAACAACCAAATTCTGAACACTTCAAGTAGCTTTCAAGTTCCTTGATTGTCATAACTTCATAATCTTGAATCTTTAAGCTCAATGTGTGCATAGTGTATTCATTCCTTTAGCATTTCAAGATACAATCAATCATGATCTTCTAGCAACTTGGAAACAATCTTCTACTCCACGGGTTCATTCATTAGGAATCCTCATAAAACATGTGTGTCAATCACTGTCTAACCAGATGAGAGAATCCATTCTGAGGGCTCTTATTCTACATTTCAAGTCCTAAGTAATATTTTGAATCCTGCTTCATAGAGCTCACGTGTTTCCATTTGATTATTCCATGAAGCAATTTGCATAAGTATCAAATAGCCATTTTGGAGGGCATATCCCTATTGTCAGATTATCTTTCTTAGATCTTTTGAAATCTTTCATTCTTAACACCATCTTTCTTTTTATTCCCTTTTTGTACCCTAGCCATGCTTAAACTGTGTGCCCAAGGCATTGGTGTCATTTCTTAAATTCTTTCTTTAGTTTGATAACCTATGAATTCCTTTTTTGATGAACATTTAGGAAACTCTCATGCCAAATAGTGACAATAGCAGCTCTTTGAATAGGCCCTTTGTCTAAATCACTAAGTTTTAAATTATCCCTCTCTACTGTTAACCTAGATTCAAAAAAACACCTAGATAATCAAATTTTTAATTTGTAAAGTGTTGAGAGCTATCAATCCCTGATTCTAATTTTAAGACAAGAAGTCCTCTACAACTACAAGAAACACCTATTTTCAGTTGGTACAAGAAACAAAATAATTTGAATGCTCTGACAAAGAAATTCCTCTCTTTAAAAGTCAAAACCACAAGGAGTGATTTATGAAATGCATCAAGAATGAGTCTTGATTGCACCTAACCCCAAAATTGACATGACTAAAAAAGTAAAAGAAACTAAACCCAAACAAAAAGACTCCACTCAACCTAACACCTAACTAGAAAGACTAAAAGGACTAACAAAAACTTATATATACAAAACCTTGAATAATAAGAATGTGGGGTGGTTTTTAGTAGATTTCTCATTATGTGAACTAGTAATGAACCACCCCATATAGTCCTTAAAAATGTTCACTTGTCTTTGTGCTCAGAAAAATAAAATTTGGACAATCTTGGTTCAAATTCTGAGCACAAATCACACCAAATCATAAGCTGTGGGAACTCTCCATGACCATGATTAATCTAGAAACAAGTACTCTTACATTTAGCATCATATTCAAATTGAAAATCATCTAACTAAGAGAGATAATGGAAATATATCACCTAATCTAGCGAGTCTCCCACAATAGAGGTACACTCACACGTTGTAATTTCTACTTCTGGTGGTCTTATCTCATGGTACACAACTTCACACGCACATGGAAACACTTTAGATTCCTTCAAATGAGAAAAATCAATCATTAGGCTTCCTTTCAAATTACTGAGTAGTATTTTATGTAAAGGTGTGGTATTTATGTAAAGGACTTCTTGTGATAAGAAGTGTGCTATTGTGTATCAAGTATGTGAACTTGTGAAGATTATGTAATTATGCAAAGTGAGCAAACTTTTTGTGAAAGCAATATATGCAAAATTTTGTATGAACTATCTGGTGATCTGAGATTGAGCTAAAAATTAGATATCAATGAAAGAAGGAAAATAACAATAAATTACTTGTTTGAGTAGTGAGCTCTTCTTGTAGTTGAAATTGCATGTTTGGACAATGGGCTCTTCTTGCATATATTATACTACAACTCCTAATAGGTTTGGAATCTCCTAACAAGGATTCAAAATCTCCTAACATGGACTATTATACTACATTTTCTCATTGACTCCTAACAGGGTCCATCCTCTAATAAGGAACATATATATCAATACATTATCTAGTGGATATCATTCCCACCGGGGTTTCCCTAGTTAACAAAATATGGCGTTATGAGTTATCTTTGTACATTGTTACTATTACTAGTCAGTATTACTTTATTTCTTTCTTATGCATGGTTTAAAGTAGGTAATAATATCCAGTTGGCAACTAAAGTTTGTAGATTATTGATTCAACACACCCCCCCCCCCCAGTAATCCCTATTTCATACAATTGGTATCAGATCTCAGTTACTTTGAAGAGGCTTAACAACTTAAGTAAGATACCTATGGATATGGAATAGTTGATGAAGAATCTCAAAGAAGCTCTTGAACAAATTGATCTCCTTACTAAAGAAAGAGATAAGCTAAAGGACAAATATGAAGACTCCAAAGTATACATTGGTCAGTTGAAAGAAAAGATTGATCATCTGAAATCCAAGCCTAAATCTACTAAGCCTAGAACTACTGATGATGACTATTCAAAGTTGAAGACAGAGTACAAAATCTTGAAGCATGAATTGAAGATTACAAATCTGAAGTTGACTTTGAGAAATGATCCTAGCAGAGTTGAATCTGATTTGAAGACTGAAAATGCAAATTTAAGAGCAAGTGTGGCAAAGAAAACATCTGAGTTTGAAACACTGAAAGAAGATTATGAAGAACTCCATAAGTACAATACTATTGTGAAAAGTGAATTGACACAATGCAAACAGCAGCTTGAGAAACTTTATTCTAGCAGAGAAAGGGTTGATGATTCTATGCTTATACATAGACCTTCTTATGACAAGACTAGTCTTGGTTATTTAATTAACATGTCTACGAAGAAACCTGAGATTAGATCAAATCCAAAAGAAAAAGACAAATCTAATGATAAGATTGAGTCAAGTCAATCTTCTAAGAAACCAAAAGAAATTGAGCAAATTAAAGAAGTTGAAATCTTGGATGAACCAAAGCAAGTGGAAACTCCTAAGGAAACCAAGTATGAATTTAGTGCTAAGTGTTTTTTATGTAATGAAATAGGTCATATGAATAGATATTTTACTAATAAGTCATTTAATAATGTTAAGGACTTTTATTGTCATAATTGTCATGGTATGGATCATAATGCAATTGACTATAGGAAACCTAAGTATGATAATGATAGAAGAAATAGTAGAATGTCTAGAAATACTAACCCTATAGATAGAAGATCTAATCAAAGGACATCATGAGAAAGAAGATCTTATGATGATAGAAGAAATATCATGTGTTATAAGTGTAACAACTTGGAACACATTGCTCTGAATTGTCATGCACCTGATGATCAACAGAATGCTAGAAGTAGAGCACCTATATGTTAGTTATGCAATAACTTTGGACACACAGTGAAGTACTGTAGAATGGATAGAAAATTTCGAGGCAGAAGAAACTTCAAAAATAGAAGGAATGATAGAAGGAACTAGGAAAGGAACTCCAGATCTAGCAGAAGAAATGAAGAACAAAGAAACATTGTTAGTGAACTTTTAGAAGAACTTAATGAAGTATTCATGAAAGGAACATGTATCTCAAAAGAAAAGTTAGATGATGATGATATAGAAAGATCAAAGGTAGTTGTTGAGTTTGATTAAATAAAGTTGAATCAAACTTGTTCATAGCATCAAAATTTGAGAACTTCAGTCAGAGATCTATTTAGAGGTATTGAAGTTGGGAAATGGTGTATCCAGTTGTGTTTAGATGGTACCTAAGCTCGCTTGTGATTTGGAGCTCATATAAACAAGTTATGATGAAATTTAGAGTTACTGGTATTATAGTAAGAGTTGATTCTATAATAGAAGATGAAAAGTACATTTTTGTAGAGAATTTATTGATGCAAAGTTTTGAGGATGATTTTCATGATGGAAGGAGGCTATAGTAAACCTCAGGTGGCATTTAAAGATCAGATAGATGATTCTAGGCAAGTTATCTAATTACAGAATGCAAATGATAGCATTTTCATATTTGTGAAGTATGCAATTAATGCAATTTCAAGTTTATACATAAATGGAGTACAAAATTGATTTTACTTCATTGCAAACATATTTAAAGTGAAGAGCATTCTAAAGTGATTTTTTAGAGCAGTTTCAAAGCAAACCCTATTTTTAGAAAGAGGTATTTTATTTTTTTTTGCAAAATTTGTTCAGTAAAAGATACTATTGATAAGAATTATGGATATGTCAGTTGTTCACAATGTTGAGAATGAGGATAGACCTAAGTTTAAGGTAGTTTTTGTAAAACCTAGTGAAGGAAACCCTAACTTTGCATTGTCTATCACTCTGAACAATGTAGTCTATTTGGAAGATGTAGAAAACTATTTGAATTGTAAGTTTGAGTCTACCGGAAGTGAATATATGAACAAAGATATGGAAATAGTCTTTAACCATGACATGACAATGAAGGTCAGATTTGAACATTTAAGTGAATTGGACTTTTTTAAGTATCATTTTTACCATGAACTAGATACAGATAAATGGACTCAAATCATATTGAGTAGGATTCATGATGGAAAATTGTGAATGCAAGATAATGTAGTAAACATCTTGGTCAACCTTATTCATGAGATAACTAATCTTAGCAAACAAGGTAGTGTACCCATAGGAGAGAAACTAGTTAAGAAGAAAGTAGAAAGTTACACTAAGGAAGTTTACAATGGGTAGGCTATGATAATCAGCTCCATCAAGAAAGATGATGTGAGATTTCTTAGCAGAATAATAGCTTATTTAGTTTGTACAAGTTCTAAGATAGATGAACTTTTAGCAAGATTTATATACATAGCTTACAAGATTTGTGTTGAGAAAGAACAAGTGAATTTGAGTGAAATTCTAAGAATTCGACTCTTGGAGAACCTTGAAAAGATCAAGAGGACAAAAAATAGTGTATTTAGATTCCAACCATTGATAAATCACATATTCTTTCATGTGCTAAAGAGATTTCCCTACTTCTCAGTAACAGATATAATGAGTAATGATAGATGCACTATGGAGAATATATCACAAGTATGCAAAAGACACCCTACAGACAAGGTATTGGACAGTGGAAATTTGATTATGAGATCATCCCAAAATGAGATGAAACAGAGGTTTAGGATCTCACCTACAATTGTGGATAGGTTCAAGGAAGACATGTGTATTTTAGTTGATACTGACTATACATACATTCAAGTGGTAGAACCTCTGGAAATATTTTTGGATTCTTTGAGCTATGATTTAAGTGATGATGTTGTAGTTGGCTACATTGAATTATTATTGAATTCTGAGAAAGACAAGGGAGAATACAAATTTGGCACATATGATAAGATCACATAGCATGCTCATCAAGCAACCTTGGAGAAGGCATCTCACAAGAAGGCTGAGTCAATAATGAAGAAGGCATTATCTGAGGCCAAAATGACAAAAAGTGAATCTGAGGTTGTGAGATAGACTATGAAACTAGGTATATTGAATATACAACCCTTGTCAGTTTCAATTGTTGAGACAACTTCGGGACAGAGTATACCATATGTAGCAGTATCTGATGTTCAACCCAATGAACATAAGAGAAAATTAGAGAGATTGGATGAAATAGTGCCAACAAAGACTAAGAGAGTCAAACAGATGGCTACAGGACCTAGCAAGAAGTAGAAAGCATTGTTGAAAATTGAATCTAGTAGTGATGAAGAGGTTGAGGAATACGAAACCAAGCAAGCTGAAAAGGTGACTCCACTTAAGCAAGTAGCAAGCAAAGCTTAGTAACCATGGAAGCCAAAGATTGAGAAGATAATAAACACAGTAATTTCAAAGGAGGGAAACTTTGTTTAGATGAACAAGTTTTATGATCTTTATAATAATTTTGAGAAGGATCAAATTGATATCTCTATTGTAAGACATATCATTGTAAATGATCTAAGTATGAAGGATCTAAAAGGAGTAGTGAACCAGAAAGTCTATTAGAAACTCATAGAGAAGAAGACTCTAGCAAGAGAAGAAGACCTTGAACTTCTAAAGTCCATGCTAAGGACAATCTGCAAGACTAATGATGAAGATGAGATAAAGAGATTGTTGAATAACCTTGCACCATACTTGAGAAATAAGTTGAGGCCATTCTTATTTATGGTTGGTGAGAAGGATAAATTGAGGAAGGAGACTGTAGTAGCTATCAGCCAGATGTTGTCAGAATCACAAACAGCAAATCCTTCAACTCCTAGAATCGTGAAAGTATCAGTTAGTGGTGATACTATGAAGATTGATCAAACCAATGTTACAATCAATATTGATGATACCAATCCATTTGGTGGTTCTGAACCAAATGTACCTGATACTGAAGATGTTGAAGAGAAGTTGAAACAAATTGAGGAGGAAAAGAGGTTAATAGAAATTGAAAAGCATAAGATAGAGGAATCCGAGCAAAAATTGCTTAAGGATGAAAGAAAAAGAAAGGAAGATGAAGATAATAGGAGAATTGTAGAAGAAGAAAGGAAAAAGAAAACAGAGGAAGAAGAGAGGAAAAGATTAGAAGAGAAGAAACAAAGAGAGGAAAAGGAAAGGAAAGCTAAGGAAGAAGCAAAGAAATAGAGGGAGGATGAGACTAAAACATTTAGTTCATCTACTCAACTCTCTCTTGTTAGTTTGGCCACTAATGATGATGATCAAACTGATTTGATTTCATCCTTATCCAAACTCCTATAGAAAAATAAGACAGTGAAAAGATTACAGAGATCACTAATGGAAGTAACTGACAGATTGCACAGTACTTTGACAGTATAGCATACTGGGTCAGATCCCAAACTGAGAGCACAGGTAGTGCTAAAGTCTTTTGATGAAGAGTTTACTAATTTGCTGAAAGTTGTAGAGGCAAAAGCTCAAATTTTGCATGATGTTAATTTGTTTAGCACCATCTGCCAAAATATCAAGAATGAATTAATCAACCTTCATACATGCATCAAAGAACTTTGTAACTTTTAGAAGGAAGGGAAAGCTTTGTATGTTAAGTGTACCTTATCGTACTAACTAACTAAGAACTTGGACAATCAGTTAGAGGCAAAGACGAATGAGCTAGAAGCTTTATCTAGCCTAATCTAGTGCCCATCTAGCAAAGTTGATGATATTGAGAGTCAAGTTGCCAGTGTTCATAGAAATATCAAGAAATTGGAACTTCAAAAAGAGTAGATATTAAGGAGAACATCTGATTTCAGAGAATCTATTGCTCTAAAGTTATCATTTGTTGAAAAGTAGCTAGAAGAATGTGTTAAGGCCAAAGACAAATATACAAACTTTTTGCATTCAGATATCAATGCAGTTGAGATTGCATCATATGCATTATGTGCAATTCTCACATTAGCAAAGTCTACCAAAGAAACATGGAACAAAGGTATGGATAATTTGAAGGCTATTTTTGATGATTGTATGAAGATTATTTCAGCATAAAGACAAGGACAAGCAGTTTTGACAGTTTTGGGTAGAATCTTGACATTTTGAGACCTTTATCATTGATGTCAAAGGGCGAATAATAGCAAAATAAAATTGGAAAGAAAAAAATTTGGATAGTAAAGGGGAGAGATACATGTGTAGTATGAAGTATATTGTAAGGGGGAGTATATTTGTAAAGTTGTAATAGATGTAATGTTTATTTTGATAATTTGTTTTTGTTACTTAGTTAATTTTTCCTATTTTGTTGCCATCAATGCCAAACGGGGAGATTGTTGACAACTGGCTAATTGTGATATGTAATTGTTGTCATTAATGGCAACACATAATGTACATGTTGACAAGAAACCTCAAAATTAAAGATACTTAGTGTTTGGTTATCAAAGAATTGTCTAAGTATAGAATTTTGTTTACAACAGTGTATTGTTTTGTTTATAACATGTTGCAGACATCATATTATGACAAGCAAAGTTACATGGACATAGTATACATGTTGGTGATGATGTGTATAACCTCAGAAGTTTGTACAGACTATACGAAATAGAGTTAATCATGTTTTGATGAAGCAGGACAACAGAATTGAAGGAAAGAATTGTTTTGTTTGCAAAACACCTATTTGTCCAATTAGGGTCAACATCCTAGATGTTTACTCTAACTTCAAAAAGTGAATTGTGGTCTTAGCTGACCGAGTAGTATTTTATGTAAAGGCATGGTATGTATGCAAAGGACTTCTTGTGATAAGAAGTGTGTTTTTGTGTATCAAGTGTGCAAATTTGTGAAGATTATGTAATTATGCAAAGTGAGAAAACTTTTGTGAAAGTGATATATGCAAAGTTTTGTATGAACTATCTAGTGATCTGAGATTGAGTTGAAGATCAAAGATCAGTGAAGGAAGGGAAATAATAGTAGGTTACTTGTTTGAGCAATGAGCACTTCTTGTAGTTGAAATTGCATGTTTGGGCAATGGACTTTTCTTGCATATATTATACTACAACTCCTAACAGGGTTGGAATCTCCTAACAAGGATTCAAAGTCTCCTAACTGAGACTATTATACTAGATTTTCTCATTGAATCCTAATAGGGTCCATCCTCTAACAAGGAACATATATATCAATATATTATCTAGTGGGTATCACCCCCAATAAGGTTTTCCATTGGCTAGGGTTTCCCTAGTTAACAAAATATGGTGTTATGTTTTATCTTTGTACATTGTTACTATTACTATTCAACATTACTTTATTGTTTTGTTATGCATGCTTTAAAGTAAGCAATAATATCTAGTTGGAAACTAAAGTTTGTAGATTACTGATTCACCCACACCCCCCACCCCCCACCCCCGCCCCCCCCCCTTCTCAATAATCCCTATTTCTAACATTATCAATTTGATGCTTGTAAAAGTGACTGGGTTCTAGGAACTTTTGTTTATTCTAGAAAAGTGCACCTCTGAAGAAGTAACTTTCTCTAAACAGCACACATGTGCACCTTCTAAAAATTCATAGACTTGAATTTTTTTTCTTTTTTCTTTTTTTTCAAAAATTGTAAAATTTTTAAACAACAACTTGGGGTTTCAAGTTGAATGGTTTTTAGGACCTCCTTCTAGTGCTACTTCTATTGATTTTTCATTTTATACGATGCTTAATGGTAGGAATCCTTTTGAACTCCTCTCTAGAAAACTTGATATAGGATCAACTCCAAGGTTTTGGGTGATCTTGTGACCTACTGGAATCCACTTAGTAGAAGATAAATGTGAGTGTTCACAAGGAGGCCTTTGCTAGTTCTAACCAATTTCCGATAAAATGTTGAATCTGCTTGCTATCTCAAAAAAAAAAAACCACAAAAGGAATATATTTTTGTAGTTTTCTGTTTATAATGAATGTAGTTTTAACTATGCAACTATATGAATTCCTAAATTAACCAAGTGTTTGTAAAAGAAAAAAATGAAGATAAGGTAACAAGAAGTTTAAGAAAATGACTTGAAAAGTAAATCCCTAATGGACATAAGCCACGAAAGCAACACGTCTTTGAGTTAAACCTTTGAAAAGATCAGTAGGTAACCAATGAAAATAGGAGTAGCGCTTCCTCAATTCCATTGATGCAATCATCAATGAGAATTTAGTAACTGTAAGATGTTTCACTTTTCATCAAATCACAAGGCCATGAAAAGTGTGCTCATGCAAGACAATAAGCTATGCAGGAACAATAAGGTGATCTCTTCTCCAATTAAGTACATCAATGAAATTTGTAAACACATGGCAAACACCAGAATTAAAAGATTGCTCAATCAAAATAACACAACAAAACTATTGGCTCCATCAGACTCCATGAATATACATTTATAAAATATAACACACTAAGACAAGAATAACTACACTCTAAATGAGAGCATCAATAGCATATATTATTGCATCAAAATAATGGCCTGGAATACATATTTAATTTCTCAATCAATAAGAAATGTTCTTTTCAATTTGTGTTGAGAGTGAGAGATTCCTTCATGAAAATATATGCTTCTAAACTAATAAAACAAATCTATTTATGTACAAACTAACTCTCTAACTGGTGCTAAGTAGGACTCCACCCTTGTTTATATCATTTAATGGGTGCATGAGCCTTTACATGTCTTAAAACAAAGAAAGCATGAGAAAATAAGAAGAATGAAAGCCATTAGATGATGTAGGATTCTCTAGAGATGCCAAAAATAGAAGCTCAACCTTCTCTAGATGTTTGTAGGAGTTAAACTATCATCAGAATGTGTTTTTGATGGATGGAAAGCTCTAAGTTTGGAACTGGTAGTTAACTATTGGTGCACCTCTGACTTCAAAAACTTATGGCACAACCTTGGAGAGTGCACCTTTGGAGAGGCGCGCCTTGCACACCTTGGTAGAAGTGCACCTTACTGAAAATTGTGCAAGGTGCTCAATCCACTAAAAAATCAAATTTTTTCAGTTTTGAAAATGGTTTCTGGGTTTTTTTTAAAAGAGGTCTAGGAGCACTCTAGTGTACTTCCCTTTTTTGATGATTTATATCTTTTTTATAGGAAAACATTTACATTGATTTGAACTCCCACTTCTTCTATCTGAAATTCCAAGGCACTTGTGTTGAATTTTGTCAATAATAGTTGTATAACATGAGGATCCTACTCTAGTTCATGTGTCTAACCTCTATATATTTGATATTTTCTTCTCTCCAATTACCTAATTCTTCTGGGTCATAGACCAAGTGATCTAGATTATCCAGAACGATCAAATGTTTGAAACTTTTCTATATCTTTTTTGTCATGTCCCCTATTTTTGCCACTTAGAATTTAAAAAATAATAATAAAGAACAACATAAGGAGTCTAATAATAAATTATATTATTAGTTATTATTATAAATGTTATAATAATTTAATATCATATATTATATGATTATAATATAATTAATATAATAAATACAATAATATAATTCATCTATATATGATATATAATAAATTAACAATAGAATAAATGATAGAAAATTATAAATATAATTTATTATTCTATATTATAAATATAATAAGAGAATTAGTAACATATAATAAAGATTAATCAATACAATCATATTATCTATGATTATATGATTATAATTAAAAAATAAAGGAATGCTAAATGGTACAAATAACTGTGACACAAGTATTATTATTATAATCAACTAATTATTAAACATAGACATATTATTATTAGTAGTAGTCCCTGCCTTCTAAAGGCAGGGATTATTATTTTCAATGCTCAATTTGGTATTAATTCTTCCTCGATCATCGTGCATTTTCTCCAATTTTCCATATATCCTATAGTTGATAGCAAATTTATCATTATATGTAATTACCTCATTTTAATCCCAATTTTTTGATTGAGCCTGTACATTTTACCCGGTAGTCTTTTTAATTTCCGAGTAGAAAATTTGGACTAAAACATGCGATGCCATCTGGAATCATGAGTATTTGTGTCTTCGTTTATGAGCTTAGCATGTCACTCTATGCATGCGCACATGGAAAGCTGGTACAGTCGTGGCCAATATCTATCAAATTTGCCTTTGTTTTGGGCCTTCTCTTCCTGAAGCTCATCTTGTCTACACTCTTCGTCATTTTGGACTCTTCATTATTCTGTTTATTTGTTGCTCAGCCTAAGAGGGAATTCTTTTGAGTTGTTATTCATTTTTTTTTGCTGCAATAATTTGCATACATGCATACCAAGTTGTATGGTTAAAATGGACTTAGCCTTTGTTCTCTTTCTGATTCTCTTTGTGACATTTGAATGTGGAGCATTTTTAAGGAAAAATTACAAATCTGATTGGATCTTCTAATTTTTCCAGTAGTTTGTTTAATTTACAGATTAACTAGAAAATGGGGCACTACAGATTTGTGGGTGTCTCTTTCTAAGAGCTTTCTATGGCGTAATATAGGATATTGAATGTGTCAAATGCATGCGAGTGGAATACCACATGATCTTTTCAAGCCCTCCACATTTTTTTAGATCACTATTTGGGTTTTCTTTTATATCCTCATCCATGGATCTCACTTTTGAATGGCCAGAGTGGACGGTAGAAAGAGATGTGGAATAATTTTTTTATGTTGAACTTGACAAAGGAATTGTTGTAGTAAAAGAAGTATTGTAGCAAAGGAATTTTCTTTTGTGGCTTGCTTGAGAAAAATAGTGTCTCAAACTGTGAGTAAATGTTTTGAATGAGATTTTGTTTTGTGTCGAGGTCAGAAATGGCATGAACTGCATCTACATCTATTGTGGAAAATATGGGCCTCCCTTTGGCTTCATTGTGGAAAATGTGCAAACATTGTGCATGTGATATAATATCTGCTCTCACTACTCTCCAAGAAAAGCTACTATACGTTAGCACATATTCAAAACATTGAAATTAAAGTATTGCATATAATTTGACTCTGAAGACATTATGCAAGTATGGTAGTTCTCTTATTAAAAAATTTCTATAATTTATTTGTGCTTTCATAGTAGTTGTTTGTGTATCTAGTTTTTTCACTGTATGTTTTTTATGTGACTAGTCGAAGGTCTGTTAAGTATTGTTGAAGGGAATTCTTTCCACAATCTTAGCAAGCATTACATGACAAAAATTAGGTCAATAGAAATTGACAATACTGATTAAACTAAAATTTTCTGTTTATTTTTAAAAAATTGTTTCATTTGTTTTTTGAGTTTTTTCAATGTGTTTTTGTCAGTAGCGTGGCAGAAAATCACATAACATATCTACTACATGTCTGTCTAACCTTGTTACAAGGCACATCACATAACATATCTACCACATGTCTGTCTAACCATGTAACAAGGTACAATTTTCATTTGGTAAATGGTACAGTTAGTTTATTATTAGTTAGTTTGTTATCTAGTGCACCATCATTCTTTTGTAGATAAGTTTTATGTTAACCATTTTCAGAAAGATTGTATATAATGGCTATATATTTTTCAAGTGGGTTGAATAATTTTTTTGTCATGCAACATATGCATTTATAGGGAAAAGGGCTTATAGGGAAAAGGGCTGATTGATACTACTAAACATCTGGTAGTTTCCATTACCTTACCTCAATCCATGTATAGGTTGCTTAATCTAATGCAAATTAGTGTGCATATTTGATCATGTCATGTTTTAACTTCCAAAATCTGCTTAATCTAATGCAAATTAGTGTGCATATTTGATCATGTCATGTTTTAACTTCCAAAATCCTTATGCATTACACTTAGAGAGGACTAAAATATATTTACACTTATGTTATTTCTAGTGATGTTCCCTATGTCTTCTTGTCTAGACTAATTGTCATATTTTTTATTGGCATCATAATTATAAGCCATTCATGAAGCAATGCAAAGAATTAGTAAAAGCTTTTTCAAGAATACATGCTCTCGTAGGCTCTGTTTCTTCAAACAGGAATTGATGGCATTCGCAATTCATACTATGTCACTCCCAACTGTTATCTTCAATTCTTACATAGGAATTAGATTTGTAGATTAAATTTGGTGATATTAATTGTATATGGCATACATTCAACTTCCACATTTTTCAAGCATGTCTACTAAACCATTGCAACTCTTCTTCTTTAACATACTACACATTAACAATGAAGAAATATGTGAAATACCCAACTTTCTTTGTCTATGATTCGTATTTACTATTTTGTCTAGCATATCTCCTATCATGTCTATGGTTCCATAGTCACATGCATTATCTATCCATGCTTTCCAACTATGATATGTGACAAAATTATCTCATTTATACTGTGCTTTGATGAATACTTGATTCTATTTCAAAACTCCAATTCACCTTCACCTATGCAAAATGTTTTTGCTTTTGTATGACAGTGTATTTGACTTTTTCTATAAATTGTGTTCTTTTAACCTACTAAAGAGGAAGGCTTTTGGGTCACCATCATTCCATCTCTTAATTAATTTGATAGTTAGATTGGGCTAATCTCAATGTGGGATCCCTATAAAGAATTTTTGGGAAACTAATTAGCTAAGATGAGAAAAAGTATTTTTGGGGAAACTAATTAGCTAAGATGAGAAAAAGTATTTTTTTTTGGGATTGTACAAGCACAACTTGTTGTAGTTACCTTACCTGAAACATATGGATATGGCCAATCTTATATGAAAAACATATGCAAAAAGAGGGGTAAAAATTTATTAAGATAGAAAGGAATACAACAAGGAGAGCTCAACAAGGAGCTCGATCCTGAGCAACAGGATCATCAAATTCTTGCACCATCTCAAAGGACAGTTGCCTCCTATCCCTAATATTCCAACCCGGATCATGACTAGATGCCCATTTGGCTAAACAATCAGCAGTTCTATTCCATTCACGAGGAATATACGTGAACCTAATGAACTAAAAAGAGGAAGAGAAGAAAAGAATCTACTTAACAACAGTAGCCAGCTGCCAACCAACATCCTCAAGCTCTTGCGAATAAAGCATGTTCACCACTACCTGGGAATCAGACTCACAGATAATCTTACTCCATCCTCGCAAGCAACACTGTTCCACAGCATATAAAATAGCCTAAGCTTCCATGAGATTGTTAGTATAATCACCCTTATGAACTGAGAAGAAAAATTTAACAACCCCAAAACTACAACGAGCCACTCCGCCAATACCAGCTGGACCAGGATTCCCATGGGAAGAACCATCAGTGTTAATTTTCAGAACTCCACAGGGAGGAGGAGTCCAGTGCCCATCCTGGTTAACCTGACCCTTCCTCTGATGATGAAGCTGCCTAGACATAGAAGGAAACCTATGAGCTGCAGCCCCATCCTGTAGATGAAAATTGAGGCGATTACAGATAGCAAGATCAACCGGATCCATACCCCCATCAAGCTCACACTTCACAAGAATAGTTTCCTGAAGAGAATGTGATATTTTCCACCAAAGATGCAAAACACCAAGCCAAACATCTTGGAATATGCGACGATTCCTCTCCAACCAGATATGCCAAAGCATGAAAGATGGGCCAGCAATCCAAGCAGCATGGAGAAAAGAAGATTTGGAGGGAGCAGTACCCAAGCCGGCCCAGAACTCAGGCAAAGAGGAAGCATGCCGACAAGAGCAACCCCAAGCGCGATACCAAAGGTGCCATATCTGAGTAGAATAGGAGCAATGGAAGAACAGATGGGAGACAGACTCCTCTCCATTACCACAAAAAACACAATAGGAGGGGCCCTGAAATCCACGTTTACAAAGATTATCCCAGGTAAGACAACGGTTGTGAGCCACTAGCCACATGAAAAAATTGCACTTGGACCAAGAAACTTTATTCCAAACTTGCTTCCACCAAGGGACCTCAGTATCCCCAAATAATTGTCTAGTTATCTCCTGATACCCAGTAGAGACATGATATTTACCAGACAAGGTACCGCCCCAAGCCAAAACATCTGGACCAAGCAAAGAAGAACACTCTCTAGAGGCCAAAATTTGAGAAAGCTCCTGACGATCCATGTCTGTACCTCCAGGAGGCCAATCAGAAGAATGCTTCCATCTGTAACCAACAACAGGTCCCAATTAATAAGGAGTCTTGTAATGAGCCACTTTATCCCATCCAGCGGCAAGAAAAGAGTCACAAAGAGGCTGAAGATGAGGGTATATGGATAAAATGGAAGGGAATCCATCCCAAGCATCAGACCAAAACAAAGCCTGAGAACCTCCTTTACATATCCAAAACAAACCCCTCTTTACCAACATCGCACCTGTCTTGAAAGTATGCCAAACCATTGAGCCACGACCTTCAAGAGGAAGTGCGGAAACAGAGCAAGGATCAGCACCATGAAAATATTTATGAGTGATAATGCGAGACCAAAGTTGATGTTGTCCAGAGCACCATCGCCAATAAATTTTAGCAGCCAAAGCTTGACTACTCAATAGAGCAGATCGAAGACCAAGACCACCCTCCTTTTTAGGCCTACAAACAGTTGCCCAATTAACCAAGCTCCATTTAGTTCTACGCAAATTACCACTCCAAAGGAATTGTCAAGAAAGAGCATCAAACTCCTTGAGAAAGTAAATAGGTGCAGCGTGAACCATGCTTCGATAAGTAGGAAAAGCTTGGATAACAGCTTGAAGAAGAGTAACTCGGGCAGCAGTAGAAAGCCATCTATGAGTCCAATGATTTACCTTATCCTGAAGCTTGGTAATCAAATTTTGCTAGAAGAGACATGGCTGCCTGGAAACAGCAATAGGGATGCCAAGATAAGTCAAAGGAAGTGATCCTATCTGAAACCGTAGGATACCAACAATCCTGTGCTGAATAGAATCAGGAGTGTTAAAAAAGTAAATGGAAGATTTGTGCTCATTAACTTTCTGGCCTGAAGCTGCCAAATAAACGTCCAAAGCATGTCGAAAGGCTTCAGCTTCCTTGATCCTAGCAAGACCAACAAGAGCAGAATCATCAACAAATTGAAGATGGGAAAGAGAAGGTAAGCCATTACCACACCGCTAGCCTTGAATAGAATTCTGGGACACCTGATGCTTAATGAATCTGCCCAAGCCTTCAGCCATGATGATGAATAGATATGGGGAGAGAGGGTCACCCTGGCAGAGGCCTCTAGAAGCACCAAATAGTTGAGAAGGTTGACCATTAATAAGAACAGAAAAAGAGGCAGAAGTAACACAACTCATAATCCAACTCACCCAGTCAGAGCTAAATCCAAAAGAAAGAAGAATACTCCTTAGGAAACTCCATTTAACTCTATCGTAGGCCTTAGCCATATCCAGCTTAACAAACATGGCTCTCTCCCTTGAAGTAGCCATAGAGTGAATAGCCTCAGTAGCAATAACCACCCCATGCAAAATTTGTTTGCCAGCAACAAAACCACCTTGTTCTTCTGAGATAATAATGGGAAGCCACATTTTCAATCTCTCAGCAATCAACTTAGTAATAACTTTGTAAACCACATTACATAAGGCAATTGGTCTAAAAAACTCCAATTGATTAGCACCCTCTCTCTTAGGAATAAGAGTCAAGAATGTAGAGTTCAAAGCTCGAAGCATCTGCTTGCTAGCATAGGATTCTTTAACCACCTCCAACAAATCATGATTAATGATGTCCCAAAATTCCTGAAAGAATTCAACTGGAAAGCCATCAGGACTAGGAGCCTTCCCTTTAGGCATGCCAAAGACCACCTCCTCCAGCTCTTCCAAAGAAATAGGACGCATGAGATAATCATTCATTTCCTGAGTGATAAGGGAAGGAATACAGGACAAAATAAGATCTTCTTCATTATCAGAAGGAGGAGAGTCCTTAGAGAAGATGGTAGAGAAGTACCAAATAGCCTCCTGGAACAAAGCTGGCAAGGAATTCAGTTGGATACCTTGAGAATTAACCAAAGAAGAGATAGTGCTCTGATTCTGGCGAGATTGCACTGTTTTATGGAAAAAGGCAGTGTTACGATCACCTTCCTGGAGCCAATCAACTCTATCCTTTTGCTTTCAAAAAATTTCCTCTCGAAGTTCCCATTCTTCTAGAGCTCTAGAAGCAAGGGATTCAGCCTTGCCAAGATCCTCTGAGAAACCTCGATCTCTAATCTCCCTTGTGATGACATCAAGATCTTCTTGAGCAAGCCTCTTCATAAAGTGAAGGTTCCTAAAGCATTCCCTATTCCATATCTTGAGCTTCCTTTTAACATATTGAAGCCTTTTAGAAAATGAGAACATTGCAATACCATATGCAGGAGCACCATCTTTCCACCAACAGAAAACACAATCATGAAGAGACGAGTCCCGAAGCCACATCAACTAGAACTTAAAAGGAGGATGCATCAAAACATAAGCCCCTATAGCGGAAAATTTGATTGGCCAATGATCCGAACCCCTCCAATCAAGGATTTTTGAAGAGATGGTAAGGGTGCCACTAACCCAGAAGAAAGAAACAAGAAATCTATCCAGACGTTCTGAGATAGCAGCAACACTAGTCCTGCGATTATTCTAGGTATAGAGACCATTAGAAGGCTTAACATCAGAGAGATGCAAAAGAGATATATGTTGCCGAAAAAGAGTAGAAGAAGGCCCCAATCTAGCCAAACCACCATGCTTCTCCTCCAGACTTAAAACTAAATTGAAGTCCCCTGCTAACACCCAAGGATGATAAGGATGACAATTTCTAACATATTGAATATGTTCCCAAAGCTCCTCCTTTCCCACAAGATCAACAGGTGCATACACATTAGTAACCATGATTACCTCTCCTGAGTCTAGAGCAGAAGCTACCATAGAGAGAGCTGAGCGAGAAGACATCCAGCCAAGAGGAGAAATTTTTTGAGGATCCCAAAATATAGCTAAACCACCTGCACTACCTATTGCCCCAACACACTGGCATTGGCCATGAGACCAAATACTAGAGGCATGTTGGACCATAGACTCCACAGAGAGCTTAGTCTCTTGGATACAAAAAACATCAGGGCTATGATCAACCACCAAGTTATGAATAGCCTTTTGTCTAGGGATGTTATTCAACCCCCTTACATTCCATGAGAGAATAATCATCATTGGGTAGAATTGGGAAAATGAGAATCCAAAGGTTTCACTGAACCAGACTCAATCAATATATCTCCTGTGAGTTTAATCTTCTCTTGGTCTATTTTGCGCCCACTCCTTAGAGGAGGAGTAGAAGAAGCTCGGTTAAAAGGTCGAGACATCAACCCCAAGGGGAGAGGAGAACCCTTGCCCTTACCTGATGGTAGCACATCCTTAACCAAATCAGCTAAAACAACATCATTATCCTCCAACACTGCAGGAGTCACCAGAGCCTCTGTCAGAGGAGCTACAGGGACCTCACAGTTCTGATATACTACAACTTGGGATGCCCCACAAGCATCATTAGGAACAGATCTCTGAATAGAGCGTACTTAATTTGCATTATTGGTAGTATAGTGACATGCAAAGCATCACTACCAGTGTGATGAAATTATGTATCAAGTAAGCAAAGGATTTTTTGTCATTTTTTTTAACTTTAACTATGCCTATGTTATTGACAAATAAAATAGTGAATTTATGAACTAAGAATATGCCTTAAAAAAGTATATTTCTCTGGGTATAGTGATGCTATTCTCTTCTTTTAGGCTGTAATGGAAGAAGTAATACTATAGAATATAATTTTTAGTAGAGGGTTCAACATTAAAAGTTGTCTTGCTGCACAAAGTTGAGAGCCTATTTTGAAAATGTTGACTATGTAGTAAAAGAAAATGCTTCTTTCAGCAACTTTTCTTTGACATTGACCAATAGATACCATGCTAACTTTAGTCAACCATTTTTAATAGCATTTAAACTATGTTTGTGCTAACTTTAGTCAACCATTTTTAATAGCATTTAAACTATGTTTGTAGTATGTGATGCACTTTCTTTTAATCAGGCGATAAATTATTATGTTAATTTGAGACGATGAACAAATAGATTTAAGGAAAACCCTCACGATGAAAAGACCAATCATGATCATGTTGATCTTATTTTGTTAGCAGTGAAGGCTCTATTTCATTCATTTACTAATTTGTAAAAAAAATTGATCTCCCAATTTTGTTATCTTTCAATTGAAGAGCTTCAATTGAGATTTTTAAATTTGCTAGTTGGTCCAAGACAAATCAACTACAATTAAAAGTTTCAAGTTTAATAATCTTGGATTCAAGATATCAAATACCTAGGTGAACTTGCTAGTAGATTATTGTTATCAACTTGAAACATCGAAAATATAGAAATTGAACTTGCTAGTAGATTATTGTTATCAACTTGAAACATCAAAAATATAGAAATTGATTTCTCTGAGAAGAGAAATATAGAAATTGATTGCTCTGACAAGATAGTATCATCTAGCTTCCGCATCAAATAAAGTATGATAAAAGTTTTGTCTCTGGCTAAATATAGAAATTGATTGCTCTGAGAAGAGAAAATATAGAAATTGATTGCTCTGACAAGAGAGTATCATCTAGCTTCCGCATCAAATAAAGTATGATAAAAGTTTTGTCTCTGGCTAAATATAGAAATTGATTGCTCTGAGAAGAGAAAATATAGAAATTGATTGCTCTGACAAGAGAGTATCATCTAGCTTCCGCATCAAATAAAGTATGATAAAAGTTGTGTCTCTGGCTATGTATTTGGTTTCAATACTCATTCTTACCTTAGGTATTTTACTTCTTTTACATTCATTCCTAGTAAAAATTATCTACACATTTTGATTAGTGATTTTGTTCTCCTAACCTTAGGATGTTTGTTGTGTGCTAGTGTTTCTTGTGTGAAGCACAATGCTATTCTAATGCTATAAATGTTAAAGCTAGTTTGTGTAGGTGCAAATAGGTGCAATGTCCATTACTCCCCCTTTAAAACTTTAATCACTTGAAAAAAAACAAATTTTGTTTTCAATGGAAGGAAGCTTCAAGATTAAATAAGTACTCTCTATCCATTGACCTTTGCAATCTGACATTTTCACATATTTATAACATATTTATAGACTATAAGCCCTATTATAAAAACTTTGCACTCTGATAGGCTCTATTATAAAAATAGATCATTGCAAAAAGCTTACTCCTCGAAAAGCTCACAAAATTGCCACGTCATAAAAATAATGCAGACTCCATAACTAAATCCAAGTCAATAGATAATAGGTTTCTCCCCAAGTCTTTCACATTTCTTGGTGTTTAGTATAAAATAATAATAATAATTTAGCCTTCACTACTAGTAGATTTTGAAATAAAATAATAATAAAAATTTAACCTTCACTACTGGTAGATTTTGAATTTCTAATTTTATGACATTTTGTTTCAAGACGCTACTATCGCTATAGCTATGATGAAGCCATGAGGGAGAGTCATGCAATATGAAAAGAGGTAATGCCATTTCATCTTCCTATAGATTGCATATTGAATATGGAGACTTGTCAAGAAAAAATAGATGATAGTTGAGTCTATATTATTTTTTTTTGCATAGATGACAGTTGAGTCTATATTATTATTTTTTGCATAGATGACAGTTGAGTATAAATTATTTTTTGCATGAACCTTGTTTGGATCTGTTAAGATTCAATTCCACCAACTCTCAATTTTCTTTTTTGCATGGACCTATCTATATCTGTTAAGATTCAATGTCACCTCCAAATGTAGTCCTTCATGGAAAACAAAAGGCACCTTCCCTTCACATCTATAGGGCCAGATTATCAGATTGGGTCTCACCATTTTGTTGATTTTGTCTGTGAATTCATTCCCACCAATGCTACATTGATGCAGAGATAGATTGAATTGAGTGTGAATTCTTTCTATTATATCTCTTCACAAATTTGCATACCCTCTTTCAATGTTCTTTATTCCTCTCTCCTCACAGAAGGTAGGGACTCAAGCTCTATAGAGCTCTTGTTACTAGTAGTGATAAATAAATAAATGATATCATACAGGCGTGTCCTTCGATAACTCCATATTTATAACAAGTTCAATCTGTAGGGATGAGGACGGGAGGTTTTGGATATGACTGCAAACTAAAAACCTGACACAATGCAGAGACTATACAAGCATCAATTCGAAGATTGGAGAGGGGTAGTAGCGGGAACAATAACTTAGCTCTTCTTCTCATAGCTGGAGCCGCACATCGAACAAAGATTGTACCAGAATACATGACAGTGACTAAAGACGGAGATATAGGAAATATACAAATAGTAATTGGAGTTGCAGATCGCACAATAGAGATAAGGAACTATGAACAAAGTGGAAAGTATCAAAGATATAAAGCATTAAACCAGGATAGATTCGACATTGATGTTTCCGAAGCCATCCAAAACTAACTTAATGTAGACCCATGAGAATATAGATATGTACAATATTTCTTCTTACCACATACGGTATAACAGTAACAGTAACAATTGTCAGATGAACTATCGAACTTGACATCAAATTTACCCGACTGTGGAATAGCGATAGATAATTCCTATTTCACCTTTCAATATCCACAATATATGATGTGCAGAAAGGCTTAATGTGCATAATATTCATCAGCCAATTACATTCAAGCATATACAGGAATACATACGGAAGGGCTTAATGAGATTATACATTGAAACCCAGACAGTAGCATTGTCTAAATAAACAGAGCAGAGAATCCAATATCGAGCAGATAAGAGGGCTATTTTACATTTGAAGATCGTATAAACAAGGAGAGTGATATCTATCCATGATCATCAACATTATCAGATGACAAAGGAATAAGAGCAGTGATACCCTTACTACAGATCGTCAGTCTATGTGTTTTCTCTGCAGATTATTGATATATCATAATAGATTTAATAGTATTTATCCAAGGAGAGCAATCAGTTTCAGACAATATTTGGAATAGTAGACCGGTACTTGCTCATATCAACAAGTTCTGGATAAACATCTTATCATATTCAAAGCGTCAGGACAAACCTACATTGGAAACTATATATATGCTAAGTAAGGTGTCTCTATATAATCTGATAATTTGGTAAGAAATGATCGAACACAACAGATATTTAAATTTAGCATTCTAAGGAAACATATAACTGGCAATAAGTGAGAGAATGGAGATAGGGCGAGAGATAAGAAGAATATATATTTATCAGCTATGAGTAAAACTACAGAGGGACATTTACATTTTTTAACAAGATTTTCTAGATCTTTTTAACTAGCCCTTTTAGAGGTGTTCTACTCAAAATTTCAAGTTCAAACTTTCATCAGTCCCTAAAACTGGGTAGCCAAAAGCTCCCTATTTTAGGGACTGAAATTAGATTTTTAGTTCTTCTTTCCAACAGTATAAACGATTTTGATTTTCGAGCTCTAGGTCAAAATTTATGACCCTGAGAAGTTAAGGATGCCTTTTTATCTACACAAAGAAACAAACATTAATTATCTTGTGTTGAAAAACCCAAAAGAGGACTCCCTAGGACAAAGATTGACAAAATTGGGTCAACACTAGTCAAAATAGACAATTTCCCCCCCAAAAAAACTAGTTTTGCACACTAGCACACATTCCGAGGGCATGGAAAGTGTGTAGTTGCACACTAGCACACATGCGCACCTTGATAAGGTGCGCATGGTGCACATTGTGCAAGCAACAGAGAGGACAGGGTTCTTAATTACGCACTTCCATAGGTGTGCACTTTTGAAGGTACGCACCTCCGAGGGTGTGCATGTGTGGATCCTCAGAACGGGGTGAAGTGCGCACTTACACACTTGGTGCACCTTGACAAGGTGCGCATGTGCCCCAGTGCACATATGCGAATTTTAAAAGCACATGAAAGTCTTAAAATTGACATTTTTTCTCCTGTATAATTGCTCGACCCTTCCCAATCAGAGGTCGAGATTTGACCTAGACCTAGGAGAGGGTCCAAAATGACCAAGGCTTTGGAGTAGATGTCTCATAAAGAAACTTCAAACTAGGGGGTCCCTATTCTGTGACTCAAAATGGGGCGTGTGTTGTGAAACCACAACAAGTCCATCACCTGGTCCAAAATCACATCTTCCATCTCCTTACCATTGACAACCCAATTTATCTTATACCTCGGGACCTTAATCTTCAAGTTCTCCATATCCAGAGGCATGCAATTTCCAGGGACCTTAAAATTGGTAGCATTAGGGTTATCATCCTGAATTGGAGGTGTACATTCATCATCTAGTAGTTTGTTTGGATGTAGTTTCACCTTTATGGCTTCACTAATTTATAACTCTTAAAAGAGTATTCATTTTCAAAATTACAATTCTTATAAAATACAAAATAAATATATAATTTTGTAACCTTATAACATTATGATTTTAAATATTGTAGAATAGAATCTCGTGATTTAATATTCCATTAGGTGCTACTTTGTGACTAAAATGTGCAACTTTGTTCTATATCAATTAAAAGTTTGAATCCCACCATACATTTTGGAGGGTTCCTATAAGAAAGTAGATTCTAAGTCCATGGAGAGATCATATATTTTTAATACAATTTTAAGTCTATGGAGAGATTAGTAAAATATTTGAAGTAAAGGACAGTTATGTAAAGCTTTTTCTAAATCAGATTTAAATGGAAGATAGAATCATTATATCATATGACATAAGAAATATAATTTCTCTCATGAAATATAGAAGTTGATTGTTAACATCAGAATGCATTATATTCATGAAACAAAACAAAAAGAATAGATATAAACAAATAGGAAATCAAATGTTACTATTATATGAGAAATAGTAACATAGATTGGACATTATAAACTAAATTTACCTAAAAGAAAATTAAATGAAGTAAACTTAGTTTGTGTGATTGATTAATTTGTTGAAAATTATTATTCTAAATAGACTAAGGACCCATACTTATTCAGAGCCTTCACAATTAGAGATTGATGGCATTGTATGTTAAATGATAGGTGGTGCTTGCTTTGATATCTATATATATAATTGAAGAATGCATTTACTGTAATGTTTATTTTTTGAAGATAATAAGATATTGGATGAAAAAACTATGAATTGTTGCTTATATAGTTTGGAAATCTATGCAACATGTGATATACCTTCCACCAATCACCAGACAATTTAACGGAAGAATCCAAGGCATGTTCTAATTAATGCAACACATAATTGGATGAATGTCATGTCCCCTTTTCAAATAATAAAAAAATAATAATCTTTGCTAAGGCAGGCAGGCCCAAGAAAGTGAAGTTTCAGAGAAAAGGGGGTTAATCTTTGGAAACCGTTGGACTAATAAATGGAAATTATTATTAAAATATGTTTCATTAACCTCTCTTGGACGTGATTTACAGTTATGCCCTCTTTTAAGGGGTTTGGAGGCATTTTGGGCAGATTTCAGAACTTGATTTTTGGCTCATTCTTTGTTATTCTTCAGAGGCTGCCAAACCTGTGGAGAAGGAGACCCAAGAACGAGAGTTTGTAGGTTTCTAGGGAGACCCAAGAACAGGATTTTGCAGGTTTCCAAGAAGGCTAAGGACGGGAGTTTTAAGCCATTCCATGTGCATGCTCATACAGAGTTTGCCTTTGTGCTGAACAGTGCAGATTTGTGGGTTTTCGGGTGTGTTTTTGTATGAGTTTGGCATTTTTAGATGAGTATTTCATATCAGTTTGGGTTGCTTCTGTATTTCAGACTTTAAGGTGTTAAAATAGAGCTGAATATATGTATTGGGACATGATTAAACTTTTGGGATAGATTATTAGTATTTTTGTGGTGTTTCCGAGCATTTTTGTGTTAATTTCGGGAGCCCAATGAGCATAGTTTTTGTCCTACATTTGAGAACTATTGTGTAAAGGCTGTACAGATCTGGAAATGTCATTTTTTAGGCTGTTATACTGCTGAAATTTTTGTAAAAATGTCCACTTTTAGATTTATTAATAATAGGTGAAGCTGTGAAGCTTTTGGCACCATTTCTGGCATACCCGATTTGGGATTTCTTGAGAAATTTGGTGGATCTTTGGGATATTAGTTGTTTGATTTTAAAGATCTGATTTGAGGCTTGAAATATCATACAAAATCAGAAAAGGGACATTTCAATGAACCCCTAATGGAGGTGATTTAGTTCCCAGAAAAATAACATAAGATGTAGGATCTGATACCAAATTCAACTCTTTATTCATAAAACAACTGATTACGTGCAATGTACAAGCTATAAGGCCTTCTTGGTTATGACCAAATACAAAAAAAGTAACAATTCTACAAGATCCCTCAAGATCCAACCAAAACCCTAGCTAGTCCATATCTATAACATAACAATAGTCTGATAGAAACACCAAGCAAGATCTAAACTTGTGCTCACAAGCCACCAAGAAATCTCCTTTTTTCACAAGCTGTAACTACTAGCTCTGCTCATAAATTTGTAACTTTGTATTCTAAACTCAAATCCCTTCTCTCCATCTCTCTCACTGAATTCTCCTCATCAATGCCTACAACAACACCCAAGCCCTCCTTAAATACTTGCACAACCACAAGTTAGCCTATTGCAAATAGAATCATTTAGAACCCGAAGAAATACAACATGTCACAAGTCAACATACATCAATCATTAAATAGACATAGGATAAATAAACAGGACCCAAATAGGTTCACATAGAACCACATGATCGATCCACATCATGATCATAATCCACACACATTAAATGCACCAAGTTTGTCAGTCAAATCCACAAGAACTCCATTTGGTGTGCCATATTATTGAGCGTTAGCAAAACCCCTAAGAATCATTGAGAAAAAATACATGTTGAGTAACACATCATAAGTCATGCAATGTAGCATAAGATGAGCAACATAGTGTATGTCGAGTAATACTATATACTAAGCTCATTTAGTAACTAAGCTCCTTGACCAACATGACAACTCAATAACGACCGAGCATCAACCCCTTCTTTGACTGAGCTCTCCAACCTCAAGGCCAAACCACTCCAACATGTAGGATTTACAACTACCCTAGGATGCTCCAGCATCACACACCCCAAGTGTGAAATAGATGTCCTCAATATCCAAAATAACATCATTCAGGATTCAACACATAAACCCCAAATTGTTTCTCACATACATGTCCTCTAAGTCTTTAACTTGGACACTCTTTCCTCTCTTCCTCATTTGCAAATCATTTCCAGTAGAAGATAACTATTTTATCTTCTTCTTCACATCCTTCCTTAATATTCCATAGGTTTTTTTTCCATTTCAATATCTAACCCTTTTAGAATCCTTAAGCTCAACTCGCCTTCGAAAAGTCAAGTTCATTTGCTGAGTTCTCACTCTACAAAGGAAATGGTGAAAAATTCCTCCCATCTTTCTTAACTGTAAATGCATTCTTGACACAATCATTCATAGCCCTACAATCATAATGTCAAGTTCTACGAAGTAATATGTGACAACTACTCATGTTCACAACATCACATAACACTTGATCCTTATATTGCCCAATTTGGAGATCAACCAAACATTGTTCCCTTACTTCCAAAGCATGTTCATCTTGTAACCAACCAATCCTATAAGGATGTCTCATTCTCCTCAAACCAAGTTTTTGAACCATCTCCTCAGTAACCAAGTGATCAATACTACCACCATCGACAATCACATTATAGATTTCACCAGCAGACTTACAATGAGTCATGAATAAATTACTCCTTTAACAAGGTTCTAGCACCCTTTTAACAAACAGTACTCATCAAGCCAAAATATTCTCCCCTTCCTTCTCAAGTTCATTGACTGAGTCCACATTCTCATTTACCACAACATCTCTCCCATCACTGACCTTTTGGGAACATTCAAAAGATCCATGACCTTTTTCTCCACAACAAAAATAAGTACCCTTAAATTCACCTCTACATGTCCTTCTCTTTTTCTCAATAGGTTTTGGTTCACCTCCTGCACTCAATTTATCCTTTACTAAGTGATCCTTATTCTCCTACCCTCGAGAACTACCTTGATGTCTTCTTTTCAACTTATTTTTTACCTTCAGGGCATACTGATAAGCATCTTCAACTAAATCAATATTCATCATACCAACCTCATCCTGAATATGGAATCTCAAACCATTAATATATCAAGCCACCTTTTCTTTAAACAACTCTTTATGCCCAGACTGAATTATCAACTTGTAGAAATCCTCAGTGTAGCATTCATAGGTATATCCTTATGTTTCATATTTTGCAATCTATTTTAACAACTCAAGTACATAATCAGCATGAATTAACTTAGCTTTCAGCTTTGTCACCATCAATCTCCATCTAGTGATCTTCATTTCACTTTCCTCTTCTCTATGTCCTTGTAATTCTTTCCACCAAAGAGAAAAATGTTCTTTCAACTTAGTTTGTGTCAACCTCACTCTGAGCGAATCATCAATATCCTCTAACTCAAAGTAGTTTTACAGTTCACCAATCTAATCAATCAGGGCTTCAGGATTCAAAATACTTGATAAATAAGAAAAAATCATCTTATGCTTTAGCTTCAAGTGAACTCCAGAACTATCAAACTAGCTAGCCCTATCTCCCATATGCCTCTCCATGTGATCAGCACTATCTCACTACTAGATCCATTAGCCTCAAAGTCTTAGCAGCTTCCTCATAACCATCTTTAGTACCCACATTCCTAGGTACACCAACAATAGCTCTCATTATCTCATTCTTCATCAACTCCATCTCATATCTAAAATCTGATTTAATCTTCTTTGAAATCTTAGTCACCACAGCATCACAGAGATCATCAATCCCCCTAGGGTCCAATCTTCTCGGAGGAATCTTCCAAGATCTTCATAAACCCTCTGCAAAAAATTCTACCCAAGCACCTTGTGATAAAATCAAGTTTCTTGCAAGTCAGATCATGACATGCCACCTCACATGAACAACCAAGGACAAATCACAAGTCCAGGAACACAAATTTGCAATTAAATTACATGAATTTCTTTGCAATCACGCTCCAACAACCACCTAAGATCCTAGTGCAAATGAACTCTCACTCGACAATCTATCTACACACTCCAGAACTCCCTCTCTGATAATCTTCAACTAGATCAAAGTTTTTCTTTGATACCACCTAATGCAATGCAAAATTGGATGACCCCAGTGGAGGTGATCTAGTTCCCAACAAAATGACTACACAGCAAAAATACAACACAAGAGACAAGATTGGATACCAAATTCAACTCTTTATTCATAAAACAACTGATTACATGCAATGTGTCAAGTTGTAAGGCCTTCCTAGTTACGGTCAAATATAAAGCCAGTAACAATTTTTCAAGATCCCTCAAGATCAAACCCAAACCCTAGCTAGTCCAAATCTACAGCACAACAATAGTCTGGTAGAAACACTAAGAAAGATCTAAACTTGTACTAAGAAAGATCTAAACTTGTACTCACAATCCACCAAGCAATCTTCTTGTTTCATAAGCCGCGACTACTATCTCTGCTCACAAATTCACAACTCTAGATTCTAAGCTCGAATCTCTACCCTCCAGCTCTCTCATTGAATTCTCCTCATCAATGCCTACAACACTGGCCAAGCTCTCCTTAAATACTTGCATGGCCACAAGTCAGCATGTCACAAATAGAATCATCTAGAACCCAAAGAAATACAATATGACACAAGTTGTTTTACATCAATCATTAAATGCACATAGGATAAATAAACAAGACCCAAATAGGTCCATACACAACCCCACGATCGATCCACTTCATGATCATACTCCACACACATTAAATGCACCAAGTCGACCAACCAAATTCGCAGGAACTTTATTCAGTACGTCATATTGTCAAGCATCAGCAAAACCACCAAACATCATTGAGCAACAATACATGTCAAGTAGTATAAAATAAGGCAAGCAATGCAATATAAGCTGAGCAACATAGTATTGTTAGAGTGGGGTTGTCATTGCACCAAAAGATCAATCTATCAATTCCTAATACAACCACTCAAGTTATAGTACACAGGAAGCAGTTAAGCCCTTGTCACAAATCCCGAGGGGAGGACTAAAAAAATTCCAACAATCTCCCCCTCAACATTACCTGAGGGTCTAAGGATTTGAACTTGTGACCAAGCTCTGATACCACTTGTTAGAGTGTGGTTGTCGTTGCACCAAAAGATTGATCTATCAATGCCCGATACAACCACTCGAGTTATAGTACACATGAGGCAGTTAAGCCCTTGTTAGAAATCTCGAGGGTAGCACTGAACAAATTTCCAACAAGAGTATGTTGAGTAACAGTATACGTTAAGCTCCTTCAATGACCGAGCTCCTCAGCCAACACGACAACTCAATGATGATCGAGCATCAACCCCTTCTTCGACCGAGATCTCCAACCTCAAGGTCAAACCACTCCAGTATTCAAGATTGCCAACTAACTCATGATGTTCCTGCATCACTAATAATTTAGAGGTATTGCAATTTATAAGTTTGAAGAGGCATCTAATAATCTAGGAACTTGAAAATGGAATTTGCTTATCAGATTCTAGTTATGAAACTTATAAAATTCCATTTATTTTTCAGAATAAATAAGTTATCAATAAAATGTATTTGTTTGAATCACCATATTTTTCTTGTGCAAAATGTAAATCTTATTATTATTAAACTATTGATTATTCTAATGATTTCTTTTAAAGAAACATAAAATAAACATCTATCTACACATTTGCACAACACTTTATTATTCATTAATCAATAATAATATTTATTTTACAATTGCCTATAAAAGATTGTACGTGATTTGATATATGTATTTGACGTATTATTTTTATGTGGGTAAAGCTAGTTAGAACTAGTTATGGTCCTATAAAACAACACAAATCAGCCATACAAGTAATAATCTATACATTGGTTCATCATGGCTAAGCTTTGTAAGTTTTCATCTCTTCTTCACATATGTATACAAATAATGATTGTCTTAAATTTTGTATTATGTGTCCATTTTGTTCGATAGGTCGCACTCTCAATTGATTCAGTTTGTATGATTTAGTGTTCCATGGCCTCAGGCTAAGTTTGAAATCCTACTTATGCAAAAGGATTACTTTTGGTTTTATCGTTCGTTGAATTTGAACTTGAACTTTTTCATTTGGTGTATGCTCATATAGGTTTGGAGTTGCCTCGTTCATGTCGAGATAAAATAATAATTATTGCTTAGAAAAGTTTCCCTCTGCAACTACGTGATAATTGAAGTGGCACTAGTTTGAATCGTTGATTACATTACTTGGCAATTGTACAATATTATCTATAGGTTTTATCTTCAATTATAAAGGAAATAAATCTTTATTTATAAACTTGGCAATTGCACAACATTAGACAAGTCTTATCTTTAATTGTAAAGGACATAAATCTTTATTTATAACTTTGATTTGTATGTTTTAGATAAATAAATGATTAAATTGGTATTAGGTGTAGAAATTATAAAGAAGATAAAAGGAGATATGAGGGTTTAATTGTATTTTTAAATATGACTTATTGGAAGATGGAAGTAAATTACATTCTTAGATAGAAATTAAAGTTTTGTATTTTGTCATGAGATTGAGTCTTATATTTATTATTTATTTTAAGGCAATAATATTTGTTTAGCATATTGCTAAATACATATACATATGATGTGTTCTTCAACATTTTCTTGATAGCACATGGTCACCTTCTTTCTACCAATTATAATAAACATGTACACTTATCAACACATTAATTTTTTATAAGATTTAGTAATACTTAGAAATGGAAAAGTATGGTACATTTAGGGGCTTGACTAAATTGAACCCTAAGGCTTGATCCGAAAGATTAGTGTGAAGATATTTTGAAGTGTGGGGTCCTAAATTTACCTCTAGATTATTTATGTAGCATTGAAGAATACCTAGATGATTGAGAATAGGTAAATATGTTGAAGATACAAGATGAAGTGGGAGGTGAGTAGATTTGTTTATAGACCAAGATCACTTACAACAAGATGAAGTGGGAGGTGAGTAGATTTGTTTATAGGCCAAGATCACTTACAACAAGATGAAGTGAGAGGTGAGTAGATTTGTTTATAGATCAAGATCACTTACAACAAGATGATGGGTTTAGCCTTTACCCTTGATACATAATGCAAAGGCAGATCCACCGTTGATTATAGACACCTACGGTCCTCATCTCAAATTCAACATAATCTTCAGGATCCCAATAAGTGACTTAGAACTCCAAACAAATGGATTAGGTTGAGAAATTGCCAAAACCCGCCACCACAGGAGGTTTTGGAGGTGTACACAAAATTAGAAACTTGGTATTGGGCCATGTCAGCAAAGTCCACGTGCATAAAGTCCGAATCACGTGGGCTATTCCTCATATCCGTCTGCGCCAGGACTGACAATGCTTACTGTTGGACAGTGACCTGCCCCAAAACTTTATCCAAACTTGCTTTTAAAGGATGGAAAGTTTTGGGAAACATCATTGGGTTTTGAAGCTTGGAACAGATATGGTAATGGTGGAGGGTTATAAATCTATTGCTGCAATGCCAACTGTTTGCATCTGCACCTGCACCGATGATCATATGCTTTTCTTCGATGCAGATGCGGTTGCAAACAGATTACACTGTGGCCATCTCATTGTTCTTCTTTCTTTTGGGACCTTTAGCTTCCTGACATTCTTTTCTTCTTCTTCTTCTAACATTTGCAGTGTTTTTGCAGTCGGGCTTTTGTGTAAGTTTCATCTTGTTCTGGATGCATTCTCTGGCTTAACCCATCACTTTTACTTGGCAGATAAGTAGTATGAAGAATGATTTTTTCCTAAAATAGAAAACTATGTTACAAATTTTTAAGTTCATAACATAATAGCTCATAAATTTCTGGGTCCATTTAAAACAGAGAAAAAAATGGGACTTAAAAGAGCAGAAGGCATAATTCATTTCGAAGTTTCTATAGAAGCAGCTTTTTAAGTCCTATCAGAGCTTTAGCTACAGAAATGTACAGCTCGTTGCTGCTCATAGCATCGTTGTTGAATTCATTGCTTTGGTTGATTAATCTCCTGTGTTTTTATATATGTTTGCTTACTTTCACCGTTTGTTTTGTTTGATTTTCTTAACTTTCACCAATGATTTGGTTAGATTTTCTTTAATTTCATCTACCACTTAACAGAGCAGCGGGTTTGGTAGAGGCACTTAAGCTTTGCGAGTATCATCTAATGCATTACCAACGCCAGCATATTTTGGCAAACTTTCAGTCTTTTTCGTCCTTAGGTTTCCACCATTGAAGGCGCACATCTCATTCTACGCATATGGATCTCTAAGTTGAGACTTTTAACTAGAGTAATGAATCTGTGCCACTGTGCTTTCATTGGTTTTGGCATTTTATTGGATCTTTATTGCTGGTATGTGATTAACCTGTTTAGGGTCGAGTGGCTTAATCTTTTTAACTTCACTTGGATCTGTATTGCTGATATGTGATTAAGTTGTTTTGGGTTGAGTGGCTTAATCTTTTTAACTTCACTTGGGTTACCATGGAGATGAGATTTATACCGAAGAAAAGTGAGCAGTAATGTTACTAATAAAGAGATATTTTTGCACCAAGTTAAATAGTAATATTGTTCTTATGATTCAGTTGTACAATTTTTGAGTTCACTAAGATCCCAAATTTTGCCTGTGTGTTTGTTTGTGTATGATGAGGTTATCATTAAGGAGTAATGGTAATGTTTTTACAAGAATTCTTCTCCTAAGAATGAATGGAACACATAGCACTCACATCTAGTTGATGTTCATGGGGGTGAGGCATCTGGCCTTCCTGAGAGGTCACCCATTTCACAAGTGTTCTTAACCATGGAGTTTCCTCCAAGGTTAGGTCATCCATCTAGTCTAAAATTGTACGAAACTTCAGGTGAAGCATATAGCCTTCCCAAGAGGTCATCCATTCTTAAGCTAGGTGATGCTCATAGGAGTGAAGCATCTAGCCTTTCCAAGAGGTCATCCCTCTAGTCTAAAATTGGAGGAAACTTCATGATTGAGCTGCTTGAGTTGGAGCTATATTCAGATGGGTGACCTCCTAAGAAGCCTCCATGCTTCAACCCTTTGAAAATCACATAGATACAATGAGTGTGAACCACTATTTGTGAAATATGAATCAACAAATTTGACAAAAAACTACACAATCAAATCTTAATAGCAATATTACAATTATATTATTGTTCAAAACAGATATCTTAAAACATTACTTCCTTTGATAATGAAGTTACAGGCATGGCTACTACCAAATGTTGGATAGACCTAAATGCTATGTAGCTTATTTACTTCTTTGCATCATCTATTCCTTAACAATTAAGAATTATTAGAATTGTCAATTGAAATTATATGGTGGTTTATATAGGAACCATTAACTCTTTTGGTACAGAAAACATAATTCTTTTTATGTTATGTTTATTAATTAAACTAAAACTACAAATCAATTGTTGTATATTTCTAAATTTAATTAATAAGTCACAAATACTAATTATAGATATTTTATCAACTAGATGGACATTTCCTTCTTCACTACTGCCCCAAGGTCAAAGTTGTTTTGTATATACCACAATGTTATTTGTCATCCCTATTCATTACTAATCAATGTTGGTGGTGAATGATCGATATTATATTGCAATGCATGAGTGGTTATTACTTATCTCTTAATGTGTTGATTTGTTTTTTTTTTAAATCGATGTAGCTTGGAAGGTGGAGTTGTTTTAAAGCAACTTGAGTTGGATGTTTAGCAACGTCTTTAGTTTTTATTCTTTAAATAGGATAATTATGAGTTTGTGAGGTTGCATAAAGCAAGAGTGATTTTATGTGTTTTAAAGCCAAAGAAAGCAAGGAAATTTTCTTTCCTTACTTGCAAAGTAAAGTTGTTGGGCTCTATATATGTAAAGTTGTTGTAGCAAACTCTATTGTATTCTGGAAGAGAAAGTTTATTGTTAGGTTGAATAGAAGATTCAACACTTGTAGGTTTTTCCCCAAGCTAGGGTTTCTTGGGTATATTTGTGTTATTGTCTATATCTGATTGGATTATGTTATTTTTCTTCCACTAATTGCTTATGTTTATTAACCCAGAGTATTTATCATTATAAATCAGATTGAGTTTCTTTTTATGAATTTATTGTGCAATTAAACTATAACTTGGTTATAAGAAATTAACATGGTATTAGAGCTCTAAAATCTTAATACAAAGCCAAGATTTGTGAAACAGATTTCAGAGAAAAAAATTAGTTTTTTTATCTCTAGGTTTTCTTATGGCTATGGCAACTAGTCTTCGATACAAGGATAGACTCAAGGGTGTGTCTAACTTCTTGTAGTGGAAGGTTCGAATTACATTTGTTCTTAAGGAGAATAGGTTGTGGATCTATGCTAGCACAATAGTGATTCCACTTGTGAATGATCCCATTGCTTTGGATTTGCATGAGGTCAAGGAGTTTAAAGCTGAAAGAATCATTCTTGACAAAGTAAAAGATCATTAAATTCCTCATGTATTAGGAAAAATTGATGCTAAGGAGATGTGGGATACACTCACAAGACCCTATCAAAGTGACTACAAGATTCATAAGATGATGCTCAAGGACAAATTGCATAATAACAAGATGTCCAAAGGTGAGAGTGTGACCTCTTATTTGTCCAAGCTGACACAAGTTAGAGATGAGTTGGCTACTATTGGAGAGACAATTGCTAAAGATGAGTTGGTGTGTATAGCCTAAAATGGTTTTTCAAAGCAATGGGAAGTTTTTGTCAAGTATGTGGTCGACAAAGATCAACTACCTAATTGGGAAAGACTTTGGGGTGGTTTTTTTCAAGAGGAAATCCACAAATGTGTTAATCAAGGAGACTAGACAAAAAAGGGTCAAGATGAAGAAAATATTGCTCTTGTAAGCTAGGATAAAAAGAAGTCTAATAAAGGGAAAATAGAAGGTTCTTCTTCTAACAATGGGCAAAGGAAATATCTAAGCAGGATAGAACATTTTGCTACCATCAAATGGGTCACTAAGCTAGATGATGTTTGAATAGGAATAAGAAAAATAAGGACAATCAAAAGAACCAAGTTGCTGCTACAGTCGAGGGGGGGGGGAAGTTTGCATCACGATTTGAGAATGAGTTTTCACTCATCACATGTCTCTCAAGCTCAGTTGCCAAAAGGGTTTGGTGTATTGATAGTGGGGCTTCTTGCCACATGAAAGGAGTTAGAGATTGTCTCACCAAGTTGGAGGAGAAGAAGTTGGATTTCTTTATTTAACTTGGTGACAATGCCAAGTACCATGCAACTGGTATTGGCACTGTCAAGTTTTAGAGGGAGTCTGGAAAACCCTTGTTGGTGGATAATGTGTTGTATGTTCCTGGCATGACAAAGAATTTAATTTCAGTTTCTACTTTGGAAGACAAGGGTTACATTGTAACCTTTGAAAGGGGGGAAGCTTATATTTCTCCCAAGGATTCCAAAATTGCAAAAGTTATTGGAATTAGACATGGCAGCTTATTTCAATTTTTGAGCCTGCGCAAGCATTGGCAAATAGTTGTAAAGTATGTGGAGAATTTTAACATAGGAAAATGGCTCATCTTCATGATGGAGCATTTAATATGCTCAAGGAAGTAGTGACAGGGCTATCTGAGATGAAGACATAATAGCATGAGGTGTGTAAGTGTTGTACTCTAGGGAAATATGCCAAGACTAATTTTCCAAGTAGTGACAATAGATCTAAAGGGATTTTGGATCTTGTACACCCATATGTGTGTGGGCCTATGTCAACAAGATCCTTAAATGGGTATGGGTATTATGTTACTTTCATTGATGATTTCTCCAGGAAGACATGGATATATTTTATGAAGAACAATGATGAGGTCTTTAGTAAATTCAAAGAGTTTAAGGCTCTTGTGGAAAACCATATATAGAGAGAAAGATCAAGATACTGAGGTATGATAATGGAGGCGAGTATACGTTGAATGCCTTCAAAGACTTTTGTACTCAGGAAGGTATCACAAAAGAGTGTTTTTGAGTAGAAGAACATGGCTATAGTTGGAGCAGCCAAGGCCATGCTTCATGATCAGGACTTTCCTTGGTTCCTATGGGAAGAAGCTTACAATACAATTGGATACTTGTAGAATAGGAGTCCTCACAAAGTGTTGGGAAAATGTACTCCAGAAGAGGTGTTTAGTAGTAAGAAACCAGATTTGGGCTATATTGCATTTTTGGATGCCTTGTGTATTGTCACGTTCCTATGGAGAAAAGAAATAAGTTAGAACCAATTGCAGAGAATGGTATCCTTGTTGGGTATAGTGAAACTTCTAAGGCTTATTGGGTTTGCATTCCTTTCCTAAGGAAAATAGTTGTTCACAAAGACGTAAGGTTTGAGGAAGAGAAAGCTCTTCAAAAGTCTACCAACTTGATGAGTGAGGAGGAGCAATCATCCACAATTGAGGTAGCACAAATTTCTCAAACTTTAGTCACTCAAGCTAGAGAGAAAGACAAGCAAACCGAATAGGATGATCATGAGGCTCAAAGGAATCCTCAGCCTCGTATCCCTACTATAGAGAAGAGAAAAAAACAAGTCAGTTGAGAAAACTTTGAGAGAGGCTCAGGAATATGTGGGTGATCCACAAGATTCATTCATACAGAGAAAGTCTCCCAAACATTATTCTAGTTATGTAGCACTTATGAGTGAATTAATTGAAATGGAGCCTTCTAGTTTTCAAGAGGCATCCAAGCACCAAGTTTGGAAGGATGCTATGGTGGAAAAGTGTTCTTCCATCATGAAGAATAACGTATGGGAGATAGTATCATGACCAAAAGAGAAGTCTATGGTGGGCTCAAGATGGTTGTATGAGATTAAGCATGTTGCAAATGGTAGTGTGGAAAAATTCAAAGCTCGCTTTGTGGCTAAGGTGTTTTCTCAAAAGGAAGGAATTGACTCTGATAAGATATTTGCTCTAGTAGCTAGGTACTCTTCCATAAGAGCTATAATTTCTATGGTTGCACAGATGGGATGTTAAAACTACATTTCTCAATGGAGTAATTGACGAAGAAATTTACATTTAAAAACTCGAAGGATTTGAAGCACATGAGAGGTATTCTCATGTTTGCAAGTTGAAAAGAGCACTATATGGACTTAATAAATCTCCTAGGGCATGGTATGAACACGTATTGACAGTTACTTGCATAGTGTGGGCTTCATCAAAATTGAGATAGATTCAAACTTGTACTATGTTTAGGTGAAGGGTGAACTTCTCATATTGTTCTTGTATGTTGATGACTTATTTCTTAAAGGGGCAGAGGAGCTCATTTCACATTGCAAGTGAGATCTTGTAGGAGAGTTTGAGATGAAGGATTTGGGGTTGATGTGTTACTTTCTGGGATTGGAGTTGTGGTACAAAGAGGGAGATATTTTCCTTGGATAGGGGAAATACTTAATTGATATCTTGAAGCAATTCAGGATGGAGAATTATAAGCCCATGTCAACACCACTTGTGACAAATTAGAGGAAGATCGATATTTCCATATCAGATGCACTAGACCATACTTCATATAGATAGTTGATAGGCTCTCTTATGTGTTTGGTTAACACTAGGCCAGACATTTGTTTTGCAGTGAACTCTCTCAGTCAATTTATGGTGGAACCTAAACATGTGCACTAGATAACTACAAAGCATGTTTTGAGATATCTCCGAGACACAATTGATTTTGGGCTGAAATATGTTCAGCAGGATGGAGTGAAGCTTGAGGGGTTTACTAATGTAGATTGGGCAGGTAGTATAGTTGACAGGAAGAGCACTTCAAGGTGTAGTTTTAGTTTGGGATTAGGAGATGTCTCTTGGTACAGTAGGAAACAAAAGTCAGTTGCACAAAGTTTTGTAGAAGCTAAGGATATGGCTGCCAGTATGGCTACATGTGAGGCTATTTGGCTTCATAAACTTCTATTTGGGTTCTTTGATAAGAAGCTAGATCCTACAGTCATTTACTATGATAATTGGAGTTGCATCAAACTTTCTAAGAATTTAGTGCTTCATGACAAGTCCGAGCACATTGAGATCAATTACCACTTCATTAGAGATTGCATAGAGAAGGGGATAGTGAAACTTTGGTACATTCCTATAGAAGAACAAATTGTAGATATTCTGACAAAGGCTTTGGTGAAGAAGAAGTTTGTATTTTTCAAGGCTAAGCTGGGTGTTTTGCAAAAAACCTTCCTCGCTAAGAGGGAGTGTTGTTATTTTTTTCTTCTTCTTTTCTATGTAGCTTGGAAGGAGGAGTTTCATTAAAGCAACTCAAGTTGGATTTTTAGCAAGAGCTTTAGATTTTATTCTTCAAATGGGATAATAATGAGTTTGTGAGGTTGCATAAAGCAAGAGTGATTATATTTGCTCTCTCTCTCTCTCTCTCTCTCTCTCTCTCTCTCTCTCTCTCTCTCTCTCTCTCTCTCTCTCTCTCTCTCTCTCTCTCTCTCTTTATATATGTATATACACTTGTTGTAGCAAACTCTATTGTATTCTGGAAGAGAAAGTTTTCTATTAGGTTTAATAGAAGATGAAACAATTGTAGGTTTTTCCAAAAGCTAGGGTTTTTTGGGTATATCTGTGTTACTATCTATATTCAATTAGCTCATGTTATTTTGCTCCTGCTAATTGCTTCTATTGATTAACCTAGACTATTGATTGTTATAAATCAAATTGAGTTTCTCTCTATGGATTTTTTGTGCAATTGATCTGTAACTGGGTTATAAGAAATAAACATAATGATCATATTTTAGTCCATTGGTCAAAGGTGAAACATTTACTACTTTTCTTGAATTTTGAATAAGTATTTTAGTATTTTTTTGTTTCTTTCTATTGCTTAAGCTTTATTGATACAGTCGCATTGACCTATTTAATCAATATGGAAAAATTAGCAGATTTTCCTTCTCCTTCTTGTAGATCATCATGCTAAATTGGAAAAGAACTCTGTAAAGATATTCAAAAGAGGGTTGTAAATTGAAATATTTTGTGTATGAAGTTTAGACTTTTCTACTTGCATTTTATGGGAGGAAGTTAATGCACTAGTTGTCCACGAGCATTAAGGTGTTGGCTATGGAAGTTAGAATGCATGAATGAATGACCCTATAAAAATCCAACATTACGCTCCTTGCAGCTAAAAGAACATCAAGCCCACACTCCCTACTAGCATCACTCAAAATGAACATAGGGGGGTCTATCAATAAGCTTAATGTTCTCCATACCTAGAGTCTTCCAACTCCCAATGACCTTGGAATGAGTAGCATTAGGATTATCATCTAGAATTGGCAGAGTATTAGCATCATCTGAAACTATGTTGGTATGAATTTTTTGTTATAATTCTTTAGAATAACCGAGAGGCGGGGGGGTGAATCAGTTATTCAAGGTCAAAATGCCATAATAAAACTTTTTTTGTTTTCTCTACAAATCCTTAATGGTGCATAACTGAACTTATCATGCATGCAATTTAAATATTGAAACAACTAAGAAAAGTAAACATGCATCACACCATAACACTAAGAATTTGATAACCCAGAAACCCTCTAGGAATAAGAAGGTAAAACTGGGGTGAGGATGATACCCACAAAATAACTGCGTAATTGATTTTAACCACTTCTGATGGTCTGCCCTGTGAAAAGCCTACCCTATTAAAAGCTACAACACATTGTTAAATGTGACCTTGTTAGAGAATTTCACCAAACTGTTAGGAATGGGCCTGGTTAAAGGACTTTGGAACATTCACTTGGAATGTCACTCTATTAAAGGATTTACAACATGGCTATTAAACCAACCTAAGTCCATAGATTTTACCTTAACTGTTACAATTGCTAGAAAGTAACAACAATAGCTTTGATCTAATTCAACTTACAACATAACTTGCAGATTACAAATCACACTTCAGTTCAATCCTTTGCTTGGTTTTTAATCACTTCAGTTTTGTTGGCTTGTCTTCCTCTCAATCTTTGTTTCCTTGAGTCTTCTTTACTCATCAAACCAATGCAATCATATTTGTGGTCATCTAGAGAAATAGAGTATTCTTTGTTCTCTTACTCCTTAGCACTTCATGCTTTCTCACCACCACTCTACTGCTTCGTAACCTTATGACTTCTTAATAGAAATCTGAAATGTCTTTCCCGCTCAATTCTCCCTCTCCAATTTTAGGGTTTCAATGGATTAGGTAGGATAAAATGTATCTACCCCATATTTCTTCTTCATCTAGAAACCTTGTCTAGCATCTAGTTGTATTCGCTAAAAACCTTTTTACATGGTGTTCTATGCCGCCAGCTCATCACTCTTATCTTCTATCTGGTTCACAAACTTCTAGGTAACAACCTTGTCAGCTCAGATCTAGCAAATCTTTGATTTCAAAATAATGCAGCAACTCGACATTATTGGTTTACTGATACTCGGCTTGTTCTGTGTTACTCAGCACTTGTATCCTTCTCGACATCTATATCTTTACTCGGCACCTGTTTCATGCTCGGCACTTGATGTTTACTCGGCACTTGTTTTCTGCTTGGCACTTGTTTTCTGCTCGGCACTTGATATTTACTCGGCACACTCTAAAAGTGAACTTGCTCGGCTTCAACTAAGAATCTGTTCAGCACTAACTTGCTTGCTCGGCTCTCTCTCTCTAATGAACTTAGTTAGACTTTACAAATGACTTAGCTAAAACCTTACATATTTGATATGTTTCAGTGTGCCCATTCTCTGTGTCTTAGAGTATGTCATCAATACACTTTTTCATCAATAGTTTAGCTGATCCTTGTATTTCATTACAACATCATAACTTCAACCTTTCTCTAGGTACTCTAGTTACATCTTATTGATTGCCTCCTCCTTGTCAATCAACCAATTGATAGTATTTGGATCACTAAAGCAATTGTCATTCTTGCAAGTAGCAAGTTTGATATCAATGACAAAACAATGATTGAGAACATTCTTTACCAGTTCCATTACTTTTTATGTATAATCTCTTCAGTCATTTCCAACAATCTCCCTCATGATCTTTTTCAATCATTTCCAACATTTTTTCCTTTATGACTTCACCAATTTATAACTCTTAAAAGACTATTCATTTTCAAAATTATAATTCTTATAAAAGTACAAAATAAAAACATAATTTTGTAACCTTACAACCTTATGAATTTTTAAAATTGTTGAATAGAGTCTCCTACTTTAATATTCCATAAGATGCTACCTCCTGACTAAATCTGAAACTTTGTTCCCTATCAACTAGAAGTTTGAATCCCACTATATATTTTGGAGAGTTCCTATAAGAAAGTAGATTCTAAGTCTGTGGAGAGATCAGATTTTTTGTTAAAATCTTGAAAAAATAGAGTAACAATAGATTTAGTAAAATCTTTGAAATAAACAAAAGTTATGTAAAGTTTTTTCTAAATCAAATTTAAATGGAAGATAGAATCATTATATCATATTTCATAAGAAATACAAATTCTCTTATGAAATATAGAAGTTGATTGTTAACATGAGAATACAGTGGGTGATCCCACAATAGTGGTTGTTGCTTTTTGATCAATTTTGAAACTAAAATCAATATTTTTGAAACAAACCTCATATTTGACTGACTATATCTCTAAAACTATGAATAATTTAAAGATGACAAAAACTAGTGATTTCTAGTACTTTATTCCTAGTTTGTAACTATATTTTTAAAAAAATTTAAAAAAATATATTTAACTCAAATTTTTCTTCTCCCCCGAAAAGTGGTACGTATGAAAAATCAATATTTTTAAAGAGTGACAATCATTTTGACAAGCATAACTTTCTTTTGGAAATGATAATGAGGTAATTCTTTGATGTAGATTTTTAACATCAATATTTAGAGGACGTATTTGGTTTGATTCAAAATGATTGAATATTGTATAGTCTATGAAGTTTTGAAGTGACATCAATCATAATTCAGACATATGTTCATTTTGACAAGGATAACTCAAACTCAATTTATCATAGATCAAATTTTCTTTTTTCAATAGAAAGCTATCTCAGTAACCTAGTTTTTAGATATTTTTCAAAAAATGATTGACCTATCTTATATTTTTTCTTGAAGTGTAGAAGTCAGTTGATGTTCAATAGTTAATCAACTTACAATGAATTAAACTCATATTTGAAAGTCATAATGAATATAATATGTATTAAAATTATAGTCATTGGAAAGCTTGCTCTGAGCAACACAAATTGACATTTTTAAATTTATAGTAGGAGATTATTTAATCTCAATTTTAAGGGTCAATATAGCATTTTTAAAAAAATTTCTAAGAAAACAACAAAAAAATCGTAAAATCATGTGTTCACACGAACATATCAATCATGTTGGTGTGAAAGCTAGAACAATTCAGTGATCAAAAAATTGGTTTAATGTGTTTGCGTAAACATGGAATAAAACTTATGTTCGAGCGAACATGTTTGGAAAACATGTGATGATGTCACCTGAGCATTGAGGACAAATGTTTGAAAGTGAAGTCAAAATTTATAAAGCAGATGCAAATTTTTGAAGGCAACAACAAATTTTTTATTTTTTTTATTTTTTGATGGGAAACAAAAAAGGAAGACAAAACAAACATGCAAGGAAGAGACTTCATGAAATAGAACAAATAAATATTTAGAAAACTTTGGAACATTATCATCAAAATAAATAAGGTATATATATATATATATATATATATATATATATATATATATATATATATATATATATATATATATATATATATATATATATATATATATATATATATTTGTCTTCATGGCCTTGAATTTAATTATGTATCAACCTTATTTTTTATCTAATTTGATTCATTTATAAACGTGTCGTAGACAATCAACAAGGTGAAGGTGAAGAAAATGTTGAAGGAAGCTCAATAGAAGTAGAAGAAGTGCATATGGGAGAAGGGTCAAGATCGTTCCCTATAGTAATTCAAGTAACAAAAATCAGAGAAGGGTCTAGATTAGGTACAAGAAGTAGTATGGATGTACTCATAAATATTGATCAATCTGTAAAGAATGGAATTTTTCATAAAAATTTAGACCATTTACTTAAAGTGGATGTGGATAAATTGAGAACACTTACAGCTACTATTCAACCCTTAAGTCTATCTAAAAAAGGTCAATGAATAAGATGATAAGGAAATAATGACTAAATTTGATAACATTGAAATACTTGAACAAGCTCAATTTCTTTCACTTTTTCTTACACAAAATAAGTTGCAAGAGGCATTGAAATTGTTAGGTGTAGACACAACATCAAAGAAGAGAAGATTTTCTAACATGCAAACTTATGTGATTGAAAATGTTAAACAAGGTTTGAGAAACATACAAAAGCAATATCAAACTAAAGATAAGTCCATTGTAAGACAAGTGATGTTGATGTTTGTTGTAAATAAGAATATGACCTAGAATAGACAAATATCTTCAATTTCATCTGAAATGGGATTTAATAGGAAAATAATGAGAGGATATGTTAAGAGAAGATTAATTCTAGATGACAGTACTATGGAAGGAAATTAGGCAATCATGTATAGAGCACCTCATTCTGATAGGATTGATGAGGGATTCAAAAATTTAGTCATATAATTTTGGATTGATAACACTCATCCTTTATCAAATAGTAGAGATGTTATTAGACATAGAATTACATCTAGTCAATATCAACATCACGCAAGATATTGGTTGGACACAACACAACATGAGTTATATGTGTCATATTGTAGTGAACATCCTAATGTAAAAATTGGGCAAACATTGTTTGAAAGATTGAAGCCATACTTTGTGAGGTCAAACAAAGTGTTTGAAATATGTTTTTTTCATCATTATATTGAGTTTGATCTCCACTATCTGGTATTTCAAAAGTTGTAGAAAACACATGTATAGTTTTCACTTTATTGTTTCTAGTAGGAAAAGTGAGTTTATATCATCCCTTTAATGTGACAAAATAGATGATCCAGTTGGTCAAATAAATTGCATCAAAAGAATATGTGAAACATGTGGTGAATTGGCTCTATTTCCTTTAAAATCTAAAAATATTGATGTAACAAAAAAGGTGAATTGCAAAAGTTACAAGTATGTGAAGAATGAAAGAAAGTTAAGGAAAGAGACAAAAAGGTTGGAATATGTTGAAGAGGAGTTACCTATTGCAACATTTATGAACAAATTTAAGAATTTGATTCAAGCTTATATTCATTACCCATTTTTTGCAAAGACAACAATTTCAAACTTTGAGAGATAATTTTCTACTTGGAATGATCATATCAGTTGTTGATTTTGCAGAGAACTCTTCCTTTGTTCATCAAAAATAAATTTAATCAATTTATTTATTTTCTAAGTAGGTCACTATTATGGTACATGTTTTTTATAGACATGCATGGTTATATTTGGATGGTGTTCATAGTACACTTGAAGCACGAGTCATTGAAAAGGATTATCACTTTTATATAAGTGATTATAAATAACATGACATTCACTATGTAGAACATTACTTCAATATTTCTTTCTTATTTGAAATAAAGAGACATAAATGTTGATAAACATTATGTTTGGTATGATGGATGTGTCACACAGTTCAAATCATCTAGACCATTTTATACATTATGTAGATATCATTGTAATGAGAATATAAAACACATATGGAATTTCTTTGAGAGTGGGCATGGAAAAGGTGAACATGATGGTGTTGGAGCTTGCATCAAATGTTCTCTATGAAAGTATCAAACGAATTAAATGGAGTTCATATAAATAATGCACATGATGTTTTTGAATGTTGTAAAATACATTTTGCATTAGATGAGGTTGGGACATCATCAAGAACAAGTTGACAGGTACCATATAGAGTCTTTGGGAAGATAACAAGTATGGATGTGTACATTTGTTTAAATTTTATGAAATTAAGTTTTAAAATTTTATTTTTAAGTTTTATTTGGATTTGCTGAAGTTTAAATTTAATTTTTCCATATTTTCTAATGAACTTTCAAATTTTTAATAGAAAAAATATGCATGGTTGCAAGAGGATAGAAAAGACACATTCCTTACATTCGGTCATGAGTACAGATAATCGCAATTGGAAATTGAAGACAAGAGAATACTCATATTTTTGTGATAGTTGCATTGATGAAGACTATCAAGAATGCATCAATCAAACATGTGGATATACAAGTGCATGGATTTCGGTACCACTTGATGTTACTAATACATTTGATAAAGATGATGAAAATTTTGATGATATTCCATTGATTTCTGATGATTATAATCATATCTCTGGATTGGTAAAAGTGGGTAAGTATCATAAAAACTAATCTCAACTTGCCAATTAATCTCAACTTGTTATTTAATTATCAATGAACTTTCTTATATAATGTACATGTATGTATACTTGTTCTACAGGAGATGTCTTTGTAGTGATTGTTGAGCTTGGAAATCATGAAGGTGTCAGTTATTATTTATTGTGATGTACTATAGAGAGACCAAAGTTATATGATCCTGAAGAAAGTGATGAAATTTTATTCCCCATAGGTATTATACATACATGTGCACGCACATATATGAATTTATATATATCTAGGTAAGGGTATGTGTAGCATCATGGTGTGCCAAAAAGTGGCGATTTGAAAATTCTATAGTTCTAAAATATCTCAAACCATTTCAAAATCTATTTCAACTTTTTTCCAACCCACCTTGATACCAAATGCAAGCAATTAATATATTTATAAGGTCTATTGTATCTTTTGAAACAAAACCTATATGGTCAACTATAAAAACATCATAAAAATGTCCTTTTGGCCTATTTTTATGTGATTTTTATTTCAAACATGTAGCTGATGACTTTTTTTATACCAAAATTTGTTGAAATGAAAAGGGTTTCTTAAGAATGTTCTTATCTTTCCATAAATGTAAGATTTGTTAAATTATGAGTTTAGTAAGTAATTATTACTTATTTTCTAATGGACTTATGTATAAAGTGTTGATTGACACACTACTTGAAAAACAACTATAACTTTCAAATGGTATAACATTTTTTAAATCCAAAAGATGTATCACATTCTATGTTTCTTCTATTATAAGGGAAAAAATGCAAAATTGAATTTTCCAAAGTTTTGAATTTTTTAAGGTGGTTAGACACAAGAGTTTTTTTATTCCAAAAATATTAAAGTTAAAAATTAATTATTAATTATTAATTTAGAATAAAAATACCCAAAAATAGGTGTCACATCCAAGCATGAGTCTACTATTTATATCTAGAATATTATTAAAAAATATTATCATTTGATTTTGATTAAGGTGGTTAGACATACGTCTACTTCTTATTTTTGTTCTAGAATTTTTGTAATATTGCATTAAAATTAAAAATTTTGACTAATCAATTTTTATTTTTTTGAGATAAGTCCTAGTAGTTTAGAAACTAGATTCAATTTTCTAGAGATAATTTTCTATTAACTTTTTGATATAAAGTTAATAACAAGTAGACAATCGCATGCCAAGTTGGCATAACCCTGATTTTTTGATTTTTTATGTCCACTTAAGAGCAAAGTTTGTTTGACCATGATCCTACACATGCCCGTAACTTTATATCTATCAAATTTTTAAAAATTTAAATTTGTGGTGCAAGTCTTGTTGTGATATAGGGAACATATTTGAAGCAAGACAAAATAGTCCAACATGGAATACACTTTGTTGATTATCAACTTGACAACAAGGTTTTACAATATAGCCACCTAGTTGTTGCCATTGGGCTTTGTCTACATCTAGTCAAATTTAAGCATGTATATTGCAAGTGGAGACTAGATGGTGAAGATCATGAGAAGATATTACATGTTAGAAGTGTACATCATGGTTGAACTGGGCTTTGAGATGGTCTAATTTAATTTAAATCAAATTTTAGGACCTTTAAATGTAGACATTTTGTTAATATTAATTGATTTAACAATTAGAAGGGATGAATGTTATATTAATTTAATAAAATTATCTTATCTATTAGTTCTTCTTAAGATTTATTTTATAATAATTTGAATTAATTTAAAGTTGTTTGGCTTGATATATCAAATTTGAGGACCTTTAAATGTATACATTTTAATAATATTAATTACCATGGACGAAGGTTTTTAAGAATATTATATTTTGTAAAAGTTTTTTAAAATAATGTATTGGCTTACCTACTAGCATATTTTTATCCACATAAAACAAATATGTATGTTTAGTCTTACTAATTGATTTAACAATTATAAGGGATGAATGTTATATTAATTTAATAATATTATCTTATCTATTAGTTCTTAAGATTTATTTTATAATAATTTGAGTTAATTTAAAGTTGTTTGGCTTGATATATCAAATTTCAAGACCTTTAAATGTATACATTTTAATAATATTAAATACCATGGATGAAGGTTTTTAAGAATATTATATTTTGTAAAAGTTTTTTAAAATAATGTATTGGCTTACCTACTGGCATATTTTTATCCACAAAAAATAAATATGTATCTTTAGTCCTACTAATTGGTTTAACAATTGTAAGGAATGAATGTTATATTAATTTGATAACATTATCTTATCTATTAGTTCTTCTTAAGATTTATTTTATAGTAATTTGAATTAATTTAAAGTTGTTTGGCTTGTTATATCCAATGGGTAATTCTAAATATTCAAGTATTGAATTAGGTGAAGAGAAATTAACTTGATTATTTTATAATGATTACAAACAAATATAATGTTTAAAATCTATAATCTAATTCATTTGGGTTTATTTAGTAGTTTTAAGCACCTACATTAATATACTTGGCATGAAAAATAATTCAACTGTAACAATAAAATAGGCACACAGTTTGAACATAAACTAGTGATGATAACAGTACAACATTAATTAGATGTAATGAAAAAAACAAGTAATTAATTCAATTCAATCACCCTATATTATTATTGTTTAAGTTCTAATAGAGAATTATAAATTAGGTTCATAGATCAATTTGGAACTTCTTCATATTTAACTATTGAAGTGGGTAAAAAGAAGTTAATTTGATTATTTTATAATGATCACAAAAAAATCTAAATTTTAAAATCTAGAATCTAATTCATGAAGAATGTTCTATTAAAATAAAAATATATACATGTGCATCTCAAGAATGAACATCTAGATCTAATATCTATACTGAAATGCATGTATGCAAACTGTGTGAACAAAAAAAGCATGTAAGTCTCAAATAAACATGTGTACATAAATAATAGTGAAACACATGTCATCGAGGTACTAAAATGCATGTATGTAAGTCTCCAGATTAGATAAAGATGTATACGAAGTCTCAAATATATCAATACATCAAATATACATATATGTAGTACTATTGGAGGGACCCCTCAAGATGCATATGAACAGTACGACCCTCTAATCAAGTCTCATGTACATCCTGTGGCCGAGGTGTAACAACCGAGCCCTATAAATATATATACATTAGAACTATCTAAACATACAACACACACACACACACACACACACACACATGAATACATGAATACGAATGCATATAGTTTGAAACATAAATAACTTTACAAATTATCTAAAACTTATATCTGAGCACTATTGGGTGTCTCAATAGAATTGTCTCTCTAACATGCATGCCCTGACCCAACACTAGATGTAATAATGCACACGGTGACCTTTCCCTGCATAATTTATTTAATTTATTATAATTGTTTAATATATATTTGAACTATTTTTAAATATCATTTATTTAAATTTTAAAATATTATATATGTACCTGGGTCACAGGAGTTGGAGGATGATCATCAGTCTCCATTGTATCATATATCAATGCACCTCTAGAACTAGTGTCAACATATTGTCCTAATACACCAACAATATCTCTTGAAGCTCCAACACCTACTGAAGCACCCTCAGTGCCACAATCTCCTAAAGCACCCTCGACGCCGCAATCTCTAGCTGCTAGTAATGATGAGTAAAGTGGCATGTGTAACTGGTTAGGTAATAGTGCATAATCAGTCTTAGGTTGAAATAACATGTCCATGTACAATGAAAATCCCATTCTCTGACTGGTATCAATCTCAGATAGCCCTCATAACTATTCACCAAAATCATCAAGGCCCTCAATTGTGATCTTGACATCTCCAACTCATATGCCCAAGCCATATGTAGAGTGATGTGAGTCTAGTGCAAAATGTTATGAGCTATGTTGTGTGGTGACTATCACTGGTGTAGTCTGTGCCTATAGAGTTATGGGGCTTGATGCAATCTAATGGTGTCCATCACTGAGTGAATTGGTATCCCCTATGTATTAGAAATATAACTGATACTCTACAATAGGTATTCTTTGGAGGATCTATTGTAGAGTATCAGTTAGTAATGGTATGACCATAACTGATACAAATAGCATGAACATCACCTAGTAATGGTAGTCCACTAGCTCTATATGCCTCATCAGGGGAGGTGCCTGAAGCACTACTCGATGCCTCTAAAGATGCTCAAATTGGACGATTCCATCGAGTGTGAATATACTAACCAAGAGAGTTAGATGTGATAGTGGCAGTCGCAAATGCAATGTGTCCAATACTATCAATTTCTCCCCTCTAGGAAGCAATCACAGCTCTATCAGCAATAGGAGCTAGTTTTGGAGTTACTAGAGGAAGTCTCTATCTAATGAACTATTTGACATCTGGAGGTGGCAGATGTTGTGCACTATGATACTGGTCACTATTTGCGATTTGACCATGCCCATGTCTGTAATAATCTAGAACATCTAAGTAGTTTATGTTGAGCTCCACTTGGAACTCAGCATACAACTACTATGCAAAATAAAGAGGTATCTAATTGTTATTAGGATAACAACCATGTGCAGCTAAGAAATGAGGATAGATCATAGTAGTGACAACAAGATCTATGCAACATATCACTTGATAGCCCCTCACCCTACCCTGGGTACCCTCATATGATGGAAACAAATCTTTTTTGATGACATCTTTGGGGGCTATCCTCTTCATGTCATCAAAAGATGCATCTCCCAAAATCTCAGCTCTGAGCTCCCTAGATGGCAGTTAATACATCAAGGGTAAAAGAATGATATGCTCTAAATCTAGTAGTTAGATCCTATAAGCTCATACATATGGTCGCATTGATGTCTCTATATACACCATCATCAGAGGAGAGTATAGACTACTCTAATCTAGTAACCTCTTGCTCTACAAATAAAAATAGTGCATCCATATCAATGTGTAGAGGTTTCGCACTAGGAGCCGCACCACAAGCCCCACCACAAGTGGTGCCACAAACTACAACACAAGCCACAATAGGAGCCACACTATTAGAAGTCACAATAGGAGCCTCATCACCCTTAGGCTGATGACTAGGTTGATCGTGTGAAGTCATATCTGTAATGATCAAGCTAATATATTGTAAATACACATATACATACATGTAGTCTAGTACACAAATTTATATTTAAAATATACAAATCATGCATCATCTAATCTACACATCAATATACCTTACATGAGAAAGAGAGCTTGTTACAGTTAGGGTTAGGGTTAGGGTTTGAGTTTGGGTTTGAGTTACAGTTAGATTAGGGTTAGAGTTAGGATTAGATTAGGGTTTGAGTTAGGGTTTAAGTTTGAGTTCTAGAGTTAGAGTTCAAGTTAGGGTTTGGATTAGTGTTAGGGTTAAGAATTAGAATTATAGTTCTAGGGCTAACAATAGGGGTATAGTTAAAGTTTGGGTTAGCTTTATAGTTAGAGTTATAATTAGAGTTATATAATTAGGGTTTGAGTTAGAGTTAGAGCTAGTTTGAGTTAGAGTTAGAGCTAGTTAGAGTTATAGTTATGGTTACAGAACTAGGATTATATATAGCCCATTAGGGTTAGGGGTGGAATTAGAGTTAAGGTTAGGGTTAGAGATAGAGTTAGGAAATTAGGGTTAGTGTTAGGGTTAGATTAGGGTTTGAGTTTGAGTTAGAGCTAGTTAGAGTAAAGGTTTGGCTTAGGGTTAGGGTTAAGAATTAGAATCAAAGTTCTAAGGGTAATAATAGGGCTATAGTTAAAGTTTTGGTTAGCAAATTAGGGTCAGTGTTATGTAATTAGAGTTATAATTAGGGTTTGAGTTAGAGTTAGAGCTAGTTAGGGTTTGAGCTAGAGTTAAGTTTGAATTAAAATTAGAATTAGGGTTACAGTACTAGGGTTATATATAGCCTGTTAGGGTTAGGGTTACGGGCAAAATTAGAGTTAGGGTTGGGGTTAGAGATAGAGTTAGAGTTAGAGCTAGTTAGGGTTCAAGCTATCTAGTTAGAGTTAGAGTTATAAAATTAAGATTATAGTTAGAGTTACAGAACTAGGGTTATATATAGCCCGTTAGGGTTGGGGTTAGGGGTGGAATTAGAGTTAGGGTTAGGGTTAGAGATTGAGTTAGGATTAGGGTTAGGGTTAGGGTTAGATTAGGGTTTGAGTTTAAGTTCTAGAGCTAGAGTTAGAGTTAGGGTTTGGCTTAGGGTTAGGGTTATGAATTAGAATTATAGTTCTAGGGTTAACAATAGGGGTGTAGTTAAAGTTTGGGTTAGCTTTATGGTTAGGATTAGAGCTAGTTAGGGTTCAAGTTAGAGTTAGAGCTAGTTAGGGTTCAAGCTATCTAGTTAGACTTATAAAATTAAGATTACAATTAGGGTTACAGAACTAGGGTTATATATATAGCCCATTACAATTAGGGTTAGGGGTGGAATTAGAGTTAGGGTTAGGGTTAGAGATAGACTTAGGTTTAGGTTTGAGTTAGGGTTTGAGTTTGAGTTCTAGAGTTAGAGTTAGAATTAAGGTTTAGCTTAGGGTTAGGGTTAAGAATTAGAATTATAGTTTTAGGGTTTATAATAGGGGTATAGCCAAAATTTGAGTTAGCAAATTAGGGTTAGTGTTATGTAATTAGAGTTATAATTAGGGTTTGAGTTAGTTATATAATTATGGTTCGAGTTAGAGTTAGAGCTAGTTAGGGTTCAAGCTATCTAGTTAGAGTTAGAGTTATAAAATTAAGATTATAGTTAAAGTTACAGCACTAGGGTTATATATAGCCCATTAGGGTTAGGGTTAAGGGTGGAATTAGAGTTTGGGTTATGGTTAGAGATAGAATTAGGATTAGGGTTAATGTTAGGGTTATATTAAGGTTTGAATTAGAGTTTGAGTTTGAGTTCTAGAGGTAGAGTTAGAATTAGGGCTTGGCTTAGGGTTAGGGTCAAGAATTAGAATTATAGTTTTAGAGTTAACAATAAGGTTATAGTTAAAGTTTGGGTTAGCAAATTAGGGTTAGTGTTATGCAATTAGAGTTATAATTAAGGTTTGAGTTAGAGTTAGAGCTAGTTAGGGTTCGAGCTAGAGTTAGAGTTAGAATTAAGATTAGAATTAGGGTTACGAGACTGGGGTTATAGCCCATTAGAGTTAGGGTTAGGGGTGTAATTAGAGTTAGGATTAGGGTTAGAAATAGAGTTAGGATTAGGGTTAGGGTTTGGGTTAGATTAGGGTTATAGTTAAGGTTTGAGTTTGAGTTAGAGCTAGTTAGAGTTAGGGTTTGGCTTAGGATTAGGGTTAAGAAATAGAATTAGAACTCTAGGGTTAACAATAGGGGTATAGTTAAAGTTTGGGTTAGCAAATTAGGGTTAGAGTTATGTAATTAGAGTTATAATTAGGGTTCAAGTTAGAGTTAGGGTTAGGGTTAGAATTAAAGTTAGGGCTAGGTCATTAGCAAGTTAGGGTTACAATTAGAGTTAGGGTTTGAGTTAAAGTTAGAGTTAGAGCTAGAGTTAGGGTTAGGGTTACAGATAGAGTTATGATTAGGGTTAGGGTTAGGGTTAGGGTTAGAATTAGGGTTTAAGTTAGGGTTTGAGTTTGAGTTAGAGCTAGAGTTAGAGTTTGGGTTTGACTTAGGTTTAGGGTTAGAATTAAGATTAGAACAAGGGTTATATATAGGGTTAGGGTTATACTTTTTAACTTATTATTTTATGTTTTCTAATGCTAAATACTATTTTTTGTCTAAATTTGTTTCTTAATGTTAAATTAATATTTTTCTAATATTCTAGACTAATTTTTTTTAATATTTTCTAATATCTAGACTAATGTTTTTTCAATACTTTCTAATGTTTTTCTAATATTTTCTATTATTTTTCTAATATTGTTTCTAATTTTATTTTCTAATAACACTAATATTTTTCTAAATTTGTTTTGTAATGTTGTACTAATAATTTTCTAATATTAGTGATTAATATTTTTTTAATATTTTCTAATGTTTTTCTAATATTTTATAATATTCTATATTTTTTTTTAATATTTTCTAATTTTCCAAACTAATTTTTTTTAATATTTTCTAATGTCTTTCTAATTTTTTATAAAAAAATTCTAATATTTTCTAATGTTTTTTCTAATATTTTTCTAATAAGACTAATATTTTTCTAATATTCTAGATTAACTTTTTTTAATATTTTCTAATGTTTTTTCTAATATTCTAGACTATTGTTTTTTTAATATTTTCTATTTTTTTCTAATGTTTTGCAATGTTTTTCTAATATTTGCTAATGTATTTTCTAATATTTATCTAATTTAACACTAATCTTTTTCTAAATTTATTTCCTAATGTTAAATTAATATTTTTCTAATATTCTAGAATAATTTTTTTTTATAATTTATAATATTTTTCTAATATTTTTTAATGTTTTTATAATATTTTTCTAATATTTTCTAATGTATTCTCTAATAACACTAATATACAATTAACAAAAAGAAATATTTATAAACCAAAAATTAATGTAATTAACTAACATTAATAAGCAATAAAGTTATTAAATTAACATGAAAATATTCTTTGAAAACATAAAAAAATTCAAATAAACACATATAAACATACCCGAAATAGGGCAACGATCAAAATCTAGAGGAAAATAACGCAACTTTCTTAGCACTTTGATATGTTGCTCCAACATCCAAAACAATTCTACCATGCCATAAAAATAAACAATAAAAATAGAAAACGGGGAATATAAACCGTAAATTGTCGTGAACATATATTAAGGTTATGTTTGTGCAAACATAACCTTTTTTGTTGAGATATGCTTGTGTGAACATATCTATTGCATATGTTCAAGTGAACATAATAGATATGCTCGCGCAAACATGGAGAATTTCAAAAATTGCATTTTTTCAAAAGTTTTAGCAAATTTCTTCATGCCACAAAAGTGGCACCCACTATTGTAGGATCAGCCATGTATTATATTCATGAAACAAAAATAAAAGAATTGATACAAACAAATAGAAAATTGAATGTTACTAAATTATACAAGAAATAGTAACATAGATTGGACTTATTGGACTTATCAATTAAAGTTAGCTAAAAGAAAAATAAATGAAATCAACTTTGTTTGTGTAATTGATTCATTTGTTGAAAATTATTATTTTAAATTGACTAACAATCCATACTTATTTTGAAACTTCACAATTGGAGGTTGATGGCATTGTATGCATAGGATAAATGGTGCTTTCTTTGAGAATATATATATATATATATATATATATATATATATATATATATATATATATATATATATATATATATATAATTGAAGAATGCATGTACTCTTATGATTATTTTGGAGATAAGAAGATATTGGATGAACAAAATATGAATTGTTGCTTTGAATTAGAATTTGATTACCTAGGATCTGGTAATGGAACTTATGAAATGTCATTTCTTTTTCAAAATAAATAAGTTATAAATAATATGTATTTGTTTGAATCGCCATATTTTCTTGTGAAAAATGTAAAGCTTATTATTGTTGAATTATAAAATAAACTTTAATATTTGTTAACAAATAATAATAATATTTATTTTATAGTTTCCTATAAAATAATATAAGTGATTTGATATATGTATTTCCATCTATTATTTTTTATATGGGTAAAGCTATCTAGAACTAGCCATGGTCCTGTAAAAAGGATAGCCATGCAAGTAAAAAGTCTTTGGTTATAAACGTCACCCAAGTAACAATGTATACATCAGTTCACCATTGCTAAACTTTGTAAGTTATCCATCTCTTCTACATGTACATATACAAATAATGATCGTCTTGAATTTAGTATTTTGTGTGCATTTTGTTCAATAGGTCACACTCTCAACTGATTCAATTTGTATGTGTGAGTGTTCCATGGCCTTAAGTTGAGTTTGAAATCCTACTTATGGGAAAGAATTACTTTTAGTTTTATCATTTTTTGAATTTGAACTTGAACTTTTTTATTTGGTTTTTGTTCATATAGGTTTGAAGCTTCCTCATTCATGCCTAGATAAAAGAATTATTGCTTAGAAAAATTGCCCTTAGCTGGTGCGTGATAATTGAAGTGGCACTAGTTTTAATTGTTGATTGTATTGCTTGACAATCGCACAACATTAGACGAGCTTTATCTTCAATTTTAAAGGACATAAATCTTTATTTAAAACTTTCATTTATATATTTTAGATAAATATATAAAAATATGATTAAATTAGCATTAGATGTGGAAATTATAGAGATAAAAGGGGTTACGAGGATTTAATTGTATATTTAAATATGATTTATTGGAAGATGGAAGTAAAATTACATTGTTAGATAAAAATTAAGATTTTGTATTTTGTTATGAGATTGAGTCTTATATTTATTGTTTATTTTAAGGCAATAATATTTGTTTAGCATGTTGTTAAATAATATGATATGTTCTTCAATATTTTCTTGCTAGCACATGGTCACCTTCTTTCTATCAATTATAATAAATATGTACATTTATCAACACATTATTTCTTATAGGTTTTAGTAATACTTAGCAATGGAAAAGTTCGTCCCCTATGGTACATTTAGGGGCTTGACTAAATTGAGCCCTAAGGCTTGATACACAAGAGTAGTGTGAAGATATTTTGAATTGAGGGAGCCTTAATTCACCTCTAGATTGTTTATGTAGAATTAGAAGAATACCTAGATGCTTGAGAATAGGTAAGTGTGTTGGAGGTGCAAGGAGAAGTGGGAGGTAAATTGATTTGTCTCTACGCCATGATCACTTAAATAGGATATTTTGGGATGATTTTATAATTGGAGTTGAGTTAGGGCTTTCAGTTCATGAAAATATATTGTCTATGTAACTTAAAAGGAATGATTAAGTTTGGGAGTCGTGAGAAAATGATCCTATCTCGAGGGATAACAATAGTGCAACATGCTAATATTTTGAGTGGCATAAAGGGGAGAGGGATCATTTCTAGGTGAGAGTTGTATTTTGGGAATACTATAATGTACCAACAAAACATCTCAATTATATTGAATAGTTCCATAGCATCAAGTGACACACATCCACTATACTAGACAATATACTACCACCATACCATTTAACCCATTTCTACAATAACATTTAGTACACTTCAATTGTACTAATAGTACACTTCTATCACACCATTTAATACACTTCTACCATTTTAGTAGCATACTTCTACCACATGAGTTAGTACACTTTGATGATATCAATCAAAACATTGTCATTGTCCCAATGTTACACTTCAACTATACCAGTAGAAAACTTCATGTAAGCCTAAAGTGATGTAGACTAGCCAGTAAATAGACCAGTAGAATTAGTCATCAAAGGTGTTGTCATTTCTGGCAACACAAGAAAAGAGATCTAACCAGCAGATTGGTACAATTAGTAAGGCACATTAATGTGTGACTTTAATTCAGACGAAAAGGAAGCAAATATTAAAAGTCAAATGGAACAAATGGAGAAGGTAATCCACTTAAAACAATATTTGATGAAGGACCACACCACCCTTACCAACTCACAACCAAGATCACAATAATATGGAGATAAAGAGATGACAAAATGCTTCATAAAGCATGCTTTTATTTTACTTGAAAATCCTCATAATATTCTCCAAATGAGAGAACTCCAAATTCTAACAACATAAGAGATCTTCCACACTAAGAGCTTCCAACTAGCTTGCACAACAAGAGATTCTACAAGAAGAGCTTACAACAAAAGAGCTTAAATAGCTTCTACTTGAAGGGCTTACACTTAAAGACATTCTACTTGAAGAGCTTATCCCTAAAGAGCTTCTACTAAAAGAGCTTATACTTTAAAAGCTTGATTACAAATTATGCTTACACTTGAAGAGCTTCTACTTGAAGAGCTTATCCTTGAAGACCTTCTACTAAAAGAGCTTATACTTTAAAAGCTTGATTACAAATTATCATAAACCTTGCTTAAATAGGCACTTACCATCCAAGACATTATGTAAACACAACCAATGTGGGGTAAAAGTTAAATAGAACTACCTTAAAATAAATACTAAATTCCCACCCAAATACAACTAAGCACCACCACTATGGCTAGTTAGAAAATTACATTTCTTTTGTGGATCACAAAAAATATTAAATGCATGATTTAAGGAACTTTCCACAAATTTCTAAGATGCCACCTACACACCTCGATAAATGAAATGACAACCTTTTTCTTATTTTTTCTATTTATGCCACCTATGCACCTTGAAAATAGAAATTCCTCTTTTCTCCTCTTTTTTCTATTTTCTATTTTTTTATTTTTCCTCTAATTTTTGTTACTTTCTCTCTCCTCCACAAATTTTTTTTATTTTATTTTTTTAACTTTCAAGATACCCACTTTTATTTGTTTGACGCAAGATGCTCCTACATCAGACAACCATTGTAGGAAAAATTTTGTGAATATGGATTCACAAAATGTAGTAGCCACTATCAATATTTTTGTTTTCTCTTCTTCCAACACATAGATGGAACAAGTATCCATTGCCAATATTTTTCCTTCTGTCTTCTTTTCCAACACCTAGCTAGAATGAGTTTCTGTTGCTGAAAATACTCCTTCGCAATGAACTTTATCCAAGTATAAATCTCATCCTCCTCTAATCTTGTTGGATTAATCACACCTGTAATAAACTTGGCAACACCATACCTGTGACGCCTCGCCCCGACCCATCGTAGCATAGTGATACATTACCCTTATTTTGTTATTCACGACTCGAGATGTCGAGACATTATCTGATGCTTAGAACATATTTTATTATTTCTTGTTGTGTGATGTTATTTTCAGATATATTTGATGATTGTCATATAATGTTTCATGTATATGTATGTTGATGAAATCAGTAAAGGTAGGATCAAGGCTTTGATTTAAGATATTTTAAATGGTTAAGAATTAAGTAGGATAAAGAAACCCTTATTGATGTATGTTTTGATTTATGTGAATTTTTGAATATGTATACATTTATGTACATATGATTTTACGGGACTACTGATGTGTGCAATGAGTGTGCAGATATTTAGCCAAGAAACCCTACAAAGGAACAGAACTGATCTCCATGTGCTAAATTTGAAAACCTTATTGTTCGTAATTCAAATTTTTGTATTGTGAGAAGTATGTATGCATCTTCCTTGTTTAGTGGATGTTAATGTTCGTAATTATGTTCTTTCAGTGTCTCTTGACACTCGTAAAATGTTTATGTGCGTCGGTGTGCTGCTTGGGACCAAGTTGGTTTAAGTTAGAATAGTAAGTTGGACCTATTTTATTCCTAGATTTTATTTGACTCTAAACCTCTTCTTAAGGCTTTAAAACTTGTTTTTTTTCTAACCATAGGGTATGGGTATGGGTTAGGGGTCTTTTCCAACCCCTAAGCCCCTTGCTTTGACTTTTGAGGTCACTCAAAAAGTCCCTTTTTGCCTTTGTGCGAAAATTGATCATGGGTATCTTGAGTTACCTCACCTCATCTCCACTTGGGATTTAACCATAGTGTAGGTTGAGTTAGGAGTTTCTAGGGTGGCTAGTGGGTGGAAATAGTTATTGCTCCTTTTGGGTGGTTGAGTTGGAGGCTTATTTGGAGGCCTTCCTTGGACTAGTGGGGTGGTCACCCAATCTCTACTTTTAGAGAAGATTTTCTTGAAGCTTGAAGAAGGAAAGGGATACTCTACTCAAACTTGTTCATTGCCATTACCTCTTTGTGAAGGTAGGAAATTCTCATCTCCCTTATTCAGATTGTATGTTTGGTTTCATGTTCATGTTATCTTGTTGTTGCTTTACTGTTGTATGGTTGTGGGTATGTGGGAAGATTTGAAAACCATGTCTTTTTGGTTGTTTTCCTTCCTTGTTTATGTTTGCATTTTTTTTGTGAGTTTTCCTTACATGGGTGTTTTGGTATTACTCACCCTTGGAGAGGGCAGAAGTGACCAATTTTGGGAAAGGTCTGTTTAGTTGGACTCCAACCTGTGTAGAGTCTCTTCTCAGGATGAGAAGAGGGATAAAGGGTAGGGTGTTATGGGCCCTTACCCGTCAGCACAAACCTGGTATGAGTATGGCAAGTTTAAATGGAAGAACGGAAGTTCTTGGTTATTAGCCCCGATTGGGCATCTGAATGGGTGTTGTGCTTGACTTCTCCTGTTGGAAGAATCCACCTTTCCCTAGTCTTGATTCATTGTGAATCTTATTGTGTAAAACATGTATGATTATGCATGCTTGATGTTCTTTTGGTTCTACTTGGTTGTCACCTGATCAGATATTGGTTTCCTCCATGGTTCTTGAAATGAGATTCAGAAAACATTACAAACTCCTTGATTATGATCATGAAGAAAATCTGATAAAGTTATTGAAAATTGGGATTGAGATCCTATTGTAAATTGTATTTTTAAACCTTATTGTATATGGCAACGAAGCCAAGTTTTCTTCCTGATTCTTTCCCGGTTGAGCCTTTGAATCAGGTTAGCCAATAAAGTAATGGTTGAGTGTACTTGGTTCTCATAATATTTGATCATAATGTTTAGTTGTATGAGTGCTCATCAAAATAGAATAAATAAATTTGCATATATATAGATGGGAGAATAGAATCATAGATAATGTCTTGATTTATGAATGTTCAAGTTTTAATTACGATAATGAAGAGTTGAATTGATATAGTGAGTTTCAATTATGATGTATAAGTATTATGATGAGATCAATCAAGAGAAAACCCTATATTACGAAATCAAAGATATTTCATTTCTTGATAAATTTCATGGTGGTTATAATCAAATTTGAATGAGAATAATCCACCACCTTTTTTTAAAAAAATTATGTGTATAATATCATTCACCTCCTAAGTTCTTCAATTATGATCAATTGGACTGAGAGGTTGCATTCTTGAAACCAATAAGAATAGTAACCAAAATTTAGAACTCATACCATGTCCTTGAAGAATCAATATAAAACATACATGTTTAAATAAGAGATTGAGAGACTATACCTAATGTACTCCTTTGCATTGGAATACTTGTATTAAGGAAGAATGTTAATAATAGATTTATTCTAATCCTTAGTAACATAAATGAAATGCATAAAATGTCATGGTCATGCCTTGTTAAAATTTTGCTTCAAAAAAAAATATGCACTCCCAGGAGTAAAAACTCTCTAGAAAATACATGAGGAGAAATTTCTTTCCTTCCAAGACCACAGAGCATATTCTTGCTCAGATTCCTTTCTAAATGAAATAAGAAATAAATAAATATTATGTTAATCTCATGGGTGCATAATTTCGAATACATAAATAGGTATATTTTAAAAAAAAAGGTTAACATCATAATATCTTTCCTTTCACCCATAAAACTTTATGTATTCATTTCCCTCCTTGGTCTTGGACGTCAGTTAGCCTTGTTTTAAAAAGGTTTTAGTGTTTTTCCCAAGTCAAAGTGGATGGGATGGGAGGGTGATGTCATCCTGCCACCTTGTCCCATCCCCATTCTTCTCCATTCCTAGCGGCCAGTTGGGGAAGATGGCATTTATGTGAGAAAGGAAATTGAGGTGGTCACTTTCATTCCTTAAAACTCCCTTGCTCACCTCTGTTCACGTGCCCACCTCTTAGGTTGCGTTTTCCTTACCTTGGGCTGCGTGGCAAGTGGGGTGGAGAAAGCTATGTCATGACATGACATTAGACTTGGACGTTGGCTTAGCTTTGGGGTGGTATTTGATGTTGCAAGTTAATGCTTGTTTGAAACTTAAACTTCATTCCCCCCTACGTACCTTCTCCTTGATGTGCAGGTTTGGGGTTGCGTGGGGCCTAGGAAGAGGTGTAGGGAGGGGTTAGATCCACTTGACTTGTACTCAAGTGGATGTTAGGAGCTAGGGTGTAGGTGAGATCTTAGGGCAGGAGGGTTAGTGGTTAGGTGTTAGTTAGTAGGTAGGCTTAGTTAGTAGTATTTGATTTAATTGTATTTCAGTTTAAATGTAGTTAGAAATTTAGAATATGATTTAGTATTAATTTAGATGGTTTAGTATCTATTAGTTCGTTGTTTAATTAGTATAGTTTACCTTTGTTTTTTTTGTTATTTAAATTTTGTTTTAACTTATTAGTTTAGTCTACTTTCTTTTCTATATACTATTATTTTAATAGTTAGTTTCAATGAAACTTTAAATTGTTAAAGTATAATTAGTTAATTTAATAAAGTTTTAAGGTTATTCTATGTTTTGATTAAGGACTCCTTGTGTCGATTGTTAATAATTTTTAGTGACTTAGTTATGGGTTAATTTTATAAGTACTAATTTAGTTAGTTTTAATTTTAAATGTACTCTTATTGTTTTAACCATTAAATAGTTTAAATTTATCGATTAATTGGCTATTTAAATAAGTTTTAATGTATGTTTGATTCATTTGATATTGCAAGAAAATTGAGATCCGAATTCATGCACATTGTTATCTATGTAATTTTTATTGCATATCATTATAAGTTAATATAATATCATAATTTTATCGAGATTAATCTAATAATGAAAGTTTTAAAATTTTAATGATGTTATCATCCTCATGTTTAAAACCTTAGGATTGAAATGTAAAGAACCTGTACTAAAGCTTCTATCTCAATCATATCAAACTTAGAGCATGTTGAATTTTAAATCAAAAAAAAAAATTGTTGTGTTCTTGCCCTCATAGTTTGGGCATGACAATACCAATCTTCCTTTGCATACCACACATCACTAACAAGATCCTCATGCAAACTATCATTGTTATCTTTCAAATTCATTTCATATTCAACATCCCATGATTCATAAAAATTTATCTCTTTCACATATTCATCTTCGCTCGCTTCTTTCATGTCATCAACAATGCATGTATCAACTTCACTTGCTTGATTTCCAACTAAGGAACTATACTCTTCCTCCATTGTTGTAGTCTCCAAATCATCTTGATCTACTTCTAGCTCATGAATCTTGTCATCTTTATGCTCTTCCTCTTCTCTTTCATCTTCTTCAACTTCAGGTTCACAAATATGTTCCTCTTCATCCTCTTGCTCTTCCACTGGATCATCTTTCTTTTCTGCATCCAAAGAATTATCAACATCTCTTTTTCGGTAATGCATTCTTCTCTTCTGTAGCTCAACTTCTAATTCATTCACTTGCTTCTTCAAATCAACTCACAATGCCTCTTGATTTATTTCTCTAATCTTCTCAAGCCTAGGAATCCTCAAAATCTATCCAATAACAAAAGTCATCTTCTTCTTTCCCTTCTCCATGCTCAAGTCTTCATAAGACAAATAATGTGCAACACAAGTAACTTGTGCAAATGGCTCTACATTCGATGATCTATCTACACACTTAGCTGAAATCACAATCCTCATACAAACTACCTCATAATCGGCAATTTGTCTACACACTCAAGAACCTCTTCTTGAAAAAATTCACCCAAACCAAGGTCCTAGTGCAAACTACCTCACATTTGGCAATCTATCCACATGCTTAGGAACTCTCATTCTGATATCACTGATGAAGGGCCACACCACCCTTACCAGCTCACAACCAAGATCACAATAGTATGGAGATAAAGATATCCCAATGCCTCTTAATTTCTTGCTCTAACTTTCTCAAGTCTAGGAATCCTCAGAATCCATCCAATAACAAAAGTCATCTTCTTCTTTCTCTTCTCCATGATCAAGTTTGTATAAGTCAAAGTTTGTACAATACAAGCACCTTGTGCAAACTACCTCACAATTGGTGATCTGTCTACACACTTAACTAAAATCAAAATCCTCGTACAATCTACCTCATAGTCAATAATCTATTCACACACTCAAGAACTTCTTCTTGACAATCTTCATCTAAATATTGCATCAATATTCCACATGAGCTAAGTGAAATCCACACAAGAAAAGGAAGACAAGTGCCAAGAATAGTAAAAAGAGTAACAAGATAACTTGACATAAAGAGCATGAAGCAGGATACTTGTGACTACCTAGTCATGAAGAAGGAAAAAAGTGCACTCAATGTCACATTTAATAGTGATGGGAGAAAGGATCACGGAATAGTTTAAAAGAATTCAAATTTGAATTCTTTCCAATAGATGCAAGTTTCCAAATGCACATGGCACCTGTAACTCTTTTATGAATATGCCACAACTAGAAAAGAGTGATGCACCACTACAATGGGTGACTGAGTTGGTAATAGCCTAGAAGGAATTCAAATTTTGAATTCTAAAGGACAAAATGTTCCAAACGAAATAGAAAGAAATTAAAGTATAAAGTGAAATGAAGTTGAAGAAGAGAAGGTTAGATTTCCAAGTGATTATTTTTAGAGAAAGAAGAGCTAAGATAAAGTGAGATCTCATAAAGAAAAAGGAAAGTTATCAAAGAGAGGTCAATCCCTCAAGGTGATTGTGGTGCTAAGAAGAGGAGAGTGAGTCCAAACAGCACAAAAGAGTATCATGTGCTTCAGCAAGGTAAAGAAAGCACACAGGTGATTAGAGACTAATGTTGTAGAGCTTAGAGAAGGTAGAGCATAGTCATGGACTAATCAAGATAGCCAACCAAGATTCTATACCAAGCTAAGTCCAGTAGCTAAACTATTAGATCACCTCACTATTGCTTACTTACCTTGACAAAACCAAATCCTATCAAGGGTAAACCCTAACATGCTCTTTATATTAATCCCTTAATAGGGTGACACATTAACTTATGTTTCAAAGTCATTTAAATAGATTTCTCCTAACAAAGAAAGATCTTAATAGGTTTTATCCAAATCCCCTAACAAGGTGGCACCTCACAATGTCATTGTAATCTTTTAATAGGGATAAGCTCTTGACTAGGCACACTTTAGAAGAGTGAAAATTTGTGAGGATCATCTCACACACCATGTTTTTTAACCTAACTCAATTTCCATGAGATAAATACTATGTTATGTGTTGGTGTTTTCATGTGATGTATTTTTTATTAACCCTGACTAGTTGAGTTTCCACCTGTGCTAGCTAGTAGATTAAAAGGGAGTCTGAACTAAAAGAAGAAAGTTGAAAATAGTAAGTATATTGATTTTCCCTCATCCCCCCTCTTAGTATATTGACCTATGGTTGGGACCAACAATTGGTATTAGAGTTTATAGCTCGAGGAAAAGATCAAGATATTTAAAATAGATGCACCAAAGTTCTCTAGAGAAAACTATAGCTCATCATGCAAAAGGATGCATCTATATCTAAAGACAATGGGAGATGTGAATTGGACTCATGTGGAAGTCAAGAACATATAATCAACTAGTCAACTTAGTGCATGAATATGATGGGTTCAGGGAAACATTTTGAAATGGCATTTTTGGACCACTTCGCACACAATCTCTACAAAGAGATGAATACCCAAAAGTTGAAACCTAAGCTTTTAATCTCTTTAGTCACCTACAAAAGTACACTATAAAAAATCAAAATAGGCCCAAAATATTTAGAGTTCTAGTGTTGACTAAGACTTTTCCCCTAGTCTTAGTACCATGTAATTTCCAGGAGGAAAATAAGTCATGGTTGCAATGAATGTCCCAATAAGAGTATAGCTCTTTAGCCACCTACAAAAGTACACTGAATACAAAATAGGAAAAATCTTTAGAATTGTAGGGCTGACTGCTCTCTGTATCATGGAATTGTCAGGAGGAAAATAGGTCATGGCTTTAATGAATGTCTAAATAAGAGTATAGAAAATAAAAAATACTCACCTACCTTGCACCATGAAAATTCATATGCAATTGTATTTTACTAGTAGGGTCCTAAACGTTGAGTTCTTAAAAATTGCAAGCATTAAGATCTTTAAAAAAATTGTTTGATTAGCAACATAGTATATCTAATCTATGATAATTGAGTTGTTTACCTCTAATATTTAAGGAGAAGTGTGAGCATTTGTTGTTGAGAATTTTTAGGAAAAATTTAAGATTAGAGATTCCATGAATTTTGTGATTCATTTCAACTTAAAGATTTAAGCTCTTAAATATAAAGGATATAAAAATAAGTCAATTTTGTTGTAAAATATTTTTCTCTAATTTTTATTTAAAATTTTTGAGGTAATGTCTAGCTCCACCCCTTTTTCACCACCTATTAAAAAGGGTTCCTACTTAATCTAAAGCACGTAAATAATTTTAGCATGGGACCTTTTGCTCCTTGGAAATAGAGCTTAAGTCCCTCTTTACAAGAACTATTTTATTTAGTTTTATGTGAAGTAGAAGCTAATGGGTTGTTCACAAGCATTAAGGCTTTGTTTGTGGAAGTTGAATTCTTAATTTGGATCTATCTCTATATGAAGGGTTTTTTTAAGTTAATTTAATAATTGGTAGTTGTAGGCTTTTTTGTGTAATGATCACTCAATATAATATTAATCTTCAAAAATAAAAACATAAAATATAGTATAATGGAATAAGTGAACATGGAAATCAAAGTCTATTAATTTGGAACCTCTATTTAAATCGAGACTTGGGTTATGAACTTCATTGATAGTCTTTTAGAGTGTCTTGTAGTACTAAAGAAAATAATGAAACATTTATTCATTCTTGTTAAAGTAAGTAATGAATTATATATTCATTCTTGTTGTATTCATTTTTGTTTATTTTGATTCTTATATTTTGAAATGTGTATTGGGAAATGAAAAGAAAAAGATGTTTCATTGCATTGTTCATTTTTTGTCAAGTTACAACAAATTGTAGAAAATTTTCTTGATTGCTAGCTAGGTGCTCCTTAATACCAAGTAATTGTATGCTAGGATTCCAAAGAAAATCATGCAGATAGAATTTTTTTATTATAAAAAAAGAGGAGAAGTGTAGATTTAATGATTGAGCTCAAAACCTAAACAATACAAAGAGTATTAATTTTTAAAAATATATATAATGATTTAAAAAAGTTCATACATTTCTCAAATCCCATACACGTCCCTTACAATACAAATATTCCATTAATATATAGTGTAAAATAATATCATTGGTAAAAGAGGATTCATATTAGTACTCTTTTTCTATCTAATTTTAGAGTTTGTGAGTGCTTTCCACCTTGTGCATTAGTGCACAAGTCAATGTGAGCCAAATAATCATTCAAACTAATGAAAAAGACATAAATTGAAACAAGATTTAGGAAAAATGGGTAATTTGAATTGAATGGGTAAAAACAATATTAAAAATATTGTTCAATTATAAATATGTGTTAAATATATATGGATCGGATGCCTATGAATTATGAATTCACCATGAAATGATAAAACAAAACATACAAAATACAATGCATTTATAAAAGATGCAAAATCATGTAAAGATAATAAATTTGCATGGCGTGGGAAGCAATTATATAGACCAAATCTATAAATTTCAAACATCACTAAAGCATTCAACAAAGCCACACAAGAAAATCATCTTATGGGATGTGAGGTTGTTTACAGATAGATGATGCTAAAGAATTATTGATTTTGATAAGTTCAAAAAAAAACCAAATGAGAATATAAGATTGAGAGGATTTTTTGAATTGTTTGTTACTCAATAAGAAGTTGACATTTTTTCTCTGAAATAGCTTATTAGCTAAACACTTAATTATTTTGATATGGTAGATTTATAAGATAGATTATAAGTCATGTACATATATAATGTTTATAAACGCTTAAATCTAAATAAATAATAATATCTTATTTTATATTTGTGTTCATAATTTGAATTTGATCCTATCATTATTTGTTTCTATATTCATAACATGATATCAACACAATAAAGAGGTCAAGGGGAACATTTAAAGCAACCACCCCAATGAAGGAAAACAACTAGAGTGTTGCAGCAATACATAAAGAATAATATTTAAAAAGTTATTAATTTAGTTCATATAATATTTTTTAAAATTTTAGTTAATATTAACATAGTGTCATGTTTGAAATGTAGTAAAGTAGTTCTTATTATTAAAATTCAAATTCTATTAAAATATTATTATTAAATTTTCATAGTGAAGATGAGGTATCTAGTCTGTATCACCAAGTCATAGCCCTCAAAGCATTATTTACTTTCAAAATCAGTCATAACAAGGGAGAACAAATGCATAATTTTGCAATCTCTTGAAATTGAATGAGTAAAAAAATGTTGAAATCTTTTTATTTAGCATTCTATAAGATATCACCTCTTTTATTGAAAAATATGTATTTTAATGTGAAGTAAAAGTTATAATCTCATATCATATTTTGGAGGATTTCTGTTTGAAAGAGAAATATCTATTTAGATTTTATATTCATGGAGAGAAAATAAATTTTTATTGATTTTTTGAAAAATAAAGTGATTAGATTAATGTATTTTTTTGAAGAAAGTAAGAAATTTTAAATATTTTGCACTTAATAATTGTATTATAAGTTTATTTGATGATCATATTATATTTTATTATTTTTACCAATAAATATTTTGTTAAATAAATATTTTAAATTGTCATATTTACAAAATTAAAATAAATAAAGAGAAACCACTTACAAATAAGTAAGTTGATTGACATAAGATGATTGTCATTGAACTACGGTTGATGGTGTTTTTTTAATTTGAAATTATATCAAATTGTAAATATGAAATAAAATCGTGATATCATATTAAGTAATATAGTCTCTCATAAAATATAAAAGTTATGGTAGATTCTGAACATAAGACTATATTAGATGCATGGGACAAATAATAAAAAATTACATAAGAATGTCTCTGATTTGGAAACTCAAATGATTGATATTTTACAAAGCAAAATTTGGCCTATGTTAGATTGAAGATATTCTAATTGATTCTTTTGTTGAAAACTGTTGTTTTGATTAAATTAACAACCCATGCTTATTTTGAGCCTTCAGAATCCAAATTGATGCATGTCATTATAAATTGGTCGATTTCTTGGTTGTAGATGGCACTTTTTTTGAGGAATGTATGTTTTCCATCTTTGTATTCTTTTGATAATAGCTATGAGTATGGAGAGTACATATATTGTGCTTTTTAGTTTTTTAAGATTAAAATAATTGGATGTCCTTCATATGTGTTAAAATGATGAAGTGAGGCACCATATGATGGAAATGAACCTCACTGTACTGTTGAGTCTATCATATCATATGATGGAGTTGATTCACTGTACAGTGACACTATGTGTACTTTTGACATATCATACGGTGGAGTGCATGTGTGGTCTGTACAGCCCATATGGTGAAGCCTAATGGTAGTACTAGTGAAGGATATGGTGAGGTGAATTCCTAATTGAGAAGAAGTCACATAGCTATGTACAGCTAGTTGCATGGGTGGCTGTATGTGACAGACGGTTGGTAGACAATTTTGCCTGTAACTATTTCTGTACCAAATTTTGAAATGAATTGCAGTATGTTTTAGTAGCTACAAGAATTCGTTAAAAAGTTAAAAGGATGAAAACTAGGTTGATTGCAAGGGTAATCTGATCCTGTGAAAAATCAGAGATTTGTATAGAACTTGTTTTTAATTAGATAAAAAAGTTTTGCAAGGATCCTGAAACCCAAGTTTGAAACAGAACAAAAGGCTGAAAATAAGCAGATAAAGCCTAGCTAAAGGACAAAGGCCAAAAAAAAGGCCAGTACAATAGATCACCAAAAAAAAGGTGACCAAAGTGGTAGAACAACAGCCACCAACATAGGTTTTGACTAGGCTCCTAAAACCCAAAGATAAGAGGGGAAGAAATCCCCAACCATTATGCTCTACAAAGAACGACATTCCAAAATTCGGGGGGCAAAAAAAAAACAACAGACCAAAATCATGCCTTGCCTTTAGATCCCTTCTTGTGAGAACGTAATGCCATGTCAAAAGAGGCTATGGATGGCTTGATCTTTTTACCTTTTACTACAATCCATCCATCCTCCACCAAACCCGCAATCTTCTGCCATCAAAAATCAACAACATCAGAGCCACCAGAAATCCCTGAGACCAGGGAAGAGGCCACAATAGGAAAGTTTACATCCAGGGAAGAGGACACAAGAAGGGCCAATCCAAATCAAACAAAAATGGAGGGCACTTTAACTGAGGACCTTCCAACCCCCACCAAATCAGTAGCAGGCTAGCACTGAGAATCAGCTAAGCTACAACAAGACCCAGAAACCCCTAAAGCCAGGGGAAAAATAGCAGTAGTGGAGTTTGTAGCAGGAAGAAGAGAAGGAAAAACAACCATAGATGGAGCAATGGAGGTGGTTGTCCCCAAGACACTAGAAGACAGATCAGCTACATCCACAGAAGATGGGACAACAGAAACCAGAGGAGGAGCCAATGGAGGATCCTCCATCAAAGCACCAGAAGACAGGACAACAGAAACTGAGGACTGATTTGCTGCAACCAAAGGTGCCAAAGGATGATCCTTTACCAAAGAGCCTAGAATAGTAGAAGAGACCTCCACCACAATATCTTGAAGAGAGTCTTCATCCCCTAGAGAGAGGACCTTATGGACCATGTAGTGATCTTCTGAGACCCCTTTCCACCAAGAAGGGGGCAACTTCGGTCTAGATTTTCCCAAGGAGCAACCAAAAGCCATGTGACCAGTCTTGCGGCACTTCCTACAGCAGAAGGGGATACCTTCATAGTCAAGAAGGATATTCCAAGATCCTAAAGAAGAAGCCACTTGTATGGAACTTGTTATTGTAATACAAAGTTGGTCAATTTTTGTGGTGGTCATTTTTTTCCCAAAAGGGTTTCCCACGTTAAACTTTTTTTTCTATTTCTTGTGTTTGATATGTTTGATAACCTATTTTCTTGCTCATCTCTATTTTAAATTTGTTGTTTCTTATTTCCTTGTAATTTGGCATTCGAAAAGTGTTTCTGCATCGTTGTTTTCCTAATAAGTGGTATCAGAGCCTGGCCATTTGTGCTATCCTTTTTGGGTAGGGTTTGATTTTTTGTGTCAATTTGGTTTGAATGGGAGTTTGTAATTTTTTGTTTGTAAATTGAGATGGTGGGTATGTCAAGACAAGTGGACATTGAAAAGTTCAATGGCACCAACTTTGAGTTGTGGAAACTTAAGGTAGAAGATATGCTAGTTGATTGAGATTTGTAGACTGATGTATCTAACATTAAGCCTTCAAGTATGAAACAGGAAGATTGGGAACTAATGGATCGAAAGGCTAGAGGATTGATAAGATTGAGTCTTGCAGACTCGGTTTTATTAAATGTACATGAAGAGAAACCTGTGCATTCCTTGTGGAAAAAATTAGGAGACATAATATCAGGGAAAATCCTTGGTAAATAAGATTTTCCTAAGGAAGAAATTGTAGTCCTTGAAGATGGATGGAGGAGCGACTGCGGTAGATCACTTAAACTCATTGCCTAATTCATGGGGTTACTTGGTAATGGTCATTGGAAGTATGACTACTAAGTTGAAAATGGACAAAGTAGTTATTTCACTTCTGTCAAAGGAGATACAAAAAAATTCCTCTAAGGTGGCCAAAGAAGCTCTGAGTGTATGAGGCAGATCTAGGGACAAAAGTAAGAAGAAGGACACGAAGTCAAAGTCTCAAGAGCGATCTACCACTCCTAGAAAGAAGTCCAAGGTGAAGTGTTGAAACAATGGATAGAAAGGTCATATTTGAATGGATTACAAGGAGGAGAAAATGAAAAAGAAGAAATATACTTTTGACACTAAGTCTTTTCAAAGTGACATTGATGCCTTTGTAGTAGCCTTGGTAGTGCCTACGCCTGATGACATATGGTTGGTGGATTTGGGAGCATCATTCCACATGATATCTCACAAAGAATGGTTCTCAAAATATGAATTGTACAATGGTGGAAAGGTATTCTTGGAGAGTGATTCCACACTAGAAATTGTTGGCAAAGAGTTGAAATACAATTTCCTGATGGCAGAGTAAAGGGAATTGATAGAGTACTTCATATACCTGGTTTGGCTCGAAACTTACTTTTTGTCAACAAGTTAAATGATGTCAGAGTTTAGGTAACATTTTTCTAGGGAGGTTATAAGATGACTATGGTTTCTATTGTTTTAGCTAAGGGTGAAGGCATTGGAACACTGTATAAGTTAGATCTGAAACATGTATGTTGTAATAGCATCTCTGTCAAGTCTAATAAAATTAATATGGCAACACATGGTGTAAATATGATGGAAGTTAAACTTGTTGTAGAGAAAATAATGCTTTGGCATTATAGGCTTGGCTATATTGACGAGAAAGTTAAAAACTGTGAAGAATAAAGACTTGGTCAATGGGTTGGTTGATTGTAGCCTTGAATCTAATTTTTCTGAACATTGCATCTATGGAAAGTAAAACTATGTTCAGTTTTATTCTAGTTCTCAAAAATCTTTTGGTTTGTTGGACTATATTCTCTCTGATGTATTTGGTCTTATGAATGTTTCTTCTCTATCTAATTCAAGATATTATGTATCATTTATTGATGATTATTTGAGAAGAACATTCTTTTTTTTAAAAGTATAAATCAAAAGTGTTCAGTCATTTTAAGGAATTTAAAAACCTTGTTGAAAACTAGACTGGGAGAAAGACTAAATGTTTATGGATGGATAATGGTGGTGAATTTTGTAATGCAAACTTTGACAAATTCTGTGTAGATCATGGTATTGAGAGGCATAAGATGACACCTTATACTTCCCAACAAAATGGAGTAGTAGAAAGGATGAACTGGTCATTGATGGAGAGAGTAGAGAGCATGTTGGGAAGTGTTGGTCTTGAACAAAAATTTTGGGCCGAAGCAGTGGCAACATTGTGTTACTTGTTAAACTATTCTCCTACATAAGCATTAATTGACAAAACACCTATGGAAGCATGGTCTGATAAGAAGCCCTCATTAAGAAATTTGTGTGTCTTTAGTTATGAGGCATATGTTCATGTACCTAAAGTGAGTAGGTCAAAGTTGGGTAATAAAGCAGTGAAGTGTATCTTCATTAGGCATGGTATTGGTGTGAAGGGATGCAAATTGTGGAACCCTCTCACTAAAAAGGTGTTGTGCAGTATGAGTGTTTTCTTTTGTGAGATGAAACCTAACTCACTAGAGCAACTAGAGAAGACTTCAAGAAGAGAAAGGAAGTAGTTCAAATCCCTTTAGCTTCTAGACGGGAGGTATTTCAAACTCTAAATGAAGCTAAGAATGAGAATCCAGAATTACTTGAGAATGAGGATGATGAGAGCTCAAGTGATCATACAGGTGAAGAATAACATGATCCTAAACCTCATGTTGAACCTCATGAAGTTTCACGACAAGAAGTGAGGATATCTACTCGGGAGAGGCGACAACCTGATAGGTAGGGTTATTCACCAGAGAGGTTTACTTACTCTATGTTGGATTTCAATTATACCTATGCTTTTCTTACGAATGTTGACCAGCCTAGGACTATCAAAGAAGAAACTAATATGCCATATTCAGATTCCTGGTTGTCATCCATGAAGGATGAAATGAAATCTTTGGAGAAGAACAAAACATGGGATCTAGTACCTTTGGCTAACGGTAGAAATCTTGTGGGATGTAAATGGGTGTTTAAGAAGAAGTATGGTCCATGTGGTAGAAATGACAAGTACAAGGAAAGATTGGTTGTGAAGGGGTATTCCTAGAAAGAAGGGATTGATTATGGAGAAATATTTTCTCCTATAGCTAAGCTAACATCTATTAGATTTATGTTGCCACTTGCACCAGCGCATGACATTGAAATTGATCAGATGGATGTGACAACAATCATTCTTCATGGTGATCTTGAAGAAGAGATATGCATGTCCCAACGGGAGTACTTTGCAGAAAAAGGTAAAGAGCATCTAGTATGTAAACTTAAAAAATCTCTACATGGTTTGAAATAGTCTCCCAAAGTGTGGTACCAAAAGTATGATGCATATGTTTTGTCTTTTGGTTTTATGAGGTCTAAATCATATCATTGTGTATATTATAAAGCTAAAGGTGATCGAATACTTATTATTGCTCTTTATGTAGATGATATGTTGTTTTAGGCAATAGTAAGGAAATGATTTTAGAATTAAAATCTCAGTTGTCCCTGAATTTTGAAATGAAAGATTTAGGGTCTACAAAATTTATTTTGGGGATGGAAATCAAAAGGGACAGAGTTGGCAAGAAGCTTTGGTTCAGCCAAAGAAAATATATTACCAATGTTCTGGAGCAGTTTAATACATGACTAACTACAAGAAACAAGTAGTTCTAGTGTTAAATGGAATGAAGTCATTGGTCAATGACAATCCAAAATCTCCTAATGAGATTGAAGACATTCAAAGCGAGTACCTTATGCAAGTGATGTTGGAAGCCTCGTGTATGCAATGGTTAGTATAAGACCAAACATTGTGCAAGTAGTAGGAGTATTGATTTAGTTAATGGAAAATCTCAACAAGTCACATTGAGATGCTATGAAAAGAGTTCTACAATATTTGAAGGGTACATCATAGTACGTGTTATGTTATCAAGGTAGTTCAGTGGGATCTAATAGATTGGTTAGCATTCAAGTTTATGTTGACACGGATTGGGTTGGGGACATTAACAGGAGAAGATCCACCAGTAGATATGTATTCATAGTGAATGGTGGTGATATCAACTGGATGAGAAAATGACAAAGTGTAATTGCATTGTCAATAATTGAGGCAAAGTACATGGCATCTATGTGTGCATGTCAGGAAGTAGTTTGGCTTAAGCATTTATGTTTGGATGTTGGCTATAATGCTAGAAGAATTACAATTCTCTATGGCAGTTAGAGTATAATATATTTGGTGAAGAATCCTACTTTTCATGCCAGAACAAAGCATATTGACATACAATACCACTTTGTACGTGACATGGTCAAAGATGGAAAGGTAAATTTTGAAAAAGGTTGATACTTGGGAGAATGATGCAGATGTACTGAAAAAGTTGCTAAACACAGCTAAGTTCAAATGGTTCACAAGTTACATGGAGCTTAAAGTACCCCTGACTCTTGTTAGCCATGTTGAGCAATTCTTCACTTCATCAAGTGGGAGATTGTTAAAATGACAAAGTGAGACACTGTACGATGGAAATGAACCTCACTATATGCATGAGTCCACTATACTGTATGGTAGAGGTAATTCACGGTACAGTGACACAATGTGTTTTGACATGTACGATGGAGCACATGCATGGTCTGTACAGCCCGTACGATGAAGCCTCATGGTAGTACTAGTGAAAGATCTAGCAAGGATAATACTTGATGGAGATGAAGTCACGTAACTCCATACGGCTAGTTGCACGGGTGATTGTGTGTGACAAATGGTTGGTAGATAGTTTTTTTGTAATTGTTTCTATACCAAATTCTAAAATGAATTGCAGTATGTTTTAATGGTTGCAATAATTTGTTAAAAAGTTAAAAGGATAAAAACCAAGTTGATTGTGAGTGCAATTTGAGCATGTGAAAAATTAGAGTTTTGTATGTAACTTGTTACTGTAATACAAAGTTGCTCGGGTTTTGTAGTGGTGGGTTTTTTCCTGGAAGGGTTTCCCACGTTAAAATTTGTTTTCTCTACACTTGTTTTTGATGTGTTTGATAATTTGTTTGCTTGCCCATCTCTATTTTAAATTTGTTGTTGCTTATTTCCCTGTAATTTGGCATTCAGAAAGTGTTTATGCACTGTTGCTTTCCTAACAATATGAACAATTGCTTATATACTTTGTGAATCTGTGCATCAAGTAATCGTACCTTCGAAGTATGATAGAGCAATTTAATGTTGTCTAATAATTTAAAAGTGTTGTAATTTAAAATTTGAGGTGGAGATAATATGGAAGCTAGAGATTAATAGTGTGTATATGTTTTAATCATTATATTTTATTTTTGAAATGTAAATCTTAATCGTATTTAATAATTTAGTTGCTTTTCTATTTTATGTTAGAATTCATATTAAAAAGCTAACATTTTTATAACCATTTGTAGAATGCTTTATGATTCCAAATAATATAAAATATAATTTTAGTTTAATATTTTCTATAAAAGGTTATAACTGATCTTTTATATATACATGATTTATGGGTAAAGATAGCTAGAATTTGCAAGGATCGTGTAAAACAATGTAGATCAACCCTATAAGGAACAATATATGCTTTGTTTTCACCATGGTTATCCTTTATAAGTTAGCCATCCATTCTGGAAGTATATATACAAACAATAATGCTCTTGAAGTGAGCAATCCATGTACTTTTTGTTTGAGAGGTCTCACTCTCAACTAATTCAGTGTGGAGTTTCCTTATTAGTGTATAGGTAAACAAAATTATTACTCTATATAAAAGTTGCCCTTGACAGTTGCGCAATAATTGAAGCAACATGACTATGAATCGTTGATTACATCTCTTGGCAATTGAACAACATTAGATAGATGTTATCTTTAATCCCAAAGCACTTATATTTGTTATAAACTTTGGTTTATATATTTTAGCTAAATAAATAAAAAGTTCAAAATAAATTATACTAAATATGAAAATAATAAAAATAAACAAAAAGGGATAGGAGAGTTTAATAAAATGTTTTAATATAGTTCAATTGGAAGATGGAATTAAATTAAGATTTTGCATAAGTTGTTAAATGGTTGAATTGTGCATTTATTTTATTATTTTAGCATATTAATGGTGTCTTATATTGAAAATTATATATTCATTTGTTTTCATGTTGTCTCATAAAATCAACAAATCTATAGCATCATCAATTACACCTAATATAGACAAATAGAACCGAAGCTTTTTCAATGAACATCTACTAAAATAAGACAACCTTTATATTGTGACAAAAAAATGATACCATTAACTTTTATCATTATAAAAATCAAATCAAATCCTTGTGAGCATCAATTATTTCAATTTAACCTAATACGAACTAGGGGAGAGGACCCAATAGTTGTGCAAAGGTGAAGATTTCAAATCAATTCCAATTTTGTACAACAACTTACTTGCAAGTCCATTGCTTACAACTACACTTTCAAAGCCATATCATCAAATATGATCTCACATCATGATGTTTTTTCCAAGGTGCTCAAAACAATGCAAAAGAAAAGTGACCAATGGTAGTGCAAGAGAGACACTCATATTTTATTAATTGACATGTCATCACATGTTTGGTTTTTTTTTTTAAATAAAGAATAAACATTTTATTCAATTATATAATATAGTGGAGTATACATTTCACCGTGGATATAGTTGAGCATACATTTCACCGTGGTACAACAAGTGATGGGTTAGCCTCTATCCTTGATACATGATGCAAAGGCAGATCCGCCGTCCATTATAGACACTACAACTACTTATCCTACGGTTTATATCTAAAGCTTTAATAAATGAGTAAAGCTTGAACATCCCCACCTCAAATTCAACTTAATCTTCAGAATTGCCAAAACCCGCCAACACAAGAGGTTTTGGAGGTGAACACAAAATTAGAAACTTGTTATTGGGCCATGTCAGCAAAACCCACGTGCATAAAGTCCGAATCACGTGGGCTATTCCTGATAGCCATCTGCGCCAGGACTGACAATGCTTACTGTTGGACGGTGACCTGCCCCAAAACTTTGCCCAAAATTGCTTTTAAAGGATGGGAAGTTTTGGGAAACATCATTGGGTTTTGAAGCTTGGAACAGATATGGTAATGGTGGAGGGTTATAAATCTATTGCTGCAATGCCAACTGTTTGCATCTGCACCTGCACCGATCATCATTTGCTTTTCTTCGATGCAGATGCGGTTGCAAACAGATTACACTGTGGCCATCTCATTGTTCTTCTTTCTTTGGGACCTTTAGCTTCCCGACATTCATTTCTTCTTCTAACATTTGCAGTGTTTTTGCAGTTGGGCTTTTGTGTAAATTTCGTCTTGTTCTGGATGCATATTCTGGCTTAACCCATCACTTTTACTTGGCAAATAAGTGGTATGAAGAATGATTTTTTCCTAAAATAGAAAACTATGCTAGAAATTTTAAATTTCTAACAGTCAACAACATAATAGCTCATAAATTTCTGGGTCCATTTAAAACAGAGAAAAAAGTTGGGAGTTAAAAGAGCAGAAGGCATAATTCATTTTAAAGTTTCTATAGAAGCAGCTTTTTAAGTCCATTAACTTTATTCAACTTACAAACTCCTATCGGAGTTTTAGCTACAGTAATGTACAGCTCGTTGCTGCTCATAGCATCGTTGTTGAATTCATTGGTTTGGTTGATTAATCTCCTGTGTTTTCATATATGTCTGCTTACTTTCACCGTTTGTTTTGTTTGATTTTCTTGACTTTCACCGATGATTTGGTTAGATTTGCTTTAATATATGTTTGCTTACTTTCACCGTTTGTTTTGTTTGATTTTCTTAACTTTCACCAATGATTTGGTTAGATTTTCTTTAATTTCATCTACCACTTGACAGAGCAGCGGGTTTGGTAGAGGCACTTAAGCTTTGCGAGTATCATCCAATGCATTACCAACGCCAGCATATTTTGGCAATTTTTCAGTCTTTTTCGTCCTTAGGTTTCCACCATTGAAGGCGCACATCTCATTCTACGCATATGGATCTCTAAGTTGAGACTTTTAACTAGAGTAGTGAATCTTTGCCACTGTTCTTTCACTGGTTTTGGCATATTATTGGATCTTTATTGCTGGTATGTGATTAACCTGTTTTGGGTTGAGTGGCTTAATCTTTTTAACTTCACTTGGGTTACTATGGAGATGAGATTTATACTTAAGAGAAGTGGGCAGTAATTTTACTAATAAAGAGATACTTTTGCAGTAAGTTAAATTGTGATATTGTTCAGTTGTACAATTTTTGAGTTCAGGGGGACCTCAAATCTTGCATATCTGTTTGTGTGTGGTGAGGTTACCATTAGGGAGTAATGGTAACGTTTTTACAATAACTCTTCTCTTAAGAATGAATGGAACACATAGCACTCACTGCATTTAGGTGATGTTCATAGGGGTGAGGCATCTGACCTTCTTGAGAGGTCACCCATTCCACAAGTGTTCTTAACTAGGGAGTTTCCTCCAAGGTTAGGTCATCCATCTAGTCTAAAACTGCAGGAAACTTCATGGTGAAGCATGTAGCCTTCCCAAGAGGTCATCCATTCTTAAGTGATGCTCATAGGAGTGAAGCATCTAGCCTTCCCAAGAGATCATCCATCTAGTCTAAAATTGGAGGAAACTTCATGGTTAAGCTGCTTGAGTTAGAACTATGTTAAGATGGGTAACCTCCTAAGAAAGCTCCATGCTTCAGCCCTTTGAACATCACCTAGATACAATGAGTGTGAACCACTGTTTGTGAAATATGAATCAACAAATTTTACAAAAAATTAAACAATCAAATCTTAATAGCAATATTACAATTATAGTATTGTTCAAAACAGATATCTTAAACCATTACTTCATTTGAGCATGAAGTTCCAAGCATGGCTACTACCAAAACATTGGATAGACCTAAATGCTATGTAGCTTATTTACTTCTTTGCATCATCTATTCCTTGCCAATTAAGAATTATTAGAATTGTCAATTCAAATTATATGGTGGTTTATATAGAAACCATTGACTCTTTTGGTACAGCAAACATAAAAAAAAATTGTTATGTTTATTAATTAAACTAAAATTGCAAATCAATTGTTATATGTTTCTTAATTTAAATAATAAATCACAGATAACTGTGTAATTACAGATATTTTATCAACTGGATGGACATTTCCTTCTGCACTACTGCCCCAAGATCAAAGCCGTTTTGTATATACCACAATGTTATTTGTCATCCCTATTCATTACTAATCAATGCTGAGGGTGAATGATCGATATTATGTTGCAATCCATGAGTGGTTATTGCTTATCTTTTAATGATCATATTTCCGTCCATTGATTGGGTGAAAGATTTACTGCTTTTCTTGACTTTTGAATAAGTATTTCAGGTTTTTTTTCTGTTTCTTTCTACTGTAAGTTTTATTGATACAGCTTCATTGACCTATTTAATCAATCTGGAAAAATCAACAGACTTTCCTTCTCCTTCCTGTAGATCATCATGCTAAATTGGAAAAGGACTCTCTGAAGATATTCAAAAGAGGGTTGTAAATTGCAATATTTTTTGTGTATGAAGTTTAGACTTTTCTGCTTGCGTTTTATGGGAGGAAATTAATGCACTGGTTGTTCCAGGCATTAAGGTGTTGGTTATGGAAGTTAGAATGCATGATTTGGGTCTGGCATGGTTTATTTATTGTAATAAAGTCATTTTTAGGAGTTATGTTTTATTGTTTAACTTTTTTTTTTTTGAAGTAATTTGTTATTTTGATAGAATAGTTTGAGATTTCAAATTTTGTATGCAATTTAGTCAAATCAAATAATTAATAGATATTGTAATTCAGATGTAAAATATTATTTGCTTGGTATATTTCTAAGCCATATTAGCATAATAAGAAAGTCAAGGAAGACATTTGAAATAAGTACCGAATAAATGAAAACAATTGAGAAAAATATTAATATTAGTTTGAATAGTGTAAGTTAATGTTGGTACACTGTGATGTTTGACTTTTAGTTTTGTGGTAGTTAATATTGGTATAGTGTGATGTTTGAATTTTAGTTTTGTGGTTATTGATTACAAAAGTTCAAATTTTATTGAAGTGTTATTGTTGAAGTCTTATTTTGAGATGAAGTTTTTGAGTAAGTGGAAAAAAAGTTTTGAAGGAGTTTTTATACAACTTAGTACATTAGATAGAAACCTTTAAAGCCCAAAAACAAAACAAAAGTATACATGCTGCAACCTCTAGCTCCAACTTCTTCATTTCCCCAGTAATCTTCTTTAACTCTTTGACTTCATTAGAGGAGGTGAAGTCTTTCTTCTCAGTATTTTCTCTAGTCCTTCTAGTGCCAGCACCCTGTCCTCCAATCCTTTGAGACCAACAAACCCTTCTCTTTCCCAATCACATCTTCATTATCCCCCTCATTCAAGTTGACCTCACCCACCATCTCCCAAGCAATGGCAGCGGCTTCTTGAACTTAAACTTTTCTCTCCAGAGCCTTAAGCTTGAGATGGACATCCTTGAATTCATGAAAAGACCATTTAGTAGAAATCCACCACTGCACTCCTTACAGCTAATAGAACATCAAGCCCACGCTCCCTACTGGCATCACTCAAAACAAGCATAGGGGGGTCTATCAATAATCTTAATGTTCTCCATACCTAGAGGCTTCCAATTCCCAAGGACCTTAAAATGGGTAGCATTAGGATTATCATCTTGAATTGGGGGAGTATTATCATCATCTAAAACTATGTTGGGATGAAGTTTTTCCTTTGTGACTTGACCAATTTATAACTCTTAAAAGACTATTCATTTTCAAAATTACAATTCTTTTTTTTTTAATAAAAAATGGAAAACCTTGCTTCCTTGTTGCAATACAAATAGAAGACAAGAGAAGAAGAGAGAAGAAGATCCCATTTCAAGGATTTTGTGAAAAACAAAATCCCATAATATGACTAAACCGCCACAAGCCAACTATAGCTGCCTAATCAAGGAGAAAAGCTCTACACCTCCACTTGACATATGATTTGAAGCTTGGGCCAATCACTCCGAAATGAATCACTGTACACCTGATGATTATAGGAATCAATACTTAGTATTCATCAAGATATTAATGGATAAACAATTTGCATCTTGGTCAATCAACTTACCCAGATCCTCATGACCCTAAATAAAGTATGGACTTAATAAATCTACACAAATCCCATCACAACCCCAATTGGCTAGAAGATCAGCAATTCGATTCCCTTCACGCAGGGTATGTGAGATATGAACATCTATAAAAGAATCTAATAGTTTCCAGATTTGGATCAAAATATATTCTAGCCTCCATTTATGCAAAGTTTGCTTAATGCAAGCATTAATAATAACCATAGAGTCCCCTTTTATGTGAACATTATAAAAGACTCCTTTTTTGGCCAATACTAAACCATGAAGTAAACATTGGCTTTGGTGATGTTATTAGTGTCATGTAAAATAGAAAGAGATTTGATTGCACATGTATTACTTAAATGATCATGGATACAAACTCCAATACCTGACTTTCTTGGGTTACCTCGTTAAAAACCATCAAAGTTAATTTTGACATAATCAACAGTCGGAGGAAACCATTTTACATTTTTCCTATCCACCAAAAATAGCTACATTCCACTATGGAATCAAACCAAATGGGACACTAAGCCCCCTCCAACCTTTGACTATAATAGCATCCCACATCTCAAGTTGAGAACGAGAAATTGCACTTAACATTTAGTAAATTAGCATTGACAACCAGTGCAACTGATTGCTCAATGCCTTGCAATACTTCATTAATCTGATTGACCTCATTCCAAAATATTTGTTTATTTCTTTCCCACCATATAGCCTACACTATTGTAACTAGGATAGATTTCCATATGCAACTAAATAAAGAAGACCAGTGTAGAATTGGACAATATACAAAACAACCATTAATCTTAATGTTCTCCATACCTAGAGGCTTCCGATTCCCAAGGACCTTAAAATGGGTAGCATTAGGATTATCATCTTGAATTGGGGGAGTATTATCATCATCTAAAACTATGTTGGGATGAAGTTTTTCCTTTATGACTTAACCAATTTATAACTCTTAAAAGACTATTCATTTTCAAAATTATAATTCTCTTTTTTTTAATAAAAAATGGAAAACCTTGCTTCCTCGTTGCAATACAAATAGAAGACAAGAGAAGAAGAGAGAAATAGATCCCATTTCAAGGATTTTGTGAAAAAAAAAAATCCCATAATATGACTAAATCACCACAAGCCAACTGTACCTACCTAATCAAGGAGAAAAGCTCTACACCTCCACTTGACATATGATTTGAAGCTTGGGCCAATCACTCCAAAATGAATCATTGTACACTTGATGATTATAGGAATCAATATTGAGTATTCATCAAGATATTAACGGATAGACAATTTGCATCTTGGTCAATCAACTTACCCAGATCCTCATGACCCTGAATAAAGTATGGACTTAATAAATCTACACAAATCCCATCACAACCCCAATTGGCTAGAAGATCAGAAATTTGATTTCCTTGATGTAGGGTATGTGAGATATGAATATCTGTAAAAGAATCTAATAATTTCCAGATTTGGATCAAAATATATTCTAGCCTCCAATTATGAAAAGTTTGCTTAATGCAAGTATTAATAATAACCATAGAGTCCCCTTTTATGTGAACATTATAAAAGACTCCTTTTTTGGCCAATACTAAACCATGAAGTAAACATTGGCTTTGGTGATGTTATTAGTGTCGTGTAAAATAGGAAGAGATTTGATTGCACATGTATTACTTTAATGATCACGGATACAAACTCCAATACCTGACTTTCTTGGGTTACCTCGTTAAAAACCATCAAAGTTAATTTTGACATAATCAACAATCAAAGGAAACCATTTTAGATTTTTCCTATCCACCAAAAATAGCTACATTCCACTGTGGAATCAAACCAAATGGGACACTAAGCCCCCTCCAACTGTTGACTATAATTGCATTCCACATCTCAAGTTAAGAAGGAGAAATAGCACTTAACATTTAGTAAATCAGCAATGACAACTAGTGCAATTGCCTTCTCAATGCATTGCAAAACTTCATTAATTTGATTGACCTCATTCCAAAATATTTGTTTATTTTTTTCCCACAATATAGCCCACACTACTGTAACCGGGATAGATTTTCAGATGCAACTAAATAAAGAAGACCAATGTAGGATTCGACAATATGCAAAACAACCAGCCTTAGGCAAGACAAATTTGTTCTAGCAAAAGGTAAATGCACACTAAGGAGATTTCACATTATGCACCTGTTGAAGCGCTCTACATCCATCCTTACAGAAAAGCTCCCCTCTTTAGCAAGAATCCATACAAGAAGATCTTCTTTCTCAGATAAATACACAGTTCTCTCCATGAATATACTGAGAATACTTTTTTTTGTCTCATCTAGTTTTAATATAGAAGGATCCTTCCAATTTACTTTCCCTGAAAGTAATTCAACATAATCAATATAGTCTACCAATTTGGTACCCCAATGATCCGATGCAACATTAATTAGGACATCATCTTGCACTAAACTAGATAAGGTGGGAAATCCATTCTATGAATCTTTCCAAAAAATAATATCATCACCTCTATGGACTTCCCAAGAAATATAATTTTGAATTAAATCCTTGGAATACACCATGAAATCTCATCCAATCGAACCCTTAGGGGATACAAAATTGTTAGAACCCATTTTGAATCCTCATTGTCTAAATATTTTTGTGCATCAACTTACACCATTTCTTTTCAGGTTTTGAATACATTTGTCAAATAATTTCATCCCCAAATGCCTTAATTTGAAAATGTAATTCATGGATTCCAACACCACCAATTGCTTTAGTCTATGTCATATCTTATAATGATAGTAAAGGTATGTTCTTCTTAGCAGATATGTTACCTTTCTATTAAAAATATCTAATCAATTATTAAATCTGCTTGAAAATGGATGATGTGGCCTTGAGGATAGCAACATAATAATTTGGGATAGTCGAAAGAATTGCCTTCACTAACAAGATTCTACCTACAAGACAAAGCCATCTAGCCTTCCAAGAGGCTATTTTGGATTTGATACGGTCAATGATAGCATTCCAATAGCAGATTTTATCCACACCGATGAAAAAAGGAAGACCAAGATAATTAGATGGAAGTTGATTGACTAGGAGTCCCAAAATATTCACAAATCTATTTTCTACACTCTTTTCAACATTGAAGAAGAAGATATTAGACTTTGGGCAATTAATCTTTTGGCCCGAGGCAAGCATATATAAATTTAGTGTGCTTTTAATTTTCCGAGCTTCAAGAATTGATGCACAATTGACGAATAATGTGTCATCTACAAAAAGTGAATGTGTGATAGAAATTTATGTACCAACAATTTGAATACCCTTCCACTAACCCAAACTATATCTGTGTGAAATAGACTAGCTAAGGGCTTTAGCCATGATGATGAAAAGAAATGGTGAGAGTGGATCACCTTATCTTGCCCCTTGAGAGGCTTAGAAACTAGTAGGATAACCATTAATAATAATAGAGAACTAAGCACCCAAGAGACAAGCTTTTATCCACTTGCAAAAACCACCTAAAAATCCAAATTTTCAAAGAGCATTAAAAAGAAAAGACCAACACACTCTGCCATAGGCTTTCATCATATCCAATTTGATAACAAAACTGGGAATTTGATTTTCATTAATAGTATGCAAAGTCTTGTGAGCCACTAAAGCACCCTCCATAGCCTCTCTACCAGGAACAGAACCACCTTGCTCATGAGAAATAATTCTATAGGAATGATATGAATCAACCTTAAATATAAGGCCTTAGTAATAATTTTATAAATAGTATTGCATAGAGATATAGGCTAAAAATATGCAAATGTTGAGGGATTTTGTACTTTTGGGATGATGGTAATATTGGTAGTATTAAAATACCTCAACATGGATTTACTTCTCCTAGATTCTTCAATTACTGCAATTAAATCTCCACAAATAACATCCCAACATTTTTTATAAAAAAAGAGTGAAACCATCTAGACCTAGAGCTTTATCAAGTGAAAAAGAAAAAAATAACCTTTTTCACTTCTGCAATAGAAAAAGGGGCCATCTTAGCAAAATTATCCTTATTTGAGATTAGTTGAGGAATAGCATCAAGAATCTCCTCAAACTGATCCATAGAATAAGAAGTACACATGGGAGGATCCAATAAATCTTTAAACAAATAAACCCCTTCCTCCTCAATGTCCTTAGCTTCTTGATTTGCAACTTTTTTCTATATCAATTAAAAGTTTGAATCCCACTATACATTTTGGACGGTTCCTATAAGAAAGTAGATTCTAAGTCCATGGAGAGATCGAATATTTTTGTTAAAATTTTGAAAAATAGAGTAACAATAAATTTAGTAAAATATTTGAAGTAACAGAAAGTTATGTAAACTTTTTTTTCTAAATCAGTTTTAAATGTAAGATAGAATCATTATATCATATTACATAAGAAATATAAATTCTCTTATGAAATATAGAAGTTGATTGTTAACATGAGAATGTATTATATTAATGCAACAATAATAAAAGAATTGATACAAACAACTAGGAAATTGAATGTTACTGAATTATACAAGAAATAATAACATAGAATGGACTTATAAAAAATTTAAGTTAGCTAAAATAAATGAAATAAAGTTTGTTTATGTAATTGATTCATTTGTTGAAAATTATTATTTTAAATGGACTAAGGATCCAAACTTATTTTGAAACTTCACAATTGGAGATTGATGGTATTGTATGCACATGATATATAGTGCTTGCTTTGAGAATATATATAGAGAATTGAAGAATGCATGTACTCTGATGTTTATTTTGAAGATAAGAAGATATTGGATGAACAAAATATGAATTGTTGCTTTAAAATAGAAATTGATAACTAGGATCTAGTAATGAAACGTATGAAATGCCATTTCTTTTTCAAAATAAATAAGTTATAAATAATATGTATTTGTTTGAGTTGCCATATTTTCAAAAATGTAAAGCTTATTATTATTGAATTATAAAATAAATATTTATCTATACATTAACACAATACTTTATTATTTATTGATCAATAATAATATTTATTTTACAATTTCCCATAAAATATTGTAAGTGATTTGATATATGTACTTCTATCTATTATTTTTATAAGAACTAGCTATGGTCTAATAAAAAGGACAGCCATGCAAGTAACAAGTTTTTAGCTATAGACATCGCCCAAGTAACAATCTATACATTAGTTCACCATTGCTAAGCTTTGTAAGTTATCCATCTCTTCTACAAGTATACAAATAATGATATTCTTGAATTTAGTATTTTGTGTACATTTTGTTTGATAGGTTGCACTCTCAACTAATTCAATTTGTATGCTTGAGTGTTCCATGGCCTCAAGTCAAGTTTGGAATCCTACTTATGGGAAAGGATTACTTTTAGTTTTATCGTTTGTTGAACTTGAACCTAAACTTTTTCATTTGGTGTATGTTCATATAGGTTTGGAGCTTCCTCGTTCATGTCTAGATAATAGAATTATTGCTTAGAAAAGTTGCTCTTAGCAGATGTGTGATAATTGAAGTGGCACTAGTTTGAATTATTGATTACATTACATGGAAATTGCACAACATTAGACAGGTTTTATCTTAAATTTTAAAAGACATAAAGCTTTATTTAAAACTTTGATTTATATGTTTTAGATAAATAAATAAATAGATGATTAAATTAGTATTAGATGTGGAAATTACAAAGGAGATAAAAGGGGTTACGAGGATTTAATTGTATATTTAAATATTATTTATTAAAGATGGAAGTAAAATTACGTTGTTAGATAGAAATTAAGATTTTGTGTTTTGTTATGAGATTGAGTCTTATATTTATTGCTTAATTTAAGGCAACAATATTTTTTTAGTGTGTTGTTAAATACGTATTATATGTTCTTCAACATTTTCTTATTAGCACATGGTCAACTTCTTTCTACCAATTATAATAAATATGTACACTTATCAACACTTTTTTTATAGGTTTTAGTAATACTTACAGATGGAAAAGTTGGTCCCCTATGTTACATTTAGGGGCTTGACTAAATTGAGCCATAAGGTTTGATCCATAAGAGTAGTGTGAAGATATTTTGAAGTGAGTGGCCCTAAATTCACCTCTAGATTGTTTATGTAGAATTAGAAGAATACCTAAATGGTTGAGAATAGGTAAGCGCATTGGAGGTGCAAGGTGAAGTGGGAGGTAAATAGATTTCTATCTAGGCCAAGATCACTTAAATAGGATATTTTGGGATGATTTGATAATTGGAGTTGAATTAGGGCTTTTGGTTTCCATAAAAATATATTTTCTATATAACTTAAAAGAAAAGTTTAAGTTTGGAAGACATGACAAGATGATCCTATCTCGAGGGAGAAAAATAGTGCAACATGCTAATATTTTGGCTGACATAAAGGGTAGAGGGATCATGTCCATGTGAGAGTCGTATTTTTGGAATAATACAATGTACTATGAAACACCTCAATTATACTAAATAGTTTCACACTACCAAGTGACACACATCCACCACACTAGACGGTATACCTCCACCATACCATTTAATTCATTTCTATAGTAACATTTAGTACACTTCAACTATACTAGTAGTACACTTTTATTGCACCATTTAATACACTTCCACCATTTTAGTAGTATACTTCTCCCACATGAGTTAGTACACTTCCATGATATCAATCAAAACATTTTCATTGTCCCAATGTCACACTTCAACTATACTAGTAGAAAATTTCATGTTGGCCTAATGCATTGTAGACTGATTGGTAAATAGACCAATAGAATTAGACATCAAAGGTTTTGTCATTGGTGGCAACATAAGAAAAGAAATCTAACTAGTAGATTGGTACAATCAGTAAAGAACACTAATGTGTGACTTTAATTCAGAAGGGAAGGAAGGAAAGATGACAAGTCAAATGGAAACAATGGAGAATGTAATCCACTTAGACACAATATGCCAATTGAGCTAAGTGAAGTCCACACAAGAAGGAGGACAAGTGACAGGAATTGTAAACAAAGTAACAAGATGACTCAGCATAAAGAGCATGAAGTGGGATACATGTGACTGCATGGTCATGAAGAAGGAAAAAAGTGCACTCAACATCATATTTAATAGTGACGAGAGAAAGGATCGAGGAATAGTCTAAAGAATTAAAATTTGAATTCTTTCCAGCAGATTCAAGTTACCAAATACACATGGCACCTCTAACTCTTGTACAAATATGCCACAACCAGATGTAAGAGTGATGCATCGCTGAAATAGGTGACTGAGTTGGTAATAGCTTGGAGGGAATTCAAATTTTGAATTGTAAAAGACAAAAGATTCCAAGTGAAGCAGAAAGAAAAGTATAAAGTGAAATTAAGTTGAAGAAGAGAATATTAGATTTCTAAGTGATTAGCCTAAGAGCAAGAAGGGCTAAGCTAAAGAAGAATCTCATAAAGAAAGATAAGAGTGATCAAGGAGAGATGAATCCTTCAATTTGACTATGGTGCTAAGAAGAGGAGAGTGAGTCCAAATAGCACAAAAGAGTAGCACGTGCTTCAGTAAGGTTAAGCAAGCACACAAGTGATCAGAGACTAAAGTTATAGAGCCCAGAGAAGGTAGAGCACAGTCACAGACTAATCAAGAGAGCCAACCAGGAATCTATACCAAGCTAAGTTTAGTAGCTAAACTATTAGATCATCTCACTATTGTTTACTTACCTTAGCAACAACAAATCTCGTTAAAGGTGAACCCTAACATACTCTTTGTATAAATCCCTTAACAAAGTGACACATTATCTTGTGTTTCAAAGTCCTTTAAATAGGTTTCTCCTAACAGAGCAAGATCTTAATAGATTTTATCCAAATCCCCTAACAAGGTGACACTTTGTAATATCATTGTAATTTTTTGATAGGGATAAGCTCTTGACCAGGCACACTTCAGCAGAGTGAATATTCATGAGGATCATCTCACACACTATGGTTTTTACCTTAACTCAATTTCCATGAGATAAACACTATGTTATGTGTTGTTGTTTTCATGTGATGTATTTTTTCTTAACCCTTACTAGTTGAGTTTTTGCCCACGCTAGCTAGTAGATTAAAAGGGAGTGTGAACTAAAAGAAGAAAGTTGAAAATAGTAAGTATATTTATTTTCCCCCATCCTTCTTCTCAGTATATTGACTTGTGGTTGGGACCAACAATTGGTATCAGAGCATAGTTCATCAAGAGACAAGAGTTTAACAGCTCAAGGAAAATATCAAGATATTGAAAAGAGATGCACCAAATTTCTCTAGGGAAAACTATAGCTCATGGTGTAGAAAAATGAATTTGCATCTAAAGACAATGGGAGATGTGAATTGGACTCATGTGGAATTCAAGCATGTAGAACCAACTAGTCAACTCAGTGCAAACCAATTAAAAGAAAAGTAGATCACATTGCTACAATAGATGCTTTAGTGAGAACCATGTCATGCTTTGAGTACAAATATGTGGACCAGGAAACCGCATATGAAATGTGCGAAAAGCTTAAATTCATCCATGTTGGAGACAAATTTTTCATAAGAGATGAAACATAAAGCCTGAGAGGTAAGTTGATGACATTAAAATGTAAGAAGGAGAATAAGTCAAAGCCTATGGAAAATGAGTGAAGGAAATTGTGCTAGCCATTAGAGCATGCGAAGGAGTAATATCAAAAGATGAGTGCATAAGAAAGATGTTGATATCCTTATTTCCCAGATATATCATAAGGGTGTCATCCATCTAAGAGTTGAGAACCATATATAAGATGGAGATGTCACTCGACGCATTGATAGGAAATTCCACTGCATTTGAACTTAGCAACTATGACAATAGTCAACTAGCTAAGGTTGAGACTATGTTCAAAGACACAATTGCACTAGGTATAACACAAAGTGAAAGAGGAGAATCTAGCTCGTTTAGACACAAAAAAGATTTGGAGAGTTTGTATGTGAAAGAGGCTGAACAAGAAGAATTAGAGGCCTTGTTCATCAAAAGAATGGTCAGAGGAAAAGGAAAGTATAAAGGTAACTTTCGTTTCAAATTCTTTAACTATAACAAGGTCGGACACTACGTAGCCAGATGACGTGAGCCAATCAGAAAGGAGACCAATGACTTGAGAGAAAACAATACCTGGAAAGGCTCCAAAAAGAAGTGGTCCTACGGGAAAGAAAAGAATTGATTTTATATCACTAAAGAAGGTGTGATTGATAAAGAGTCAACCAATGACAAGGAAGAAGATGTGGATGAAGTGTCCTTTGTTGTCATTATAGAAGAAAGGGTGGAGAGAGCCCTGATAACAAGTACTAGTATCCACAAGAACTAGATAATAGATAGTGTTTGATGATGCCACATGTCAAGTGATAGGAGCAAGTTCCAAGAGGTTGAAACCTATGATGGAGAAATGGTGAAATTTGGCAACAACTCACCATGCACGGTGATAGGTAAAGGCATTGTAGCCTTGAATGATTCCACTACATGTGAATATGTGTACTTAGTGGAAATATTGAAATACAACTTGTTGAGCATGGCTCAACTAATGGAAAAAGGCTACAAGTTTGAGTTCAACAGAGGGTCTTGAAAAATATTTGACAAGATAGGAAAGCTACTAGCCATGTGAGAGAAAAGTAGAGGAATCACCTTTTACCTCAATATTTTTGGTGATGCATGTATGGTAGCTAGTAGCGATAATAGTTGGTTATGGCATAGGAGGTTATGTCATGTTAATTTTAAAAGCATTATCAAATTAGGAAAGAAGAATTGTGTAAGGGGTTTACCCCCAATCACCAAATGTAACAATGTGATGTACATAAGGATTATCAACTAGGAAAGTTGGTAAGTTTAAGTTTCTCTAGCAAGTCATTCAACTTTGAACATGTATTACATCTAGTTCATACTAGCTTGTGTGGTTCTATGAGGACAAAGAGTGTATCTTGAGACATATACTTTATGTTGTTTATTGATGATTTTTCTAGAATGATGTGGACTATTTATTTGAAAGAAAAGTCAGAGGCCTTTCACACATTCAAAGTTTACAAGGAATAGGTAGAAAGATAAACTGGTAGAGCATTAAAGTGCTTGAGATCTGACTGAGGAGGTGATTTCACCTCACAAGAATTCAAAAGTTGATGTGAGGAGCATGGAATTGGAAGGAAAATGTCACCTCCAAGAACACCACAATAGAATGGTGTTGCTGAAAGAAGAAACAAAACAATCATAGACTGTGCTAGGACATAATGATTCAAAAAAATGTTGTATCTATCTACTAGAGAGAGGTTGTAATTACAATAGTGTACACCTTAAATCAGCTACAGATAAAGAAAGGGACAAGGAAGACTCCCTATGAACTTTTTGTTAGCCCCAACTAATAATGTAATTTATAATGGGAGATTGTGAGTTGTTAATGTTATAAATGTATGTAAAAGATTCATATCAGTTTTTATATTGTCATTGATGTCAAAGTCTTCATTGGCTAGACATTATGCTAACTCATTAGAGTACCATATCATTAGACTGATGAAGAGGATTTGAAGAAAGTATGATGAAGATAGAAGTGATATGTAAGGTGTTCAATGGGTACTTGAATGAGTTGGACAATGATAACGTATTATTGGTTTGATTATTTTACAATCATGTATTGTTGCAATGTATTGAAGAACACAAGCTTAACTAAGTGAGAAGGTTAATTAAGGGAGATTGTATTCATCGAGTGAATATAGTATTGCCAGAGTGATTGACAAGGAAAAGGAGAAATATAGTGTTACCCAAGCGAGCTAGTAATAACTGAGTTCTATGTTACCTAATTAAATGTTATATTTATCGAGTAACAACAGGATGACCAAGTTTGGAGAATTAAAATATAAAGCCAACTTTTGATGGAAATTTGGAAAGTTCAAGATTGTTTAAGGCACAAGTCAAATTTTGTTACAAGATCAATGATTGGGAAAATTCATTAAGGGTCTAATGATGGAGATTGAAGGAGGATAAGGATGGACACAAAATTCTATGAAAGATATATTTTTCGAGCATCTAGATTCATTGTATGAATTTTTTAAATCTGGAAATTTTGTATAAACCTAAGATCAACAACTGTGATCAAGTGGCAAAAGATGGAAGGATCTCGAAGGTTGAAGATGACTATTTAATGAGGATACATAGATAATTTCATATTGTTGGTTCATGTTGTTGGTTTCTAAAGTATTAAGTTGGTGTGAATGTAGAGTTAAAGGAAGTAAAAGGTGATTGTTGAGTGAGGAGAAAGAGAAGGTGTTAATCAACCAAGTCAGAAGTGCAAAGTGAAAGGAGATCAGATGGAGAAAGAGAAAGGAACAAAGATGTGAAAAAGGAAAGGTAGTTGATATTCTTAATAGATTATTTTATACTATTACTATTTAACCATCATAGCAAATATCTCAGAAGTACTGAGTGGACCTAACAAATCTGTGAAGTCCTATATGCTAACATCGATTAGTGGTGTTTATAAGTCCTTTAAATCAGGCCACTATTTAGTCAAGCACAAGGAGTGATAAGGTCTAGATGATCTTTTGTTGAAATCCTCTAACAAGGTCACAATAACAATGTGCATGTAACCTTTAAAAATGTTGGCTCCTAGCATAACTTACTTCAAAAGAGTGAAAATTTTGGGTTTCCAATCCTAGGTGGTTTTTTCCCTTCTTAGGGTTTCCACGTTAAAATATTGGTGTCAAATTTTTTAATTTTATTTTTGTTGCAAGTTGTTTTACATATTTTTAGAGTTTACTACAACTCGGTAATACCTAAGTTTATGGTTAGTGATAACTAAGTAATTTTGTTGATAGTCAATAATGTAAAGAACAATTTTTAATAAAAGTGAATGAAAGAGTTAAGTGTTAAGTTGAATGACTACACCAAATGATTATTTTTTATATTTATAATATTTTGTTTGTACTGAAATGTTTGAGGGACTGTATGATAACTAGACATAATTGATTCAATCACCCCCCCCCCCCCCCCCCCAAAAAAAAAGTTATCTAACACTATGGTTTGGTCACACATCATCCATTAGTTACTTCAAGGTATTCGAAAGAAACTGTTATATCAAAAGGGATGAATACCAAGGGAAGTTTCCCAAGAGTGATTAAAGTATCTTTTTGGGATATTCCACCAAGAGTAGAGCTTATGAATGTCTGAATCTTCAAACAAACAAAATTGTGGAATCTACCAATCTTAAAGTCGATGAGTTCTTAGAGAAAAATGAGGAAGATAACAGAAGAGAACCGAAAGACTAAAAAAAAATTGAGTACATCCCAATGAATGATACAGTAGAGTGAGTTCTCATTGAGGTAGAACCTGTGCAAGAAATTACACTAGCTCAAGCTGAAGAATCTGGACCCAAAGAACAAAGAGAAGATGCACCCAAAAGTGAATTGGTGCTAGAAAAATATGTGAGAAGACACCACTCAACAAATCAAATTATTAGGGACAAGGATTCTAGAGTAATCACTAGGAGAAAGGCAAGAGAGACACTATCTCTACTCTCACATATAAAATCCAAGGCCACAAAAGAAGCCCTAAAGGATGAATATTGGAGGAAGGCCATGGAAGAGGAGATTGATCATATAGTAAAAAATGACACATAAACCTTAGTAATATGATCAGATGACAAGAATGTCATCGACACAAAGTGGGTATTTTGAAACAAAATGAATGAAGATGGTGAAGTGGTCAAAAACTTAAACTTGTTTGCAAGTGGTATACACATGAAGAAGATATAGATTATGGAGAAACCTTTGTACTAGTAGCCAAATTGGAAGGAGTCAAGATGCTCCTAGCATTTGTAGCACACAAGAACTTTAAATTTTATTAGATTGATGTAAAGTCGGCATTCCTAAATGGAGTTTTAGAGGAGGAAGTTTACATAGAGAAACCTGAGGGATTTGAGAATGAACAAGGCAAGAACCAAGTGTATAGATTAATGAAAGCCATGTATGGAATAAAACATGCACCAAGATCTTGATATGAGAGACTGCACTCATACTTGATAAAGATTATATTTGCAAGAAACAATGATAACTATAATCTATACATGAAGCAAGGGAAACAAAAATAAGGTTGCTAATTGCAGATATCTTTGTGGATGATATCATCTTTGGACAAGATGATAAGTTGAGAGTTGATTCTACAGAAGCCATGAAGGAGTTTGAAATGACAATGATCAGAGAAATCAGATTATTCATTAGACCTCATGTGTCCTAGCTAAAAGGAGGTATCTTCATAAGGTAAACTAGATATATCAGAGAAATACTTAAAACATTTGGCATGGAAGATGTAAGACTGGTATGCACTCCAATGGAAACTAGTTGCAAGTTATAAAAGGAGGATGAGAGCCCTAAAGTAAACGAGACACTTTACTAAACAATGATTTTCAAATGATAGTATGTGGTGCATAGCAAACCAGACATAGTGCAAGCAGTAGGGCTAGTGGCCAGATTCTTAGTCAACCCAAAGGAATCACACATGGTATCTATGAAGAGAGTCTTTTAGTTTCTAAAGGGTACTAAAGAATATGGTCTATGGTATCCTTGCAAAGGCAACTAGAGGTGCATTCTTCCCTAGAGGAAGACTGGTGTCCTAGGCTAGTAAGAAATAGAACTGCATATTGCAGTCGACTACAAAAGCATAATATGTTGTTGTGTCTATGAATTTCACTCAAGTTCTTTGGATCAAACAACTGCTTGAAAAAATTCAAGAGAAAATGGAGGAACCAATAGTGATAAAGTGTGATAATACAAGTGTATTAATATATCCAAGAATCTGGTCATGCACTCAAAAACTAAGCACATATCCACTAAATACCATTTTCTAAGGGAACAAGTGCAATCAAAAGAGGTTAGGTTGGAATATGTACCAACCAAGGAACAACTAGAAGATATCTTCAACAAGCCTCTTCAAGAAGATACATTTCAATATCTATGACAAAGGTTAGGGGTCTTACCCCTATCCAATCTAAACTAAACTAAGCCAGGAGGATGTCAATCCATGAACACAAAATGCAACAAGCTCAAAGTGGATTCATGAGAACATGGGACTACTCCATAGGGGGAGCAGTTAGGAAATTAATAGGAAAGGAAAGATGGTGCCTTTGGCATTGTTGTAAAGAGGGAGAAGTTAAGAGAAAGTATATGGGCCACAAAAGATCAAGCATGAAAATGCACTATATCAAGGGGAGGCAAGGAAGGAAGGAAATGGAAGAAGTGTCAAAATGACTAAGGGCCCATTTGGTTGCTGGAGTAGGACTAGAATAGGAAGAGAAATTAGAATATGTTTTATATTCGTTGTTTGGTATGCTCAATCAAAATTGGGAATAGGAAGAAATATTCCAATTTTGCCTCTAAAATGAGAATATGTTTATTCTAGAATATATATATATTATTGGAATAGGCCATTCTTATTCCCAATCTGGATTTATTTTTTTTGAAAAAAATAATTATAATTTTTTTTTTAAAAAAATTATAACATGTTTTTAACATTTTTTTATTTTATCTATTTGTTTAAAAAAATGAAATAAATTATATTTCTCATTAACTTCAATGAATGAAATAAAAATAAAAATAAATTAACCTTTTTACCATTATTGAAAAATCAACCAAAAAATAATAAATTAAAACTTCTTCTTTTTTTAATATAAATCTTAACCTTATTCCTATTCTATTTTTGTACAACCAAACAATGGATTAACATATTCGCAATTGAATTCCAAGTGAACCAAACAGGATTGGAATTTCTCTTTTCTATTCCCATTCACATTCCATTTTTCTATTCTAATTTTCAATTCCTATGCCAGCAACCAAACAAGCCCTAAGTGTTGTTATCAATGCCAGAGAAGGAGATTGTGGGCCTAAAGTGTTGTAGACTAACTAGTAAATATACTGGTAGACTTATTCATCACAGGTCTTGTCATTGCTAGCAATAAAAGCAAAGAGATCTAACTGGTTGATTGGTAAAACCGGTAAGGCACATGAACGTGTGACTCCAATTCAGAAGGTAAGGAAGGAAAGATGACAAGTTAAGTAAAAACAATAGAGAAGGTAATCCACTTCAACACAACATGCCAGGTGCACTAAGTGAAGTCCACATAAGAAGAAGGAATACAAGTAACAAGAATAGTAAAGAGAGTAACGAGATGGCTTAGCATAAAGAGCATGAAGAAGGATACATGGCAAAAAGTGTATCTCTAGTCATGAAGGCAACAAGTGCACTCAATGTCACATTTAATAGTGATGGGAGAAAGGATCGAGGAGCAGTCTAGAGAATTCAAATTTGAATTATTTTTAGTAGATGTAAGTCACTAAAGGCACATGGCACCTATGACTCTTGTATAAACATGCCACAACATGACAAGAGTTGCACACCACTACAATAGGTGGTTGAGTTGGTAATAGGGAGGGAATTCAAATCTTGAATTCTAAAAGATAAAAGCTTCCAAGCAAAGAAGAAGGAAAAGTATAAAGTGAAATGATTTTGAAGAACAAAAGGTTAGATTGCCAAGAAATTAGCCTGAGAGCCAAAAGAGCTAAGCTAAAACGGAATCTTATAAAAAAAAAGGAGAGTGACCAAGGAGAGATCAATTCTTCAAGGTGATTATGGTGCTGAGAAGAAGAGAGCAAGTCCAAATAGCACAAAAGACTATCATGTGCTTTAGCAAGGTGAAGAAAGTACACAATTGATTAGAGATTGAAGTCTCAAACTTTAGAGAAGGTAAAGAATAGTCATAGACTTGTCAAGAGAGCCAACCAAAGATCTATACCAAGCTAAGTTTAGTAGCTAAACTATCATATCATCTCATTGTTATTTACTTGCCTTGGCAACAACAAATCTTGTCAACGGTGAACCCTAATAGGTTCTTTATATAAATCCCTTAGGTTCTTTGTATAAATCCCTTAACAGGGTGACACATTAACTTGTGTTTCAAATTCCTTTAACCAAGATGCTCCTAACCGAGCAATATCTTAACAAGTCTTATCCAAATCCCCTAATATAGGTGGCACTCATAGTTTCATTGTAATCTTTTAATAAGGATAAGCTCTTGACTAGGCACACTTTAAAAGAGTTATGAGAATTGTCTCTCACATTGTGATTTTTACCCTAATTGGGTTCCAACAAGATAAATATTGTGTTATGTGTTGGTATTTTCATGTGATGTATTTTTTCTTAACCCTAATTGATTGAGTTTCTACCTACGCTAACTAGTAGATTAAAAGGGAGTGTGATCAAAAAGAAGAAAGTTTAAAATTGTAAGTACATACTGATTCACCTCCCCCCCCCCCCCAACAAGTATACTAACCTACGATTCGGACAACATTTCCACCATACCATTAGCATGCTTCCAAGTCTGTAAGACACTCAATCCTCACATATGGCACTATATATGTAAAATATGGGCTAAAATGCCAAGAAACAAATATTTCTATTGAAAAATTATGAAGATATTTCTCATATTACATAAATTCTATCTTTAACTAAAGACTTCACAAAAACAAACCAACAAGTAGAATAGTGTGAGAGTGACTCCCATCAAAACTAACAATGCAAGAATAAGGGGGATCTTGTGCCTATGAAATGACAAACAACAATGAATTCCAAGTGGAATTGAAAATATACAAGAAAACAAACACCACAATGACTACCTATTGTACTAGCCAATGTCTTATAAAGGTTTCCATTTTTTCCTAAGTAGGATGTAGTTTCACGGTGCTCATTTGGCCCCTTTTATTTTTAACTAAATTGATTAATTAAAGAAGTCCTTTAGAAAATTATTTAAATTTTGGTACCACCCAATTAATTAATTTAATTCATTCACTCTCCATTAATTTAGGTCAATTATAGTTCTTTCTGAATAGATATTATTTTCCCTCAAGCAATCTACCATCAAATGTTTTTCCAACTACAAATATCTAGGATCCCAAGCCAAGAATGGGTGATGATAGTCATATCCATTGAAATCTTGATGTTGCACCATGACTATAAGTACCACCTATAAATCTTTAACAAGCTTCTACAATCTGACTTTGATATAAACATTTCCCTAGTTGGAGTTCAAGAACAACTCATCAAAAATTGACTTTCTTTAACTCCATATAGATGTCACTTACAAAGAGAAATGAAAACCATGTACCCCTCATACACAATAAAAGGAAAAACTTTATGATTAACCAACTAAATAGTTTTCTCATTCAATGGCTCATTAGTAGAGTCCCCATCTTTGTGAAATTGGTTGGCCAATGTTGGCTTCACAAACTTAGTCATCTCCCTCGCCCTTGTGGCTATCTTGAATATTTGGTGATCTCCACTTGAAGGGAAATTTTCTTTCTTTCTTATCCGTATCATCTTGTTGTTGAAGTGGATCTATGAGTGTGTATTTATCCTCTTTAGGATTTAAGGTTTTGTTTAGCCTATTGTTAGTAATCTACTTCATATTATTTTTATAGATTAAATTACCCTTAAAAGACGGATATTTAATTTGTAAGTCTATGTAGCATCAACTCAATCATTCTAAGTTGCTTCCGTGACTTAGCTGAAGGGGGTTCTTGCATTCTTGTATCTTGATTTTAGGAAACAAGTCGACATCATCAATCTTGTGGTGAAGCACTATGAATCTCCCTTCAGCCTTGCTTCTATCAAGTGGTTGAGTGGCTCCTCTATTTACAGGTGCCCTATTGTGAGGGTCTTATTTAGTTTATTTTTATTTCTTATTAATTCTCTTGATAAGGTTTTTATGTGGGAAATTCTCATTCCATTGTTAGGTTCCATGAATCTCACATTTGAGTAGAAGAATCACCAACTAAAATACGATTGTAATGTACTAGAAATACATCAACCATATTGAATAGCTACTCTATACACGTCAACACACTTCCACCATACCACTCAAAATTGTTCCACCTTACTAGTAGCACACTTTCATTATAACAATAGCACACTTCTACCATACTACTAGTAAACCACTTGACATGGGGGCATCCTGGATGTAAGGGAAATCTTACATCACCCAAAAACATATTTTTGTTTTGTATTTTTAATAAGGGTTATTTTAGTGTAGAGTTAATGTTTGTGGAAACCTACTATTTTTAGTAAGTGGGACATACGAGCTTAGAATGTTTTGATTTAATAGGTGGAGGTTCATCTTAGTTTTATTAGCCTATCAGTGGAGCTTCATTGTTATAACATAAGTAAAGTATAAGTTATTAAGGTTTTTGGGTATAAAACCTTTGAGCTCAATATTGAAAGACTAAACGGCTCTAGAACAAGCTCAAACCCCAGTTGACAACACTTGTGCAATTGGGGAATTGTAGATCAAGAGTTGTTGTCTTCAAAATGTACTTATAGTTGCCAATCAGAGTTGATTTGCAAATGTCACAGCCTCTGAAAGTTCGGCTACCTAAAATTGTAATTTTTAATTATTTTGAGTCAACCTTATGTAATAAAAATGAAAATAATAATAATTTGTGGGTTAGTTGATCTCAAGGATTAGGGCTAAATGTCTAGAACTTTCCCATGCAATAGAAAATTGCCTATATAAGGAAGGCCCATAGTGTTGTCTAGAGTAGTATTGGGAGGTATTTTGTGGCTTTGGCTTGAAGAATACTATAAATAATATGCCAATGTGGCATTGCATATTGTATTTTTGAAAATCTATAATTCCATATTTATGGAGATAATAAGAAGCTCATTTTATGTTCTTGCAAAAACAGTATTCCTCTATTTTTGTTGTGTTTTTATTGATAATTGCTTGAATGTGAAAAAGAAAGAAGATATAGTGGACTATCACGCACATGATACAAAAGAAGAGAAAGAGGATGGATATGAAAAGATTCAGAAGGGTGCTCCCCTTACTACCACAAACATGCAAAAAATAGGGGAACACATTTTTTTGCAAGAATAGAAAATGGCCTTCTTTTAATCTCCACAATTATGGAATTATATTTTTTAGAAATATAATATGCAAATCCACATGGGCACTTTCTTTAAAATATTCTTCAAGAAAAAGCCACAAACTACCACTTAGGATTATTCTAGACAACACTGTGGGCCTTCCTTATATAGGCAATTTCTACCATTCAGGTAGGTTCTGGACACTTAGCCCTAACTCTTGAAGTTGATCAACCCCCAAATAATTTTTATTTTCATATTTATTACATAAGATCATCTCAAAACAATTCAAAATTACACTTTTAGGTATCCCAAATTTTGGAGGCCATAACTTTGGCAAATCAACTTTGACTGGAAACTATAAGTGCTTTTGGAAAACTAGAGCTTCAAACCTACAACACTTTGACTATGTAAGCGATGTTATTAAGGGTTTGACTCATTTTTGAGCCATTTAGGCATTGAAATTTGAGCTCAAAGATTTTGTACCCAAAAACCTCAATAACTTAAGCAATGCATATGGTATGATAATGAAGCTCCACTAGCAAGCTAAAATTACTAAGATGAACCTCCACTTGTACAATCAAAACATTTTGAGATCATACGACCCACTTACAAAAAATAGTAAATTTTCAAAAATATTAACTCTATACTGAAATATTCCTTATTGAAAAGACAAAATGGAAATTTTTTTGGGTGATGCAAGGTTTTCGTTACACCCAAGATGCTCCTTCAGAGTAATTTAGAAGTGACCATGTCACGTCTTGGGTGTTTAGAGGGAAACCAAGATGGTTCACCTCCTCCCTTGTCAGCCATGAAAAATCTTCTTTTAGTCGCCATTTCTATTTGACCAAATATTCTTTATATGTTTTGTTCCTTGTACTTCTTCCCACACGATTGTCCAGTATATCCTTAATCTCCTTTGTAGCTAAAGTAGTTACTAAAATACTCTACTGCACTTTTATGACCTCATCTTCATCACCTCCTTCATGATACTCTATCAAATATGAAATGTTAAATACTAGACAAATATTTAGTTTAGTGGGCAACTCAACTTCATTAGCATTTACTAAATCATGCTTCTTCAGTGTCTTACATGGTCCAAATTTCTTCATTCTTAACTTGTTATATGTACCTACTAGAAATTTCTCCCTCTTTAAATGAACCATGACTTCATCCCCAACCTCAAACTACTTATGCATTCTTTCATCATATGCCTTACCTTGTTCTATGTATTCATCTTTCACCTCATCATGGATATTCTTCAAATATTCTTCAAAATCCTCAGCTTCAATACTACTTATGTTAGGATTAATCACAAACAAAAATAATAATTACATGCAAATATAAACAATATTAGAAAATGATAGATCGTACAAAAGAGAACACAAGACACCAAGATTTGACATGGTTCACCCAAACCCTGGGCTACATTCACCGAATAGCAAGTCCAATATTATTATTGTTGGTGTAAATAAGTATTTACTTATTACACTTACTTAAGTTCACTTAGGTTAATGCATTATTTAATTATTTTGCATTATTTTATTTGTGAGACACTTAGGAGTTTGTGCACTCTTGTGAGTTGTCTTGATGACATCACAGGGGTCTGCATCTCTTTTAAGCACATGGTGTCTACAACATAGGAATCTTCTACACACATATGACACTTAGTCATTCTTATCCATTCATCTAGAATGTTGGATAAGGTGCTTAGTTGTCTTATCTTCTGGTTGTTTCTAGAGACATTCTAGGTGCTTCCTAAGAGGCCTTTATATATAGGCACTCCTAGTGTGTTGAACATCACATTCTGAACAGAGTAATGTATTTGGACATACTCTGATTAATTGATCATATCCATTTTTGGTCTACTGTGTGCTTGTGTTTGAGTTCTTAGTTCCTGGGTGAATTTTTCCCTTAGGAAAATTCTTACATGGTATCAGAGCAACTTGGAGATTTTCTCATCACAAGCCGTTTGAGACCTCTTTCTTGCTTCATCACCTTAGCCTGAATCTGGAGTGCTGCAGAAATTGAGAGCATCTAGAACCAAATCTGACCTCGCCATTGCATCTGAAATGTTGAACAGGTGAAAATCGATTATAAGCACGCCTACCTTGGCCCAAAGTCGACCGTGAGGCAAAAAAAATTTGCAAATCAAAACCCGGAGGCCCTAATTTGTAGTATGGGTATGATCTTTTTTTTGTGGATTTATTTGATTAATTCATATCTGCATTTTTATTTTCCATCTGAGTGTTAGTGGAAATTCAGAGAAATTTTTTTAGCTGACCCGGGCAGTGACACCCCGGATCTGCCAATTTGGAGGGTTTATTTTATTTGTTCGCAGGCTGAACAATTAATTCACAGTGACACATAACTGTCACCCTCTTCACACAACCTGAGTGATCAACCACTCACCGATGGCCAAGTCTACAAGTGGCCGCTAGCTCTTTGAAGTGAGTAGCATGACCTTTCCTATTTAAAAAGCGCTTAAAGCGCTCCCACAATGCATGTGGGATTTTACAAATAGAAAATTGGCGGCACATTCATGTGATTTTGGCGGCCCTGCTTACTGTTCCTCAGCGTCACAGTAACCTCTGGCATCACAGCAGATTGCAGAGATTTTTGGCAAGGATTTCTAATTTTCTCTGCATATTTCTTGGCCCACGCCCAGACTTCCCGGCGACGAGTTCCTATTCTCTGGCGTGACTGTTAGCAATCTCGACATGATTTAACCTTAATTTGGCTTTGTTTTTCGACAACACAGAGCTCCCATTTGTTACCTGTTGTCTTGGCCAAAAGGGGTTTTGGCGTCTGTGGTATTGGAAGCTTAGCCCATGGTTTTAAACCCCACGCGGATCCAATAATACTCCACCACGTGACACGCATATTTGCCAGCAGACCCAGTACAGCCACTTCACCTATGGAAAATGGGATTCTCTGCCACGTCATCAGTACGGTTGATGCGTACAGTACAGACACTCCACATCAGTTGCCACGTCAACCCAGGGCGCTCATTTTTTGTTAACGTCAACAAAATGATGGGTTAAATTTGACAATCATTTGACCATCATTCTTAGGCATTTTACAACTGCATTGATGGTTGTTTGACCGTCAAATTTAGACTCGCAATTTTTCTTCCAGACCCCTCTTCAAATTGCTTTTCAGTTTGGCAGCTTGACTTTGTATCTTGGACATCCGAACTCTGATTCAGGTGCAATTTTTTTTGAAATCAGGTAGAATTTCTTGAATTTTTTGGTGGTGGTGTTGTTTTCTAGTTTTGGTGCACAGATTTTGCAAAAATTATGTTTTTTGGTGACTGTACTTGCATAATCCTACGTTTTGCAACTTCAGAAGCTTCGTATAGGCACATCTAGTCACTTTTTCAGGTTCTATTTTTTTTTGAAAGTGTGTTTTTTTTGTCTACTTTCTAGATCTGCAATCACATTATAGGTTTTGTAGACAGAAATACTACTTTCAAAAATAGGCCCTAAATTGGTAAGTGGCTTTTAAGTGCCAACATCATCTTTTTCAGGGGGGTTTTTTTATTCTTTGGAGGTTTCTTTGATTGGTCCATCATGGAAGAGGAAGATTTGATTGAATTGACCCCACACAACTATCATGAATGGAGTCAACTTGCTATCAGATATCTTCATCAGCACAATGTATTGCCCTATGCACCAGATCTTGAGTTTACTTTTGATTAGCATGAAATCATTTGGTGTACTCTCTATTTACATATGGAATATAAAGTTCTGAAAAAGCTGTTCAAAATTAATCATCTGATCCATATGTTTTTTGGATGTATCTTTGGGAGCATTATGGAGATCCAGCTATTCCTCCATTCCCAGAAGATTTTCTTCCACCAGTTGCAGCTGACTCCTCTTCATATGAGATCACACTTCCAGCTCATGTTGGTCCTATTGATCCTATTTCAACCACAGATGCTTCAGAATCAGTGCAGCAGGATACTTTATGTCTTCCTACTCTACCTTCATGTGAAGACTTCCTTTCAGACATTGCACAATTGTTCGTGGAGTCTCACATTGAAGATGTGGGAGATATTCTTGATTACATTCGTCTTCTTTTTGAGGTGGATACTTCATCCTTTGTCACAGTGATAGATTCATGTACTTTAGCACTACAGGGTACTCATGGTCTTCCAGGTGATGATTTCTTGCCAGACATTTCAGTTCTATTCTTGGAGTCACACACAGTAGATATAGGAGACTTTTATGATGATTTCTCGCTTCTCTTTGCTGAGGAGTCTTCTACAATTGTTGCAAGGGCCCACTCTGACCCTCAACTCCATGCTCTACATGATCAATCCTTCCAGATTGGCGTGATTGTGGATTCTTCTTTACAGCATCTGCAGGAGGTTTCTTCATCAGTTGAGAAACTGTTGGTTTCTTGAGATAGGTTTCAAAGATACCAGTCATCATAGAGATTCCTTCTCCATCTAGGGGACACATCTCATAGGTACCCTTGCCTTTGTTTCTTCCAAAGGGGAGGAACATCATACAAAGGTCATGGATCAACTTCTACATAGGAGCATTCTTCACTGATCGGCACAAGGGGGGGGGACTACCTCATCTCCTCCTTCTCTTTTTTGTGGGGGACTTTTTCCTCATAGGAGGTTTTGTCCTTCTCCATTCTTTCTTGTATATACATGGATGTATGTCATAATGGGGGGGTCTTGATTACTCCATCCATCCATGCATCCCTTTTATCTCTCTTTTTGGGGGAGGGTTTTTCCCATGAGGTTTTCCCTCTTTCCCCTCTTTATGAGAGATTTGCACCTTCATTATGTACATGGGCACCTAACATGGCCTAGTAGCCGGGACCCATTCTGCATCTTCATCCTAGTTTCATAAGCTTAAGGGCATTCTCCTAAGTTGCACATAAGGGGGGGTGTTGGTGTAAATAAGCATTTACTTATTACTCTTACTTAAGTTTACTTAGGTTAATGCATTATTTAATTATTTTGCATTATTTTATTTGTGAGACACTTAGGATTTTGTGCACTCTTGTGAGTTGTCTTGATGACATCACAGGGGTCTGCACCTCTTTTAAGCACATGGTGTCTACAACATAGGAATCTTCTATCTAGAATGTTGGATAAGGTGCTTAGTTGTCTTATCTTCTGGTTGTTTCTAGAGACATTCTAGGTGCTTCCTAAGAGGCCTTTATATACAGGCACTCCTAGTGTGTTGAACATCACATTCTAAATAGAGTAATGTATTTGGATATACTCTAATTAATTGATCATATCCATTTTTGGTCTACTATGTGCTTGTGTTTGAGTTCTTAGTTCCTGGGTGAATTTTGCCCTTATGCAAATTCTTACAATTATGATCCAGTGATTACAACCTAATTATAATCTGTAATCCCTTATAGCTCAATACTACTGCAAGAAGCGGTTTTGCATCACACATTATAAAACAATCCCTAACCCTAAGCCCTTTTATACAAGTATGTTTGTCTCTTTAGGGTTAAAATTAGTTACAACATGTCAGCCATAAATTGGCAAATAAATAATAGCCAATTGGTGAATAATAGCCAAAGAATTTATGAAGTATGTATAGTACTTCCCTAATTAGTCACCATAAACTAATAATCTCTCACTTAATCTCCACTTGGAGACTGATCATTAGTAATACCGCTACCACATGGGGCTCCCACTGGATCAAACTACACCAGACCATGTTGTTTAGTCAAGAAGACCAACTAAAGTTGAAGACGAGTTCAACTTCTCCCTTGTCACAACCTTTGTAAACATATCTATTGGATTTTCATCTATATGTGTATTGTCCAGCTTTAACTATCCATCATCCAAAACTGACCGAATGAAATGGTTTGTTTGTTAATGTAGAGTAGAATTCTTCGCAAGATGAATGGCACTCTAGCTATCTATAAACAAATAATTATCCCTCTAAGGGTGTCCCAATTCTTCCCAGAAGAACTGAAGCCATATCATCTCCTTGGTTGCCTCTATAGTAGCAACACACTCTTCCTTTGTAGTGGATAAAGCATTAACCTTCAATAACCTAGAGACCTAGCTCACTTTTGCCCCACCAATAGTAAAGACATAACCTATAGTACTTCGCCTGGTATCAATATCCCCTACCAAATCTGAGTCAAAATATCCTTATAAATTAGTAGTAGAGCCCCCAAAGTGTAAACACTTACTAGATGTTCCTCTCAAATATCTGAGAATCCATTTGACTGCATTCCAATGCTTAATTCCTGGATGACTTATATACCTGCTAATGACTCCCACTACATGTGCAATATCTAGCCTTGTACATACCATAGCATACATCAAGCTTCTTATAGATGAAGCATAGGGTACCTTGGACATCTTATCCTCCTCTTCTTGTGTCTTTGAACACATCTCCTTAGTCAACTTCAAATGAGTAGGTAAAGGTGTGCTAACAGCTTTAGCATTCTCCATAGAGAAATGTTGCAACACCTTCGCAATATAATCAACTTGAGATAATGTCAATTTCTTGTTCTTTCTATCTCTACAAATCTTTATACCAAGGATTTTTTTTTCTGTCCCGAAATCCTTCATAGCAAATGCATGTGCTAACTGGCGTTTCAGTCGCTTGATGTGATCCATGTTAGACCTAACTACAAGCATATCATCAACATATAAACATAAAATAATGGATTTTTCATCATATAACCTCATAAAATAAACACAATGATATGAATGACACCAACTATATCCATGGTCATGCATAAAACTGTCAAATTTCAGATACCATTGCCGAGGTGCTTGCTTCAAGCCATATAAACTTTTCTTTAATCTGCACACTAAGTTCTCCTTACTTTGACCTCAAATCCCTGTGGTTGTGCCATATATATTGTTAGTGTAGTTTTTTATTTTTCCTATTTTGCTAGGTTTTTCCTACACTTTTATAATCTCGCTTAGGTTAATAAAGCATGTCTTATTAGGTGAATGGTTGTGAGGTGTCATCTTCCTACATGTGAGCATCCATTAGCTATCTTGGGAAGATACTTTGCTATCTTTAGTCTGATAGATGGTTGCTCCTCATTGGTTGGTGTTGCCACCTCCTCCCTCTTCCTAGCCTATATAAGCATGCTACCTGACTTGTATTTGCATCTCTTATTTTTGCATCCTCTTAATGCTATTTTGCTTCCAGCATTTGCATTACTCTCTTGGAGACTAACTCTATGATGCTATTTTGATTTTGTATCATTTGCATTCATAGTTTAGATATTTACTCTTTGCACTAGTTTTCTGGGTTATTAATCTTTTCAGATTCCAACATGGTATCAGAGCTTTTCTATGTGCAAGAGTAGATCTTAGTTTCCTTATTTGAGAGATGTGGGGGATGGTACATTCCATGATGTTCCTTATGTACCGTCATTGTCAACTAATCTCCAATCGGTACACCAGATCACTCACACCGATTTAGGCAAGCGGGTTGAGTTCACTCATAGTTTAGTGGAGATATGTGAGTTGCACAATGATTCTACAGTTGCAGTTGGGAGAGCAGATCATCAGTCACGACTCTATATGTTTTCTCACTTTGTTCCTGATCCTCCTTTGACTGTTTCACTCACTCACTTTAATGATGTGAGTAGATTATGGCATGAGCGGTTTGGCCATCTTAACTTCCACTACTTGCATCAGCTTAACCAGCAAAGCATGGTCATAGGGTTGCCTTCTACTTTGACATTGGAGTCACTTGGAATACATGATGGGTCAGATTCACTTGAGCAGTCTTCTACCTCCACTTCTGATGCAGAGAGTGATTCAGAGGACTCACCTCCTTCCTCTCCTAGTCATCATTTACAGGTTGATGATTCTCCTCTAGATTCTCCATCTTCCGGTCCACTTTGGGCTAGACAGACCTTGCAGTTTACAGGTGATTGGGTTGGGGATCCATCAGACACCAAGCAGACTCGTTCACAATTCCAGGATGCTCTACATATCTTCATTGCTACTGCCTCAAATCCACAGTCCTTTCATGAGGCTTCTGGTATTTTTGAGTGGGATACAGCTATGCAGGAAGAGTATAGTTCCTTGATGAGGAACCACACTTGGGATCTTGTCCATTTTTCTAAGGGAAGAAAAATTGTTCGATGTAAGTGGATCTACCGGACAAAATTTGCAAGCTTTGCTGGAGGTGCAGGATGCTACATCTTTTGGGGGGGCCTCTTCCTCTCACTTGGAGTCCTAATTTTCTTTGGGGAGTCTCTTTTCTCTCTCTTTTGGGGGAATTTTATGTACATGGGTACCTCATCAGGCTTGACTTTCCGGGACCCATTTCTACATCCACCTAAGCTTCACTTATGGGGGGGTGTTAGTGTAGTTTTTTATTTTTCCTATTTTGCTAGGTTTTTCCTACACTTTTAATAATCTCGCTTAGGTTAATAAAGCATGTCTTATTAGGTGAATGGTTGTGAGGTGTCATCTTCCTACATGTGAGCATCCATTAGCTATCTTGGGAAGATACTTTGCTATCTTTAGTCTGATAGATGGTTGCTCCTCATTGGTTGGTGTTGCCACCTCCTCCCTCTTCCTAGCCTATATAAGCATGCTACCTGACTTGTATTTGCATCTCTTATTTTTGCATCCTCTTAATGCTATTTTGCTTCCAGCATTTGCATTACTCTCTTGGAGACTAACTCTATGATGCTATTTTGATTTTGTATCATTTGCATTCATAGTTTAGATATTTACTCTTTGCACTAGTTTTCTGGGTTATTAATCTTTTCAGATTCTAACATATATCTCTTCATCCAAATCACCATGAAAGAAGGTTTTTTTAACATCAAGGTACCCCAAATGCAAATATTTAGTAGCCACAATACTTAAAATAGTACTAATAGAAGTCATTTTAACAATAGGAGAATATCTCTTCAAAATCAATGCCCTTTTTCTATTCAAATCCTTTTACAAATAATTTGGCTTTAAATCTTTTCTTACCTCCATCATCTTCTTTCAACCTGTAAACCCATTTATTTTGTAAAGCCCTTTTACCTGCAGACAACTTGCATAAATCCCATGTCTTATTTTTCAACAAAGAGTTTATTTCGTCTTTCATTGTAGACTCCCACTGAATCTTAGTATCCACCTACACAACTTCATCATAATATTCAAGTTCACTAGCATCTGTTAGTAAAATAGAGTACAAAGCAGAAAATCTTTCTGGAGGTCTACTTAGCCTTGTTAACTGTCTAACATTCACTAGGTTGTGTGGTATTTTTTGTTGCAATTTTTGTAAAACATGAGGAATTGTTGGAACGTCATCTTTTGGAGTATCATCTAACACTACATAATCATCTTCTTTCTTTTCATGTTGCTACAACAGATCTTTGTACAACACTTTCTCATTGAATATGACATCCCTACTTCTTACAATTTTATGATTTTCAAAATCCCAAAGCCTATAACCAAATCCATCAATGCCATATCCAATAAATACACATTTCTTCAATTAGCTTCCAGCTTGGTTCTACTTTTAGAATATATATGATAAAATGCTTCACAACTAAAGGTTTTGAGAAAAGAATAACTTACCTTCTTATCAGTCCATGCTTCCTCTAGAATACCACATCCCAAAGGAGTAGAGGAACCTCTATTAATCAAATATATAGTAGTATTGACAGCCTCTGCCCACATGTTTAAGGGAAACCCAGCATGTAACCTCATGCTCCTTGCACGCTCCATTATAGTCTTGTGTGTGCATTCAGCCACTCCATTTTCCTATGGAGTCCTTGGAACAATTTTTTGTATATGAATACCATTAGTGGAGCTATAATATTCAAATTCATGATGTAATACTCACCACCGTTATTAGATCTGAGACATTTTAATTTCTTACCAGTCTCATTTTTAACCAAGCATTTCCATTTCTTAAAAGTTTGAAATACATCAGATTTTTGTCTAAGGAAATAAATCCATACTTTCCTAGTTGCATCATCAATAAATGTAACATAATAATGAGATCTGTCAAGGGAAGATAGCTGAGTTGGTCCCCATCAATCTATATGCACAAGCTCTAATTTTTCACTTTTATTTTCCTTCCCAGTCTTCACAAAACTCACTATCTCTTTTTTTTCATACACATAACTTTCACAAAAATCCATATTAACACATTTTAGACCTGGTAGAAGTTTCTTTGAAGGAATTACTTTCATACCTTTCTCACTCATGTGCCCAAGTCTGTTGTGCTAGAGTGTTGTATCGAAATCTGTAGTAACAATTTGTTCTCCCTACTCAACTACAGCAATTGTTCCTGAACATTCATTTTTCTCTGAAACAATCAAAGTAGAAGGAACAATATGACCTGTACAAAGATATAAGGTTCCTACTTTCACACCCTTTTCTACTACAAGGGAAATTTTTCAAACCTTCCAAATTTTATCATTAAAAGTAACTACACAACCCTCATCATCGAGTTGCCTTGCTAAAATTAAATTCCTACTTAGCCTTGGAACATGTCTTACCTCATGTAGTAGCCAATGATTCCCATTCTAAAACTTAATCTTAACTTTTCCCTTTCCAACAATCTGACAGGGTTCATTATCCCCCAAATAAAAAAGCCCAAAATCCCCTTGGACATAATCAATAAAATAACCTCTATGAGGTGTAGCATGAAATGAAGCACCAAAATCTAAAAACCATGAATCATCAATAATTTCTAAAGACAAAAGAAAAGCATCCTCTTCGAATTTTTTACTTACCACATTTGCCTCCTTATTCCCTTCTAGTTTATCTCCTTCACCTTTCTTTCAAGTCTAACAATCTTTCTTCTTATGCCCTAGTTTCCCACAGTACCAGCAGTCATTTAGTCCTCTCGATTGAGACCCCTTTCCCTTTGACTTTCCTCTTGATTTTCCATAATTTCCAAAATTATTTCCTCTCTCAGTTGTTCTGCCTCTACTTTGTGTGTTCAAAGCACTTCCTAATGTAGATCCACCTGAGGTTTTCCTATGAGTTTCCTCACTCAAAATAACACTAATCACATCATCATATTTTAGGTATTAGATCCAGAAATAGAATTACTCACAGCCATTACCAAGTCATTCCAACTTTTAGGCAAAGAACACAAAATCAAGAGAGCCCTAACTTCTTCATCAAAATTAATACCCACAGAAGATAACTGACTAGTAACAATATTAAACTCATTTAAGTGATCTACAATAGATCCACCTTCTGCCATATTCATATTAAATAAATGCTTCATGAGAAATATCATATTTGAAGCAAAGGAATTTTCATACAATTTCGCTAGGGTTTCCATTAACTCTTCCATCATCATCAGTTTTATAATGTTATATGTCACCGATGGTTCTAGGCATAATCAAATGCTTCCAAGTGGCTTTCTATCTAAAATCTCCCAGCCCTCATTTATCATAGTTTTCTAGTTCTTAGTTTTTCCTTCCAATGGCTTCCATAAATCCTTCTGATAAAGATAGTCCTCCATTTGCATCTTCCATAACTAAAATTTCTACCTATTAAACTTGTCAACCCTCAGCTTACCCTTGTCTTTCATTACTCCCACTCAACTATGAGACTCCCACTCAACCGTAAGACTTTCCTTTAGAGAATTACTGAAAAAACAACCTCGCTCTGATACCACTTGTTAGGATTAACCACAGACAAAAATAACAATTACAAGAGAATATAAAGAATATCAAAAAACAATAGATCGCACATAAGAGAACACAAGACACCAAGATTTAATGTGGTTCACCCAAACCTTAGGCTACGTCAACCAAATAGCAAGACCAATATTATTACGATCCAGTGATTACAACCTGATTATAATCTGTAATCCCTTACAGCTCAATACTGCTGCAAGAAGCAATTTTGCATCACAAGTTATAAAAGAATCCCCAACCCTAAGCCCTTTTATACAAGTGTTTTTTCCACTTGAGGGTTAAAATTAGTTACAACATGTCAGCCATAAATTGGTGAATAAATAATAGCCAATTCGTGAATAATAGTTAAAGAATTTATGAAGTATGTACAGTACTTCCTTGATTAGTCACCACAAACTAACAACTTATCTCTCCTTTATTCAACTTCCTCAATTCAAAAGAATTTCTAGGACTACTCTCATATACAATCTAGAATAGTGATTTACCAAATCCCCTATTGATAGAATTATTATATGCAAATTTTGCATGTGGTAAAATCAAATCCAATATTTTTGGCTTACCTCTAGCCAAACATCTTAGCAAGTTCTATAAATTCCTATTCACAACCTCTGTTTGTCCATCAATCTATGGATAATGTGATGAGTTGAACTTCAAATCTATCTTCAACTTCTTCCACAATGTGTACCATAAATACCTAACAAACTTGGTATCTTGATCTAAAACAATGCTCTTTGGTAGACCATGTAGTCTCACCACTTCATTGAAAAATAATTCTACCACATGAACAACATCACAAGTGTTCTTGCAAAAAATGAAATGTGTCATAATTACCACAAAATTGAATCATTCCTTGGTTGATTCCTTGGTAACCCAAGAAAAAATTCCATGTCGACATCCTTTCATGGCTTCTCTTGTATAGATAATGGATGATACAACCATGTATTATGCTTTATTCCTTTCACTCTATACAAACTTCTCAACATCTTGATGCAATTATGGCTAGGATTAATCCTCATTAACTAGAGAAATGGTTTTATCTCTAACAAAATGTTCAGCCAATCCCCCATGATGCTTCTCCTTGATGAGATATTCCCTCATTGAACTCCTTTGATGATTTTATTTGAATAGAATTCCATCCTAGATGATGAAATCCAACCACTTTGTCCTATCAAGTGTAACAGGTTTTGTACAAGCTTTCCAAGATTTACTAAAGTTGTTTTCTTCAGGATACAAACTCTTGAGTTCCTTGAATCTAGCCACCTGAATTTGTATCTATGTCAAAAAAAGTGGTATGATTCTAAGAGCATATGCAACTATGTTAGACTTCTTGTTCCTTTTTTTAAAATAAATGTGTAACTACACAAAAACTCAACCCACTTCAAATGCCTATGATTCAACTTTCCTTGACTATTCAAATATTGCAAAGCTTGATGACTAGTATATAAAACAAATTCCTTAGGAAGAAGATAGTATCTCCACTTCTTCAATGATTAAACTATAGCATAAAATATCTAACCTTAAACATAATATTAAAATTTTGGCATCATTCAACTTCTCACTAAAATAAGAAATAGGTCTACAGTCCTAGCTCAAAACAACCCCTATTGTTGTACCACTAGCATCACATTCTACTTGAAATACCTTATTAAAATTTGAAAGTGCTAAGATAGTTAGTTCTATAACTTTCTATTTCAACAATTTAAAACTATTATCTTCTCATGTAGTCCTCTTAAATTATTTCATATCCCCTCTAATTATTTCAATTAAAGGTGTACAAATACTGCTAAAAATCCTGATAAACTTTATGCAAAATCTATCCAATCCATGAAATGATCTTACCTCAGTAGAACTTTTTGGATTAGGTCATTTTTCAATAGCCTTCACTTTCTTAGGGTCTATTTTTAGACCTTCTACTAAAACTTTAAATCCTAGATACACTAACTCCTTCACAAAACTACACTTCTTTAGATTAATTAGCAGCTTTTATTCCCTCAACTTCTCAAACATCTTACGAATATGCATTATATTATCCTCCAATGTCTTACTAAAGATCAAAATATCATTTAGGTAAAATAACAAACTTACCCAAAAAAGTATTCAGTACCTCATTTATGAGCTGCATGAAAGTGCCTAGTGCATTGGTTATCCCAAAAGGAATGCTCAACCACTCATGTGATCCTTCCTTTGTCTTAAATGCAGTCTTCCACTCATCTCCTTCTCTTATCTGAATCTATTATGATATCTACTCTTTAGATCTATCTTTGTGACATAGACAAATCGACTCAAATAATCCATAATATCATCCATCTACAACAAGGGAAATATGTACTTGATTGTGATCTTATTGATAGCATTAGAATCTATACATGTTCTTCGTTCTCCATTCTTTTTTGGTGCTATATTGCTGGTATGTCATGGTTGACTCAGACTCTCCCAACTCAACCCCTTATGTAACAACTCTTGTAGTTGTCTATTCAACTCTTCACATTCTATTTGTGTGTTATTTTGTGTGCTTCCTTATTTGGAAAAATAGCTCCTAGAATCAAGTCCATCTAATGATCGATCTTCCTTATTGGTGGTAACCCATTAGGATTATCATATAAAATATCCTAAAATCGTTCAACAAATCTTCAACTTCTACATGTACATCTTCTACTTCTTCTTTACCTTCTTTTGGAATCACCCATTCTCATGCTTTATACCTTCTAGGAACTTCCTTCCATTAATAAAACATATTCTGGCACTACTACATATTTTTTATTCTATGTCCTTCAATGACTTTAGCTTATTTTTCACTCTATACTTTATCATTTAATAGGTATTCACATGACCATCATGTACAACACACCTATCAAACTATCATGGCCTACCCAGTAACATATGACATGCATCCATGGGTATTATCCCATAATCTTGAACTTCACTAGGCATTGTACATTGACCATGACCTTGTAGTCATCTTCTATCCAGGAAATCTAGTATAGATGTGAGTGCTTCTACCTCTTGAGATTTAACATTGTGAGCAACTCTTCTAACAAAAATTGTTGATGCTTCCACCATCAATAATTACATCACAACACTTATCATCACACTTGTACCTAGTGTGAAACAAGATCCTCCTTTGATCTAAGTTCATTCTATCCACTCAACAAGACTCTTTTGTTAACTAGGACTTCTCCTCTTCAAGCATCTTTAGAATGTGATGATTTGGCATCTTTATCCACATGTTCCACCCTACCTTGGCCTTCAATTCTCCTATACAACCTTCCTTGTCATTGAGGACAATCAAATGCTCTATGACCTTCTTCTCCATGGTGAAAATGCATTCCAAAATAGCCTCCTCCTCCTAATCATTGGCCTCTTCCTCTTTTTCTCTGAGCTCTATTATTTTGATCACGAAAATGAGTGAATTTTTTTCCCTTTTGTTTCTAACTCCTAGTAGTGGTAGCATCCTTCTTCTTCTAATCTTCATTTTGGCCTCCATCAGATCATCTGTTGAATATTCCACCATGACCTCTTTCACTTTACTCTCACTCAAACTTGTTGTTCATATTTTCCTCTACTCTTAGGGAAAACTAGTATGCATCTTCAAAACCATTCATTTGGACCAAACTCAACTCCTCTCAAATGCTTTGCCTCAACCCATTAAGGTAACAAGAAATGTTCTCCTTTTCATCTTTTTCATGGCCTGTTCTAATGAGAACTCAGTAGAACTCTTTTGTATACTCTTGATCATATCATCCTTCTTACTACAACCCTTGCACTTTCTTCAACAAATCAATCTCATAATCAACAAGAATGAATTGTCACTTCAATTTAGATGTTATCTAATCCCATCTTGTGATTTTCTCCTTCCCTATTCTATTTTTCTCTAATTGAATCTTCTACCACCAAATCTTTGCATGACCCTTTAGTTTTTCCTTCTTAAACTTGACCCTATCAGGATTCCTTGGGGTTAAGATTTCTCAAAAATGTGGATATCTCAAACTTAGGTATTTTTATAATCTTGGAGATGGCCCTGAAAAGTCATTCTTCCTATTGGTTCAAAACTTCATCTTCTCCTTCCTGCTCAACTTTTCATTCTTCTTCTCTTTCATCCTCACTTTCATATCTTATAGAAAGCTTCATCCCTATGTGAATTTGTTCTTGTAATGCTTGTATTTTCTCTAGATGTCTCTAAAACCCTCAAGTGTCACACCTTTGGCTCTTCCACCATGTTCTCTTTGTGGAGGCAATTTTGAGTGTTCACTAAAACCCTAGTGTAAATTACCTCACAATTGGTAATCTATACACCCACTTGACCCAAGCCATGGTCCCAGTGCAAATTTCCCTACATATGGTGATCTTTCTACACACTTAGGAACAACCTGCTCTGATACCACTTGATGAAGAGTGCTCCCCTTACTACCACAAACACACACAAAAATTAGAGGAACACCAAATTGTTCTTTTGCAAGGATAGAGAATGGGCTTCATATTATCTCCACAAGTATGAAATTATAGATTTTTAGAAATGCAATATGCAATGCCACATGGGTTCTTTCTTTACAATATTCTTCAAGACAAAGCCATGAACTAGTACCCAAGACTACTATAGACAACACTATGTGCCTTCCTTATATAGGCAATTTTCTACAACTCGAGAAGGTTAGATAGACATTTATCCCTAACCCATGAGGCTAACTAAACCCCAAATAATTATTAAATAAGGTTATCTCAAAATAATTACAAATTATGCTTAGGTACCTTGACTTTATGTGACCATAACTTTTGCAAATCAACTCTGATTAGCAACTATAAGTACTTTTCAAAAATTGAAGCTTTTGATCTACATTGCAGTCAACCTCATTCTAGAGATATTTAGGCCTTCAAAATTAAGCTCAAAGATTGTATACCCAAAGACCTTAATAGCTTCTACAATACATATCTTATGAACCTCCACCTATGAAATTTTTTGGGTGATGCAAGATTGCCCTTGCACCCAGGATCCTCTTACATCACCACTATACCAATCAACACACTTCCACCATACTATTACCACACTTCCACAATATTGATTAGCATACTTCCACCACAATAGCACACTCCCATCATACAAGAGAGGTCTTATAAACTCCATGATGACTAGCTACAATGTCATCCAACACCTTATAAAGGCCTCCAAGAAGTTTATGGAAAGCTATAGTGGGTTGACATAACTTAATTTTTTATTTTATTATTTTGAACCCTTTTTATTTTATAATTATATAAGTCATTTATAATATTATTTATGGTTTAGGAACACCTCATAAATTAATTTGATTCATTCATTTTTAATTAATTTGGGAACATCCCAAATGGTTTGTGCTCTAAGAGAGTGAAAGTGATCAAGATCATAAGTGCATGCTAAAACATGTAGAAAAAATTAAAGGAAAAGTAATATGTATGTATATATTGACCATAGATTTTCCTACCTATTTACCCTACATATAAGCTATAAAAAATCAAGTGTGTTAAAATTTGATAAAGTTTTTTTTATGGTACTTGATAAAGAGGATAAAAAGAAAAGATGCTTAAGAAATTTGCATGAGGCATTGTTATTTGTATTTTTCAAAAGTGTGTCTTTTATTCTTGAACACAAAAAAAAAAGATAAATGAAAAATCAATATGTAAATATATAGAAGAGTAAATAATGGAGTTAGAATTAGTGTGACACCCATGATATTGATTCAATACTTAGAAAGAGAAGTGTGGTAGTATCATGTTGTGTGTGATAATCATGAAGTTTTTACTAAGTTAGAATCCATGAAGTATATAGTCCACGATCAATTGGTAAATATGGCATCCACATAAACCCAAGCTAATCAATTGCAGGTATCATGTGAGACCCATTAAATAAGCACCTTAACCATTTAAGCATGGTGTGGGACTTCAAAAGGCATATATCTAGATATTTATAGTGTACAATGTGTGGTGTTTAATTTATGAAATATTGTTTTAGCCATTGTGCATTCACGGTCTATTATTTAATACATAGAATAATATGTAATTTCTTTACTTAATTGGATTTGATCACATGCAAGGAGAAGATAAAGATGTCAAATATACCTAAGATTCATTTTGAAAGAATGTATAGTGGTATAATCATAGAAATAGAAAAGGACAGGAGGAATTGTAGTGTTTCCACAAAAGATTTTCCCATTTAAAAGGCTACTAAAAGAAATGTGAGATGGGTAACTTGACAATATCATAGACATGATATCAATTAAGAAGATGTATAAGGGATGAGGAAGAATCAACATGGTAAAGGCATGGTGTAAAATTAATAGGGATATGGTCATAAAATAAATGTAATTCAAATCATAATGACATTTAATTGAATATAAATTTGAGAAGACAATTGTACCATGAGGTGTTACACGAGATGGAAATTAAGATAAATTGCAACAGAAAGTGGTTATTGAAAAAGGGACAATGTGATTAAAATTCATAAATGTAAAATTGTAGAGAACACATACAAGGGATAAATAAACATTTAGAAATAAAATTATTTAAATGGACTTAGGAGAGGCATAAGAATTATGACAAATTAGAAAAAGAGTAAACAAAAAATTAGATGATGCAACTAGAAAAAGTAATAAGTGCACCAAATCTAGGGCTTAAAAAAGGTTGTAGAGCTCAATAAGCTTAAAAAATCAAAACCAAAACTACAAGAAAGTGATAAGAAACAAACCATGATGAATCCACTATGAATATGGAAGGTATGCATCATAATTTAGAAAATTGCATTTTATATTATTTTCTTTAGTGTAATATCAAAAAATATACATCTTGAAGAAGTTAAGCAAAAATTTGAACATTAATTAGGCCGATCTCACAAAATTGTGTCACACTTTTGGGCATGAACGAAAACCATACAACCCAAAAATAATCACTTTTGGACCCCTTTGTTTAAATTTGAGTATTTTTTCAAAGACGGGAAACTCCATTCCGTGGACATGATGATATGGGGGTGTATGCTAAAAGGGGACCTTTGAGTGAGGCCCATGACATAGGGATACTCATCCAAAGACCCCCTTTGAAGAAACACCCCACTAACCAAGTTTTTTAATGAATATTGGACATTAGTTGTCATTTTCACTTTTTCAATTTTCACTGCTACTAGACCCAAGGCATTAGAGCTAATACCCTAACTACCAGAGGCTATCAAAAGCATCTTTTCTATAGTTTTAATCTCTTGCCGACCTTCATTTTATAATAGGTACATTGATTTCATCCCTTTTTCTTTATTTATGGTTATAAATTATATGTTTTTTAATTATTTTTACTTATTTTCTATTTTCATGTATTTAAATTGTCATTTATTTTTAAAAATAAACATGTATTCAAAAAATTGAGAAAAAAAATCAAATATTAGAAAAAAAAATTAAAGTGTTTGGATTTAAATTATTTTTATTTATTTATTAGTAATTTTTAATTTTTGTTAACTTTTTAATTATTTTTATTGTAAAAATTAGAAATTTATTAGAAAGTCCTAGAAACCTTAAGGAAATTTAGAAAATGATAGAAATATTTGGCTAACTATAAGAAAAAATTACAAAATGAGGAAAAACTTTATTTAATTTGGTACATTTACGTCTTATTTTTCCAACCTTTAATTATTGTATTGTGTTTTTTATGTAATTTTAAAAATAGAAAAATTTTACAAAATATTTCAAAAAAAAATAGGGACATCATTATATTATAAGCATGTACTCTCTCTCTCTCTCTCTCAAAAAAAAAAAAAAAAAAAAAATTTACAAAATATTTCAAAAAAAATAGGGACATCATTATATTATAAGCATGTATTCTCTCTCTCTCTCTCTCTCTCTCTCTCTCTCTCTCTCTCTCTCTCTCTCTCTCTCTCTCTCTCTCTCTCTCTCTCTCTCTCTCTCTCTCACTCACTCACTCTCTCACTCACTCACTCACTCACATACACACGCACACATGCACACACAATGTCTCTCTTAATCCCCTTCTTATTTATCTCTCTCTCTCTCTCTCTCTCTCTCTCTCTCTCTCTCTCTCTCTCTCTCTCTCTCTCTCTCTCTCTCTCTCTCTCTCTCTCTCTCTCACACACACACACACACACACACACTTAAAATAAATACCTTACATGGATGTATACATAACTTAAGTGTTTATTTATCATATTAAAATCAAATAAAGTTGATGTACATGCTATTTTTTACTTAATTTATAAGTTATGTACATCTTAAAATATTTAATAAATAACTTTAATTTTCATCATTTAGAATTGTACATGTATTTTATATTTTATTATTAGTTTATAGTTAGTGGCATGGTATATATTAAATTTATTTACATTATAAATGCACATAATGTACTTAATTTTTAACACTTTACATGTTGCCCCTATATATTGCATGCTTGGGATGATGAATCTTGGGTGGTGCACTTAACGTTGGTATATCTAGTGATGAGGCTCAAGTTCCTAACATTACTAACATATTTGATTTTGTAAAAATAGAGATGGCCATATTGAGAGTTGTGATTAGTAGATCTTAGGATGGTTTGTACAAAGATATTTGTACCACTATTTTGAGAAGTCTAAAGTAGTTGATTTAGTTCTTGAGATCTCATATTACTTTTACCCCATAGATTACATATGAGATTTTCTAGAGTTGAGACGTGAGAGGTGAGATCTTGGGTGATGTGTCCATGGAGTTAGTATAGAGCCATCTCCCTAAGGACATCATCAAATAAGAATTCTTCCTATATTATGTTGGGAATGCTAAGGTGAGGGTATACCAAGTCATATGGCGTGTAATTCCTAAGATAGAATCTAGGATCTACCCATAATTCCTTGCAACGTGTGGTCATTATCCTAATAATGACTAAATTCCTATTTATTTATTAAAGTTTTTTATATTGAGATCCATTTGGGCCTTAGCATTAATTATCTAGATGTTCCTCTTGATTTTGGTTACATGAACAATATATATTATAGTCATGATTCATAGGGATAATCAACCTACACCTACCTAGACACAGTTGTTTGGGGAAAGGTCTCTGATAATGGCACCATCGATGGATTCTACCATTGATATAGCTCTCATCATACAGAAAAGAAGTTGATCGGTGTTAGGATTATTAGACCAAAATATAATAGTTACATGCAAACATAACCAATAACTCAAAGGAATAAAGAATACAAAAATATAATAGAAGATACAAACATTTAATGTGGTTCACTCAATCTTTGGCTACGTCCACCAAATTGAAAGTCCAATATTATTATTATCCAATAATTCAACCTTATTACAATTTGCAATCTCTTAGAACTCAATATTGTTATAAGAAGCTACTAAATCATCATATATGAAAATCCCTAACCCTAATCTATTTTATAAAACACTTATATTGGTTACAAATTAAAGGTTAGAATATGACATCCAATAGAAAATAACTCCAACACCTTTTAAAATAATAAATTTATTTTGGGCTTCAAGGGGCAGTACCCCTTGATCCCATCACAGGGGGGTTGCCCCCAAACCCCTTCAAAAAAATCAAGGAGGAAACCACACTAATTATAGTAGGGTAAATTAGCCTTTGAGTTTCATTAGGCTCCACACAAAAGAAAAATGGGTGTTATCATTTTTTTCATTCAGCTTAAATTGATGAGGTTGGGTAGTTGATCAACCACATAAGTTACATATGGTTCATTGTAAAGTTTAAATTTTCAAGAGTTTGTTTGAGCTAAAAGTAAAATGCATACAATAAATTGAAAAGAAAGAGAATATTTATTGTATTCATAAAGGAAAGTATTACAAATACATGCTAGAATGCTTACATGTAAGCATTTACAAGTATATTGGTAGTGCTTGTAATTTTCCTAAAAAAATTTCATAAGTCTTGAGCTCTAGCCTTGGTCTTTCCTATTTTGTCTCTAGAGGGGTCTAAGATTTAGGGCTTTAGGGCCCTTTATATTTCTTCTTTAGTGTATCCTTTTTTTAAACCCTAAGTTGTTCTAATTTCTTGTTACTTTTTTGGGTCATTTAAGTGAAGGTTTGTGTGTTAATCAAGGGGAACTTTATTATATTGCTAATGACATAGGTTTTATGAATTTTAAGTTGTTGTCCAAGTCAAAATTTTATATCCTAATTTTTTTGGTGTTCTAATTTAGTGGCTTGCTACTTAAATTTCCCCTATCTTTGTTCCTCTTTATCAATCAGCCTATGTTTAGTTGTCCAAGTTGAATCTTACCCATATAGTTAACATTTTATCCTAGCACCTAATGGTGTGTATCACAATTAACATCAATGATTCGTAGTTAATATTTCATATAACAATTCATATTGATGTAACTGTATTTGATCACATGAAATGGTTAGTGTAACCATGTTGTTTGATTGTGAATGCACTTTCTGATTGTTTAAAGGGTTTATACATATTTCTTTTGTGGTTGAGTTTTACAATTTGGTTAAAGGTTGTCCTACAAAAATGACCATATTTTTAGCACACACAAATTTAAATAGTGATCTTATGTTTTGGGAGGTATTATTGCTTGAAGTTTAATGAAAGTATAAAGGGAACACTTAACCATTGGATAAAGGTAAAAAAATATTGCCAATCAGTGTGATTTCATGATCAAAGATATTGTGTTGGTTTAATGATTGTAAAATCATGAGATTGCATGATATGTCCATGGAGGTTTGATGAGTCTTTAGTCAATGGGTTTGATTTAAAAATGTGTCTAGTGATGTGGGTGCTTTGTTGGCAATCATCATTGGTCAAATTTTAGGTCTTGCAACTTAAGTTAATGGTCAATGTCAGAGAGACAAATCTTCCTCATTCAATCAAATGAATTTTTCAAATTTGATCAGAGCCATTTTTTGCACGAGTACATGGAAATTAATGGTAGAAGGATTGGTTGTGTTGAATTATGATGGTTTTAAAAGAAGAATTTTTTATCATTATGAGTCACAACAACTACTAGTAGGTGAACTTCGGTGCTCTATAAATTCAAGGAAATAGTTCATGATTTTTCCAACACAGTGTTCTTGGGTTTTGAGTATTAAAATTATAAGTGCACCCTTAATAATATTATGATGATTTCAAATCAAATTTGATTTGAATTCTAGTACAATTATGGGGGTTGGATGTGGAAGAGGCTTGTAGAAATAGGGTATCGTGAAATTAGAGGGAATTTGTTAGTAATTGAAGAAAAAAAAAAAATTTCCTATTAGATTTCATAAATACATTTACAAAATTCACATAATTATAAGTTCATACGACAAGTAGTTATCTCATATGAGATACTAGAGAAAAATATGCATATAGTATTAGTTATTGAACCAAAGAATAAAAATAATGAGTTTTTGTATCTATATACTATATCAAAAATGTACTATGGGAGATACTATATTAGGCATCATCAAGATCCTCCTCTTCAAACTCTAGATCAAATTTTAAGGCATTGGTATCAAGGGAGGTCACAATGTCACCTATGATATCTGTAGAGTCAATCCATTACCCCATCTAATGGGAGGTACTAGCAAAGGCACTAATTCAACCAAAATTCCTCCACTACCTATTTTCCTTAAGTTGGTTGATGAACTCGGCCAATGTGATATCAAAGTCATCTTTGGTTTAAACAATGGTGTATCCATAGGCAACTCCATTCCTCTCAATTACTGATTTGCCTTCTCTAAGGATCCATAAGAATGTTTCCTCCTAATCTAGAACGGTAGTCACCTACAAGGAAATGAGTCTATGAAGAAACTCAATAAGGTATCAAGAATTTCTTGCAAACACGTCATTATTCCTCATCTTCCAAACATACCATAACAAAGAAGAAGAAGAAGAAATAGACCAAGAATTATATTTTTTGTTTTCATGCCCTAGTGTTTGTATATTTGTGTTATGATTTTCTATTAAATTCAATATGGAACCCTTGCAAAAGCATTCAAAACAAATAAATTATCAAAAGGTAAAATTGTTTGATGACTTTCTAGATAAATTACACCATCAAATTGTGATAGATGATAGGAAAGATTATTGGTAAATGGAAAAACCCTAGGTAAGGGACTAGTGGACAAGGCATACTTTATCTTACATACTAAGACCCCAATGTATGGCTTAGACTTGTTTAGAATGTGAGTATGGAAGAGAAATTTGGTGAACCCAAGGTCCAATGCATGGAAATTCAATTTAGGTAAGATTTTTGTCCTTGGGGTATTCATGGATGTTTATTTGTTGAGGGTTGTTGCATAAAGGTATGACCTTATCTTGAGAGTGGTCATGTATTTTAATGGTGAGGTGTTAGTAAGGATAACCAATCATGAGATCAAATAATTTTTTGATTGAGTGATCCATCAACACAATTAGATCCATTCAACTCAAATGTCCTATCTAGGGATTATTTAAGAATGAAAAGCATGTTAGGGGAACCTTATCATCGCATCATCCTACAAAGACCAAAAATTTAGAGTATTACATTGGGACAAGTTACTCAGAGTCATTCTTATTGAGACCTTCTCTTTGTATTCTAAGGCCACATTTTATTATTTGTGCAAGGTGACAAGTTTCCACTCAACCACTATAATACCAACAAGTTTTGTGCATGTAGCTATTCAAATTTAGCATCTGAAATTTGTCCTTATATATGATTTTGCACCATATATAGTAGAAAAAAATCATTAGGGATTGAAAGTGGTAAAGAGGGAGAAAAGACAATGTGCTTTTGGGAACTACTCATTGCTCGTGTATATGATTTTATATAAGTAGGCAAATTTATTCTCGCATAGAATGAAGTTGATGAGAAAATTTGGAGAGGAACAAAAACCAGTATGAATTTGGACCATGGACATGTCATGGGATATAAAATAGGCTACATTTGTGAGATTTGAATTTTTTTTTTTCATCTAGGCTTATGTCTAGATTTATGGAAATTGTAATCAAGATTCCTTTAGACCTTCTTTCATGTTTGACGCCCAAGGAGAAGAAACCAAGAGTTGAACATCTCTCATAATTGGGGTGATGTTATATGTGTTGATGAGGTGATGTGATACTCCAATTTAACTCTACTTAGACTCTTCCAAACCCCTAAACATGCATAAAGAACTCACCATTCATCTGTTAAGGTCATTATCTTACACCCTAAATAATTCTATCATAATACTACTAACCTATGCCCCCCTTGAATTAGGCCCTTCTCCTTTGATCATACCCTTTGTTCTTAATATTTTAATCTTCACTTAGTATGGGATATTTCCCACACCTATATTCAACTCATAAAATTTGTAATTTACTTAGTTCTTCCAACTAATGTAAATATTAATATTCACTTCTATCCTTCATGACAATCACTAAATATACCTCTATAAATAGTAACCAAACTACCTTTACCTTAGGTTACAGACCCTTCCCAAACACTCTGACTCTTTTCCAACTTCCTTCACATCCCTCACAATTCTCAAATATTCTCAAATACCTCTTCTATTGAAAAAATTATATATATACTTTATTGTCTCTATTTTATCGTCATAGTGACAATTTTGTAGTCCAAAATTGCTACTCAAAGCATGTGTTGAACCTTGCATGGCCACCCATAGGCTAAAAGATGTAACATGCATGGTACCTTGGACCTCTATACCCAGTTTGGGGTCTTGGAATACATAAATGTTAAAGATGTCATAATTTGAAAAGCTTGAGGTTACCCTAAACAAGGGTTTGAGACAATTACATTCAAATATCTATTTCTCTTCAAATCTTCAACCAAATGACATGCCACTGAAATGGAGTTAATTCAATGTCCTTGCACATGCAAACAAAGGATCTTCAAAGATATAATGTTTTGGCCATGAATAAAGGATCCAAATATAATTGTTATAACTATTAGGATATGAAATTATGCAGGAAACCTTCTCTTATTGATATTCAAAACTCTATACATTGACTTATCTAGTCATTCTCGGGCCTTACAAACATATATAGACATATATAACTCCCAAAAATAATAAATACTTATTGAATCTACTTTGCAACCAACCCCTTAATTAACTATCTCTATCATATGTTGTTAACATTGATAAAAAAAAAAGTTATCAATGTTATAATCTATATTATTTTGAAACTTTATCATTTGTCTATTGCCTCATTACTTTAAAATGGTGTATTATTGACCCTATAGACCCAAAACATAAAACAAATCCTACTTTTACCCTTAACTCTCATATTATCCTTTAGGCCACCGTTGCCAACTTTGGAAATATTTGAATGCATGGATCCATTTTGTCACCAATTACATTAAAATGGTTCTAATGGCCATGTTTACAACATTTAATGACCTTATAGGTCTTAGTAAACTCAAAATTCTTATGTTTTCTCCATGGGTCACCTCATGACCCTAGTTTTAATAGGTGTCATGACTTCTAAGGAAGATCCATGTTATTTTGTAAAATTAGTTAGAAACCCTCATATATAGACTCATACACAAGTGTTTAGTCATATCTTTGTTTATAACCAATGGAAAATCTCTTTTTTTATTTGGCTAAGAGAAGTCTCAATGTACTTCAAAATTCAATTGATTTGAGGTTGAAATCTAATGCCATAGTTGAGTATTATAATTTTTTTATTGTGTTTCAATAATTTTATATTTTAAATGGTTAATTTTGAATTGGAAAAGGACTCCCATTAGCATATAATGTTTGAACAAAATCAAGACAAGATGAATAAACTTTAACCAAGTTGACTAAATGAATAGTTAAATGAATAGAGCACACTGTGATCATAAATGTCTTAAGTGTTTAGCACATCAAAGACAACTAAGGCAAGACAAGAAAAGAATGAGTTGCAAAATCTTAGCTCTAGTGGTCATACGAAAGTTTTCGCATGAATTATAAGTATCAATAAATAAAATATTGTATCAAAATAATAAATTGCAAACAATTTTTTTAATCATTAAATAATATAAGAAAAAATCATAATATTAAGAAAAATGCAAGGCTCTGATTTCAAGAGTCCCCACAGAAGATGACATGAAAATTGCCTTCTGAGAAGGTTATGGAGCCATGGTTGAATGTCTACAAGGATTAAGTGTAGAAGCACAAGATTTTGGTGCATTTGTTAATTGGGTAAATAAGCTAACTGAAAATAATTTAAAATATAATACTTGATTAATAATCTATTTGATGTTAATTTCCAACATTAAGTGACTATATTTGATTTAAATAATCAAGTGATGATAACAATGCACATTATATTAGAATGTGGTTTGCTATGGGTGGAACATAGCTTGCACATGATGAAGGTCATGGTGTGGATCTCAGTACTAGAGGTATTAATGTGCTAAACATTTTTTTAAAAATTATTAATACAATTAAACGTGTTTAATTTAAATGTGTGTAGTAATTAATGTAACATTTTTTGTTTTGATTTTAGAGCATGTAGACAATGGTGACCGAGTTAGGCATAATTTGGGTAGACAACATTAGGAATGTAATGTACCCCCATCACGTAAAGATGACCACTCTTAATCATTTAAATGAATTTAATTGAAATTGGTGTACTTATAAAATAATCAAGCGATGATAACAATGCACAATATATTAGAATGTGGTTTGCTATGGGTGGAACATAGCTTGCATATGATGGTCGTGGTGTGGATCTCATTACTAGAGGTATTCATGTGCTAAACTTTTTTTTTGTAATTATTAATACAATTAAACATGTTTAATTCAAATGCATGTAGTAATTAATGTAACATTTTTTGTTTTGATTTTAGAGCATGTAGACAATGGTGACCAAGTTAGGCATAATTTGGCTAGACAACGTTAGGAATGTAATGTACCCCCATCAGGTAAAGATGACCACTCTTAATCATTTAAATGAATGTAATTGAAATTGGTGTATTTATAAATGTAACCTTTCATATTTCAACTCCATAGGATTTAGTAGAGGGTGTTCAGTATGTTGAGGATGAGGCACACAAAATAAGTAGGAAGATGATGTAGCCCCATAAGGTAAAGAGTACCCCTATAATGTTTTTTTTAATTAATGAAATACTTGTAACAATAATAAAGAACGTTATGTATTTAACTAATTTCTTTGTTATTGCAATGGACCCCCCTTTGCATACACGTCCTCATCATGAGTACATGACTAGGTATACATTAAGATCATGAAAAGAGGACACAAGAACTAAAAAGGGGGGAAATCATGAAGAAACCGATGTTCCACTTAGTTTTTAATTAGCTTCAAGAGAAAAAAAAAAATGATTTTAATCTTACTATTTGTCAACAAATAAATTTTATGTGATACTAAATGTAATTATGTGTTAATGAATGTTAACGAATGATATGAGTTAATCAATTTTACAAGTTAATTGATGATATGTGTTACTAAATTTTAATGAATGTTACATGATTTATGTTTTATTAATGGATGAAGGAGTGAATGAATGTTAAATGTTAATGATGAATTTAGAGTGATATTCAAGGGGGTTGATGAGCTTCCACCTTTACGTGTCTGCCCCTATTAAGTAAAAAATATTAAACTATTCTTGAAACAAACAAAAGCTTGATAAGGTAACACACTTTTCAATATTTCATTGTTAATATTGTTGAATAATGTGTATTAAATATTAATTACATGGTCCAACAAAACCAACATGAACAACACTTCCACAAGATACTTAGTGGAGACCATCATAGGAAAGGTCCTTGATTAAGATTTCTATTTTTTCAAATTCACAATATGGTTTTTTTGGTTGTTAATGTTATTAAGATAAGACTAAGGATTATTTTTTGTGACAATAATCTCATTGTTTTTTGTAGACAACAGATCAATGTATTGTGGAGTTAAGGTGAATGGGTGAAGTGAAGTATTCTTGCAACATAAAAGGTAATGGTTTTTTATTTTTATCTAAGTGGGTATTGGTTGTGAGAGGTTATTTTCTTTCTCCTCTCATAATGTTTCAATATTTCCTTGCTTTGTATTAGATTCTTTGAAACAAATCCACATATAGACTTTCAAAAGGAAACTATTATTGGCACTTAGGTCTCTCATTGACCCTCAATCTTTCTCAAAATGTCTTGTCAACTTGACATTAGATAAGAACTCACCATATGTATTAGCAACCTCAAAAAATATTAGGAAAGTATGATCAAGGACTGAACACAAACTAAACTAGGATGGATTTATCTTACCTTGTATTACATAAACTATTAATGATTCTTCTATCTCAACCAACTCACAATAAATTTCAAGAGACATATTTACCCTTTCCACAAAATCAACTTCAAGGCCTATTAGGCCTTAGTAACAAATGAAAATATTTTTAACAAAATCTTAGTTTTAATCTAAGGATAAATACCTAACATCAATCTCTTTCATCACCTTCCATGAACCAATGGCTCACTTTCCCTAAAGATCAATGTATAATAACCATAAAACTAAGAATTTTCTATCCACTATATATATATAATTTATTCATTGACACTAATCACAAAAATATATAGTCATATCCTCTAGCCAAATTCCTAGTACAAAACAACCCACATGAATAGATGCAATAGTCATTGTTTTAGGATAGTTTGATAGTAAGTTCATTCATTTGCAAAATAAAAACCGTTGTTATGTATCTTAAAGGGTCTTTTATATTTATTCCAACTTGTTGAGTATTTTCTTAACAACTAAAAAATTCCACATAATCCTTCCTTTATGTTGAGCATCTTAAAATCATTTATAAAGTCCTAATAATTAAGGATAACTTACACTTTAAAAAATTCTTATCACATGCATTGTTGATCACTTTCCATATTTGATCTTGTAGACTAATCATCTCTTTATCCTTAACAACTTTCATGAGACTCCTTCCCCTTACTCACTCACCCAAAGACCCCTCAAGGTCTAACCTATCTTCTCTACATCTCTCACTTCCTTCTACACAACTCTCAATCTTCTATACCAAACCTCTCATTAGTCTATATACTGATATCATTACAATTTGATTGTATTTATTGATTACACTCACTGACTTCAAGATCTCAATTTACACATGACCTTTGTATTGGCACCCTTTGACAATATCCCCCTCTCCTTAACACGACTAGGATAATTATGCACCCTAGTGATCCCATAAACTCTCATCATCCACTTCTGAAGGATATCGTCATACCTAAAAAAATATTTTTTATATATCAAATTTGTTGTCCTACTTCTTCAATAAAATTATCCTCTTTCACCAAACCCTTAACTTTTGGAATTCTAACTTCACTCCAACATCCTCAACTTTCCCATACAATTTCCAACTCCTAATATCCCACCTTCATAGTTCTCCCAACTAAGAATAATACTAGTGCCCCTTAATGTCCATTGTGGGAGTAAAACATCCTTCTATAGTTTACCTAACTTTCCTTTTCAATTAAATGATCATTTTTTTGGTTTTAGAAACAAAACCATATTAAGTCTCTATGGACAATCACATTCTTATTGTTATCAATGCTTTCTTGCACATTTTATGTATTAAACTTGTCATAGATTGGATTGAGAGAGTTAGGTTAATAAATCAAGAATAGTTTGAATTCATTTTTATGGTTGTTTGTGACTCCTTGTGGAAGATCCATGTGAGTTTTCAAATATTGTCATGAGAACCTCAATTTCATAGGATTTGACAAGGTTTTTTATTTATTTTTATTTACAATCAATGAAAAAACTTGCTTCTTGACTTGTTCAAAAAAATATTGAAGGGGTTGAATGAAAATAGTTTTAGCTCAAATATCCTTGTATTCTATATGTAATTTGATGCCTTAACAGGCAAAATTGATAATTCCTTGGGTTTGACAATAGTTAATAAGAGTTTTGATTCTTGTTTGTATTTGGTGTGGATAAAAAGTGCTATGCAACGATTGGAAGATGTTAAAGTAATTCACTAGACCACATGCAGGCATGTGAGAATTATTCAAGAATAGTTCATAGGTTTTAACTTCATGAATAGTTAAAATTGTCAATACAATGATAGATTGATCTTAATTTGTACTTGTTATTTGATTAGAACATGAATAGTGTATGAAGAGCAGTTTATATTGATAATAAAGATCCATTCAATTGGTAGTTGTTGACAATGATCATTTTATTGATGGTTGGACAATAAGGTTGTTTGAGTAGATATGGTAAATGCAACTATAATAATATTTATGATAGTGAATAAGATCCTATGATTAGGATGTTGAGAGAATGTGAATTAGATGAGTTAATACTCATAATAATTGAATGGAAAAACAAATTTATTGAGGGTTAATGGAGCAAAATAACATGACCTTGAAATATATATCAAAGAGTAAAGAACTCATTGTGTAATGTTAATGCTTGGATAGAAGATCCTAATGTAGTGAAGGAGTGATAATTTTTTAACCATGACATTGATTGATTAGTTTTTTATCGGTGCCTTATTCTTATGAGATATACAAGAAGTCTTCTTTCATAGGATTGAGGAACCTATCATGGTTCCATATTAAAGACTGATTGAATGGGAGAAGATATTGATTAAGCAAGTGCATATTCCTCTAACCTGTTGATTATGTGATGTTTTAAGGATTGGATCAATAAGATCATAGAAGAATGAGTGTTTTCTAAATTATTCTATTAAAGGATGAAAATTATTCTAAAAACCCAAAACTTTGATCGTTTAATTGAAAAGCAAAGTTGTATTAATATATTTCACAATTTCATGGAATGCCTAGATCTTGGGTGACTATTATATTCACCAAACCTGACATAGAAAATAGTATTGTATACCAACTCTTATAGGGTCCTTCTATGGAATTGTGATTCTTTTGCCTACATGGGATCTTAGGACATTAGGAATTGGTGTTGATGTTTTGAGTCCATCATTGGACTCAAGAATTATTTGCCATCTCTCTTTCTCTTTTTAATCTTCTGACTTAATGTCCCTTTTCTTTTTTCTTTGATTTTACAAGTTTCAAGTGGACTCGAGATCAAGGGACTTGGTTTTTAAGTTCTTGATTCCTCAGTCCATGCTAGTTCCCAAGGTCCATTTCTTCATTTCTTGCATTGAGATAGCATCTAGGAAATAGAATAAATAACTTTGGTCTTTGGATTAGAACATGGGGAGTTATCTATAGTTATATTGAATAAGTCTTTAATATCAAAGAAACCTACCTTGATAACATGCAAATGAACCAAGGTGTGAGAAAAAATAGAAAGATATACTCTAATAAGTTGCACAAGAGAAGAAATGTGAAATATCGAGCAGTAGAATTAATAGGAAAAGAGTTTACATACAGCTATCATACACCAATAGAATCATCAAATTAGCATTACATTATCAGATTAAGAAATTTGGAGTCACACTTATACTCAATGGGTCAATAGGGATAGCCTATATCGATGGATATCCCAAATGAGAAAGTAAGATCATCATTAAAAGAATTCCTGATAATAGTTATCAGAATAGATAACTAAGTTGGCCATATAGTGTACACATTTCTCCAATACCTTATAGGCTTATTGGAATGACCTATGGCGATATGATACCATATAAACAATGAAACTATTTCAAGATATCTCTTGATAATGATCAGAATAGCTTTACACTAAATGGAAATAAACTGAACATACTCTAACACCTCATAAAACAATCAAAACAAGTTATGTCAATAAGTGGAGAAAAATAACATTAATTTATGTAATATCAGTGGAGACATTGATCACAGTTGTATATGACCATTGAGAGAACAGATGTTGATTTGAAGATTGGACATCAAATTAAATTAATACAAGTGAAATAAGAATTTGAAAACTATAGCAATGCCCAATCAAGTCATCAATGTAACTTATAATGATAGAATTATCAGGGAATTGATATAGGAATAAAAAATTTATACCAACCTTATTGGTCATGTCAAAAGATTTCATTAGGAAAAGCTATGCTAATAAGGTAAACAAAAAAAACATTTTTTTTTTTTTTAAAAACTCTATGTGCTCATCATAATTTGATGAACTAGGGTTTGTTTAAATTCCAATGGACCTCATCATAACACCATTGAGGTTGTTGTACCTATGAAAAAAAAAATTAGGTACAACAACCTCATTGGTACCTATGTTTGATCTTCTCATCAAAAATTTTATGAATTACATAGGGCCATTATCACCTATTTTATGACCACAAAACCTCCTTGCAAGGATCTTTTCTTATGTGTATGTCATCATAGTTCTGACTTTTATGTCTTCACTAGGATTTCTGATTAAAAATAACATGTGTCTTTTCCAACTTTTGTCTAAATTTGAATAATTATTTGTTAAAATTTCAATGAACTCTCATTAAGAATCATCCCCAAATGTGTTAGTTCCAACATTATATTAAAGACATATAGCATAAAATTTTCATGGACTTTCAAGGTTGAAGTGCAAACAAGACCTTTTATTCATCCTTAATAATATTGAAAGTTGGCAATTCTTTAAAGATGATTAGGATATTTTGGGATTTCTTAATTATGAGGAATAGTATGATGCCCAATAAATATATTTCAATGATAATGTACAAACAATTGATGTAAAATAAACTATATTTAGAAATTAGGTGATACACTTTTAAACAAATAAGTTTACTAAAGGTTTGGTAATGTTGGAGACGGTGTTTGATAATCAAGATAAAATGAAAAGTGTTAATGGTACCATAGATACCAATGAATTGGAAGAAGTGAATATTATCTTAATATGCTTAAGGTCCAAGATTATTCAGAGGGCACTGAATCAATAATTGACTTGTTGATTTATGGAGGTGTAAATAGGATAAACAAGATACTAAGAGGGGTGTGAATCAGAATCTTTGACACTTAAAAATGTTGGAAATATTCAAGATATGACAAGTTACTGAGAGGGGAGGGGTGAATCAGTAACTTTTAAAATTTCAAACAATAAAACTGCATACTAATATATTCACCATTCATCCAAGTAACCTACTGTAAGCATGAAACAAAATCATTTGCAACACTTGAACACACAGATTTGGTGACCCAGAAACCTTCCAAATAGAAAGTAAAACTGGGGTGGGGATGAAACCCACAAAGCTTCGTTACTGCAGTATGAAGTTGGCCGGTTAAGGCTTACAATGACCACTTCTGGTGATCTGCCCTGTTAGGAGCACAAAGGATTGCTAGATCCACCTTCTTAGAGGATTTACAAACATACAATAAAGTATGCACTCTGTTAGGAGATTTACAAAAGACTGTTAAGTCTACCTTGTTAAAGGATTTACAAAAACTGATTCACCTGTTAGAATGAAACAGTGGATCTGATTACAACTAATTGCTGATAAGATCTGCTATGCTCTAATTCACCTTGATGTGATAGATAAAACTTTTCTGCTCCAAAACTTGACCATGCTGAATACCTTCACAACTCAGCACACATACTTTCCCACGCATGTATTTCTTTCACACTTTCACATTTTCATTCATTACCATTACATTTGAATGATACAATACATTGCATATATATACCATCCAAATAAACAATACATGCAAGGTCGGCCAAAACAACAAGTGCAAATCTCTATACAAAGTCAGCCCAAGGTAAAAACTCGGGTTCACTGAACTGACTCGGTGTCCTTCTGATACTCGGCGTCCACTGCGTTACTCGGCATCGTCATGCGCTCGGTAGAAGTGAAGGCACGGTCCATACTAAACACTTCAAGTAGTTCTGAACTCGGTAACCACTGGAGACTCGGTAGAAGAGATGTCACTTGGTGAACACTTCTATCTGAATTGTAGCTCGGTGATCAAAGGAAACACTCGATAGAACCTTGTGACTCAGTGATAGTTAGTTTCCTTGATAACCGTCTGAGCTTGGTAAAATTAATTTCCTTGATAACCTCAAGAGCTCGGTTATCATGAATTTCTCGGTCAATACTAAGTACATCTTCACTTGGTCAAAACTGATTCCTTTCTTTACCTCGAACACTCGGTAAACACTGGCTGCTTTGTTCACCTCGATCACTCGGTAAACACTAAGAACTAGGTAAAGCTTGGCTTACAAAGGAATGTCCGGTGAGAGCTCGGTAAGCATTCAAAATCTAATAAGTGTTGTAACTAATGACAAAAATGTATCATAATGCCAACAATCTCCCCCTTTGGCATTAGTGACAAAAACACTTATGAGACAAAATTTATCTGACATGCTGATGACTGATTCTGAATATACATAGCTTCGTTATATACAACTCCCCCATAGAATGTACATACAGTATTTACATGAGCTGTATATCTCTTCTTTTGTACAATTTTTCCGAAAACACTTATTCACCCATAGTATACATATCCAACAATAATCTCCCCCTTTTTGACAATAATGCCAAAGAATAAAAGAATATATATACTTATATAGAAACACCAAAATGAGAGATGAACTCTGAATGTACCTGAAGAATAAGCTGGAGAGTCTTATCCCAATTCTCTTGCAAAATTTTGCTGGTGGAAAGAGCTACTTGAACTTCAGCCGAAAGTTCAATCACATGGTCTGTAATGGAGAAGTTATTATCATGGATTAATGTCTTTGAATGTGCAATGTGCTTCTGTATTGAATCCATGATGGGAAGGATCATGTTCTGGATATCTATCAATGTAGATCGGATCCTTGCCTCTTCTCTCAACAGCTTTGCCTGCTTCTCTGACAAAAATTTGATCCTGAGGTGATGAGATGAGCTTGAACTGGGGTCAAGCTTCAATTTATGTGTGCTCACCTTCAAATCCTCATCAATTTTATTTAGTTTCTCTCTTATTCCCTTAGTGTACTCGGTAACATCACAAAGTTTAGCAAAAAGAGATGTTACATTATTAAAAGAATTTTCCATATCTGCCAAAACTGAGGTTAATGCAACCTGATTTATTGCAATGTTCTGGGCAATGTGCCCCAACACCTTATTATCAAATTTCTTTGCTGCACGCTCAATCAGCTTTTCTTGTCCGGAGGCATCTTCATTGAATTTATTAACTGCCTCTTCCAATTGAATCAAAATGTGTTGAGAAGTATCAACATCAACACCTATAGCCTCAGTAATTATGTTCCGGGCATCCTCGATTATCCTGTATTCCTTATCCCTTTCCGATCTTAACTGCATCTGAGTAGCCTTTTTCTCAATAAGTTGACTAGCATACCTCATTTCTTCAATGGTAGCATTATCAAAGTCAATCTTTGGAATTACTATCTCTGTGTCCAAGTCAATGTCTTCAGGAATTTCCTTTCCAGTGATCATAAGTCTTAATGGTTGCTTTTGTTTGACTTCTGAGATGACTGGTTTTACCTTTGGAATAGACACAACAGTAGAGACAGAAGGACTAGCAGTAAAAACTAGGATGCTTGAGGGTTGAGTGCCAATAGGAGTATGTACAGGGTCAAAAATTTGAGTACTGGCCAAAAATGGTGATACACTTAGTAATATAGTATCTAAGCTCACTGTGCCTGAAGTAGATGGCGAAAAAATTGTAGAACAAATTGGAGTAGTCAAAATTTGAGAACTCAGAGCAATACCAACTGATGATGATGGAGTCGAGGAGGCCAACTCGGTAGATGAAGAGGGGTGCAGCTCAGTAGACGAAGAGGGATGCAGCTCGGTAGATGAAGTGGTAGTCACTTCCACTGATGATACCTGGAGCTGAGATATGGCAGGTGTAGATGGTAAATCTGGTGTAGATGAACCTACTGAAGCTGACTCCAACCTTGATGATGTCACAGGTTTAGCTAGGGAGTGAGGAAGGGATGCAATAACTGTTGCTGCAATTTTTACCGGATCATCCTCCTTATCTTCCTCTTCAACTTCTTCCTCTTTCTCTTCTTCCTCTTTCTCTTCCATCATTGCATGCAACTCTCCTGGTGTAACTGTGATGGATGGAGCGCTATCTGATTCATCACTGCTGCTGCTGCTGTCATCATCCTTTATTTCTACTGGGTCTACACTAGGCTTATGTAGATGATAGATGTTTTTCCACATGTTTGTAGCATCATTTACAACATGCTCTATATCTTTGATCAAAATCAAACAAGTGTGGAATCTGATCATCATTTTACCTTCATAGGTTTTCAATTCAGATTTTACCTCTGCTCCAGTGAGACTAGGCCGAAGATTCTTCAGGGATTGCTCATATATATCTTTTACCGTCTTGGTGGCTAACTCCCATCTTGACTGTACTCTCTCCAGTAGTTCTTTAGAGATATGAGGAGCAATCTAGTCTGGGGAGTATTTCCATTTTCCCATTTTGTTAAGTACCAGTTCCTCAATCTGCATTTTCTCTGCATCAGTCCTTGTCTCAAATTTCAATGCCTTGAAATTTGTGATGCCAACTCCTTCTTCCAATGATTTGAGCCTTTGCTCGAATGTAGGTGCAGGCTTGACCAATACAGGTTCCTGAATACCTTTTCTTGTCCTCCGATTAAATACTGCAGTAGGCTGCTTCTTGGGCTTGGTAATGATTACCTTGCCTTTCTTCTTTGCCGGTTGCTCTTCTTCTGATTCTTCTTCTCCTTCTTCGCCTTGCTACTGCTGGTGCTTGCGGATGCCATTGCTGCTCAGTGAGTGAAAAGGTTTCGTAAGAATACTTCACTGGAAAATCTCTTCAAATCACTTGAACTCGCTTGAAGGCTTTTTTTTGTGTAAATCTCGAATTTGCGGTGAAAAATGAGGTCAAAATCTGCCCTTTTGATAAAAAATTTGCCATTAATGTTCAGTACGGAGGTAGTTGCGATCGACAGACTGTCATCCACTAGCTCGGCTTAAACTTTGCAACTCGGTGACCAAAAGAAAATAGGTTAAACCGACCTTAACTCGGTAAGAGAAGAACCAACCATGCTCGGTAAGTGCAACTTGGTGAAAGAAGCCTTATTGCACCCGACTGAGCTCGGTAAGGTCATGTACCGGCCATGATCCTGATGTATCTGAAATACTAATTTGATCATATTTTCATTCTAGGACTGCTTAGGATATTGCTTTGTAGATACAGTCCTGGTCTTATCCTGATGAGTCTTAATTGGAAATGGTAGAGTCACTCACTTCTTGAGTGACCATTCCATCTCTTGAATTATCTGGCTCGGTAGACTTAGGAATCCATTGCTGCTTCATTTGCTTCTGAATATTGTCTACTTTGATTTTCTTCTCATCCTCGACTTTCTTTATGATCATGCAGTTTTTAGATATATGACCAAGTTCTGTACATGTATAACATCTTACAGTGGTATCCCTTTTTCTTAGGTGATGCCTTGCACAGTTTATGCCAGTATGACCATATTCTCCACAATAATGACATCTGCACCAAGTGTTGTAGTCCCAACCAAATATTGCTTTGACAAGTTGTTCAGCTGGATTAAATGATTTGGATTTGCATTGTGATGCCTTATGACCTTGCTTTTGGCATTTGTGACATTTACCTTCAAATTTCAATTTCTCTTTGCATTCATTGGCTTTGTGTCCATGTTGATTGCAATTGTAGCACTTTCCATTAAATTTGCCTTTTCCATTGCTCCAACATCTGTTAGATGTATGACCTAACTTACCACAGTGGCTGCAAGTAGGTCTTTGATTCTTTTGAGTACCCTGTTTGGAGGATTCACCTTCTTCCTTGTATCCAAGGCCTACTTTACCATTTTGTTTATGAAAGTTTTCTTCATTTTGCAGATTCAATTGATCCATGTCCTTTTGAGATTTTGCCATTCTCTCATTGACTTTTTTTTCAGAGATTAGATCACTTTGTAAGCTTGCATTGATTTGCCTTTCAGTAATTAAGTCATTTCTCAAATTCTCATTCTCAGATCTTAGATTCATAATTTCTTCATTTTCATTAGATAATTGAGTTACAAGATTTTCAAGCTGAGAGGATTGATTATTCCTTACCTCTAAGTCTTCAGCTACCTTGTTCCTTTGCTCCAAGATTTCATATAGCCTGATGGACTGGATTTCTTGTTTCCTTTTGAGCTTTCTTACTTCTTCCTGCAGAGATCCATTCTTTTCTAAAAGTTCTTTGATTGCTTTGTCAGCTTCATCTGAACTACTTGATGGTGAGAGATCTTCAATCTTTTCTTCAACATACTGATGGTCATTCATTTGCCTTGCAAGTTCTTTTCTTATTTTCAAGGATTGTGAAAGATGCTCTTTTGCTTCATTGAGTTGAGCCATGGCCATTTTCAGATCTAGCTTTTCATTCTCAATAGATTTGTCAAGTCTGAATATATCCATTGTCCTTGATCTTTGCTCAAGCTGTGAAACTTTTATCTTGAGAACCTTATTGCTCTGATACCAATTGTTGGAAATATTCAAGATATGACAAGTTACTGAGAGGGGAGGGGTGAATCAGTAACTTTTAAAATTTCAAACAATAAAACTGCATACTGATATATTCACCATTCGTCCAAGTAACCTACTGTAAGCATGAAACAAAATCATTTGCAACACTTGAACACACAGATTTGGTGACCCAGAAACCTTCCAAATAGAAAGTAAAACTGGGGTGGGGATGAAACCCACAAAGCTTCGTTACTACAGTATGAAGTTGGCCGCTTAAGGCTTACAATGACCACTTCTGGTGATCTGCCCTATTAGGAGCACAAAGGATTGCTAGATCCACCTTCTTAGAGGATTTACAAACATACAATAAAGTATGCACTCTGTTAGGAGATTTACAAAAGACTGTTAAGTCTACCTTGTTAAAGGATTTACAAAAACTGATTCACCTGTTAGAATGAAACAGTGGATCTGATTACAACTGATTGCTGATAAGATCCGCTATGCTCGGATTCACCTTGATGTGATAAATAAAACTTTTCTGCTCCAAAACTTGACCTTGCTGAATACCTTCACAACTCAGCACACATACTTTTGCACGCATGTATTTCTTTCACACTTTCACATTTTCATTCATTACCATTACATTTGAATGATATAATACATTGCATGTATATGCCATCCAAATAAACAATACATGCAAGGTCGGCCAAAACAACAAGTGCAAATCTCTATACAAAGTCGGCCCAAGGTAAAAACTTGGGTTCACTGAACTGACTCGGTGTCCTTCTGATACTCGGCGTCCACTGCGTTACTCGGCATCGTCATGCACTCGGTAGAAGTGAAGGCACAGTCCATACTAAACACTTCGAGTAGTTCTGAACTCGGTAACCACTGGAGACTCGGTAGAAGAGATGTCACTCGGTGAACACTTCTATCTGAACTGTAGCTCGGTGATCAAAGGAAACACTCGATAGAACCTTGTGACTCGGTGATAGTTAGTTTCCTTGATAACCGTCTGAGCTCGGTAAAATTAATTTCCTTGATAACCTCAGGAGCTCGGTTATCACGAAGTTCTCGGTCAATACTAAGTACATCTTCACTCGGTCAAAACTTATTCCTTTCTTTACCTCGAACACTCGGTAAACACTGGCTGCTTTGTTCACCTCGATCACTCGGTAAACACTGAGAACTAAGTAAAGCTTGGCTTACAAAGGAATGTCCGGTGAGAGCTTGGTAAGAATTCAGAATCCAATAAGTGTTGTAACTAATGACAAAAATGTATCATAATGCCAACAAAAAAATTTCACCAATTCATTCACATCTATCAGTAACTAGTTCATGTAAAGCTTTAATGTAAACTTTTTGTAACATATAAAATTGATCGATCACATGCATGAAAATGGAAACACATAACACAATATTTGTTACCTGTTGGGCGTTCATTTTGCACGAGGTCAATGGCAGGAATCTATAGTGTAATTCCTCTCTTGAAAAGCAAATCCTTTTAAGGACTCACTCCAAGGTTCAGTGTTTGTCTTGCGACATACCAAAATTTGCTCAGTAGAAGATAAATGTGAATGTTCACGAGGAGGCCTTTGCTGGTTCCAAAAACTCTTTTTACCTTGGAATCAAGAAAAATCTGTTCGCTGTCTCAAAATATCACACCAAAAGAACAATATTTTTGTACTTTTTGTTTTTCAATGAATGCAACTCTAACAATGCAGCTAGTATAAGGTCCTATTCTAATAGGGGGGTTAGCAAAGCAAATAACGAAACTCAAAGAAAATAACATGAAATCAAATAACTTGAAAGTTAAATTCCTAAATGGACATAAGCTACAGAACACAACATGCTGCGAGTTAAACCTTTGAAGAAATCGGTAGGAAACTAATGAAAACAGGAGCAGCGCCTCCTAGAATCCACTGATGCAATCGTCGGTGAGAATTTGTAACAAATTGAATGATGTTTAAATCTTCATCAAATTTCAAGGCCACAAAAAGTGTGCTCATGCAAGACAAAAAGCTATGTAGACACAATCGGTTGATCTCTTCTCAAGCTCGTTACGTCAACGGAATTCATATATCTGTAGCAAACACCAAAACTAAAAGATCGCACAACCAGAAACAATGCAATAAACCTTTGGCTCAATCAAAATCTCATGAATAAATCCACAAAACAATGACACATTCAGGCAAGAATAACTACACTTCAAATGCTAGCACCAAAAGCATAATTTTATTGCATAATAACGGTGGCTTGTTTTACATTTTACAATGGGGTATTTATAAGAAATCATCTCCTCAATTTGTGTTGAGAGTGAGAGATATCTTAATGCAATAAAATGCTTTTTAAAACATTAAAACAAACTAAATATATACAAACTGGTAATCTAACTGGTGCTTAGAGGGACTCCATCCATATTTTATTCATTAATTGGATGCATGAGCCCTTTACATGTCAAAAACAATGAAAGCATGAGAGAGAAAGTAGGAGGAATCCATCAGTCAAAGTAGAAGTGCATGGAGACACCCAAAATAGAAGTTGGCCCTTCACTAGATGTGTGTCAGAGTTAACTTGCCATCAAAATGCGTTTCCAATGCATGGAAAGTGCTATTTTTTGAAACTGGCAGTCAACTGTCGATGCACCTCTGAATTGCGGAGCTTCATGAAAATGCGGAGCTACGGAGCTATGGAGCTGCAAACCTGCAGACCTCGACTAAGTCAAAAACCTCAAAAAATTTCTAAGTGTCAAAATTGAAATTCTAGCATCTGGATTTTGTTCATCTTCATCCTAAAGATATGTTTGGATATTTGCCCTTGAATTTCTCTATAATCTCAGTAATCTTAGCAGCATCGGGAAGATCCAAAGCCTCATACTTATCTTTAACCTTATGTCTATAGTTGTCCACCTCAATTTGAGTTTTTGCAAAATCCCCAAGTTTGGTATGCAACTCTAACGATGCTTCTTCTGTCCTGAAGGCTTGTCTGATGTCTTCATCACTAGATGCTTCCTCTAATGTCTTTCTGAAATTTTCTACAACTACCTCAACTAATAAAAGCTTCTCTCATTCTTCATCTTCAAAAATATCCAAGCATGCATCACTATATAACTTTTCTGCTTCCAAAATTTTCTCTTGAGCTTGGTCCTTGAGCCTATGTATCTCATCATGCAATGTTTCCATCACTTTATTTCCTTCTACAATGCTTTCTATCCAATCATCTATCATGTCTAGCTCTTCACCAGTATATACATCAATCAAAATGCAGTACCTTTGTCCTTTTATGGCCTGTAGAATTTCCAAATCCTTGCTCCAAACCCGTACCTCATCCATAATGCTAAAGTCCTGCCTCAAAATTACCACGATCTTATCAACATTTTCTTGTGTAGCATGCAATAATTTCAGACTTCTTGTAATTATAGTGATACCCCTATCCTCAAGGTTGTCTCGCCAATCCTAACAAGCTCTCAAAAATGGATTGAGTTGTACACCTTCCCCTTCTTTAAGAATGGTAGTCAAAGTCTCCTCAGGGTGTTCAGAATCAAGAGGACCAATAACTTCAACTAGATATCCTTTCAAGATCTCAACTTGCCTTCAAAGTGCTCTGATTTCAATCTCATCATGCTCCATGTGGTTAAGAACCTCTTTGACTCCCATAGTCATCATTTGTCGAGAAGTATCACGTGTAGGTTTCCCTAACGTGATATCCTTTACTTCATAGTCCTGAAGGCTAACAGCTTCTTTATCTGTACCTTTCGGGGGATGAGTCACTTGTGCAAATAGGTCCTGATTTCGAGTAGTAGTAATGAATGCAAATGGTGTTGCATCCTGTAATGGAGAGTCAGGCTTGCTCAAAATCTCTGCAATGTAACAAATATCATCCTCTGAAGCAAGGAACTGATGCTTAGCACTTCTCATTATTTCCTTCCGGAACCATCTCAGGATATGTCTTTCTTCAACCTTAGCTCTAGATGATGAAGGGATGTGTTTAGCTACCTCCTTCCCTTTGTCATTTTTGCTTGGAGTTTCTGTCGTGAGGGTTCTTCTTCTGTAGTCTCAGTTTCTGTAGATCCCGTAGTTTGATCCTCAACTTCTTGGGAAGGCTATTGTACACATTCCATTACCTGTGCCTCTTTTGGTGGCTCATTAGTCCTTGGTTTTGGGTCTCCTTGTAATGATGATTCTTTCTGAACATGTTCCTCTGAACTCGGAGGTGGAGGTGTCACTGAAACCTTATCCACCATCATAGACTGAGGTGAAGATGGGAGCTTTGGATGAGGACCTTGTGTCTTAGGTGGCATCTGCGTCCAATCTTGCTATTGAAATTCACCTGTAGGAGTATCTCTAATCTTATCTTCAACCAATTCTATACCTACTAGCATGAAATCAAAATCTAGAATGGAGAGAATATCATCACCTAGCTCTCTTTTCTCATTCACCCATCCTTGTACTTTTTTTTCTGATGAAGAGAGCTCTATTGTTTTAGCTTGGGTGGGTGGTGGGGTATTTATGACATTCTTCCTTCTTTCTAATTCTGTAGCTTTGGCAAGTTGGGTTCTCCCTTGTAGAGGCACTTTCTCTTCTTCCCCATCTGACTCTGTTTCATCCTTATCTGATTCTTCCTCAAGAATGGTTTTAGGAACAGATGGATTAGGCACTAATCTTTTATGAACTCTCTGCCTCTTGTTCATTCTAACCTTGACCCTCCTTTGCTTCTGTGGAACCATAGGAGAAGCGAGCTCTTGATGCATCAGAGGAATGGATGTCTCTAGAATCTCTCCTTCCTCTTGCTAGCTTGGCAAAATAGGAGGTATTGGAATATCAACCTGGATATGAGAAATCCCAGAGTCATGGGGGTCCTGGGGAGTAGATTCACGTTGTTGCAAAGGGGCTTGTTCTTCAACATCCTTTGTCTGGATCCTCTGAGGAGAGGCTCTCTTCCTCTTTTCTTTCTTCTTTTCTGGTGGATGGTAATATCCCACTAGACGATCAAGCTGGTAGACCGTTTCTGGCCTGATAGGAGACTGGAGCGCAAAGATAGGAACTGTGACTTTCCTCCCCTTTACCTTTTCTGGGCGAGCATATATATGGAATATCATTGTATTCAAAATTGGATCAAGTGGAAAGGGTTTCTTGATCCAACCCTTTTTCATTCTGATGACATGTCTTGCTCGATGATTAATATCATCTCCTTCCTCTCTATCAATTTTTGCATTCAGAATGGACCTCTCGCCAACTTTATCTATATTGAATAAGGGATCTAGTAGCTCCTATGAGTCTTGTAGCCTTATCTCATCCAGGATGGTCAAATGGAGAGCCTTCTCTGCTAAATACAAAGTCATTCTACAATAGTCCTTGATACGAACATCATAGTCATTTGTGGCATTCATCCAATGATCTTCAATGGCATCCTTGTGGTAGAACTCTTTTCCTGCCAAACTTTCCACTTTACCAACATTGTCAAAGAACGGCCGGGGAGAATTATATTCCTCAAGAGGATAGTTCTCCCACTCCCACTCGAAAGTCGGGATATCCTGTTTTCTCTTTACTCGGTATGCCCCTATTACAAAAGGCCAATCCCAACAAGGCGTTCATTGTTTCTTGATCCTCTCATAGGCTGACTCAATCTGTCGAGAAATTTCCATCAGAACCAACTTGTCACTTGGGTACCTTGGGAGCTTCTTTGGATGGATAGATGCACCACCAACCCGAATGTATGTGAATGTCTGGAACTGGATAAAATATGCACCGAGAGCTATGATATGTGCCTTGGCCTCATCAAACAATCTCTTTCCATAGTCACCTTCATTGAATCAAATAATGGCAAAGATAAAGGCATCATTCACAATCTTGTACTCTTTGCTTTGCGGTGAGAGCTTTTTCTTAACTAGTTGAGGGTAAACTATATACGGCCATGCGTTAGAATCCTGCATACTACCCCTTTTGTACAACTTGGGATAGTTGGTGGCTCTTGCTGCAAGTAGATATATCACATAAAAAGTCATATATAACTTCTTCTTGTCCTTTACTATCCGTAACTAATCACACAAGTTCTCACTAAGTGTGGTAGCCCAATCCAATGGCATCTTTGCATGTCTGATGGTTTCAATGAAGTTAACCATGAATGGAGCGAGATGACCTGCTGCAGGCAATCCCATAACTCTGCTCAGGAGAATGATTGAATATCCAATGTCATCCCTCATATATCCTCGAGCCATATCTACTTTGCTGATTATCTTTCCTTGAGATGGCTTCTCAATGAAGTATGAGGAATATATGATGCCCATGGCCTCTTGGTGATGATCCTTATGCCACCTCTCAGCTGCTTCATATGAAAGCCTGATAAACTCATCAGCTCTAGGTAAGTGAAAGAATCTCTCGATATTATCAGGTCATAGATCCAAGACTACTTCCCCAGTGACACTCTTTACCACCCTTTCCTGGGGAACAAAATGTCGGGATAAGGTCATAATCAATTCAGCTGACTGAACAGTCCCAGGATGTGATGTTGCATTTACCAATCCAGACCGTATTAAAGTGGATCTCAAAGATCTTTCAGTTGGGTTGTTACAAACCCTCAAAAATTCTCCCAAGTTCGTGTGTCCAAGTTTTGTGTCTTTTATCTCAGAGTGTTCATTGTGCAATCGTGACTTCGGGGTTATACCTTGGAACTTGTATATGACTAGCTTTGCTATTGATCCAGATGTGGATGCCATTTGATTGTATTACCTACACATCACAAAAAAAGAAAAAATAATTAATTACTGGATACATAAAACACATTAAAAAAAATGATACTCAAAAGCCAATTTTATTTTACTTATGATTTTTTAATCTCTTTTTTTTTTTCAAATTTTTTTTTTTTTTTTTTGGATTTTTTTTCAAATATAAATTTTTTTTAAAAAAAAGAAAATGAGGGTGGTGGCCGCATGCCAATGCCGCGCGTGTGCAGCCTCAAAGGCACGCGCAGTGTCGCGCGCCCAAAAGGGCGCCGCGGCACGTGTGCGGCCCAAAAAGCACCGCGGTGGTGCGGCACGCACGCAGCCTTAAAGGCTCGCGCGAGCGACATGCCCAAAAGGGCGCCACGGCGACGCAGCGCGCATGCAACCTTAAGGCGAGCGCAACGCGCACGCAACCCTAAAGGCACGCGTAGCGTGAATGGAGAGAGAGAGAGGGGGGAGGGGATGTTTTCCTCACCTTCCTCCCTTAGCCAAAAAACAAGGTAGTGGAAAAATGAAATGAGTAGGAGGAAGGAGGGAGTTTTATAAACCCCTCTCCTTGTTTGTTCTTACAAAGCGCGCGTGCCTCGGTAGGTGTGTGCGAATTTTTTTTTTTTTTTTTTTTTTTTTTTTTTTGCTTAATTTAAATTTTTTTTTTTTTTTTAAATTTTTTTTAACTTATTTAAATGAGAATTTCTCCTTCTTTCGATTTTTGAACTATGAGCCCAAGAGTCAGAAGAAAGTAGGGGGTCCCCATTCCTAGTGAGGAATGGGGCGTGTGTTGTGGATACCACAACAAATAGCCCCGAAAAAAGGAAGAAATGACCAAGGCATTTCTTCATTAGCAAACATTCTTCCATTGTGTGTCAAACACCAGCCTAGTTTTGAACATCCCAAGCGTCTTTTGGATGACTTTCTTAGTCCAAATCTCAAAACTCGAAACCTTCCAGCTCAATTTGTGCATTGTGTATTCATTCCTTTTGATGTGTCAGGCTACAATCAATCAAAGTTTTTTAACAACTTGAAACAATCTTCCACTCCTCCCAGCTCATGCATTTGGAATCTCCACGAAGACTCTTTATTAATCAATTGCTTGACCAGATGAGAGAATTAGTTCGAGGGCTCTTGGCAAGATGTCATGTTCTTTTAATTTATGGCCTTTTGCATAATTTCTCCATGTCATTCAACATGTTACTTTTGATGAAACAGTACTTTTGAATACGAGACACTTTGTTTTGCAACGTATATTTAGCCATTTCAGATCTTTAGAATCCTTCAGTCTTAACATTGTCTTTTCTTTCTTTCTTTCTTTCTTTCTTTTTCTAAATTTTTTGAATTCTGTATCCTAACTATGCTTAGACTATGTAGCCAGAACATCAATGTCATTTCTTGGATTTGATCTCTTATGAACATCCCTTGCATTCCTCTTTTAGAACTTTTTAGGAAACTCTCACGCCAAACAATTACCTTAGTAACCTTTCGAGGAGACCCCTCTTGCTTGAACTAGTCAGAGTTTGGATCATTTCTCATCATCTTCGACTTGAAATTGAACAACATCTAACACACTCAAATCTTTAAATTTGCAAAGTGTTGAGAACTTGTTGGTCCAAACTTCTAATTTCCAGACTGAGAGTCCCCTATTTCCACAAGAAATGTTGGTTTCTCGGTTGGTATAAGACACATAATCATCCAAATGTTTTGACAAAGAAATACCTCTTCCTGAAATCAAAACCAAAGAGTGGTTAGTAAAGTCTTGAGAAAAATCGCAAGTACACCTTACCCCCTAGGGCAGACCTGACTTTAAAAGAAAACACACGACTGAAAGAAAACACACAACTTGAAAAAATGAAACACACTTGCAGAATTAAACACTCTCGCCGAAATGAAAATTTAATCTACATGCGGAAATGAAACTTAACTTTTTTTCTTTTTTTTTTAAGCTTCAAAATAATGTTTCAGAAATTGCCCAAATTAGCCTAAATGTGTTTTCTCCGAGAATTTTTGCAATCTGATACGGACCTGTCCACAAGCGTTGAAACTTAGTATGGCTTCTCGGATTTTCTTTCGCCTTATCCCAAAGTAGGACTAGGTCAGAAATCCTGAAAGATTTTATGGTGGCCCTCTTGTCGAACCATCTCTTGACAACAGCTTGATGTTTAGCCATGTGTTCTAATGCAGTTGTTTGTTTCTCCTCCATTTCCAGAAGATTCATCAATCAAATTGGTACTCTGTCAGTATCATCCACATACCCACTCATGAATTTTAAAACAGGAATCTTAAGATTGAGTGGGAATACCGGTTCTTGTCCGTAAACAAGTAGATAAGGAGAAGTACCCAAGACCTTTTTTACTCTGACCTGATTTGTCCACAAGGCGTATTTCAATTGTGTATGCCAATCCCTAGGGTTCTCCTTCAACAGTCATTTTATCACAGTGATCAAATTTTTGTTTGTAAACTCCGCTAACCCATTTCCTTGTGGGTAGTAATTTGAAGAGAATCTGATGATGACTTTGTTTTCAAATGCCCATTGTGTCAAAAATGCAGATGCAAATCCAGATCCATTGTTGCATACAAGAGCAAATGACATTCCAAATCTGGTAACAATATGTTCTTCCAAAAAGTCTGTCACCACCTTAGCAGTGCAATTTCTGAAAGTCTCAGCCTCTGTCCATCGTGTGCAGTAATTGGTAGCTGTAAGGATGAATGCGTGTCCAATTGATAATGGTGGGTTTACTGGACCAATGAAATCCAGTCCCCACTTTGCAAAAGGGCACACCTCATATATCGGTTGGAGTGGCATTGTTGGGTGCCTCTCTTTGTTAGCACTAGTCTGGCATGTATGACAAGAATGCACATGTTCGAACATATCCTTGAATATTGAGGGCCAAAAATAACCCGATCTTAAAATCATGTGTGCTATGGCTTCTGCTGAATCGTGTCTCGTACCATACTTATCATGAAACTATTCCAGGACATTCTTAGCTTCTTGACGTCCTAAGCATTTCAAATAAATCCCCTCGTAGTTCCTTTTATACAACTTGTTACCAAGTAACTTGTAAGACTCGCATTTCATCTTAAGTCCCCTACGTTGCGAACTGTTCATCCACTTGGGGCATTGGTCTTGTAGGAAATAATAGACAATATCCTAGTACCACACATCTGTCACCACACCTTGATTGATATCAACTTGTGATACAACCATCTTCTTTTGATCATCTTCATCAGTTTCATAATCAAATTTGAATTCCTTTTGACTTCCTTCTTGGTTGTTAGCAATCATTTTGGATAATCCTTGGCCTCTGACTAATCACATAGGTTGAATCTCTAGATCGAATTCTTGAAGTATTACTATCCACTTTCCTCTTCTTTCACCAAGTTCATTCTGCATCAAAAGCATTTTTACTACTGGGTCAGGTACAATTGCATACACCTTACTTCTGAGTATGTAGTGACGAAACTTCTTTACTACCTTGATTAATGCAAAGGACTGTTTATCAAGATTTGAATATTTTAACTCAGCATTCTTTAGAGGAGAACTCATGAAAGCAATGGGTCATTCATCTTCCTTCTCTCTTTTTTGCATCAAGATCCCTGCAAAAGAATGTTCGAAAGCAAAGGAATAGATCTTGAAAGGTAACTCGTAGTCTAGGCTTACCAAAATAGGGGCTATGGAAATGGCAACCTTGATGTCTTGAAAGGATTTCTTTATCTCTGGTACCCATTCTGTTTTAGCCCCCTTTTTGAGTAAATCATTGAGGGGGTGGACTATCTCTGCAAAACCACTTATGAATTTGTGTACAAAGTTTATCTTTCCAAAGAAAGATTTCAACTCCTTCTGACTGTGAGGAGGTGCCAATTTCAGAATAGATTCAACTCTATCAGGATCAATTAAAATTCCAACTTTAGAGATGACATGTCCTAGGAGCTTTCCTTTAGTAACATCGAACGAACATTTCTTGGGATTGAGTGATATGTCATACCTGCGACATCTATTGAATACCTACCTTAGATTAGCAATATGAGTACTTCAATCCTTCGAAAAGACAGTCAAGTCATCCATGTAGATGACTATACACCTGTTTATCAATCCTTTGAAGGCTTCATCCATTGCTCATTGAAATGTAGCTCCCGCATTAATCAACCCGAAAGGCATCCTTCTATAGGCAAATGTTCCCCACTTGGTCGTGAAAGTAGTCTTTAGCCTATCTTTTTCATCAACCATCACTTGGTTATATCCTGAGTAACCATCCAAAAATGACATCATCTTTGAACCATTAACGATTTGAAACACTTCATCTAATGAGGGTAGAGGGTAGTTATCCTTCTGAGATGCCAAGTTCAAGTTACGAAAGTCAACACAAAGGCGAATCTCTCCGGTCTTTTTCCGTACAGGGACCAAATTTGCTACCCAAGTGGAATGACGAATAGGGAATATGATCTTAGCATCCAGTAGTTTTTTGACTTCTTTCATAATCAGTGGTTCAATTATCAAATTTACTGGTCGTTGTCTTTGCTAGAAAGGTTTAGCATCTGGTTTCAATGGGATGTCGTGTGTGATAATCTCAGGATCATAAGTTTTTAATTCTTCATAGCTCCAAGCAATGACATCTTTGTACTCGATGAGCAACTTGAGCATGTCTTCCCGTTCCTTTTGGTTGCATGCTTTTCCTATTTGCACCATTTTTGGTTCTTCATCAGTGCCTAAATTGTACGAGTCACATTCTTTGATTCCTTTCTCTTGATTTTCCCTTCTATGGAGTGCTGATTCGTCACGGTCGAAGATTCGTTCAAGTTCAACCATCCCTTTTGGAATGTTGTTGGTTTTCAAATTAAGGATTCCATCACCATCCTCAAGCTCATCATCTTCGAGCTTATCTTCAGGTGTATCATCAATCTCTTGTCCTTGGAAATGGAGACTGCACATAATAAACTTGAGTATATGTTGATCATCTTGAAAGACTTGAAAGTTTGTGATATTGTCAGGAATGGCAGGAACGGCAACTAATTCAACTGAGAATCTTTTCAACTTTGTTCTTTCTACTAGTTGTAAAGTACTGGCTGAAATTGCAAGGGCGTCTGCTACCACATTCTTTCTTCTTGGAATGGATTTGATGTTCAGAGTTTCAAAGTCATCCATTATATCCCATACCCTTTTCCTGTAAGCGATTAATCTTTTGTCGTTGCATGAGTATATGGATTTTACTTGTCTTATCACTAGTTGAGAATTCCCTTTGATTATAAGAGCAGTAACTCCTTTTTCCAATGCAAAGAGAAGTCCTCGAATCAAGGCTTCATATTCTGCGCCATTATTAGTACATCTAAACTGAAATCGATATGCGGCATAGAAAGACCTACCTTTTGGGTTGATTAGTTCAATACCTACACCGGCTCTTGATTTGCATCTGGACCCATCAAAGCGGAGTGTCCAAACTGTATTTTCCTTGGGTTTTCTGACTTTGTGCTTGTTTGTCCTTAACTTTTCTTTTACTTGAGCTTTGAACGACTGTTTATTGGGCACCCATTGTAACTTTTCTCGTGTAGGGCTTGATGAACCTCCTTCATATCCCATGGATAGAGGAAGAGTGTGTTTGTCTTGCTTCTCCTGAATTTTCCCTATTAGCTCATTGATTTGTTTGACTTTAGGTTCAGGATGAATGACTACTAAAGTCCATCCTTTACCTTTGACATACCGTCTTCTTCTCTGAACTTTAATTATCTCGGGAGGAGGAGAAGATAAACCTCCACCATCTGAAGAGGTATCAATGTATGATACATTTAGGTTTTCACTTTCCTCCTCATTTTGTTCAATAAGGTTGGATGAATTGGCTAAATCTTGACTTTCAATAATTTCATCACTTGAGGTCTTTGTATTCTTGTTTTCCATTATTTGTGTCAAAACGTTTGCTACCGCTTCTTGGCATGCTAAACATTTGAACTCTGAATGACTAACTTTGTGCAACCGGAAAAATCCTGGAAGGAGGAGGATACTAGGGTCAGCTTCCTCTACTAAACATTGTAGATTAGTCACCAAACTTTCTATGAATTGTGTCACAGTCTCACTTTTGGGTACCGACACCTTAGGTTCTTCATTTTGATCTTGAGATGTCTTGTTTGGGACCATATTCAATAGCATCACTTTGTATGACCCCACGTCAGATTGTAAGAATGCTACCTCATTTGGGGCATTGTAATCCGTGATCATTGTTTTCAATTTGGGCTCATCATCTATCTTGATTTGATTGTTCAAACCTTTCCATGGCAACCATAATTGAGTGAAATCTGTAGAGAACCATCCTCTAAGACATTTTGTCCATTCTCTATTGAGGAGTAATTTGTAGGTCTCTGGGATGTCAACCACATGTATGTCAACAATATCTTGGATCTGAGGATCAACTGTTAGCTATATCCGTACATCTTTCAACACTCCAATGACTTTTACCTCTGTTTTATCCAACTGTATTACCACTCGGTTAGAGGGTTGAGGATTAACTCCTAGCCTTTGAGCTATTGATAATGGAATCACATTACAAGAAGCTCTCGAATCAATAAGACAATTGTGTAGATTCTTTCCATATATCCTTATGCTCAGCAAAAATGGGGGTACCTTGACTTTATCCTTGAACATAGTAAGCATTGCTTCTACAATATTTACTTGTTGTGGTGCCATCTTTTGGGGGACATTATTCATATTATGGGAAACCTTTGTTTTATCCAATGTCTTCATGAGTGCTTCTCTTTGTTGTGGACAATTTTGCAACATGTCGAACATGGACATATTGGCTTTTGTTTTCTTCAAGTCTTCAACCACATTATATTTTTTAGTAGACCAAGAAGGGTTCCTCAGTATTGTTGGTATGTTTACTTGATTCTGATACTATGGTCCTCTTTGGGCTGGCCTTACCGGTGGTGGATTGTTGCTTGCTCTAGGATCAGGTGGGGTTGGTTGCAAACCAGGAGGAATTCCATCAGTCAAGGGATCCTTTTTGTTTCTAAGATTATATGTGTTTCGATTATCATTTTGAAAGGCAAACATCTCATCATGTTGAAGATTGGGTTCTTGACTAAAAGGGAACAAGAATTCTTCATTTGCTTGTTGTTCTACTTGTACATTCTGGGTAGAATCGTAAGATTCTAATAGCATTGCGTTGAATTGAACAAGAGGCGGATTATCATTCATTGGCGGGTTTTGATTCACATCCTGATTACCATTGTAGTATGCACCATCGTTGCTAAGCATATTTTGGCTATCATCATACTGATTAATGTCGGCATACTGAATGTTGTTGTTATCGACAAGAATGCTTCCATTATTTGGTCTAGTGTTCCATTGTCGGTTTTGTCTTTGGAATCCATTGTTGCGATCAGGAGGATTGAAATTATTTCCTCCCTCGTTGTTTCTTGTGTTGTTGTTGCCATTATTGTTGAAGTTCCTATTGTAATTTTGACCAAAATTGTTGTTGTAGGGTCCAGCATTGTTTCTCTGGAAGTTGTTACTTTGTCCTTGAGACAATCTAAGATGCGTCAATTCGTTGTTCATTTGCGACATGGTTTTCTTCATCTGGCCAACTTTCGACAGGAGATTGTTATCTGCTTCCACAGGAACCATCGCCTTTTGTTCAAAGAAGGCTATTTTCGAGGGCTCATACCCTGGATATGTTATCACTTGAGTTTGTGGAGCTGGTACCTGTTGTAATGGAACTGGGTTCATAGGTATGAACTGACTAGGTACGGTGGGTGCTCCCATAGGAATCGTTGGTATTGTAGGGACTGCTTGCATAGAAATCATCATTCCTCCTCCATTAGGATTAGCTTGCTGTGTGAACGTAATTGCTTCTGCAAAGACTTTGTCCAATGTGTCAATATTTGTTGCAGGGAGTCTCCTTAGAAAAATCGTAGTAAGAGGATCCATGGCATTGAAATAAACTTGGATGACAGCTTCAACCAAAATGGTGTACGGTGTCTCCAACTTGCGGTAGGCCATATGAAAATGATGATTGAAGCGTGAAACCATTTTAGCTGGGTCCCTTTTTATTGATATGAATTGTTGATGTATCACTGCTGGATTGATGAATGTTTTGAATTGTTCCAAAAATAATTTTTCAAAAGTGTCCCAGTCTCCAATACATCCTGGTGGTAGGTTCACGTACCAATTGAAGGAAATTTCCCCCAGAGAGTAGGGAAATAAACGAAGAACCACCTCTTCATTAGCAATTTGCTTCCGGTTGCAAATTTCCTTAAAAATGTTGACATGATCTTCGATAGTTCTTGTTTCTCCATAAATAAACCTTGGAAAGACTTTCTCAAGATTCTTAGGGAGGTCATGGAGGGCACCTCTCAAGCTAAGGGGTGAATCAACTGCGTTTGCAAAAAAGGCCATTGGAGGATTTTGTGGACCTAAAGGCGGGTGGAAAGGTGATGGGAGTGTTGGAATATGTGGAGGTCCACCTGGTGGTTGAATGGGTGGTGGAGTAGAAGAAGATGATGAAATGTCAAATGGAAGTGGTTGAATTCAGGGCATTCCTCTGTCACTACATGGCTTACGAAAATGAGTAAGCTCTAGAAATTCTCGAGTACTTGGTGAAGATCTTAGTGCTTGCTGGAATGGGGATCTAAGAGCAATATCTTCCAGCTTGTATCAATTCTGGGAAAAGAGAACCTCTGTAGAAGCACACTTCCTCACTTCTTCTAAATTTTGCGGACCACAGAGTTTTGCAGACCTACGGACCTGCAGATCTGCGGACCTGTGGACCTGAATTTCTAAAAAAATTAGAAGTGATTTCTGAACCTTTTACATTGTGTAGATTTATTGCAAGGGTGCAAAATCTTTGAAATTTGATCAAATCTTTCTTGTTTTCAATAATATGTTCTTTGTAGGGGCCCTCCTTCTAGCGCCACTTCTGTTGGGCATTCATTTTGCACGACGTCAATGGCAAGAATCCATAGTGTAATTCCTCTCTTGAAAAACAAATCCTTTTAAGGACTCACTCCAAGGTTCAGTGTGTGTCTTGCGACATACCAAAATCCGCTAAGTAGAAGATAAATGTGAATGTTCACAAGGAGGCCTTTGCTGGTTCCAAAAACTCTTTTTACCTTGGAATCAAGTAAAATCTATTCGTTGTCTCAAAATATCACACCAAAAGAATAATATTTTTGTATTTTCTGTTTTTCAATGAATGCAACTCTAACAATGCAGCTAGTATGAGGTCCTATTCTAACAGGGGGGTTAGCAAAGCAAATAATGAAACTCAAAGCAAATAACATGAAATCAAATAACTTGAAAGTGAAATTCCTAAATGGACATAACCTACAGAACACAACACGCTGCGAGTTAAACCTTTGAAGAAATTGGTAGGAAACCAATGAAAATAGGAGCAGTGCTTCCTAGAATCCACTGATGCAATCGTCGGTGATAATTTGTAACAAATCGAATCATGTTTCACTCTTCATCAAATTGAAAGGCCACGAAAAGTGCGCTCATGCGAGACAAAAAGCTATGTAGACACAATCGCGTGATCTCTTCTCAAGCTCGTTATGTCAACGGAATTCATATATCTGTAGCAAACACCAAAACTAAAAGATCGCACAACCAAAAACAATGCAATAGACCTTTCGCTCAATCAAAATCTCATGAATAAATCCACAAAACAATGACACATTCAGGCAAGAATAACTACACTCCAAATGCTAGCACCAAAAGCATTATTTTATTGCATAATAACGGCAACCTTTTTTACATTTTGCAATGGGGTATTTATAAGAAATCGTCTCCTCAATTTGTGTTGAGAGTGAGAGATATCTTCATGCAATAAAATGCTTTTTAAAACATTAAAACAAACTAAATATATACAAACTGGTAATCTAACTGGTGCTTAGAGGGACTCCATCCATATTTTATTCATTAATTAGATGCATGAGCCCTTTACATGTCAAAAACAATGAAAACATGAGAGAGAAAGTAGGAGGAAGCCATCAGTCGAAGTAGAAGTGCATGGAGACACCCAAAATAGAAGCTAGCCCTTCACTGGATGTGTGTCGGAGTTAACTTGCCATCAAAATGTGTTTCCAATGCATGGAAAGTGCTATTTTTTGAAACTGGTAGTCAACTGTCAGCACACCTCTGAATTGCGGAGCTTCATGAAAATGCAGAGCTGTGGACCTGTGGACCTCGACTGAGTCAAAAACCTCAAAAAAATTCTGTGTCAAAATTGAAATTCTGGCATCTGGATTTTGTTCATCTTCATCCTAAAGATATGTTTGGATATTTGCCCTTGAATTTCTCTATAATCTCAGTAATTTTAGTAGCATCAGGAAGATCCAAAGCCTCATACTTCTCTTTAACTTTTCGTCTATAGTTGTCCACCTCAATTTGAGTTTCTGCAAAATCCCCAAGTTTGGTATCCAACTCTAACAATGCTTCTTCTGTCCTGAAGGCTTGTCTGATGTCTTCATCACTGGATGCTTCCTCTAATGTCTTTCTGAAGTTTTCTACAACTACCTCAACTGATAAAAGTTTCTCTTGTTCTTCATCTTCAAAAATATCCAAGCATGCATCACTATATAACTTTTCTGCTTCCAAAATTTGCTCTCGAGCTTGGTCCTTGAGCCTATGTATCTCATCATGCAATGTTTCCATCACTTTATTTCCTTCTGCAATCTTTTTTATCCAATCATCTATCATGTCTAGCTCTTCGCCAGTATATACATCAATCAAAATGCGGTACCTTTGTCCTTTTATGGCCTATAGAATTTGCAAATCCTTGCTCCAAACCCATACCTCATCCATAATGCTGAAGCCCTACCTCAAAATTGCCACGATCTTATCAACATTGTCTTGTGTAGCATGCAATAATTTGAGACTTCCTGTAATTATAGTGATACCCCTATCCTCAAGGTTGTCTCGCCAATCCTAACAAGCTCTCAAAAATGGATTGAGCCGTACACCTTCCCCTTCTTTAAGAATGGTAATCAAAGTCTCCTCAGGGCGTTCAGAATCAAGAGGACCAATAACTTCAGCTAGATATCCTTTCAAGATCTCAACTTGCCTTCGAAGTGCTCTGATTTCAATCTCATCACACTCCATGTGGTTAAGAACCTCTTTGACTCCCATAGTCATCATTTTTCAAGAAGTATCCTATGTAGGTTTCCCTAACATGATATCCTTTACTTCATAGTCCTGAAGGCTAATAGCTTCTTCATCTGTACCTTTCGGGGGATGAGCCACTTGTGCAAATAGGTCCTAATTCCGAGTAGTAGTAATGAATGCAAATGGTTTTGCATCCTATAATGGAGAGTCAGGCTTGCTCAAAATTTTTACAATGTCACAGATATCATCCTTTGAAGTAAAGAACTGATGCTTATCACTTCTCATTATTTCCTTCCAAAACCATCTCGCGATATGTCTTTCTTCAACCTTAGCTCTAGATGATGAAGGGATGTGTTTAGCTACCTCCTTCCCTTTTTCATTTTTGCTTGGAGTTTCCTGTCGTGAGGGTTCTTCTTCTATAGTCTCAATTTCTGCAGATCCCGTAGTTTGATCCTCAACTTCCTAGGAAGGCTTTTGTATACATTCCATTACCTGTGCCTCTTTTGGTGGCTCATTAGTCCTTGGTTCTGGTTCTCCTTGTAATGATGATTCTTTCTAAACATGTTCCTCTGAACTCGGAGGTGGAGGTGTCACTGAAACCTTATCTACCATCATAGACTGAGGTGAAGATGGGGGCGTTGGATGAGGACCTTGTGTCTCAGGTGGCATCTGCGTCCAATCTTGCTATTGAAGTTCACCTGTAGGAGTATCTCTAATCTTATCTCCAACCAATTTTGTACCTACTGGCATGAAATCAAAATCTGGAATGGAGAGAATATCATCACCTAGCTCTCTTTGCTCATTCACCCATTGTTGTACTTCTTCTTCCGATGAAGAGAGCTCTATTGTTTCAGCTTGGGTGGGTGGTGGGGTATTTGTGACATTCTTCTTTCTTTCTAATTCTGTAGCTTTGGCAAGTTGGGTTCTCCCTTGTAGAGGCACTTGCTCTTCTTCCCCATCTGACTCTGTTTCATCCTCATCTGATTCTTCCTCGGGAATGGTTTCAGGAACAGATGGATTAGGCACTAATCTTTTATGAACTCTCTGCCTCTTATTAATTCTAACCTTGACCCTCCTTTGCTTCTGTGGAACCATAGGAGAAGCAAGCTCTTGATGTATCGAAGGAATGGATGTCTCTGGAATCTCTCCCTCCTCTTGTTGGCTTGGAAAAATAGGAGGTAATGGAACATCAACCTAGATATGAGAAATCCCAGAGTCGTGGGGGTTCTGGGGAGTAGATTCACGTTGTTACAAAGGGGCCTGTTCTTCAACATCCTCTGTCTGGATCCTCTAAGGAGATGCTCTCTTCCTCTTTTCTTTCTTCTTCTCTGGTGGATGGTAATATCCCACTGGACAATCAAGCTGGTAGATCGTTTCTGGCCTGATAGGAGACTGGAGCGCAAAGATAGGAACTGTGACTTTCCTCCCCTTTACCTTTTCTGGGCGAGCATGTATATGGAATATCATTGTATTTGAAATTGGATCAAGTGGAAAGGGTTTCTTGATCCAACTCTTTGTTATTCTAATGACATGTCTTGCTCAATGATTAATATCATCTCCTTCCTCTCTATCAATTTCTACATTCAGAATGGGCCTCTCGCCAACTTTATCTGTATTGAATAAGGGATCTAGTAGCTCCTGTTAGTCTTGTAGCCTTATCTCATCTGGGATGGTCAAATAGAGAGCCTTCTGTGCTAAATACAAAGTCATTCTACAATAGTCCCTGATATGAACATCATAGTCATTTGTGGCATTCATCCAATGATCTTCAATGGCGTCCTTGTGGTAGAACTCTTTTCCTGCCAAATTTTCCACTTTACCAACACTGTTAAAGAACGGCCAAGGAGAGTTATATTCCTCAAGAGGATAGTTCTCCCACTCCCACTCAAAAGTCGAGATATCCTACTTTCTCTTTACTTGGTATGCCCCTATTACAAAAGGCCAATCCCAACAAGGCCTTTGTTGCTTCTTGATCCTCTCATAGGCTGACTCAATCTGTCGAGAAATTTCCATCAGAACCAACTTGTCACTTGGGTACCTTGGGAGCTTCTTTGGATGGATAGATGCACTACCAACCCGAATGTATGTGAATGTTCGAAACTGGATAAAATATGCACCGAGAGCTGTGATCTGTGCCTTGGCCTCATCAGACAATCTCTTTCCATAGTCGCCTTCAATGAATCGAATGATGGCAAAGATAAAGGCATCATTCAAAATCTTGTACTCTTTGCTTTGCAGTGAGAGCTTTTTCTTAACTAGCTGAGGATAAACTATATACGGCCATGCATTAGAATCCTGCATACTACCCCTTTTGTACAACTCGGGATAGTTGGTGGCTCTTGCTGCAAGTAGATATATCACATAAGAAGTCATATAGAACTTCTTGTCCTTTACTGTCTGCAACTGATCACACAAGTTCTCACTAAGTGTGGTAGCCCAATCCAGTGGCATCTTTGCATGTCTAATGGTTTCAATGAAGTTAACCATGAATGGAGCAAGATGACCTACTGCAGGCAATCCCATAACTCTACTCAGGAGAATGATTGAATATCCAATGTCATCCCTCATATATCTTCGAGCCATATCTACTTTGTTGATTGTCTTTCCTCGAGATGGCTTCTCAATGAAGTATGAGGAATATATGATTCCCATGGCCTCTTGGTGATGATCCTTATGCCACCTCTCAGCTGCTTCATATGAAATCTTGATAAACTCATCAGCTCTAGGTAAGTGAAAGACTCTCTCGATATTATCAGGTCGTAGATCCAAGACTACTTCCCCAGTGACACTCTTTACCACCCTTTCCTCGGGAACAAAATGTCGGGATAAGGTCATAATCAATTCAGCTTACTGAACAGTCCCAGGATGTGATGCTACATTTACCAATCCAGACCGTATTAAGGCGGATCTCAAAGAAGATCTTTCAATTGGGTTGTTACAAACCCACAAAAATTCTCCCAAGTCCGTGTGTCCAAGTTTTGTGTCTTTGATCTCAGAGTGTTCATTGTGCAATCGTGACTTCGAGGTTACGCCTTGGAACTTGTATACGACTGGCTTTGCTATTGATCCGGATGTGGACGCCATTTGATTGTATTACCTGCACGTCACAAAAAAAGAAAAAACAATTAATTATTGGATACATAAAACACATTAAAAAAAATGATACTCAAAAACCAATTTTATTTTGCTTATGATTTTTTAATCTTTTTTTTTTTTTCAAATATAAAATTTTAAAAAAAAAAAAAATGAGGGCGGTGGCCACGGCCGCTTGCGCCGTGCGCGTGTAGCCTCAAAGGCTTGCGCAGTGCTACGTGCATGGCTTTAAAGGCATGTGCAGCGCCGTGCGCCCAAAAGGGCACCGCAGCGATGTGGCACACACACGACCTTAAAGGTGTGCGCAGCGCCACATGCGCGACGCGCTCAGAAGGGTGCCACGACCGTGCAGTGCACGTGCAGCCTTAAAGGCACATGCAGTGCCGCACACACGACTCGCCCAAAAGGGCTTCGCGATGGCACGGCACGCGTGCAGCATGAATGGAGAGAGAGAGAGAGGCAGGGGGGAAAGTTTTCCTCACCTTCCTCCCTTAGCCAAAAAACAAGGTAGTGGAAAAATGAAATGAGTAGGAGGAAGGAGGGGGTTTTATAACCCCCTCTCCTTGTTTTCTCTTACAAAGCGCGTGCATCTCGATATGCGCGCGCACAAATTTTTTTTTTAATTTTTTTTCTTAATTTAAATTTATTTTTTTTTAACTGATTTAAACGAGAATTTCTCCTTCTTTCAATTTCTAAACTATAAGCCCGGGAGTCAGAAGAAAGTAGTGGGTCCCCATTCCTAGTGAGGAATGGGGCGTGTGTTGTGGATACCACAACATTACCCAGAAACCCCCCAATGAGAAGGTAAAACTGAGGTGGTGATGAAACCCATAAATCTTCACTATTGCAATAATAAAGTTAACCAGTTAAGGTTACAATGTTTGATTATAAAATGTGATCTACCCCATGAGGAGTCTGCCATGTTAAAGGCTTAAGAGACTACTAGGTCTCACCTTGTTAGAGATTTAACACTTACAACAAGGACTATGTTAAGAGATTTGCAAAGATCTATTAAGACCACTCCGTTAAGAGATTTACCCTGATTCAAGGCAGTTAAAAATGATTCAGTACCTTACTCTCAATTTTCTTTGTAAGCTAATTTCATTTTTTCTTCTTGCTAACTGATACTCTCCTCTAGTCTGATATCACTTATCTTTCCCTTTCACTTCATTGCCATGACTAGGTTACTTGCTTTGTTAGATGATAACAGAACCCTTCACTGACTTTTGATATGTTCATAATCCTTCTCTTGAATATTACTTCTTGTTCACATGCATACACCTCTCTACCCTTTCTCTTTCTTTGCATGCATTTTACTTATGATCTAGGTTAAGATCGTCACTATTTAAAGAATTTCATAAAGAGTTTTCCAGATGGTTCCATGTTTTTCCTCTTCATCTTGATCATTGAACACACAACATAGGGATATTTGATCCATATCATGTAAATTTTTTGTAACAACCTCTTCAAGTATTAAATGTTATGTAACAACCTCTTCAAAACTTAAATATACCTTCCAAGTAGGCCTGATATTCATTTTACCTCAAACTTTGTTCCATTGCTAACTTTTATGTAAGCTCTGCATTTCTTTGTCTTTATTATTTCTTGATGCTCAACATTTTTGTTGCTCGACATGTGTTACCCTTCTAATGCTTGACATGTGTTGTGCTCGACACATACTATATAACTTGGCACTTGTATACTTGGAATTTGCTCGGTCGCTGACGAGCTCAATCATACAGAAAATATTTGGTGACCATACACTTACTCAACTCATGTAGAGCTTGATACATACTCACTTATATACATGACTTAGCCTATATAGAGTAGCTCGGTCCTAGTGATGACCATTTGACTTTGCCTTGTAAATGACTAAGTGGTTAACAATAATAGACAATAGTGGTTAGAGATACCAACAATCTCCCCCTTTGACATTAGTGGAAAAAACACTTTGTCGTGTTCACATCATTACAATACAATCTAAAATGAACTCTCCCCCTAAGTCTTATGACTTATGGATGATGAAAAAACAATGAATAAATGAATAACAAATCTATTTCACCTTTATTCAAATCTGTATTTCCAATTCACTACTCTTTCTCCCTTAAAAACTCTTTTCCCCCTTGTTTTTGAACACTATATGTCACTACTGCTCGGGTTGAATGGGTGGAAGTAATCCATATTTTTCAATGAATTGCTTATGAACTCTAGTAATCATGTACAATGCATGATCCCATGTGGTTCTTGTTGCTTCCAAAACATTATTCTACAACTGAAGTATTGCAGCCAAATCAATTAAACTCTCAGCCACTGATAAATTGTGATCTTATATGATAAGATCCTGGGGTATTTTATGTTCTCTCTGCATGACCTCCAAATAAGGTGTCATCATTGCTTGAATAGAGATCAATTTGTATCTCATATTTCTATCAGCTACTTGAAGCTCGACCAATGTGCCTTGAGCATTCAACAGATTATTGTAATGATCAATGCTTGATCCTGCTAACTCTAAAATAATGTTGTTGGATCTCTTCATCTCAGCCTAAATTTTATTTATTTGTGCCTAATTATTATTAGTAAATATTGGCACATCTAACAAAATTGTGTACAAATGTTGTACCTTTTGAATTAACTCAATCATAATCTATACTCTCTCTTGTAGTTGCACTTTTTGCTCGGCAATAGTTATGGAGACTTTGTCCACAACCTTGGTTTTAAATCTTCTTGCTAACCAATCCATTGATTTTTCATTTGAATCCATACTTCTAGCATTCACTTGATCAGTTATATTTATAAGTTGGTTTAAGATTAGTGCATCTTCTTCAAAATTTTGAATGTCAAAAGCATCAACAAAAATATGCTTTACATCATACAATACCTATTTCTATTTGTGCTCTCTCCTAAGCTCTTCTTGTCTCTTCTTCTTTGCCAAAAATTCTTGTAGAAAATCAGTTTTATCTAAGGTGAGATTTTCCATATCCAATTGTGGCATCTTAATGATCTCATCCAGACTAACCTCAATATTTGGTGAAACATCTTTTAATGTTCTTCTCTTCTTGTTCAATGAAGGAGTATTACTACTTGGTACTGCCTTAGGAGTTAGTGAGGGGGTTTCACCACTCGGTCATGTGTGTGCATCTGTGCTCAAGATAACAATAGTCGCACTCAATTTAGCTTTATTTGATTCTTTTATTTCCTCAATAAGAGGTGCTAAAACAATCTTATTATTTACACTTTTTTCTTTATCTTCACCATCTACCTCTGTATTTGTGAGCCTTGACTGCTCAGCATTTAGAGTGTTAGGGGTGTCCACATGTATAGGGGACATGTTGCATTGTGGACTTAGCACACCTGATCTTTCTCCACTATTGTAATCATCTTTGATGTTTATAGTGTCTATCTCTAATTTCTTTTTAGATAACCCAAAACTACTTTTTCATAGCAAATCACTTTGTTGTTGTATAGCTTCCTCTTTATTTTGTAATATCAAAAATATTATATACTTTGGAATAAATCTACTCATATACTACTCCAAGAATGTATCCTTTTGTTCCAAGGACAAATTAGGCATGACTCTGACTAATGTGTCAATTTGTATATGTTTCTCTACTACTTTAGTCTGCTACCATCTTCTCTCTAGTATATCATATAGATCCTTGGGCATCTTCTTCTCTATTTCACTAGGAGCTAGTTTTTTATTTGAAATCATTTCAACCATAGCCTCCTTAACTTTATTTCCATCAACATTATCTAGTGTATCATGCTTTACAAATCTAAAAGTAGATAACCCTATAGATGTTCTCAACATTTGCATACCTCTTCAATAGTTTGTGTTTTTCTAATAGGTGATCCTCTGACCAATCTCCTTCTTCTAGTTCTAGGAGCACTCGGCATGGTAGACTCTACTACTTTTTTCTTTGTAGACTACTTGGTACTAGTGGTTGCCCTAGTCCTTAGCTTGTTTGGTGGTGGAGGTGTCACTTCCAACTTCTTCTTTGTTTCTTGATCCTTCTTGCTCGGTGGCATGAAAAAAATTGGGGCCTTTCCCTTGTCAAATTATTTTTCTTCATCTTCCTCATCACCACTATCTTGTTATCATCTTCAATAAGATCTTATGTAATTTGTAATGGTTCCTTACCCTTTCCTAGGGTGCCCAGTTTATCTCCTAGGTCTTCAAAAAATTTCTTCATTTGCTTCTCCTTGGAAGCTATCTTGATGTCCACAGTTATTCTTACTTTGGCTTCCTCATATCTACCAAAAGGTCTAGCCTCAACATCTATTTATTCCTTCAGTATTGTATCAATGTTTTCACTTACAACATCACTAATTAACTCATATTCAAAAATTTGTAACCAAGGCTTTCTCAGCTTCATTGCATGTACAAAAGTGTTATCTGTATCAACAAGAAAACATATGTCATTGTAATATTTTGTGACCAATTCTTCAAGTATCCCCTTTCTTCTTTTCATCCTTTGCTTAAATTCATCAAAATCAGCATTGATTACACTCTCAAAATCATCTTCCAATTGAGTAATATACTCATTGATCTATTTTGTCATTGGTTTTTCTTGATCCCATACAACATCACCAATACCAGGAAAATACTTTTGGATGTAAAAGAAAACACAAACAATGAGGGATCCAAACTTACACATTGAATTTTTTGCTTTCCTTATTGATGAAAGATTTTCTACAAGTTGTAAGCTTTGTAGCTCAGCAAGATCATACTCATGATCTTTCATCACAATCTTCCATGCTTGATCCATAGCCATGCAAGGCACACTATTCAATCTGCTTGATTGATAGAATTTATGAGCAATGACTCTCACTGAAAATTCAATTAGTGGATTAGAAATGTTTGAGATAGATATACCACATCCATCCCACTCGGCTCTTGTATTTTCCTCGATTTCTTTGCAGCTCAAGCATTACATGGTTTTCTTCTTGTCTAGGGTTGGATAGCCTAGAACCCTATAAATCTTTTTCCTTTTGATCTCCACTAGTCCATTCTATAGCCAATACTTCATTTCATGCATTCTTCTCAAAATAAATTAATCCACTCAATTTTGAAATTTCTTAGGAAATCTAGGGCATGAGTTAACCCTTTCCTCTCAACAATTTGAAATTTTTCCTTCAAGATTCCTTCATTGCATAACTTCTCATAAGCTTCCCTAATTTCATAATCTCCTACTTGTCCAATTTTGCACATATAAAAACTTCTAACATCATGGATCATAATGAATTTAGGTGGTATCAAAGATAATGCACCCATTGAGTCTCATTTCATAGCAATCTCTAGAATAGCATGACACTTAGGTGGAGGACAATCATCACTCTTCACCAGTTAGATTCCACTAACCTCTTGGCTCATTCTAGTGGTTGATGAAGTTGTCATGATCGTAGCTAGGGTTTGAAGTTCTTCCTTGTATGGATACTTGACATAGTTCAAATCTTTAGTCATTCAAGTGCCTTGATCAAATCACTCTTGAAATCTTTGTTGATTGTTAAAATCACCAAATCGCTCTGTGCTCTTGAAAAATTGAATGCAAGCTATGTGAGTATGTTTTCAAAATTTATTATATACCTTCTTTTGATCGATTTAGGGTATCCATTAATGCTCTGTATTTAGGTGAGTGGAAGCCGGCTATCTTGGTTTATATTGATGCCTTTCAACTAGGTCTTTGTATTACAACTCAGTCTCTTCCATACCATTTCTTAAATGCTCGATCTTTGTTGCAATGCTTGGTCAACATAGACAATTTTACTGACATGCGGTAACCTTTCAAAAATTTGGTCTTATGCATCTTTACATATGCAAATATGAACTTTTGGCACATTTACATGTAAGGAACTGATGTATGATATATCAATTAAGTATATTGTTCCATACATACCTCTCTTGCTTAGTTTGAGATGACATGATCACCTTCTCCATTGGATTGGGTGACATCAGCTCCATTAACTCCACTATTTCCATCTTTTGTTTTCCTTTTCCATTTCTAGTTCATTTCATTCCTAATTTTCTCAATGTCCACTTTGCCTTTGCCTTTGTCCTTTGTTTAATTTTTTGAATGCACTTGAGTCCTAAAATTCTTACTTTGATGTCCAAACTTGTGACATTTGGAACATGCATTGTTAGGTGCATAATTCTTTCTCTAATTTGTCCACTAGGGTTTTTTCTGTGGTCTACATCATATGCTTTATGCTCATATTTCTAACATTTGTAGAAATATTATTCAAATCTAGGTGTAGTAGGTTCATTCCTTAGTCTTGACCTGCACTCGTGTATTTTATTTCCTTGTTTCTTGCAATAAGAATAGTAACCATTAAAATTAGGTTTAGAATTTGGCATACCATTTTTGCTTCGATGGATATTTGTAGTATGACCAAGTTTTCCACAATGATATCATGTTGATTTGTCCTTTGACTTTATATTCCTTAGCTCCCCATTCCTGGATGATTCTCCTTTCTCAATGCATGAATGTCTTGACCCATTAGAACAACTTGATGACTTCATAAGTTCTTCAAAGTACTTCATTGCCTCTTTAGGTTTGTTGAATTTCTCCATAGATTCTTTCTCATTTTTCAATTTATTTTTCAGTATGTCATATTGTGATTTGAGATTTGCGATTTCCACATCATAATGATTCAATTCTTGATTTGCAAGAATTAGTTGATTCATCATGTCCAATTGAGTATTAGTGGGCTTCTACACATCTAATATCCTTTCTTCAAGTCCGGTAGCCATTACCCTTTTGTCTTCTTCAGCCATAGTCCTATCTTCTTCAGCTTTCTTTCTTTGTTTAGTCACTTCACATAGTCTTACTAATTGGATTTCATGTTCTCTTTTTAGTCCTCTTATTTCTTCATTCAGAAGTTTGTCATTATCAAGTAGATCAGCAGATGCTTTGTCATTTGGATTGATTGATTCAAACGATCCTTCAGTCTCAATTTCTTCATAGGAAAATTGTTTTATCTAGATGGTAATTTCCTTTTTCCTTTTTAGGGAATCCTTCATATCTTGTCTTGCCTTCTCAAGTTTCTGCAGTATGAGTTAGATGTCAATCACCTGATTGTCAATAACTTTATCTAGTTTGAATGCCTCCATTTCTAAGATCTAATCTCCAAGCTATTAAGCTTCTCTCAAAGAACCAATGCTCTAATACTAATTGTTGATGTATGGAGGTGTAAACAAGTTAAACAAGTTACTAAGAGGGGGGGGTGAATCAAAAATCTTTAACACTTTAAACTTTTCATCAATTCATTCACATCTATTAGTAACTTGTGCATGTAAAACTTGTAATGTAAACTTGTTGAAACATATAAAATTGATCAATCACATGCATGAAAATGAAAACACATAACACAATATTTGTTACCCAAAAACCCTCCAAGGTGAAGGTAAAATTGGGGTAGGGATGGAACCCACAAATCTTCACTACTATAGTAATAAAGTTAACCAATTAAGGTTACAATGTTTGACCATAAAATATGATCTACCTTGCGAGGAGTTTGCCTTCTCAAAGGATTAAGAAACTACTAGGTCTCACCTTGTTAGAGGATTTAACACTTACAACAAAGTAAGGACTTTGTTAGGATATTTACAAAGATCTATTAAGACCACTCTGTTAAGAGATTTGACCTTATTCAAGTTGGTTATAACTAATTCAGTATTTGACTCTCAATTTTTTTTGCAAGCTAGTTTTGAGTCTTCTCCTTGCTAATTGATTCTCTCCTCTAATCTGATATCACTTTTCTTTCCCTTTCACTTCACTATCATGACTAGGTCACTTGCTCTATTAAACGATAATAGAACCCTTTACTAACTTCTAATCTATTCACAATCCTTCTCTTGAATATTACTTCTTGTTCACATGCATACACCTCTCTACCTTTGCTCTTTCTCCACATGCATTCTTACTTTCGATCTAGGTTAAGATCATCGTTATTTAAAGAATTTTGTAAAGATTTTTCTATATGGCTCCATGTTTTGCCTCTTTATCTTGATCGTTGAACACACAACATAAGGATATATGATCCACATTTTGTAAATGCTCTATAACAACCTCTTCAAGTATTAAATTTTCTATAACAACCTCTTCAAAGCTTAAATATACCTTCCAAGTTGGCTTGATATTCATTTTCACTCAAACTCTATTCCATTCCTAACTTTTATGTAAACTTTACATTTCTCAGTCTTTACTATTTCTTGATGCTCGACATTGTTGTTGCTCAGCCTATATTACCCTTTTGATGCTTGACATGTATTGTGCTTGCCACACACTATATAACTCGGCACTTGTATACTTGGAATTTGCTTGGTCACTAATGAGCTCAATTGACCATACACTTACTCAACTCTTATAAAGCTTGGTACATACTCACTTATGTACACGACTTGGCCTATTTAAAGTAGCTCAGTCGCAGTGATGATCATTTGACTCTGTCTTGTAAAGGACTACATGGTTGACACTAATAGACAATAGTGGTTAGAGATACCAACACCACTAACTTCAAAATTTAATCACAAATTCACAAAATTGATTAACCAATATCAGATCTAACATTTAAATATTCATCTAATCATTCCATGTTAACTTGTGAAATGATCAATAAGACAACTAATAAAAGAGTCCACACAAGTAACATGATAACCACAATGTTTTTATCATGGAAACCTTTGGTTGGAGGGAAAAACCATAGTGGAAATTAATACTCATAAGTATTTTGTACTCTTATAAAATTTTCTTGGTTAGGAGAAGACCTTAATAGGATTAACCCAACTAAAGGGTTTACCTCAAACCTGTTAAGATATTTACCTTGTCACAAGAAACTTTGTGAAAGGATTTTATAACTCAAATAAAAGAGCTACCCTATTAGAGGAATTAACTTCATACCTACTAAAATCTTGCTCACCCTATTAAAAGTGACCTTGTTAGAGGATTTAAACTTGATAACCTATTAGGATTAACCAAGAAGATTGATCTAATAATAGAACTTCAATACTATTTGCATATATCCCTTTTAATTCACCATCTACATTTTCTTGTAGATTTTCAGCCACCATCTTGATCATACAACCCTTGTCAATCTTACTATCCATCCTCACACTTGTAATTTAATAACATTCTACCATATAATTATACTTCTCAACTTTATTTGAATCCACCAACTTAACCTAAATGTGTTACACTTGAAATCATCCATAGATTGACCAAAATGTATGACCAAACCCTAATCCATTAATAACCAACACCACATGATCAACCATTTGAATCACATAGTGATCTAGTAAAGAACATCTAGTGCTTTCACTTTTCCAATGAACATGCACACTTCCAAGAAAATTCATCACAACTACCAATATATAACCTATCCATCTAAACTTTTCACTAGAGGATGTTTCTTCTATTTTTTATTTTGATTTTCTTTTTTAATTTTATCACTGAGAGAGTTGACTTGGCTACCAAATTAGGCCTCCTCATTGTATTGGATCTCATGTTTGTAATCTTGGAGATTCTTAAGGCCAAAGAGTGTCATCACTGCTTCTTCTGGGTTACAGATATCAAGAGCTGGTGGTGTGTCCTCAAGGTCCCAGTCTATCATGTTAGGGTTGGTGAGGGGTAAGTGGGTAGATGAAAGGTTGGCTATGGTAATGGCTTGGACATAATTATCTAGGTCATCTTCAATATATTGGAAGGGGATTTCGAAGAATTCCTCCTCCTCAATCTTAGAATTAGGTTCAACCATACAATAGTTGTCAGCAAAGGACACCTTGAGTTTAATATAGCCCAAACCACATCCTTTAGGATATCTATTAGCCTCAAGGGGTTGTCTAATTCTATCCTCTTTAGGTCCAAGGTCAGTGTCATGATATCCCATGTTTTCAGTGATGGGAGGAGCCTTAACATACTTATCTTTAGGGAATTCCACAGGCTCATCTTTTCCATCAAAATATAGCCAATCTAAGATATTAGACTCCATGTGTTGATCACTAAGTGAACCCCAATGTTTTAATGTTGTCTTATTAACATGCATAGTATCCTTATTTGTAGAAGGTGGTATTTGGGAAGGTTTTCCAAAGGATTGAGGGGAGAGTGGTAGTTGTCCAACACACAAGGCATTTTCAAACTTGTACTCTCCCATTCCTTGTTCAACAAAAGTAACCTTCTTCACTATAATATTGACATTAATATCTTCAACCTTCTCTTTTCCCTTACAGGAACTGAACTCAATATTGGATAATTCTACTACTATTGTGGAAGGTGATTCCATTACTATGAGAGATCTAGGTATAACCTTAGCAAACTCACTAACTGGACAAAAATTTGTTGGGACGCCTTCCAATCTCTTACAAAAAGAAAAAGGTAAAGGATTTCCTAGAATCGTGACCTCTCTTCCTTGGTGGGGAAATTTCAAGCATTAATGATATGTAGATGATATCGCTTTGAGTGTATGTATTAAGGGTCAACTAAGCAAAATGTTATATGGAAAGTCCAAATCTAGGACATGGCATTTAGTATTTATTACAACTGGCCCAACCTTTAGTGGTAGCATGATAAATCCTTTTGATTCTCTTTCTCTTTTATCATATGCATTTTGTTATCTTCTTATTGATATCTAGGAGGTCTTCTAGAAACCCCAAGAAATGGATCATCTTCAATGTACAAAGGTTCAAACTGGATCCATTATCGATATGGACTCATTTTATTTTATGTCATTGTATAAGGACTTCAATGTGGAGCAACAAATTGTCGTGTTTATTAGGACCTTGGAAATATTTGTCTATGAAGAAAAGGTTTTGTTGTACGGCAAGATTTCCAATCATGGAAGTGAATTGGGATGCATTAATGTTTTCTAGAACACGAGACTCTAAATTAGCAGTCTCTAGAATTTCCTTATGGATAGGTGAGGTGGTGAGAAGCTCTAGAATAGATATCTATGCAGGAGTCTTCCCTAACTAGGATAATACGTCATAGCGAGAATTGAGTCTTTGTGAAGTGGATGGTGCAGTAGGTGCATGTGGAACTGATGGATTAGTGGGATTGGGAGCGACAGCTTGCAAAGTAATTCTTCCCCACCGAGTAGTTGCATCACAATTAGATACTTGTAGGACAAGGGTATTCACATGAGTTTCCACTTCTTCAATGCGTCCACACATGGAATTGATGTAAAACCACATATATCATTTGTTTCTATTTTACCACACAAGGAGTCAAACCTTGATATGTGGTTAGTAGAATAGTCATAGTGTAGCATGTTAGACATGGAAGCTCGGCTGACATTGTTCATATTGTTGTTTCTATTGTTGTTATTGTCATTGTTGTGGTCAGGAAATGGCTTTTGAAATATCTTCAGTTTAGCATTTTTAGAGGGTGGTCCTCCTTCTACCTCAATTTCTCCATCAACGACAAGATTTTGAATGAAGACTTTGAGTTTGATACACTTGTTTGTGTCATGTCCTTTGATGTGGTGGTATTTGCAATATTCATTTTCTCTATACCATTTTGATTTTGGTTGATTTTCATCAAAGGGTCTTGTGTTGGGAAAGATCATTAAATGGTGATCCACTAACTTCTAAAATATGGCATCCAAGGGTTTACAAAAGCTAGTGAATTTTTTATTTCAATCATAATCACGATTATAGTTGTTATTGTTGTTATTGCAGGGAAAAAAATGGTGTTTGATTTTGAGATTGTTGGTTGTTCTGATTGTTGTTTTGATTTTCACTTTGATTGTCATGGTTTGAATTGTTGTTGTTTTGGTTACAATAGTTGTTGTTGTTGTTGTTGTTTCCACCTTGAAGGTTTTGTACACTTTTGACATCGGTGACACCATCATGGGTAACACCTTTTTTTTTGGACCAAATTTTGGATTTGCTATTGGTGTTAGTGTCATTATTTGAGGATGAAGAGCTATAATGTTTAATGGAACCCTTGTCTAAGAGTCCATTTTCAATATTCTTGCCTTTCTTGACTAATGTGGCAAAGTCCTCGGGACTGGTCATCTTCATTTGGAAAGACATCTTCGAGATCAAATTCTTGATAAATATGTCTACTAGGTGGGAATCTTCAATTTTGTATGGCATGTGATTAGCAAGATGCCTCCACCATTGTAGAAAGTTGGCAAATATCTCATCATTTTGTTGTTTCGTGTTGCACAAATCACTCAATGAGGCATGATCTTCAATGTTGTAAGAATATTGTGCTATGAATTTCCCCATCAAGTCATTGAAAGAGGTGATGGAACCTCTAGGAAAGTTCATTAGTCACTCAAGCATGGAGCCCCCAAGACTTCGTGTGAAGAGCCTCTTAAGATAATCCTCACTATAGGCCACTTTTTGACATAAGATGAAAAATTCCTTAAGATGTGTGATGGGACATGTTTCTCCTGTGTATTTATTAAATTTAGGAATCTCAAAGTTTGGTGGAAATGGTATCATGTTAATAGATCTATCAAATGGAAAGAGACAAATTTCCTCAAAAGAGAAATCTTTCACCCCTTTGTTGTTCATGTTATGGACCAAATTTCAAAGTTCATGCAAGTCTTGGGCTAGATCTTGGTTTGGTTGCATTTGTGGTTGTTGGGAATTAATGAACCCACCTCCAAAGTTGTATTAATTCCCAAACATATTATGAGGTGGTGGAGGTGGAGGTGCACCATTTTGGCTAATGTATTGGTATGCAGTCATTGGAATTGGAACAAACATTTTCATTATACTTGTTAGAATTTGCAAATAAGAGAAATATATCAGTTGTGTTAGGATTGCCACCTGTTGTATAGGTACTTGCCTAATGATTAAGCATCCTACAGTTGGACCTATCAAGGTTGACTATGGAATACTAGCACGTGTAGTAGTATTGGGCATAGCACTAATAATTTGTTGAATATGTTCCACACTTAATTGGAACGTAGGTTGTGTTGAAGCACTTGATGTAGGTATGGAACTAGTTCTCACCACAGGTTCTTTTTCCTTGTTAGATGTTTGGGCTATGTTTAAATTTGGCAACACGGGAGCATCTTTAACCAGGTTCAGGAAGATCTTTGTCTTGTTTTCCCTAATAGACTTTTCCAACATTTCCAAATTGTACAGATTTGCAAGAAATGTTTGGACATCACTAGGGATATCATTATTGTCAATGGGGTCTTCATCTTGGTACACTTCTTTGTCATCATGTGAGTTACTCCCTAAACTAGTGTTTTCAAAAGGATTCTCTGGTTCTTGTGTAGATGTTGAGCTAGGCATACCAAAGTTCATACTAGGGGGAAATGTGTTCCTCAATGAGGCTGATCATGGAGGAAAAGGATTCTCCATCTCTTGTTGTCTTGGTGCTTCCAATAAATGAGACATAGGGTTAAATGTGAGTCTCTCAAATCTTGTTTGTACCATACAATTGTGACCAAACCAATAGATGGAAGATTATGGAAGAAAGAGAAAATGTGAGAGAGAAACTTAACCTTATATGATAAAAGGGCCAACAACCTAAATGTAAATAAAAGACCTTGTTGATTTCAAAAACCAAGTGTGATGTAGGACAAAAGTATCTTTCTCCTACCAAAGATGGGCAGGTGATCTTTGGGTAAGATAGGACACTGAATAGATTACTCACTATTTGGAGATGGGCTTGTGATCCCAAATGAGTGAGTGTAACTATGATAAATTTTTGCTTGTGGATAAATTTTTAGTGTTGTAATATCAAAATTTTTGTAACTAAGATGTTCTTAGGCCAAAAGATTAGGGTTCAAATGATTAGGCTCTCTAGAGGAAATTTCGCAAATGGAAGACTAGAAATTTCAAAAATGGATTGATGTAGAAAATGAGGGTGATATGGTCACTATGTAGATAACTCAATCTTCTCTCACTGGAAACAAAAATCTAGGGTTTACTCTAGGGAAGCAGACCAATTTTTAAGTTTACCATTGTATAAGCTTCTATCATAAAAATTCTATTCAGCTTCCTCTTTCTTGATGTCTTTGATAGTGTATTAGAATTGTTTATCATTGTGTGCTAGGTTTTTCCTTTCCTTGTAGGAAAATGGTTTGGATAATTTCACCTTCTTAAGTTTGACTTTGTTGGTCATGATAGGATCAAAACAAACCCAATTACAAGACCAAGCACGAAAAGTTTGCAAATAAGCTTGTGACTAAAAGACCCAATGAATTTCAAATGCTAGACCAAATATAAGAACTCATGAAAATAACCATAGGTCAAGAGGACCAACTTATAACCATTTCACTCACTGAATGTTTAGCTCACCATTTCACTCATTTTTGGACTTGTTTGATGTTTGGTATTGGTTTTGGGTGTTTAAACAATCAAGCACGTTGAACACATCAACAATCCTGATAAGGTTGCCACTAGGATGTACAAAGATTATCTAGAGGACATCCTCAATATATACAAGGTATGTGAGGCCCAAATCTGTAGATGAAAGAAAATAATGCCACACAGTCGGGAGGAGACGGTAACCCAAATCTCCACCTTCACTTTCCAAAGGTATAAAGTTCTTTGGGGCTTAGCTAAGAGTGGCAAAATTTTGTTTCCAAGAGAGGTGTCTTTTGATTCACCTCCTAATATTTATACTCTGCCAAAATGCTAGAGTTGAGGTCATCCCAAGGGGTGATGAAATCCCTAAGTAGGCCCATAAAAATAAAAATAAGACCCATTTATTTCTTGTGCACTCAAGATTACCTGAAGGCGCGAGAGGAGAGAATACGTAAGTGGCCTTGGGGTTTAAAAGACACTCGTTCTTTTCCAATGAAGCTTATATTTTCTATCTACTTTTGAAGACACATATGTTTAAGCATGAATTGTTCTTTCCAACTTGATAGCATTGTCAACATAATAAAAAGTGAGGATTCGTCAACAAAAAGTAAATCAATCATCTTCAAACATAAGCAAATTGTTGAAAATGAAAAAATTCTCTTAATTCGTTTGTATTCATTTTAAGTACCAAGTCCAAATATTTCATAGCAAGCTTCTTTGTCCCTTAATCATTCAAGATTGTATGAGAGTGTTTTAAACCCAAAATCAAAATGTCTCATCATTTTCTTCTTTGACCTTAGGCATTCAAGAGAATATTCACTATCTAACCATTCATTCTAATGAAAGCATGTCAATTTCCTTAAGGCACTCAAGATTGTATTTTATTATTCTACACATGGATTCCAATGAAAAGCTTGTTCATTTATTAAGGCATTCAAAAATGTGTTTGAACATCGTCCATTCTAATGAAATATGTTTAAGTTTCCTTAAATCATTCAAAAGTGTATGTAATGTTACCTTAATGCATTCAACAGTGTATTTGGCTTTTAATATTAGTTGTAACATGCATTCTAAGGAAAAATGATTAGTTCATACAAGTTCATTTACCATTTTAAATCCTACAAGTGATTAAAATCACTACAAATCCCCAAGCGATTAAAATCACTATAAATCCCTAAGTGATTAAAATCACTACAAATCTCCAAGTGATTAAAATCACTAAAAATGTTCCAAAGTTTGTCTCCTACAATAAAATCAAATTAGAAATCCCTGTATATCAATCAAACAATGAGTTAGGCATCAAAAAATATAAGTCAATCTATCAAAAATTGAAAACGATAAACACCAGGCACAGACAACAAAGAAGCGTAGATGACAAAACTCACAAACAACAGAACACAAAGAAGTACAATTTACTTTTTTACTGAAACGTTACAGTCGCAGATGAAAGATTAATATTAGATATGCCAAACTTTGCAGGCAACAAACCATGCAAATGACAAAGTACAGGAAAGGTTGACTAATCGCAGATGACAGAATACTACAGCGGAGATGACAATTTATGAAGTGGAGATGACAGAACTAGCAAATTATCGCAGATGATAGTTTAATAAAACAACTAGTTTTTAGGTAAAATTTGGAGATGACAAAGTAAGATTCATAGATGTGAAAATGTATCAGAGATGACAAAACATGTTAGGTTGCAAAATTAACAAGTTTTTTAAAAAATAGGTGCAAGCAGAGATGTTGATCTACATAGACGACAAAGCATCTTCATAGACAACATTGCATCCTAGTAGAGACAACAGTGCATAGGTTTTGATAGCAAGCTACGAGTTTTTGATAAAATTTGATGGTGGAATAGGGACATGGATCTCACCGGGCATGCCAAAATGTATACGCAAAAATCTAACCTAACAAGAGCATGTGTAAAAAAGCAAACATTAGTGGCATGTGTATATCAAAGATTCAAAAAAAAGCAAAATACAACTAACTCTATCCTTGAGTTTTACAACTTAATACAACCAAAAAGAAAGAGTCCCCATGCAACCTCAAAGAAGCTCAATAAGGGCACCCACAAGAGGCCTTGTTGATGTGCTTTAGATTGTGGGATGTGAGTGTGCTCTCCCAAACACAACTATGAATCTCAATGATATGAAAAATGCAATAATAAACATGCAACTAAGCTTAATGATGAAGAATGCTTCAAAAGATGGTTATGGAAGCAACCATTTTTGAGGGCACTCAATGGATAATGAAAGTGGATGTAAAGAACAAATCTAAGAGTGCAATACTATCATCAATAAGCAAATTAATGCAAGAAGTAAAAAACTATCAAAGGGTTAGTAGTCACATGCAAATTACTAAGAAAGCTCTAACTCTAAACTAGCATGATAACAATGCAAATGAGGGAGATGATAAAAACTTGAGACAAGTTCTCTATTTATAGGTTTGAGAGAGACCTTGGGGAGGTGGCATCTATGTGGCATCCACATAGGTGCCACAAGGGAGACACTTGGACTAAGGGGACAAGCCATGCAAAGGTCAACATAAGCCTTTTGAATGAAAGTGATGGCTCAAGGTTTGCTCACACATGTGTGAGAAACCTTAGAGAAAGGAAAGGGGGACAAATGTTTAAGAGGTGTGAATAAAATAATAAAATGGAAGCTTTATTGGATCTTGAGTTTCTCACACATATGAGCAAACACTTAGGAGCTAAAAGGTGTTTAAGATTAGTTGAGTAGGATTAATTAATGGTTAGGCTTAGAAGGATGAGAGTGATGGGTGTAGACTAGATTTTAGGATGGGATAAGGATTAAATTAAATAAGATTTAACTTAATCACAGGATTAAAGAATTTAATAAGGTGGAGGGAATTAAATAAAATAGGATTTAGTTAAAAGGGGATTTATGGAGCACTATGTATTAAATAAATTTAATACATTAGAGGGGATATATTTAAATTAAATTAAAATACATTAGGGAAATGAATCTACTTAATTAAATAAATTTAATTATATAAGTAAAAGAATATGACAAATATAATTAATTAATTAATAATTAATTATAATGACAAATGAAATATTAAATGAATTAATATATCGTTTGGGATGATTTTAACCATCTACAAGAGTCCTTACTACATTATAAGTGTTAAATATTTTAATCAAGGTAGACCTAACATTCTTGTAAGACTCTTAACAGGGAAAACCCCTCATAGGGTAGATCATCAAAAGTGATCAAATATGTAGTCCTAATAGGCTAACTTTGTTACTATAGTAATGAAGATGTGTGGGTGTCATCCCACCCTAGTTTTACCTTCACCTTGGAGGGTTTCTGGGTTACCAAAATATTTTGTGTTATGTGTTTTACATTTTATAGATATGATACATAGTTAGATTTATTTTAGCATTTTATATTTCAAGTTATGTTATGCATAAGCTAGATATGAGATGGTTAATATGGTGAAAAGAAGTTTAATAGCTTAAGACTTTAGAGCTTGGAGATGGAGGCTAACAAATTGGGGAAGATTGTTTATAATCAAATGATTGACATCCAACTCATATTACAACAACTTGAAGCAGGGAAAGAGGAACTAAGGAGATCCCTAAGAAAGAGAAAGGATATGGTCATTCAATGGAATAACACACTTTATCAAGAATTTGGTACACAAGGATTGCTTGATGATGGAAGTTCCATTGAAAGTGATGCAGCCATTGCAGGTATACTAGAGAAGAGTAGTATTCTGAATGAAGAAGTTAGAGGATTGAAAAGAGAACATGAAATCCAGTCAGTAAGGCTATTTGAAGTAATCGAACAATAGAAGAAAGATAAAGAAGACAAAGTTATGGCCGAAGAAGACAAAAGACAAATGGCTATTAGACTCGACGAAAGGTCATCTGATGTACAAAATCTTACCAACACTCAGCTAGACATGAGGATGTTGGAAGTTTAATTGGGAAAGTAAGATACTGAGAGGGGGGTGAATTAGGATCTATAAAAAATTATCTTTTAAAATAAATTTACTGCATTTGTAGACACCTAAAAACCTTTAGAAAATAAAGTATTTTTATTTTCTGAAAAAGTCCTGATGACATCATCATTTATTAATTAATTAATTAATTAATTTTTATGCCATTAAATTCCTTTATCTTAATTAAAAATATTTAATTAAGGAATCCCTCCCAAAAATGTTTAAATCTTATTTAAACATTATTTCCTTATTTATTAATTATTTAATTAATAAATTGACCAAAAATCCTAAAATAAATAAAAAATTTATTTTTTGCCCAAAAATTGGCCAATTTCCTTATGACCAATAACCTCTTCCAAAATCTTCTAATCCTTCTTTAATTTCGATTAAAGGCTAATCTCATCATTTCCTACCCCTAACCCCAACTCAAAATATTTAATTAAAATTAAATATTAATCCTCATGTTTATTAAAAAAGTTTTAATAAATATCTCCTCAACCCAAACCCTTGAAATAAATAAAACTTTATTTATTTCCTAAAAATCTAATTTATCCTCATCCTAAGAAGTTCTAGACTCTTCTAGAAAGTCTCCATCCTCATCCTAGGAAATTCTAGACTATTCTAGAAAGTCTTTATCCTCATCCAAAATCTAGACTCTTCTAGAAGATGTCTTTAAACCTAATCCTAATCCCCTCCTAACCTTGTCACATTCCCTAAACATGGGTTAAGACTTACTAACCCAAGCCAAAGCTAACAAATATCTCCTCCTTCACCCACCCTCATTAAATGCCATCCACTTGCCTATCCCTAAGCTAATCCTAAACCATCCTAATCCATCCTCTAATCATTTTCACAAGCCTAAGCAAGCTTAGAACCTTCCTAATCAAGTCCAAGTCGAATTTGCTCTCATCACCCTCAAAATATCTCAACCATAAAACTTTATGAAGTCCACTAGGTCATAAATGACTCTTACAAGCCCTTTTATTGCTCTTACAAGTCATTATGAGGGTCTTTATGAAGATTTTATCTCTTGAGCCTCCTTTGTTGACTCATCCTTGCCCTTTCCTCCATCCTCTCACCATGTGACATGTGTCACTCCTTGATTGGCTATAAGGAAGCACAATCCATGTGCTCTCCTCTCATGCAATCTGAGCCCTCCATAAGCTTTTTCACATCCTTGCATCCTAGCCCTTGATCCCTCAAGCCCTTTGCCTATTTAAGGAATCCTCTCCCAATTCATTTTAACACAATCCATGAAGTAAAGTTATAATGCTATTTTGAGAGCCAAATCCATACTAAAGCCATCTATCCACACCAAAAATCCACAATCATCCATTGAAGCCTTTGGAAGCATATTGAGCATACATCCTATCTATTTAGACAAAGCTACTCAACAAGAGAGCTTCTCATTGAGAGAGCCCATTAATGGCTCATATTCTCAATTAAGAGCTCATCTTAGTCTATCTTGAAGTTTATGAATTTTGTTTAGTTTGTAGAAGCTTTATTTAAATTTGGTTTCTATTAGCATACTAACATTGCTCATATACAGCATTCACCATATTGACCATCTCATATCTAGTTTATGCATATCATAACTTGTAAAATCAAATGTTGTAATAAATAGATCTAACTATCAGCAATCACATCCATGAAATGTAAACACATAAGACAAAATATTTAGTTATCGAAAAACCCTCCAAGGTGAAGGTAAAATTGGGGTAGGGATGATACCCACAAATCTTCACTACTACAGTAACAAAGGTAACTTGTTAGGGTTACAATTTTGATCACTTTTGATGGTCTACCCTGTGAGGGGTCTACCCTACTAAAGGTGTTTAAGCCTATTAGGTCTTACCCTATTAAAGGATTTTACACTTACAATAGCATAAGGACTCTGTTATGAGATTTACAAAGGTCTATTAAAACCATTTTGTTAAGAGATTTTTCCTAATTCAATCTATTAGAACTATCTTAGTACCTAATCCTTCGACCTGCACTTTAATTGTTGATTATGGATCTCCTTCTTGCAGTCTTTGATCTAATCTCCAATTTGATATGTCTTTACTTAGTCCTTTACTACTTCATAAGGTCACTAACCTTTGTTCTTCACAATTATATCATGCATCTAGCATCCAAAACTTAACAATACTTCACTTCCTTTACACACTTTGCAATCTCTTCTATGATAGCTCCCATCACTTATAAATATAGGGTTTGGATTTGTCTATTTAAAGAATTTTGTGGAGTCTTCTAGATGCTTCCCTTTTTGCTTCTTCATCTAATTGGTTGTTCATTCCTCATAGGGATCAGTTATTCATGTCAAAACATGTAACAAACTCTACGATCATTAAATGTCGTATCCATATCGGGTTGAAATGGTTTATGTCAAAGTTTGTATCATCCCAGACTTTTATGTTCACTCTATGTTACTTGACACTCACTATTTTTGATGCTTGGTCAAAACTGTTATCTTTGTTATTTCTCGACCTTAACTATTCTCGATACCTTTTATATAGCTTGGCATCAATGTGCTATGTTTACTTGGCATTCACTAGGCTCAGCTTGTACTAAAAATACTCGGTGACCAAAGACTTGCTCAACTCCTATAGATTTTGTCAAATACATGATTATTTACAAGTCTTTACATGACTTGGCCTATAGAGAGTAGCTCAATCGTAATGATGACCATCTAACTCTACCTTATATATGACTAAGTGTTTGACACTAATAGACTGTTAGACAAAGAGATATCAACAATCTACCCCTTTAACATTAGTTGCCAAAATACTGTCATGATTACATCTTTACAGTACAAAGATAATAGTACTCCCCCTAAGCATATGACTCGGTTCCTATAGAACTTCAAAATTCCCTTTGCAATACAATACATTACATGACTCAAAAATAGTCTAATTGTAACTTCGTTATACATTGTTTGCTTCCTATCTTTTTTATCTTTGAATCTCATCATTCCCTCATGATCATCTATCCTCCTTTATTCTTCATCATTAAGCATCTAACCCCTTTATTTTTTACACTTATGCCTATTGCTTTGGTTTTTGGGGTTGTGATAGTGGAATCAAACCATATTTATCAATAAATGGTTTGTTAATTTGGTTGATCATAGTAAGTACATGATCCCATGTAATTTTTATTGATTCCAAAACATGAATCTTCAACTCCAAAATTGCTTCTAATTTAATCAAGCTATTGGCAATCAAGAGATTATGATATTTTTGCTCTAGATCCTTTGCTGAAATTAGCTCTCGTTGCATAACCTCCAAATGAGGCATCAACATTGACTATATAGAGATCAATTTGGTTCTCATTTTGTTATTTGTTGTATTTAGCTTAGCCAACCTTCCTTGTGCAAACAATAATTTGTTATAGTGCAGTGAGTGTAAATCAACTAACTGAGAGATAGATTCTCCCAATTGCTTCATGTCAACTTGAATCCTTTGTATGTTTTCGTGAAAGTCGCTTGTGAACCTTGGCATGTCACAAAGTATGTTGTATAGATCTTGAACTTTATTTACAAGTTCCTCTATATTTTGTACAAGTGCCTGCAACTCAACTTTTCTAACTACAATGGTAGTAGAAACTTTCTCCAAAACTCTCTTCTAAAATTTCTTTTCAAACCAGGCCATGAATTTTGTCATTTGCCTTAATATCTTCAATGTTGACCTTTTCTACAATTTGTACCAAGAGATAATGGGGGCCCGCTCATCAATGGTCTGAATATAAAAAGCATCAAAAAATATGTCTTTGATGTCATGCAACACTTGTTTTTGTTGTTGTTCTCGCCTCATTTCTTCTTGCTTCTTCTTCTTTGTTAATATTTTTTGTAAGGTGATAGTTTTCTCAAGAGTGAGATTGGCTAGATCTCATTTTGGCATATCAATTACTTCATCTATACTAAGAGTAATAAATGGTGAACTATCATTAACCTTATTTCCTTTTCTTTTCTTGGGCATATTGATGCTCGGCACTACTAGAGTAAGAGTAGGTGATGGGATGTCACCATTCATCCTAGCTTGAACTTCAATGCTTGGAACAATAATGGTAGCACTTGGCACTACATTCTCTTTTACTATTTCCTCTTGTCCAATCTCCTTATCCCCCTCATCCTGAGGTCCTGAGACATGTGGTCCTTCTTGACTTGTAGTAGAAGTTTCTACATTGGTTTCCTCGACTGGTTCTTCTTGCTCTTCCTTCTCCCTTTCTTGTCCCTTGGCTTCTGAGGTCTTTTCTATTCAATAATGAGAGTGTTAGGTGTGGTATCATGAATAGCTGATAAGTTTCCTTGAGAACTCAATACACCTAATCTTTATTCATCACTTTGATCATCTTTGATAGTAACTGTGTCTACTTCTTTCTTATATTCAACTCCTTTAGTAGTGTAGTGGCCACCCATAATTTACTTTTACATTATATTTACCAAACTATGTTTATGGCTATTTCATGCATGTGTTAGTTTCAAGGGTATTGGATTTATAATTATGAAAATATTTCACGACTTGGATTACATGTATATCAATAAAGAATTACTTAGTTGATTATATTTCACATGTTGATTGATGATTATGATTACTAGCCCATTAACGATGCTTTAATGATTCTTAGTTAGTAAATGTGACTATTTTCTAGATGATATCAAATGATGATTATTTTATATCCACAATGATGATTTTTCCATATTTGAATATGTGATGATTTGTACTCAAGACTTATTATAATACTTACCCCATACTTGCATGTGTATGGTGTGTGTTGGTTTTATCTTTTTGTTGTTCATGTTTGATGTGGTTAAGAGAGGAAGTCATAATCACCTGCTAGTTAGGATCTACATGATGTACCACTCTTCGTCATTGCCTATTTAGTTTAGATATTCTTATATACATGTACATGCTCATCTTTTATGCAAAATGTAGATATTGAGCATCGACTTCCCTGAATTGCTAAGATTAACATGTCCTATCACAATAACTCAATGGTAAGAATGGAGAGATAATGTTCAAGTCCAATCCTAGCCATAGCCTAATTACTTGTCCTGAGAAGGAGGACATGTAATTGACTTTCCACCCTTTTTAAAACTCGTGAGTTTATCTTTGTCTATGTTGTTTGATTTTGAGATTTGATCTGTTTTGGTAATGTTACTTTTATGTTGATTTCGCTATGTGATTATTTGGTAAACGATTTAATTATAATATTTGAGTTAATTATATAATTAAATATTATTTGATTAAAAAGAAAATATTAAAGTATGAGAATATTTAATTGATTAAAAAACTAATTAAATATGTGCTTTAATTTAAAAGTCTTAACCTAAATTTAGAAGTCTAAATTTAGAAAATTGGTTAAAGAAAAATTAGAATGTGATGATATTTAATTAAATATATACTTTAGTTTTAAAGATTTAATTTAAAAGTTTAATTTAAGAAGTTGGACAAAAAGTGAATTAAAATATTAAAATATTAAAGATTTAATATTGCTTTATTATAATTATTTATTTAATAATAATTAAATTAGAGTTGCATTTAAACAAAGTTTTGATTATTATTATTATTAATTTAAATAATAAACTATGCTTTAATTAGTGTTTGCACTAATTAATAAACTAAAAGAAAATAAAATATAAAAGAATATTTTAATTAAAAAGTTCTTTAAGTGTGCATGAAATGATTAAATAGTAAAAGTTTATTTTAAAGAGAGGTCTTTGCATGTTGAAAAATTGAAAACCATAGGTAAAGTTAAACTCTTTATTGGGAGATTCGAACTCATTTCTACAAACACGAGTTCTGGGGAGCAAAATTCAGAATTGGATCAAAAGAGTTGTTGAAAGTTTCAGAGGGTTTGGATTTGCATGCATTCATAGATTGTCTCAAAGTTTAGTTGTAGTTTTGAGGTAGGGTTTGAAAACCCATTGTAGAATTTTGTTGAAAGATCTGTCTACTTTGTGTCTTCCTGGGTGTTTACATATTGCTTATTAATTTACTGTATTGATTGTTGAATAAAGAATTATGTTGTAGATTTTGAAAATGAAAACTTATTAATCAAGAAAACTTCATTGAGGAAAATTATAGAAAAACTGTAGAAAATTATTATGATTGTATTCTTTTAAACCCCTTTTTAATATAGGAAAAATTCGATTACAGAAAATTGGAAGAAAATAACAAATTGAACAATTAAATTTCAATTTTAATTTTGTCATTAGAACTATGAGATTATCATGAATTTTTTTAATATAGATAAATATTTTTCTTACATCTAAAATAATTTAATTGCAATATATATTTGGAAAGCAAAAAATTAATTGAGAGGAAAGCGTGCTGTAACTAAACATATACATGCATGTGAAAACAAATATATTAAAAATAGAAGCTAAGTATAGTATGGTCACATGCATGTGAAAACAAATATGCTAAAAATAGAAAGCTAAGTACGATAGGTTTACATGCATGTGAAAATAAATATGCTAAAAATAAAAAGCTAAATATAATATGGTTACATGCATGTGAAAACAAATATGCTAAAAATAGAAAAACTAAGTATGGTATAGTTGCATGATTTTGAGAGATCAAAGACATCCGAAAATACTAATTGCATGTGTATTTTTATTTTATACAATTTAACTTTTAGATTTATTTATTTAAAAAAATTAATAATAATAATTTATTAATTTCTAAAATTAAATAAATATTATCCATTTAGTTATAAAGTGAATGTTAGTATTAGTGACTCTTTAAGTCTAGTTAAACTCTCAGTTCCATATAAATGATTTTATAATTATTAATGCAAGAGGAAAGTTAATAAATAAATATTTATAATTTTATTATATTTTAATAGAAGTTGTGATAAATTCCACGTTGTAATCATTTAGTTAATAACTATTTGACTTTATGAGAGAAACTATAAATAATTCAATTAAATTTATATTTTTATCTCTAGTCGCATTATGAATTAAAGGAAAAGTAAATGTTAATATTGGACTTAAATAGAAGTCAAATTAATATTTTAGAAATGAAATTAATAATAATATTTAATCTAATAATATATATTTATGCTATATTGATTAAATCATTTATGATTTAAGATTATTTAAATTAAAAACATGATAATGTTGCATGATATTTTATATGCATAAGGAGATTTGATATTCAAATACTTATTTATTTAAATAAGTATATTAGCGTAACAATTTATATTATGATGTATATTCTTACTTCATTTCTAAACACATCCTTGTGATCCAAACTAAACAAGAGAAATTGGTGGAATTGAATCATGTGGCTAAAAACTATGTGTTTTCTAATATTCTATTTATAGTCTTGTGATGTTTTTTTTTTTGATAATTTTTCTTTGTGGGTTGTTTAATTGGCCAAGTTAAGATGTGAACTAGAGGTGTTTTTGAGATTTCTTTTATGATTATTTGACTGAATGTCATGATGAATTTTATGATTTGAATTGAGATTTATGTTTTATGAGATTTATGCGATTGAGCATTTATGAGAACTTGGGTTATGAGAACCAATGTCATTTTTTGAGTTGCCTGTCAAGGAATCGAATTCGATCAATATTACTCTTGTGGTATGGGACACTATTGTGATTTGTGATTTTTGGGAAGGTAGTCTAGGTGCACGTCTATGAGAGTGGCTTACAATGGGGGTCGGAGCCCAAAGTGGCTGCTAGGGTAACTCATTGTAAGTTGTGTAACAAGTGATAATATAGTAATTAAAATATCTTGCCTAGCCCTTTTCCTTAAGATACATTAAAAAGATAAGTTAGAGATTTTTTCTCGTCCATGCCTTGAGTGATTGTATAGACAGAGGATGAGATGGATGACTAGTTTTCTCATCTTCACAAGACGGTATCGTAGTTTCGCATAGAGTCACTAGGGGGGTGGGGTCTTGAGAGACTACTAGGGCAACCTTAGAGTTGGCTCATGTGATGACACTTCATAGTATGTAGTCTGAGTCTCCTTCATAGTTTTTTTTATATTTGCCTATAGTGGTGTACTTGTTGGATATTACTTTTGATGGTGCATTTATTGTAAGTTGTTACTCACTGATTGGATGTCATTTATTGTTGATTGTTGACTTTTATTAATGACTGATTAGTTATTTATGCTATATTGATTAAATCATTTATGATTTAAGATTATTTAAATTAAAAACATGATAATGTTGCATGATATTTTATATGCATAAGGAGATTTGATATTCAAATACTTATTTATTTAAATAAGTATATTAGCGTAACAATTTATATTATGATGTATATTCTTACTTCATTTCTAAACACATCCTTGTGATCCAAACTAAACAAGAGAAATTGGTGGAATTGAATCATGTGGCTAAAAACTATGTGTTTTCTAATATTCTATTTATAGTCTTGTGATGTTTTTTTTTTTGATAATTTTTCTTTGTGGGTTGTTTAATTGGCCAAGTTAAGATGTGAACTAGAGGTGTTTTTGAGATTTCTTTTATGATTATTTGACTGAATGTCATGATGAATTTTATGATTTGAATTGAGATTTATGTTTTATGAGATTTATGCGATTGAGCATTTATGAGAACTTGGGTTATGAGAACCAATGTCATTTTTTGAGTTGCCTGTCAAGGAATCGAATTCGATCAATATTACTCTTGTGGTATGGGACACTATTGTGATTTGTGATTTTTGGGAAGGTAGTCTAGGTGCACGTCTATGAGAGTGGCTTACAATGGGGGTCGGAGCCCAAAGTGGCTGCTAGGGTAACTCATTGTAAGTTGTGTAACAAGTGATAATATAGTAATTAAAATATCTTGCCTAGCCCTTTTCCTTAAGATACATTAAAAAGATAAGTTAGAGATTTTTTCTCGTCCATGCCTTGAGTGATTGTATAGACAGAGGATGAGATGGATGACTAGTTTTCTCATCTTCACAAGACGGTATCGTAGTTTCGCATAGAGTCACTAGGGGGGTGGGGTCTTGAGAGACTACTAGGGCAACCTTAGAGTTGGCTCATGTGATGACACTTCATAGTATGTAGTCTGAGTCTCCTTCATAGTTTTTTTTATATTTGCCTATAGTGGTGTACTTGTTGGATATTACTTTTGATGGTGCATTTATTGTAAGTTGTTACTCACTGATTGGATGTCATTTATTGTTGATTGTTGACTTTTATTAATGACTGATTAGTTATTTATGCTATATTGATTAAATCATTTATGATTTAAGATTATTTAAATTAAAAACATGATAATGTTGCATGATATTTTATATGCATAAGGAGATTTGATATTCAAATACTTATTTATTTAAATAAGTATATTAGCGTAACAATTTATATTATGATGTATATTCTTACTTCATTTCTAAACACATCCTTGTGATCCAAACTAAACAAGAGAAATTGGTGGAATTGAATCATGTGGCTAAAAACTATGTGTTTTCTAATATTCTATTTATAGTCTTGTGATGTTTTTTTTTTTGATAATTTTTCTTTGTGGGTTGTTTAATTGGCCAAGTTAAGATGTGAACTAGAGGTGTTTTTGAGATTTCTTTTATGATTATTTGACTGAATGTCATGATGAATTTTATGATTTGAATTGAGATTTATGTTTTATGAGATTTATGCGATTGAGCATTTATGAGAACTTGGGTTATGAGAACCAATGTCATTTTTTGAGTTGCCTGTCAAGGAATCGAATTCGATCAATATTACTCTTGTGGTATGGGACACTATTGTGATTTGTGATTTTTGGGAAGGTAGTCTAGGTGCACGTCTATGAGAGTGGCTTACAATGGGGGTCGGAGCCCAAAGTGGCTGCTAGGGTAACTCATTGTAAGTTGTGTAACAAGTGATAATATAGTAATTAAAATATCTTGCCTAGCCCTTTTCCTTAAGATACATTAAAAAGATAAGTTAGAGATTTTTTCTCGTCCATGCCTTGAGTGATTGTATAGACAGAGGATGAGATGGATGACTAGTTTTCTCATCTTCACAAGACGGTATCGTAGTTTCGCATAGAGTCACTAGGGGGGTGGGGTCTTGAGAGACTACTAGGGCAACCTTAGAGTTGGCTCATGTGATGACACTTCATAGTATGTAGTCTGAGTCTCCTTCATAGTTTTTTTTATATTTGCCTATAGTGGTGTACTTGTTGGATATTACTTTTGATGGTGCATTTATTGTAAGTTGTTACTCACTGATTGGATGTCATTTATTGTTGATTGTTGACTTTTATTAATGACTGATTAGTTATTCATTAGTGGTGTTTTTATTGTTGGAGTTAGTGATTGGTAGTTTACTTTTATTGATGATAGTTATTATCTGTTGGTCATTGTGCTTGTGACACTTTACATTGATTTCGAGGTGGTTGTATATTTTTTGTCTCGGTATTTGTATGTTGACTTGGTATGAGATGTTAGTATTGAGTGTCCTTTCGATCTTGATTATCTCTTCTTCTTGAGTAGTTTGTGTTACCTTTGAGGCAGTTTTGGCTATTAGGATTCCTTGCCTAGGATTATTTTATGATTTGATTATCTGTGTGTGGATCATACATTATCTCCTCTACACAGTGGGAGTGGGACCTTGATTAGGTGACCATGCGGTCAGGAGGTAGTGTATTTGATCCGGTGGACAATTTTAGTGAAAATTGAAGTGTCTTCAAATCTCCATATTTTTGCACCATTAGAAAGATCTCAATGTCTTGATTCCAACGCAACTTGAACGGACAAAAATAGAGTCCGAATGTAGAAGTTACGCTTGGTCAAAGTTTTGGTCAACAGGCAAACCAGAGGGCTAAATAAGAGGTGAAATCAGACCATCTCAAAAGTGGTCCATAATGGATTTCAAATCAAAGATCTCATCAAGAGCTTTTGAACAGCATTGGTTTCATCAAAAACGGATTTCATATGTGAAAGTTATGACCGTTTGAATTTTGGAGGAAAAAAAAATAAATTTAAATGGTGACATCACCATGATGTCAACATAGTGACGTGGCAATTTTGAAAATTGGGCGGCAAAAGCGTTGGTTATGAAATTCGAACTCATAACCACTCCCATCTTTATATCCCTTCTCTACTGCTACGCCACACAAATAGCCGACGGTTTTTCATAAACAACTACCTGTGATAAATTGGTTATAAAAAAGCTGACCGTGGGCTTTGAACTCGCAACCGCCGCTCCGCCAAAAATGCATACCACCGGTGCGCTAGTGATGACTTTTGAAATATGATTGGTGCTTGTTTTACTTAAACATTATCTTAACCGCCAACCTTATTAAAATAAGGTTTATTTGTTGTATGACTCCTAACCAACTAACTAAAGGGGGAAAAATGATAAAATCTATCATATCCGAATTGTTGAAAGGATGTTATGCATTTAATATTTTGTTAAGCCTATTTAGGCTAATTTTTATGTATAAAAGGGGGTAGTAGGCCCTTTGGAAAAGTATTCAGGTGATGAGAATAGGAGAACGTTTAAGAGATTTTTGAAGACTATTCTGCACGTCGAGGGCATGTTATGCTTATGTGTTTAAGGGAATAAGTCTTGGTGCATTTGTAATTGATTTTGGAGATTAATCGGATCAGTCAAACTCTATTGGAGCTGACCCGGAGACGTAGTCACATTTGTGACGAACTCCGAAATCAAACTCTGTTTGCATCTTCTTATCTTCTTCTCTCTCAATTTTGTTTCTCATCTTAAGTTTTGATTTCATTGATAGTAAATGAATTAAGACTTCCGCTAAGTTTTGATTTATTTAATTTGATTTTATTAAGCATTCATTATTGCAAATATTCTAGATCCATCAATCAGATCAGTATTCTTACCATTTGGATCCCCCTCAGATTGATAGATGTTGGATGTTGATACAGTGGTACCATTATCATTCTTATTATTATCTTGGAGACTTCTATTCATTTGATGTATCTATGTATCATGTGTTTTGATATCCTACGGGATATTGTATTGTATATTGATGTACTTGTATCTATTTTCACATACCCTGTGACATGTGCAATTGATGTTATTCATTAGATATGCTTTCATATTATTAGTTGTACTTATGCATTTTATTATATGACTATGTATGTTTTTATTCATTTTATGATTATGGACATTGTAATTAAGACTTAAACTTATTGATTAAAACTTTCTTAAATGTGACTCAACATGAAGGAACCCTTGAGGAACTAAAATTGTATTTGTAATTGATTACGTGTTCTTAATGTGTATGTATATATTGCTTCCACACTATTGATACTTTGATGTTGTTTAAATTTTATTTTTAAAGTAGTTCAGTAAACTTTGTAACATATTAGGTTTATTTCTTTTGGGTTCCCGAGTGGGGCGTTACAAGTAGTTAACCCAAAAATACTCTTCCATAGGAACTCATTTTGTTGTACAACAGCCTCAATCTTATTCTGTAAAATCATGAATGTTATAAATTTAGGAACAAATTAGTTCATATGCTTCTCCAAAAATGTTGTCTTTTGTTTATTTGATAAATTAGGCATAATCTTCGCCAACATGCCTTCTTTTATTTGTTTCTCTACTTCAAATGCTTGTTCCCATCTTTTATCTAACCTACTCTACAAATCACTTAGAATATTCTTTTCTAATTTAGTAGGAGCCAGTTTATTATTAGCCATCATATCTATCATGGCCTCCTCTACCTTAATTCTTTCATTATTTCTCAATGTACCATACTTTACATATCTAAAACTTGATAACCTTGTAGAGCTGTTGATATTGGCAAATACCTCATCAATATTTCTTGGCTTTGCAGGTACTATGACTTGGTGATGTCCAAGTTCATTAGACTTGGTCTTCTCTACATCTCCCTCTTTAATGTCTTTCTTCTTTACTAGTATTCTCCTCTTTGTCTAGCCTTTAGTGTCTGGCACTTTCCTCTTCTCTATACTTTTGTCACTATTTTTGGTGATTTTAACCACTCTTTTCTTCACTTGTGGCTCGGCACTTACAGTTGTTGTTGCCCTGGTCCTCGATCTTTGTAATACAAGAGGAGAGAGGGGATTTTGTGTTGTCTTCTTTGCAACCTTTGTCACCTTAGGTTTTGCAATTTTCTTTTTTTAGCCTTCTTTGCTAGTGGGGTGACTAGTACTAGGGCTTTGCCCTTTTGTCTTCATTTTCTTCCTCTTCCTCATCACAACTGTCTGGCACTTTCCTCTTCTCTATACTTTTGTCACTATGTTTGGTGATTTTAACCACTCTTTTCTTCACTTGTGGCTCGGCACTTACAGTTGTTGTTGCCCTGGTCCTCGATCTTTGCAATGCAAGAGGAGAGAGGGGATTTTGTGTTGTCTTCTTTGCAACCTTTGTCACCTTAGGTTTTGCAATTTTCTTTTTTTAGCCTTCTTTGCTAGTGGGGTGACTAGTACTAGGGCTTTGCCCTTTTTATCTTCATTTTCTTCCTCTTCCTCATCACAACTGTCTGGCACTTTCCTCTTCTCTATACTTTTGTCACTATGTTTGGTGATTTTAACCACTCTTTTCTTCACTTGTGGCTCGGCACTTACAGTTGTTGTTGCCCTGGTCCTCGATCTTTGCAATGCAAGAGGAGAGAGGGGATTTTGTGTTGTCTTCTTTGCAACCTTTGTCACCTTAGGTTTTGCAATTTTCTTTTTTTAGCCTTCTTTGCTAGTGGGGTGACTAGTACTAGGGCTTTGCCCTTTTTGTCTTCATTTTCTTCCTCTTCCTCATCACAACTGTCATTTTTGTCACCTTCTCCTAGACCTTGAGTTAACTTCAAAGGTTCTTTTCCTTTCATCTGTTTGCCTAATTTACCCACTAGGTCTTCAATCATTCTCTTCTGCTTCCTATTTGTAGAAGAAATTTTGATATCAACTATGATTCTGGTCTTTGCATCTTCAAACTTCCCAAAGGGATATGCCTCTACATCAATTTCTTCCTTAAGTAGTGCAACAATGCTTATACTCATATTATCAACTTCAATCTCATAATCAAAGGGTTTAAGCCATGCTTTCTCGGGCTTAATTTTTTGTACACATGTATTATATATATCTACCAAAAAACATACATCATTGTAATGTTTCATCACTAATGATGTTGGGATCCTCATTCATTTTCTCATCTTTTTTTTGAATTCTTCAAAATACTTATCCATAAGACTTTCAAAATTTTCTCCCAACTGATTATGTACTCACCAATTTGTTTTGTAATTGGTTTTCCTTGCTCCCAAACAACATTTCCAATAATAGAAAAATAACTCTGAACATAGAAGAAAATACACATAATTAATGATCAAAACTTATACATGGAATTATAAACCTTCCTGATTGATGCCAAGTTCTCTATCAATTGTGACCTCTGCTACTTGGCAAGATCATATTCATGATCCTTCATCAAAATCTTCCATGCTCGGTCAATTGTCATATAGGGCATGCTATTCAATCTACTCAATTGATAAAATTTGTGAGAAATGACTCTCACTGCAAACTCAATCATAGGATCTATAATGATTGAAATAGACAATCCTCATCCATTCCACTTGGTCTTAGTGTTAGCCTCAATTTCTTCTCTGCTTAGGCATCGCATAGTCTTCTTATCCATTGTTGGATATCCAATTACATTATGAATCACTTTCTTTGAAATCTCAATTGGTCCATTTTCTAACCACAACTTCATATCATGAATTCTTCTTAGAACTGCTTTAATCCATTCAATCTTAAAATTCCGTGGAAAATCTAGGGTACACATTAACCCTTTCCTTTAAACAATTTTGAACTCATCTTTCAGAATACCTTCATCAGATAAATTCTCATATGCCACACAAATCTTTTAGTCTCCAACTTTGCCAATTTTGCACATGTAACAACTTTGTACATCATTTATCATGATAACCTTAGGTGGTATTGATGATAATGCACCCGTTGAATCTCCTTCCATAGCAATATCTAGAATAGCACAAAACTTAGGTGGAGGAAAAGTGTCACTTGTCACCAATTGAACATTTCTTACATCTACTCCTTGATTCTTTGATGTATATTATGAAGATGTCATATTCTCAAGCTAGGGTTCTGAAACTTTTCTTTTTAAACTATTTAGAACTAAAGATCAATACTCAATCACTCTTTCACTGCTAGATCACTTCCAAATCACTCTGTACTCTTGAAATTTGAATGCAAGGTGTGAAAAATACCTTCAAATTTTTGATATATACCTCCATTCATTCAAGTTAGGGTATCCATTAATGCTATAATCTTTGTTAGGTGGAATCTAGTTGTCTTGGTCATTACTAAACTTTTGAACTTAGTCCCTAGTATACAAATTGGTCTATTCCATCTAACTCAACCTATACATCAGTCTGCCATTGAGATACTCGATACATATTGCAATGCTCAATCAATATAGATAATTTTTCTAATGTTTGACACCTATTATGTAAATGATTCTTTTGCACTATTATTTCCATAGATATGTTCTATTGCATCTTTTCTTGTGCTAATATGAACTTTTGCACATTTTATGCTAGGAACTCATGTAAGATAAATCATTAAGTACATAGTTCCTTGCATACCTTTCTTGATTAGTTTGAGAACTAATGTAAGATAAATCATTAAGTACACAGTTCCTTACATACCTTTCTTGATTATTTTGAGGTGGTGTGATGACCTTCTCCATTGGATTGGGTGACCTTAACATCATTTGTTCCACATCCTCTAGCTTCCACCTTTTCTTCTAGGTTTGATTTATCTCCTTCTTTGTTTGTTAAACATCCACTTTTCCTTTACCCTTGTTGTGTTCATTATTTGGTATTGGTGCTTAGGTTTTGCAATTCTTATTCACATGTCCAATCTTGTTACAATTAGAACAAACTTTCTTTGGTGCATTCTTGTTTGTCCAATTAGGTTTTGCCTGTGATCTGCATTCATATGCTCTATGTCCAAACTTTTGAAAATTGTAACAATAACCTTCAAATCAAGGTGTAGTAAGTGTATTTTACAATCTTGATCCACACTCGTGTATTTGATGTCCTTGCTTCTTGTAGTAAAATCACTAACCAATAAACTTAGGTTAGGATTTTGTATACCATTATTCCTTTTACAAATGTTTGCAATGTGTCCAAGTTTACCACAATGATAGTATGTTGGTTTTCCTTTTGACTTTGCATTTCTCAACTCTCCATTCTTAGATGATTCTCCTTCTTCAGTAGATGAATGTTTCTTTGTATGTCCTTGTCAAGAAGTGTTTCCAGATGACCTAGTTGATTTCATCAGTTCTTCAAAATATTTTAATGCTTTACTAGGATTGTTCATCCTTTCCACAAGTTCTTTCTCAAATCTTAACTCATTCAGCAATAAGTTAGTCTGTGATCTCAAATTTGCTATCTCTATTTCTTTCCTATTCAATTCCTGATTTACACGAATCAATGTCTAGCTGAGTGTTTGTAATCTTTTGCACATCATATGACCTTTCTTCAAGTCTAATATCCATTTTTCTTTTATCTTCCTCAACTACAACTTTTTCTTCTTTATCTTTCTTCTTCTACTCAGTCACTTCACATAGCCTTACTAACTAGATTTAATGTTCTCTCTTCAATCCTCTAACTTCTTCATTCATAATATTGTTCTTCTCTGGTAGATCTGCAATGGTTGCACCAATCTCATTAGAATTTCCATTGTCAAGCAATCCTTGTGTATCAACTTCTTGATAATGTGTATCATTCTATTGAATTACTAAGTCCTTTCTCTTTCTAAGGGATTTCCTTAGTTCCTCTCTTTCTACTTCAAGTTGTTGCATGAGTTGGATCTCAATCACTTAATTGTCAATAACCATTCCCAATTTGTAAGCCTCCATCTCCAAGATCTAAAATCACAAGTTGTTAGACTTCCTTTAAGAGAACCAATGCTCTAATATCAATTTTTGGAAGTTTAATTAGGAAACTAAGATACTAAGAGTGGGGGTGAATCAGAATCTATAAAACTTTTATCCTTCAAAACAACTTTACTGCATTCACCATATTGACCTTCTCATTTCTAGTTTATGCATATTATAACTTGTAAAATAAAATGTCATAAAAAATAGATTTAACTATCAATCACATCCATGAAATGTAAACACATAACATAAAAGATTTCGTTACCCGAAAACCCTCCAAGGTGAAGGTAAAACTAGGGTGGGGATGACACCCACAAATCTTCTCTACTCTAGTAACAAAATTAACCTGTTAGGGTTACAATTTTGATCACTTCTAATGATTTACCCTCTGAGGAGCCTGCCCTATTAAAGGCATTTAAGACTGTTAGGTCTTACCCTGTTAAAGAATTTTACACTTACAATAAAATAAGGACTCTGTTAGTAGATTTAAAAAGGTTTGTTAAAACCACTTTGTTAAGAGAATTTCCCTAATTCAATCTATTAGAACTGTCTCAGTACCTAATCCTTTGGTCTATACTATAATTGCTTATTATGGATCTCCTCCTTCCAATCTCTGATCTAATCTCCAATATGATATATCTTTGTCTTAGTCCTTAACTACTTCATAATGTTGCTAGCCTTTGTTCTTCATAATTCTATCTTGCATGCATCATCCAAAACTTAACAATACTTCACTTCATTCACACACTTCACAATCTCTTCTATGATAGCTCTCATGACTTATAAAAATAAGGTTTGGATTTGCGTATTTAAAGACTTTTGTGGAGTCTTCTAGATGCTTCCATTTTTGCCTCTTCTTCTGATTGATTGTTCATTCCTCATAGGTATTGGTGATCCATGTCAAAATATTTAACAACCTCTATAACAAGCTCTATGATCATTAAATATCATGCCCATGTTGGCTTGAAATGTTTTACCTCAAAGTTTGTATCATTCCAAACTTTTATGTTCACTCTGTGTTACTCGACACTCACTGTTTCTGATGCTCAATCAAAATTGTTATCTATTTTATTGCTCGGCCTTAAGTGTACTTGACACCTTATGTATAACTTGGCATCAATGTGCTCTATCTTCTTGGCATTCACTAGGCTTGTCTTGTACTAAAAATACTCGACAACTAAATACTTGCTTGACTCCTATAGAGTTTGGCATATATGTGATTATTTAGAAGTCTTTACATGGCTCAGTCTATATAGAGTAGCTTGATCATAATGATGACCATCTAACTTTTCCTTATATATGACTAAGTGTTTGACACTAATAGACAACAAGATGTAGGGATATCAATAGATGAATCAATTGGTACTTGTAAATCAGGACTAAATAGGAAAGACATGGAGATAGCAAATCTGAGATCACAGAGTAACCTACTAAGGAATAAGTTAAGATCTGAGAAAGAACTTGTGGAAAGGATGAACAAGCCCAGTGAAGGAATAATATATTTTTAAAAATTAATGAGATCACCTAGGTCATCTAGTAACACCTCTGGATTATGGCATACAAAGCAACATTTATCTATTGAAAAAGGAGAATCATCCAAGAGTGGAGAGTTAAGGAATACAAAATCAAAACGAAAACCTACATGCTATCACTGTGGTAAACTTGGACATACTACAAAAATTTATAGAAGAAATAATGGTATGCAAAACCCTAAACCTAAGTTTACTAGTAACTATTTTTATTGCAAGAAGCAAGGGCATCAAGCACATGAATGTAGGTCAGAGGTGAACAATACACCTAGTACACATAGATTTGAGGGATATTGCTACAATTATCAAAAGTATATACATAGAGCACATGAATACAAATCATAGGAAAAGTCTAACTAGACAACAAGAAGGTAGGACAATGCAGCTAAGAAAATTTATTTCAATTGTCACAAGATTGGACATTTGAGCAAGAACTACAAGACCTGAGCACCAATACCAAAAAATGAACACGTCAAAGGTAAAGGAAAAGTGGATTTTGAAAAACCAAAGAAGGATATTACTCAAACCTAGAAGAAAAAGGTGGAAGCTGGAAGGAGTGGAACAAATGAAGTTAAGATCACCCAATTCAATGGAGATGGTGATCACACCACCTCAAACTGATTAAGAAAGGTATGTAAGGAACTGTATATTTAATGACTTATCTTACATCAATTCCTAACATAAATTGTGTCAAAATTCATATCTGCATAGAACAAGGTGCATTAGAACAGATTTATGGAAAGAACAACAAAATGAAATCATTTACATTTTGGGTGTTGAGCATTAGTAACATTGTTTGTATTGACCGAGTATTTCAATTTGGATTGAGTGTGCTAATGACTAAACTAATGTATAGGTTGAGTCAGATGGTATTGACTGAGCTATATAATGATGACCAAGTTCAAAAGGTTAATGACGATCGAGATAGATGGATTTCACCTAACAGAGGACACAACATTTATGAGAGCCCTAATTTAAATAAATGAAGCTATATATCAAGAATTTTGAAGGCATTTTATAAACTTTATATTTATATTTCAAGAGCACAAGGCAATTTGAGCAATTTGTGAAGAAATTTTTACGATGATTGAAAGTGGATCAGTAGTGGAAGTGTGACCGAGTATTGATTTTTAAGTTGTACCGAGTTGTTCAAAAATATTTTTTTCAAAAACCTAAATGCAAAAATGGCATCATCATCATCAACGATGAAGAATCAAGAAGAAGAGGTAAGCAATTTTCAATTAGTGAAGAGTGACACTTGTCCTCAACCTAAATATTGTTACCTGAAATTGCTATGAAAAGAGTTTCAATGGGTATGTTATCATTAATACCACCTAAGGTTATTATGATATATGATGTACATAGTTGTTATATATGTAAAATTGTTGAAATTAGAGATTATGAAATTTGTGTGGCATGTCAAAAATTGTGTGATGAAGGAGTACTAAAGGACAAGTTCAAGATTATTGAGAGAAAAGGGTTAACGAGTTCCCTAGATTTTCCAATAAATTTCAAAATTGAATGGATCAAGGTTGTACTGAGCCAAATTCACGATATGGAGTTATGGCTAGAGAATGGGCCGATCAATATTACAAAGAAGATGATTCATGTTGTTACCAGTTACCCAACATTTAACAAGAGGAAGACAATATGTTGTCGGAGTAAAGAAGTTATTGAGGTGAATACCAAGGCCAAGTGGAATGGACATGGCATGTCTATATCAACCATCACTAACCCATTAATTAATTTTGCAAGAAGAGTAATATCTCATAAATTTTATTGGTCAAGCCGACTGAATAGTGTGTTGTGTATGGTTGTTGATCAAGCATGGAAAATTGTGATGAAAGATCATGAATATGATCTTTCCAAGTTACAAAGGTTGCAATTGGCAAAGATCTTGGTATCAATTAGGAAAGCAAATAATTCACTATGTAGTTTTGGATCATTGGTCATGTGTATTTTCTTTTATGCTCAAAGTTATTTCCCTATTGTTGGAAATGTTATATGGGAACAAGAAAAACCTGCTACTAGGCAAATCAATGAGTATATTGCAAATTTGGGAGAGAATTTTGAGAATGTTCTAGATGGATATTTTGAAGAATTCAAGTAGAAAATGAGAAAGAGATAAAGGATTCCAACATCTTTAGTCAAAAAGAATTATAATGATGTGTTTTTTCTAGTTGATATTGATTACACTTATGTACAAGCAGTTAAGCCAAGGGTAGCTTGGTTTAAACCTTTTGGTTATGAAATTGATATTGATGATTTGAGTGCAAAAATTATGATAGTACTTAATGAATAAATTGATGCAAAGGCCTTGCCCTTTGGAAAATATGAAGAAGCAAAAGATAGAATAATTGTAGATATTAAAATTGCTTCTACTAATAGGAGAAAGAAAATGATTGAAGACCTAGAAGGAAAACTAGGCACACATATGAAAGGTAAAGAACCTTTAATGCTAACACAAGGTCTTACAGAGAATAAAGACAATGACAATGATGCAAAGGAAGAGGAAGAGAGTGCAAAGGAAAAGGGAAAAGCCCTAGCACTTGTCACCCCACTAGTTAAGAAGGCCAAAATAGTAAAAATCAGTGAGCCTAAGGTGAGGAAGGAAGAAAATAAGGTAACATCTAAGCCCCCCTCTCCTCCTACACCACTGAGACCAAGAACCAGGGAAGTGACATAAGTCAATGTTGAGCCATAGAAAAAGAAAGGTGTTGTGAAGGTTACTAAACCTAGTAAAGGTTCAAGTGGTGCAAGATAAGTCAAGAGAAAAATTCCAATCACTAAAGGGCAGCCAAAGAGAAGAAATTTGATAAAGCAAAAGGATGTTGAAGAGGGAGATGCAAAGATAACTGAATCCAATGAACCTGGTGACAACTGAGTCATTGTGCATACAAAGCCTAAAATTGTTGATGATGTATGTGACAATATCAAAAACTCTGTAGGATTATCAAACTTTAGATTCTTAAAGTATGAGACAATGAGTGTTATAGAAAAGTTTAGAGTAGAGGAAGCCATATTAGACATGATGACTAAGTTCAAATCGATGCCTTCAGATATAGGAAGCAAGATTCCTAGTGATTTGTATAGCAAACATGATGGTAAGTGGCAATAAGAAACTATAATTGAAAAATGAATAAGAGAAGGCACATTAGCCAAAATCATGCCTAAGCTAATAAATAAGTAAAAGACAACTTTTTTGGAGAAGTATAAGAATAGATTTGTTCCTAAATATAGAACATTCATGATTTTACAACATAAAGTTGAGGTTGTTGTACATCAAAATGAATTATTGTGGAAAAGCATTTTTAGACTAACAATAGAAGGACATAAATAGAAAAATAAAGTGCACACCATAACAATTGAAGATTATCATAGTCGTGAATAAGATTCAGGTGTGTCGAGCCCCTAGGGAAATATATCCCCTATTCATGCTACTACACAATACACTCCTGCAATACAACAAATAAAGGGCTATCCTAAGGTAGGAGAAACACAAGTCCAAGTTGTTGATTTTAATGAACAAATAAAACAAATTGAGCATCAACTCCAATAGGCCTCACAAAAAAAAACCTTGGTTATCGATGTCAAGGAGACTAGAGAGGAGTGGGAACAAGGAAAGGAATCAAATGTAGAATAGTCTACTAGAGGTCAAGAAGGACCATATGTTTCAGGACCTCCAGATGAGGGAAACAATGAGACAATACAGAAAGAAGAGGAGAAAGAAAAATAGAATGTGGTTTCATAGTCCGAGTTGAGTGTACTAGTTAACACTCTAATCCCAATATTGACAGATTCTACTCAATAGGTGCAAGACCCTTCAGATAAACTCATGCCTAGTTCTATTGTTGTTATTTCTAGCACTGAAATACAAGTTAGACCAACTGGTGAAACACCCTCACCTACTCTGACTTTAGCTATGCTGAGCAACAACACTCCAAAGAAGGGAAAAGGAAAGAAGAAGAAGGACAGTTCTCCAGGTACTATTGTTACCTTGGATGAAGTTATTGAGTTATAGATTGGGATTTAAAGAATCTCACATTTGAGAAAATTTCCATCTTGCAAGATGTTCTCTCAAGAAATAATAGGCAAGAAGAGATGAGGAAAGAGCAGCAACAAAGGCAAGTGTTGCATGATATCGAGGATATATTTGTTGATGCTTTTGATATACAAAACATTGATGAACAAGCCCCCATTATCTCTCAGTTAGTGCAAATAGTTGAAAAAGTCAACACTGAGGATATTGAAGCAAATGAAAACCTAATGGCCTGGTCTAAGAAAGTTTCAAAAGAAAGTATTGGAGAAAGTTTCTACTATGATTGGAGTAAGAAAAGTTGAATTGTTAGCACTTGTACAGAATTTGGAAGAACTTATGAAGAAAGTACAAGATCTGTACAAAATTCTTTGTGATATGTCCAGATTTACAAATGAGTTTCAAGCAAACATTCAGAAGATTCGGGCTAATATGAAATTATCAAGGAAATATATCTCTTAGTCAGTTGAATCAAGCTCAGTGCATTATAATCACTTATTGTTTGCACAAGGGAGGTTAGTCGAGCTACATACAACAAATAGTAGAATGTAGGCCAAGTTTATTTCCCTACAATCAATATTGATACCTCACTTGGAGGTTATGCAATGGGAGTTGGTTTCAGCAAAGGATCTAGTTCAAAGAGATCATAATCCTTCTATTGTTGACAACTTAATTGGCTTAGCTGAAAATTTGGAGATAAATATTCACATTTTGAATTAGTAAAAATCACATGGGATCATGCTCTTGCTATGATCATTCAAACTCATAAACCATTCATTGATAAATATGGTTTGATTCCATCTACTCAACCCCGACAATAGACATAAGTAACAAAATCAAGGGGGATAAATAAGAAAGAAAGAAAGGTGAAAGGGGGATAGATAAGCAAGAAATAATCAAGGGTGATCGAAAGAATAAAGTGGATAAAAATGAGATAGCTACATCAAACTATTTTGAGTCATGTAAAATATGTGTTGTATACTATGTTGTAAAAGAATTTTTTTGAAGTTCTATACAAACCGACTCATATGCATAGGGCGAGCACTATTATTTTTGTAATGTAATGATGTAATCATGACAAAGTGTTTTTTCCACTAATATTAAAGAGGGAGATTGTTGATCTCTCTAAGTTTTGTTGTCTATTAGTGTCAAACACTTAGTCATATATAAGGCAGAGCTGGTCGGTCATCACTACAACTGAGTTACTCTATATAGGTCGAGTCATATAAAGACTTGTAAATAATCATGTGTATATCGATCTATATAGGAGCCAAGCTAGTCTTTAGTCATTGAGTACTTCCATATAAGATGAGTTCATTAAATGTTGAGTAGATAAATTATATTGATGTCAAGTCATATAGAAGGAGCCAAGTTAGTTAAGGACAAGTAACAATAGGAAGAATACTTACGTCTGAGCATTAGAGATAGTATGTGTCAAGTAAAACAGAGTGAACACGAATGTTTGAAATGGTACAATTTTTGAGGTAAACCATTTTGAGTAGACATATAAACAACATTTAATAATCATAGAGTTTGCTATAATGGTTGCTATGCACTTTGACATAGATCATCGATCCCTATGAAGGGAGGACAACCAATCACATGAAGAGGCAAAAAGGGAAACATATAGAAGACTCTACAGATGTCTTTAAAAAGGAAGATCCAAATCCTATTTCATATGAGAGATGAGAAGTGAAGTGTGTATATGTAAGAAGAGAAAGGAAGCAAAGTATTGTGTGAAGGAGTTAAATTTTGGAGGCTACAAGCGAAAGTTGTGAAGCAATAGAGTTACTGAGATAATGAAGCCATGAAGGAAAAAATAAAGCTATATCAAATAAGAGATCATATCAAAGATTGGAAGGAGGAGATTTGTAATCAATATTGTAAGTGCAAACTGAAGGATCAGGCAGTGAATCAGTTATGGCAGATTGATTCAGGGTAAATCTCTTAATAGAGTAGCCCTAAAAGGCCTTTGTAAATCTCTTAATAGAGTCCTTCATTGTAATTGTTAAATCCTTTAATCAAGGTAGACCTAACAATATTTTAAATCTCTTAATAGGGTAGACCACTCATAGGGTAGATCATTAGAAGTGATCAAATTTGTAGTCCTAACAAGCTAAAAAAATTATCATAGTAGTGAAGATTTGTGGGCGTCATCTCCACCCCATTTTTACCTTCACCTTGAAGGGTTTCTAAGTTACCAAAATATTTTGTGTTATGTGTTTACATTTTATGGATGTGATACATAGATTTATTTCATCATTTGATATTTCAAGTTATGTTGTGCATGCACCAAGATGGTGTACAAGAGGGGGGTACAAGTGGACAACTTTTTTCTGAAATCAAGTAAACCTAAACTTGGACGAGACATTTGAGGGTCATTTACTAAAAATGATAAGATGTGTCAAATGTATAAATTGTAGTACTCTAAATCTACTTTCTAAACTACTAGAGTTTTTACAAAATGGATATGATTAGGTGGGTCAAACCCTACACACATGAAAAATGGTTCCTGGTTTTTTTTAGAAAACATAACATAGTTATTTTCATGTGCAGCACAAAAGACCAAATTATATTTAGTATCTTACATATCCCTTTGGTAGGATGATAGCTAAGAGTCATATCTAGAAGTTGTGCATTTTTTTGTAATTTTATGATGAGTATTTTTTTAATTATGAATTATTGAACTGACTACATCTTGAAATTTTGGTACCTGTTCGTGTGTTGAGCAAAACTTGCATCAAAAAAATAATAAATGAAAAGATTTTTTTTAAGTGTATAGAATCAAGTGTAGAATAATAATATATAATTTATTTTGAATTTGGTTAAGTATATAATAATTTATTAAAAAAATGGTAGACATATGTCTGTGAGGAATGTCAAGGCACTGGTAAAAGTAATTAAACTTTACAATGTTAATGTTGTCCAAAAAAAGAAAAAGATATATGGTTAGAAAGCCAAGAAGACGTGTAAGATTATGGTGGTGATTTTAGAGATACCCACTTCACCATTAGAAAACCTGATGAAGGCAAGATGAGAATTCATCTTAGAAGATGAAAAAATGTCTAAAGGGAGAAAAAAATGGAGGGAAAATAGTCTCCCAATCCTTTGGATCATTTTCCCCTCTCTCTCTTTCTCCTATCCCCTAATCTCTCTCTCATATCCCCTCGCATTCTTTCTATCATATTCCCTAATCTCTCTCTCTCCATCCCATCCTCTCTCTCTCTCATTCTCTCTTTGTCCTATCCCTGCTCTCTTTCCATTATCCCCTTCTCTCCCTCTCTCTCATTCTCTCCATCTCTCTCACTCTTTCTATCATATCCCCTAATCTCTCTCTCTCATATCCCCTCTTTCTCATTCTCCTATCCCCTAATCTCTCTCTCATATCCCCTCTCTCTTTCTCCTATCCCCTAATCTCTCTCATATCCCCTCTCTCTCTTTCTCCTATCCCCTAACCTCTCTCTCTCTCTCTCTCTCTCTCTCTCTCTCTCTCTCTCTCTCTCTCTCTCTCTCATCTCTTTATCTCTCTCTCCATCCCTCCTATCCCATAATCTCTCTATCTCTCTCATATCCACTCTCTCTCCCTCTCTCTCTCTCTCACTCTCCCTCTTCATATCCCCTTTTATCTCTTTATCTACCTTTGTGGAGTAGTAAACCAGAACTCGATCGGGTTTTGTATAACCCAATTGGGTTATTGAAAACTGTAAATAAAATAGCATGTCAATGGTTATTTATAAAACTTGATTAGTTTTTTTCAATTATTTTATTTAATAACCTGATCAGGTTTTACAAAATCGATCAAATTTTACAAAACTATAATGGCTAGGCATGGATACCAAACCTAGTCAACATTTCACTTTTCAAATAACCCAATCGGGCTATTGAAAATTTTATTTTTTCTGGGGGGGGTATCCAATTTTTTGTACACCATCTTGGTGCACTTACCCAAGCTAGATATGAGATGGTTAATATGGTGAATACAATCAAGCTATTTTGAAGGATACAAGTTTTATAGGTCCTGATTCACCCTCCCCACCCCCACCTCTTAATAACTTAGTTTCCCAATAAACTTCCAATAGTTATGTCAGATTGCATCACCGTTCAATTTGGCATGGGCGCCACCTAACAAATTTTGTTTGTATATTCTTGTTAAAGGGTTTAGCTATTTTTTAGAAAAGTTTATCTCCGCTAAGAGTGGTAGAAGTAATGCAAAGGAAAAATGATTTTGATTCTTTAGGTAAAGAAATAAGATAGCAATGTGATCATTGCAAATTTGACCTCTTGTGCAAGTAATGTTGTGTGGTCAATTGACTCAGTGCATCTTTCCATATGACCTCTAACAATTATTTGCATTTTAAATATTAAAAATTTGATGGAAATAAGGTAATGTTTGGATGATGATTGTTCTTTAAATATTATTGTTGTAAAATTAGAATCAATTTTCTTGATGCTCAAATCATTGTTGTAATATGATTCAATTTTACTTATTATAATTATTTTTTGGACTTTATACGTTAGGTTTTATATATGTTTATATTATTGTTATAATATGATTATTCTTCTTTAAATATTATTGTTTTAATATGATTCATTTTTACTTATTATAATTATTTGTTGGATTTTATGCGAAAGGTTTTTTAGATGTTTCTTCCACTAAAAAAATCTACGTATTATGAGTTATTTTTTCATGATCAAAATAGAGAGACATGCATATAAATATTTTAAAGCATCAATCTAAATTTTTTAGTTGATAAAGTAATAATTGAGCTGCTCATTGAAAAGAAGATGAAATATTTGAGAAATTACAATAGTGGTGCTTTGTTTATTATGGTTTTGATAGATTTGGTAAAGATTGTAGAATTTTGAGATATAAGACAAATATTTATTCTCTACAATAGACTAGAGTTGTAGAAAAAACAAACACTAGTGTAGAAGGCTAAAAATATGCTTAGTGGTTTTGGGTTAGGACAAAGGTTTTGGATCAAAGTAGTTGTCAGTGTTCGCTACCTAATCAACAAGTATTTTTAATAAAATGTCTAAAAAACTATTATTAGATCATAAGCCTTCACTAAGAAATCTTATATTTGTGAGACACATGCATACGTGCCAAATGAGAAGCATATAAAGTTGGAGAACAATATTATGAAATGTATCTTAACAAAATAGAGTTAAGGCTTGAAATGATACAAGCTTTAAGATCATATTGAATATAAGGTAATGTATAGTACAATATTATTTTTAGATAGATTAAACCTTTACTTTTTATATCATAGCCATACCAATGTGAAGAGAAACATAATTCCAAATTCTTCCATGGATCTAAGAAATTGGAATTGAATCCCCTAGATAGACACATAATTGAGGAGAGCTCATCTATCCTTGAATCTTTAGAATGGAAAGAAGAACCTCCAAATCAGTCTATTGAAGATTTACAAGGCATAAATAACAAAAAAGTGAAGAATTTGAAGATCATATCTCGAGGAATTTGTGTTATTGTTTGGAATAGGATATGTCGAAGGTGTTTCAATTGATTCACACACCACTCATACATCCACAGTGAATGTTAGACATGATGAGAGTTTGGTCCAATCTCCTCCACTATCTTCTACTTTTTTAGAGTTTGGTTTAGTTTAATTCATATATCTCAATCCATATTCCAAGTGTCAATAAGCACTCTAGGAGTGAGTGATTGAAACTCAAACAAAAAGATGCAACATAAAATGAAACATGTTTCTATAAGACTCTATTCTAATTATCAATATATTTTCTTTCTTTGGAATGATAATCTAACTTACTATTTCTTATTTTATTTGTACAAACATCATTTAGATTTTAGTGGGATTAAGAGTGATAGCAGTGCTACTTGAGTTGCAAGCTTCACATCTTGGCCTGCAATTTTTTGTTTGTCATTCTATAGGTAAGGATTGTTATCGTATCCAATTAGATAGACAACTATTTTGTAGTATTTGATACTATATTTAGAGTACACTATACTTAAATTGATAGTAATATTTTATTTTATTTTATTATATAGAATATACTACTAATGCTTGTATGTTTATATTTGATATATTTATATCCTGAATATTTGCAAGTGAAGAAAGACCATGCCTAACAATATGAACCCAGAACAAAATAATGAGACAATTACTAGATTGTGCTCTCCATTCCAAAGAAAAGGTGATGGAAAATATTATTTTTCTTTAAAAAATTACAAAGGATTAAAGGCTCAAAGACTTCTAATCACAATAGCTAAGAGACATTGTAGGCAACATGGTCACATTGAAGGGGGGCATGGCTTTTTTCCATTGGTGAATGTGGATTTCCAACTGGAGGAACATGGAGGTGTGAATATGAAAGCCAAAGATAATTCTCCCATGGAAGAAGACAATCCTACGATAGAGAACACAATTGAAAATGATGGTATTGGCATAGCTGATACTGTACCATAGGACACAATAGAAGAAGATGGTACTAGTGCAGCTGATCAAGATGATAGTACTAGCACATTTGATCATGATGATGAAGATGGTCTTGATATACATATAGTTGAGAAGGCATATGAGCTCCTATATCAAGGCTCTCAAACAACTCTTCTCTATGTTGTATTGTTGTTGGTGAACTTGAAGGTTATGAATGGTTTACCCAATGTAGAAATCTTGTGTGTGCTAAGGTATGCCATTTTTATCATCTTCAATACCACCATCAAACAATCTACCTTGCTTGTATCAAGAATTATCTACCATTATGAAAGATATTAGAATGAAGTATTAAACAATGCATGCATGTCCCAATGATCATATTATATATCATAAACAATATTAATTTGTAATAGAATACCCTGATTATCATATTAAAATATATCAATCAAATCAAATAATAAAAAAGGTGCCTCACAAGGGTCTTCGATACATTCCCATTATTCCACATCTACAGTGATTATTCAAGTGCACTAGCTTGGCATAATTTATGGATTACCATGCACACAATAAAAGTCAAGATGACATTATGAGAATGTTTGTGGATAGTTATGGATTTAAGGACATAAAAGAAACTTGGTCACTCTTTAAAGAAGAACCTCATAATCTCAAGCTTTCATTGGTAGCAGATGGTGTCAACCTATTTGGAGATATAAAATTTATTAACTCAACATGGCTTGCTTTTGTTATTAACAGTAACATTCCTCCTTGGATCTCCATAAAGAGGGAGATTATAATGTTGGCAATGATTGTACCAAGTATTTTTTCATTTAATAGTCATCTAAATAAATTTTTTAACACAACATCAAAATTGTCATAATAATTGTGTAATCTATATGTTCATTCAACTAGATAAGTACCAAATTAAAAATATGAATGTATACATTGAGCCCCTTATTGATGAGTTGTTGAAGTTATGGAATGGGGTCATGTATGACATATCTAAACCAATAGGAAAAAGATAATTTCAATTCCATGCAATACTTGTATGGACAATACATGATGCCCTAGGCTAACACATTTTTTTAGTATGCTATACTATTAACATATATTTCTAGTATGTTATAGTGCTAACACATTTTTTTGTGTGTTTAAGTTGTGCATAATAATTGTAAATCTCAAAATCAACATATTTAATTGAATTATACACAATCTTGTAGGTCTCCAGATAAGGGGAAAATTTGCATGTTCAGTTTGTGGTCCAAAGATAAAATCTCATCATTCAAAAAGTTTAGGAAAGTAAATGTTCAATGAGTTTAGGAACTTTCTCCACAATAATAATAAGTATAAAATTACTAGAAAATATATTTTCAATGGGAAAGAAGAGACAACATCAAAGCCATGAAGAATGACACCTCACCTATGGAAGTTGAAATATAATAGAATAAATTGTCGAGGTAATGTCATTCCATCTAATGATTTTTATTTTGATATTGTCTTTTGTTTAGTAATGATGTAATTGATACCCATGAAGGTTGTCAAGGCACTAATTACCAACTTCCAAAAGGACTAAAAAGTTATCATAGACAATTTAGTAGGTTGTCATTTTACAAGGACCTCACAATCGTGCATTTGTTTGATGTTATGCATATTTGAAAGAATATAATACAAAAACTATGAAAAATATTGGATGGAAGGTGTGATAAAGAAAAAAATGTCAAAATTTGTAATGGTGTTCTTAAATCGAATCATGCACTAAAAAAATCATTGAATCAAATAGCACTAGACACCGGATTAATATGAGTGCCCTTCCTTGATTATTAACAGAGCAGCAAAGTGATGCCATAAAAGAATTCATACAAAAAAACCCCCACAAGATTTGTTGCAAATATAAGCAGTCTCATATTAAAGAAAGGTAATTTTGGGCTAGGGTTGAAAACACGTGATTGGCATACCTTCGTCTAGATAAGTCATTATCTTCTCTAATTACAATATATTTGTAAGATTGCATGTACAGTTCATTGTATTATTTTATAAGATATTGAAAATATTGTTTTATAATTATTGTAGTGCATTCTACCTCTATCTCTCTCACACCGCTTCGACAATAGTGTCAAACAAGTTATATATGATCTTGAAAAATACATGAGATTAGTAGTATTTTTTTAAGATTTATTGTATATATATTATATTTGCAAATTGCTTTACCTTTTATGTAATTTATTGATTTTATTTTTTTGTAAAGTCTTGTTTATATGTTCTTCCGCATTGAATCTCTTTTAGGTGGTTGTTATCTAAAGAAATTGATTATAAAAAAAAAGATACTAAAAACATGGAAGATAAAAATTCGTGAGCTTATTTGTGAAATGCAAAAGTGTTTACCTTCAACTTTTTTCAATGCACAAGAATACTACCTCATACATCAAGTTGAGGAGATTGAATTGTGTAGACATGTACAAACTAAGACAATTTGGATGGATGAGAGGTACTTGAAATTTATGAAGGTCTTGGTTCAACAAATAGCACATCCTGAGCATTCTATGGAGGAGGGATACATGGTATACCAGACCATGGTGTACATTAACAAATATCTTCCCAAGTTTACAGCAAATATCCATGTAGATCACATTTGGGATCTCAAGTTCATTAACAAATTTGAAAGGGAGTACTTGATGGAGAAAAGTAGATTAATGAAAGTGAGAGGTAATTATAAGATGTTATTGTAGTTAATTAATTCTTATAAATCTTCAATATAAGTTGTTTCTAAGTGGTCTATTTTATTTTTTTACAATTGGTCATGAATGGGATGCACCACATTTGTATATTGAAAGTAATATTTATTGGATGACAATATGGATTGAACGATCTCAAGAAAATGGCCGCTCATTAACATGGGAGTGTGTTTCATCATTGATTAAAGAAGCTCAACATAATGGAGATCTCAATGTTATGCCAATGGTAACTGACCTAGCATACCGTTTAAGAGGTAGAAAGGTATGTATACATTTATTAATCATGTCCCATATGTTTAATATCAACTCACATATTGATACAAATAATCTTGACATGTTTGAAAATGTGTACGGCAAACACTACAAAACTATGTACAGCCATGGTCATAAATTTCACATAAAAAACTTGGACAGCATGAAAAAAAATTGTGATTTTGGGATAACAACAATCTTCAAGGTCGCTAATATTTCATCTAGAAATGACATACGTCCTCAACAATATGAAAAATTGACACTATGGCATTGTGGATGATATAGTTGAGTACACTTTTAATTCCTTCAAATTAATTCTATCCGTTGTCAAATGGTATAGGCTACAACTAAATCAAAATGATCTAGATAGAAATATTATTAAACATGATAATATATTTATTGTGATTAATACAAGGTCATTTGAGCCAGTTGGAGATGAGCCCTATGTTCTTCCAAGCCAATGTAAGTGTTTTACTTTGGCGTTTCACATAAATCGGGTTGGTCATTTTTTGTTAGACATGATCCAAGAGGAAGGTCGGTAAAGTATAATGTGATGGAAGAAGAAGATATCAAAGAAGTAGAAGATGAAATAAATGATGATCATGAACAACTATTAGAAAATGATGATGAAGAAGAAGAAGAAGATGGTAATGATGATGATATTGGTGATGATGGCAATGATGGTGACGATGATGATGATCAGGAACATGGTGATGATGATATGATCACAATCATGGTGATGATGAAGAAGAAGAAGAAGAAGAAGAAGAATAAGATGATGATGATGATGTTGGTGATGTTGGAGATTATGGTGATGATCATCATCATCATCATGGTGATGAAGATGATGATGGTGGTGGTGGTGATGGTCATGATGATGTGACGACAACAATGATCATGGTGAAAATCATGAAGATGGTCATGACGATGAGATGGATGAAGACAATGATCAATGAAATGATTAATGAAATGTGTGAGGTATGATCGATGTAATGTATGAGGTATTGATTTATTTATAGAAATTTGTTTGACTTATTATAATAAATTTATTACATGTTGAACTCTAATGGCATGGTATATATAATTATGTCATTGTGTTCAATTATAATCATAATAATACAGGTGGTTTATGATACACATGTTTCAAATATTGCTCATATATCTAATGTATATATTTTGTGCATGATTATCACCCTTTGTGCACACAAGAAAATGACTATAGACATGGTCACCCCTTTTCTTGATGATCTTGTTGTTGGAATTTACAATTGGGAAGATTTACTTCTGAGAGAGGGGGGGGGGGGGGAGGAGGGTGAGGGTGAATCAAAAGTAACTAACTTTAACCTTTTCAAAACCTTTTGACTGAAAACATTTACATGCATCTAATTCATCTAATAAACATGAAAGTAAAAAACATGCATGAAAATAGATAACACAAGATTTTGGTAACCCAGAAACCCTCCAAAATGAGAAGGTAAAACTAGGGTGGGGATGACACCCACAAAGTATCAATGCATCAATATGTAACTATTTAAGGTTACAAAGTTTGACCACTTCCAATGGTCTGCCCTGTGAAAGGCATGTCCTGTCAAATACTTTACACCCTATTAAAAGCGACCTGGTTAAAGGATTTACAAACATTCACTTGGAATGTTACCCTGTTAAAGGATTTAGCATCTTTTTTAAAGGCTTACAACATGGCTATTAAACCAACCTATCATCATAGGATTTTCATTTCTAATACAATGGCTAGAGAGTATTAGAAAGTCTTGACCTGATGACTTGCAATCTTCAATTGTTGATTCTAGATCCTCGTTCTACTCTGTCTATTCTGATCCTTGCTTGATTTGATGTGTCTCTCTTTAAAACTCTGATACTTTATTCTTGATCAATTAAATTCTGCAATGTTGTTCTACTCTTTCTAAGTCTTTACACCCCTCTGACTTTGCTATAATTCACCCATAATCTCTTACTCATACGCATGCATAATTGGGTTTCATCCTCCTTTTAAAGGCTTTGAAGACTTAGGGTTAGGTATGAATCTACGATCAATATTCATTCTTCATTTCTCACTCAATTCTTACACTTTTCCTATTGGTTTGATGCCTTCTCCATTTTTCTTATTGGATGCACATTGATTACATAGGTAATGCAAAAGATTCGATCTTATCTTCAAGATCCTTCAAGATTCATCCTGAGTTGACTCAAAAAATGGTTTACATCTAAGTTTGTGAAGGCACAAACTCATATGTTGATTCTGTGTTACTCGGCACTTACTAATTGCTGATGCTCAATATATAGAGAAATTATGTCTCACTCGGCTCTTATGGTAATTTTGTTTTGCTCGGCATCTATACTTTTCTTGGCACCTATAGTGACCCGACATCACTTATCACTTGACACTTGAACTTCACTCAGCACCTGAAGTTCACTTGGTACCTGAAGTTCACTCAACACCTATTGAATCTCTAGCTTGGCAAACACTATAGCTCGGCTTTTGTATTATACTTGGCATCAACTTAAGAATTGGTTAAGTGTGTTGACACTCAATTGTCAAAACCAATTAGAGACCAACAATCTCCCCCTTTGACATGAGTGGCAAAAACACTTAACTAAGCATTATGAATTTGATCTCTATGAGCATGCTACACATTTTGTTCAGCCTATGTACAAAACTTCAAAGACTTGTTCAAAATTTTGTAAAAGACTATATACCTCAAAAATTTGTAACTCCTCTTGAGCTGATATGCCATTTCTATAACCAAAATTTCAGTCCTACAACCAAAGACTCTTTTGTTGAATTTGTCTCATGCTGATGTATCTAATACTCTTTGCCTTGTCTGTACTCTATATTTGTTTGTTTGTACTCTCCCTTTGGTTTTTGCTCCCCTTTTCACACCTTCTTGCAGTTTTTTCATCCTTTTGGCTTTATTCCCCTATTTCTTCTTCAAAATTGTGTTACATGAATATCTCCCCCTTTGGATATTCTTTATTACCTCCATCAAAGAATGTATTATCTCCCCATTCTTATTATTTGCAATGATGAATATCTCCCCCTTTTTGACACTTATGTCAAAGGGTCCTAAGAATGAATAGAATATTTAGCCAAAAATGTTTTATTTACCTCTATTATCATCTTCAAAGAAGCATCCCAATTGTTTAAGGAAATTTTCAGTGATTTGTGTTGGATGGTTGTCTCTGTTGCAAGATGTACTAGGCTTTCTAAGGTAGAAAGATTAGGATCTTTCTTTAAAACATTTTCTGCATAGGCCATTTTCTTATGTAGTACTTCCAGATGTGGGGTAATAGCAGATTGAATCTGTATCAATTTGGCCTTGACATTGGCCTCTTCTGTTGTCAATACAGCTAACTCCTTCTGAATGTGAAGCATTGTTGCAAAATGCTTCTCACTTTGAGTTGGATCTTTATGTAGTTGTGTGCTAGATATCTTAAGATTCTTTTCCAAGCTCAGTATCCTCTGGCTAGTTTCTTGTGTGAAATATGATGAGTCACACAAATTGGAGTATAATGAGAATATATTCTCAAGTACTGTTTTCACTTTCTCAACCTTCTTAGCCAATTCAACTTGTGACAGTGCTATTTCACTTGATATTTTCTAATTAACTTTCATTTGAAATTTCTTTTCAGACCACTCTAATAATTTGACATTTGTATCAAGGTCTTCATTTTGTACCTGGTCCACTATGTTGGACAACTGCTCCATGATGGGCTTTGTTTCATTGGGTACAGGCAAGCTAAATGCATCAAGACATATGTCTTTGATTTCTACCAATGCTTGCTTTTGTCTATACTCATTTTTGAGTATCTCCTGCTTCTTCTTTCTCTCAAGTGCCTCTTGCACTTAATTTATCTATGCTAGGTTTATTGTTTTGTAGTCATAACTAGGTATGACTATTTCCTTATCAAGTGCAAGGTCTCCATAGTAAAGTACCCTTGCTACCTTGGTGGAGCTCGAGCCTGGTACTGAAATCTGTAGTGGTACTACATCAGTGCTTGACTCTTTGGTAGGAGTCCTTGTAGTAGGCAAGTTTACTAGTGTCTGTAATGTCTCTTGCTCTCTTTCCTTGGGGGTTTTCTCCTCTTCCTGGTATTCTTCTTGACTACCTTGATTAATAACAATGATTTGAGGAGGTACACCTTGGCTTTGTGTTGTAGGAACATCTTGTCCTGACTGCTCCTTTACTAGCTCCTCGATAGTTGTTGTTGCTATGCCTATGGGATCAACCTTAGCAGTTGTGTCTTGTGTTGCTTGCTCTTTTGGTTGATCTTCTATAGATATGGGAGGTTGTGAAGGTGGTTCTTTTGTGTTCACCTTCTCCTTAGTAATCTCTGCTACAACTTTTTGCAATTCTTCCACACTCACCAAAACAAGATTTGTGCACAATTGTGATTGCAAAGTGGTTTGGTGAAGGATCTTTTTAAGATCCTCTACAGTCAATGGATTGGTGTTCTGAACTGAGCTGTCAAGAACATTCTTTACAATTACAGTTTCTACAGGTGCTATATGTGAAGGACTTGGTGGTGGCAATTGGGTTTCTTGGACACTCTGTTCTGGTTGTTGCTCCTCAGATGTTGCCTCTTCTCCTTTTTGAGTCTTCTCCACTATTACTTCTTTCTCTTTCTCTCCTTCGTCGTCATTTTCATTATCTTCTTCTTCCTCATCATTTCTTCCCTCAAAGGGATCTTCCTGCCCTTCCTTGATAGTAGTCAATCCATAAATCAATTTCCACATTTGTGTGGATTTCTTTACAACATCCTCTATTTTATTCTGTAAAATACTAAAGGCTTTGTATTTGGGTGCAAATTTGCTCCCATGTTTCTTACTAGCCTTAGTTATTTGACCTTTTGTAAGGTCTGGCATCACACGAACCAATGTAGACTCCCTTATTTCTTTCTCCATATTAAGGTAGTAATGTTGTTTATTCTCTACAATGGAGCTTAGCTCCTTAGGCATAGAATTGTCTAGTTCAAGTGGAGTGGTCTTGAACTTAGCTATCATAGTGTAGATAGACTCTTCCACAATGTTTTGTTCTTGTCTTGACAATTTATTAAAATCAATGGTCTTTAACCCAGTCAAATTTGCATTGTCCCTAATGTTATCACAAATATTTTCCAAATTTGATTTGTTAGAATGTCTTACCAATCTGAATTGATCACTGTCAAATTCTGTCTTTTCTTCATCTGACTCTGAGGGTGCAACATATTTTTTTCTTTTCTTTTTTTCTATAGGCCCTCCTTGCTCTGTGGATTTTTTCTTCCCCTATTCCTTTGCCACTTGTGTTGTTTCCCTTGTATCTGCCCTTGTAGTTAGCTCGATCGGGCTCGACTTTGTTGCTTTCTTCTTCCCCTTGGGTTGTGCAGTTGGCTATTTTGTGACTTTCTTTTCTTTGGTTCAGCCTTGGGTGCTTCTTGCTTGGCACCTTCCTCTTCTTCTACATCCTCACCCATGCCTTGGGTCAAAGAAAGTGTTTCTTGTCCTTGTTCTTCTTCATCATCTTCTACTTCTTCACCTTCTTCTTCTTCTTCTGTCATGCCCTCACCGAATTTGGCTTTAAGTTTCTTCACAAGTTTGTCTTTCTTCTTCAATGTGGAGGCAGTCTTTAACTCCATATCCACCTTTGATCTAACCACATCAAATGTACCAAAATGTGGTGCACTTTTGTCTACTTCCTCAACTAGTAGTGCAGTTATAGTTGTTGATGCCTCATCTATATTTATTTCATAGCCAAGAGGTCTTAGCCATCTAACTCCTAGTATGGTAGCTTGTATATAAGTATAATCAATATCTACAAGAAAGCATACATCATTTACATGCTTCTCTACCAATGAAACTGGTATCCTTAGCCTTTGCTTAATGGTCTTCTTGAAGTCTTCAAAATAGCTAGTCATTAGGGTCTCAAAATTAGCTCCCATTTGTTCTATATATTCATTAACTTGAGCTATGATAGACCTATTTTCTTTCCAGACAACTTTACCAAAAGAAGGAAATTCATTCTATACATAGAAAAATATGCAAATCAAAATTGCACCAAACTTGCACTGTGCTCCCTTAGTTCTCCTTATTGCTGCTAAATTTGTATTGATTTGTTGCAGTTGCAATTCTGCAAGATCATAAATATGATCCTTTTTCACTAATTTGTAACCCACATCCACTGCAATGCATGGTACACTATTAAGTCTACTGGATTGATAGAATTTGTGTACAATAACCCTAACAACAAAGTTAACAAGAGGGTCTTGGATGGTGTCTATTATCATTCCTCTCTTGTTCCACTTGGCACCAGTGTTCTTTTCAATTGCTTCCTTAGAATCACTCCTAAGGGTCTTTGGCCAATCTGGGGTTGGGTATCCTCTCACTCTATGTACAACCCTTTTTGTAATTTTTACTGGACCATCCTCTAACCATAAACTTACATCATGTATCCTGCTGAGTACTATCGTAATCCATTCAGTTTTGAAAACTGTAGGGAACTCTAGGGCACATGTCAAACCCTTCTTTTCAACAATTTGATATTCTTCTTTCAAGACTCCATTTTCACACAATCTCTCATAAGCTTCCCTCATCTCCATGTCTCCTATGGCTCTAATTTTGCAGTTGTAACATCTTCTAACACCCTGAACCATAACTACCTTAGGAGGCATGACAGATAGGGCTCCGGTTGGGTCATTTTTATATGCCACTTCAGGGATTGGCCAAAAATTAGGTTGTTTTAGTTTGTTGGACACTAGTTGAACCTCAAACGACTCTTTCTCGTGTATTTTCTTAGAGCTAGAAGCCATTTGTGCAATCTAGGGTTTGAACACAAAGAAAATGTGAAACTGTGTAACTCGACAAAAATGTAAATACCTCAAATTCGATGAAATTGTGCTAAATCATTGTTGAAATCATCTCAAATGCTAGATTCTCTACTTTGGAGTATTTTTGCACTATTCTTCGTCTTTGCTCTTCGTTCATGATGAAGAAAATTGATTCAAAATGCTATAATATACCCTATTTTCATTGCATTTAATGCTTAGTGTGTTTACAACTATCCACTCAGCTTCTTAAGGATTTCTGCATTACTCAGCTTCCATTGTCTTTTCATCACTCGACATCCATAGAAGTCTCCCTCACTCAGCTTCAACTAAGATTTCTCTTTACTTGGCTTCCTTCACCAACTCAGCTGCAACTAATCATTTGGCTTCTACTGATTTTGGCAATCAACTCGGCAACACTTATGAAATCTTGAAATTTTATCTTTGCATCTCTATTTATATTGATCTCTTCTTTTCAATATTTTCTTGTTTAGGAACTGATGTATGATATAGCTTTGTAAATTAGTCCCTCATGCCTTCTCTTTGCTTAGTTTGATGAAGTGTGACTACTTGACCTTCTAGGTGAAGTGATCCCTTCATTTGATATGCTACTCCCATATTTTTTCTTCCATCTCTTATTCATTTCTCCTCTGATGTGTTCAATATCTACCTTCTCTTTACCTTTATTGTTCTTTGAGTTGGGTGCCTTTGACCTTGTTGGGCAATTTCTGCTAATATGATCAGTCTTCAAACAACTGAAACATGTGATTTGACTCAACCATCTGTTGTACTTTCCATTGAAATGTGTCCTTATGCAATTTTCAAGAATGTGTCCATATTCCTGACAGTAATGATAGTTGTACTTGGTGTTGTAGTCCCAATTGTGGTGATGTCCATGGTTATTTCCTCTTGCTGGCTGATGAGGTGTACACATAGGCTTTGATCTGCACTCAAAAGCTCTATGTCCATACTTCTTGCAATTGTAGCAGTGACCTTCAAATCTTGGTGTTTTGATAGTCTTGGTTCTACAGTCATGTGCTTGATGTCCTTGCTTGTTGCACTTATGACAGTGACTCACATTCTTAGGTTTGTCATGCTGATAAGTATTCTTGCTCCTGCATACATTAGAGGTATGTCCTTTTTTACCACAAAAATGACAAGTAGGTTTAGTGTTCTTACCTTTGTTACTCCTTTCTTCTACAGTCTTGGATGAATCTCCTTGTTCAATGCTGGTGTATCCTAGTCCTGAAGTATCATTGCTAGCCCTTGGTGATTTCAGTAGTTGCTCAAAGTACTTGATGACCTCATTGGGTTTATTGAAGCTCTCTACAATCTCCTTCTCTCTTTTTAAGTCATTTTGCAGTTGTTCATTTTGCATCTTCAGTGTAGAGATCTCAATGTCCTTGATATTTAGTTCATGATGTGCATTCATCATCTGACTTAGGGTGTCTAGCTGCATGTTTGAAATTCTTGCAAGCTCAATTGACCTTTCTTCCAATCTGTTGGCAAGATTTCTCTTGTCTTCTTCTAGCATAGCCTTATCTTCAATGGCTCTTTTCTTCTGTTTAGTCACCTCACAAAGCATCATGGCTTGTGATTCTTGTTTAATCTTGAGAGTTCTGATTTCTTCTGCTTGAGCTCCATTCTTCTCCATTAGGTCTGCTATTGTTGCATCAAACTCTTTGGAATCTCCATTTGTGAACAAATTTGAGGTGTTAATCTCCTTGTATTGTGTATCATTCTCAGCTATGGCAATCTCTCTTCTTCTCTTTAAGGATTTTCTCAGTTTCTCCCTGACCTCTTCCAAAGTGTGTAGAGCAAGTTGTATATCGATTGCCTGATTCTCTATGGTCTTCCCAAGTTTGTAGACTTCCATTTCCAGATCTTTTCTCCAAGTTGTAAGGCTCCTTCTTGTGAGATCTTAGCTCTGATACCAATTGTTGGAATTTACAATTGGGAAGATTTACTTCTGAGGTGTGGGGAGGGGGGGGGGGGAATAAGAAGTAACTAACTTTAGCCTTTTCAAAACTTTTTAACCGAAAACATTTACTTGCATCTAATTCATCTAATAAACATGAAAGTAAAGACATGCATGAAAATAGATAACACAAGATTTTGGTAACCCAGAAACCCTCTAAAATGAGAAGGTAAAACTGGGGTGGGGATGACACCCACAAAGTATCACTACAACATTATTTAATTGTTTAAGGTTACAAAGTTTGACCACTTCCAATGGTCTGCCCTGTGAAAGGCCTGTCCTATTAAAGACTTTACACCTTGTTAAAAGTGACCTGGTTAAAGGATTTACAAACATTCACTTGGAATGTTACCTTATTAAAGGATTTATCACCTTGTTTAAAGGCTTACAACATGGCTATTAAACCAACCTATGATCATAGGATTATTCCTAATACAATGGCTAGAGAGTATTAGAAAGTCTTGACCTGATGACTTGAAATCTTCAATTGCTAATTCTAGATCCTTGTTTTGCTCTGTCTGTTCTGATCCTTGCTTGATCCAATATGTCTCTCTTCAAAACTCTGATACTCTATTATTGATCAACTAAATTTTGTAATGTTGTTCTGCTCTTTCTAAGTCTTTACACCCCTCTGAACTTTGCTATAATTCACCCATAATCTCTTACTCATACACATGCATAATGAGGTTTCGTCCTCCTTTTAAAGGCTTCAAAGACTTAGGGTTAGGTATGAATCTATGATCAATATTCATTCTTCATTTCTTGCTCAATTCTTGCACTTTTCCTATTGGTTGCATGCCTTCTCCATTTTTCTTATTGGATGCATGTTGATTACATTGGTAATGCAAAATATTTGATCTTATCTTCAAGATCCTTCGAGATTCATCTTGAGTCAGCTCAAAAAATGGTTTACATCTGAGTTTGTGAAGGCACAAACTCATATGATGATTCTATGTTACTCGACACTTACTAATTGTTGATGCTCGGTACATATAGAAATTTTGTCTCACTCAACTCCTATATTAATTTTGTTTCACTCAGCATCTATAGTTTGTTTGGCACCTATAGTGACTCGACATCACTTATCACTCAACACTTGAACTTCACTTGGCACCTAAAGTTCACTCGACACCTATTGAATCTCTGGCTCGACACACACTGTAGCTCGGCTTATATATTATACTCGGTGTCAACTTAAGAATTGGTTAAGTGTGTTGACACTCAATTGTCAAAACCAATCTAAGACCAACACTTGCATAGCTAGCACACATAAAGTAGAGGTAAGGAATTTAAAAATATGCAATGATTATGATGAATGCATATTGTTCATGTTATCTTCTATGTAATTTGTGGTATACATATCATGTAATTTTTGGCTAACTTAAGATTAATGATTTACACATGTAGGAAATTTAACCCTTTTGACAAGGATCTGCATAGTGACATGGATCAACAAATATAAGTCAATACACCCTATAGAAACACCTTATTATTTTTTTGCCTTCTCTTTAATGTCAATATCAACTTTAGGCCGACATCAACAACATTACCCTCATTTAGAAAAATTATAGAGATCCTTACCAACTATATCTCTTATTTGATGGATTGTAGGTACCACCAAATAGGTATTTGTTAGATTTGTCTTCCTTGAGTGAGGAAAATGCAGGAATAGAAGAAAAAAGTGAGACATGTAGAAGGTCTAAAATAGGGAGATCAAGCATAGGTCAAAAGATTAGAAGAAAATTCAATAAACATGTGCAATTTTTACTTACTAAAGGGGGGTCATGTTCTTATGACAATGAGAGCAAAGGCAACATTAAAGTTCCCTTGAGGTACACACATATTTAGAAAGAATGGGCACCTAAGGAAATATCTCCAATTAACACTAATTTTTGTGTTAACATGAGAATATATCACATGGTTCCATCTTCATTACATGGTTTCAACCTATTTTCCATAGATGGCATAAATTTCAGTTATTATGAAGTTGTTGAATTGATTGAGTGTGGAGGGCTTTGTTATAATTACAATAATTGGATGTTGATTGTGTAATGTAAAAAAAGTATGTGTAGGTATGCATTGTCAATAAATTATATAGAATACAAATAAAATGATCAAAGTAAAAGGCTCGCTATGTACATTGATGGAAGGCCAAAAGCTACACAAAATTTTACAGGTTTTATAAATAGTACGTGACCTAGGTCAACTAATAAGTGACCCAATTGCATATTCAAGGTGAGTGAGGGAAATCATATTTTTTACTGTGCAATAAAATCAATAAGTGTAGGGGAAGAATTACTAATAGATTACAATTTGAATCATATAGATACAAAACAATTCACTATAATATGACTGGTATATATCAGATTTAAACCAATTACCTCCAATTAATGACTCCAATACACAATCTACCATTTTATTAATAAGTTCTTTCACTAAGTCTATTACTTTAATCATTTCGCTGATGTTTTTATATTCAATCTGTCACAGGGTGACATGGATCCATCACATGGTAGAGGTGGGGATGTTCCTCCCACCCCTTCTTTGGCGAAGGTAAACCTTAATAAGTGCAACTGTAAAAATTAGATAGAAACAAAATATCATATTATTATATTTTTTTCTTTATGGATTTGGATTTATTTTGATAGTTTTACTAATATTGCTATCATAAATTGATGCTCATTGAAAAGAAAAAGCACAAATAAGAACAGAGCAATTATAAGTTGCAATGGAGGCGACAATATTATGCAATGATGACATCGCATGAATCATTGACCGCATCAAAATGGTTAGAAAGACCATAAAGTTTTTTAGGGTTCGTTAATTTTATTTACCTATTCTAGTGTGGACAAAGTGGATAATGGAATATAATTTGACTTTGTACTTGACAATTTCATGTGTTTGAATTTTTTGAAAGCCTTTTTAATAGATTCATTCTCTACACATTTCAAACTCAGTGCATCATGTAAGATGACATGTTCTTGAGGCATTTAGTCAAAACAACTTAATCATATGATGTTGTAATTTTTGGAGTATTTAACCCACAACATCAACATTTTCAAATTTCTACCATCTTAATAAAAATGAAAGCAATAATAAAAATAGAATTGCTTAATTCGTATAGGTAAATACTAAATTTTTAATGCTACTATCTAAGATCATGGGATACATAAATCTTACGTAGATTAAAATTTTAAATAAATAACTTATAATATTCTTTGTTTTTTTTTGTCTCCACAGTTTCAATATTTCTTATATCCATCCAATGACTTAACATAGAAGCGGGGTGTTTTAAGACACCTGCACCATTTTCCCTAATTCTAGAGGTCAAAAACTGTAAATAGTTTGTACTAGAGCAATTATTATTTCTAAGGTAATAACTAGATGCCATATGAACATAAATTCATTCTATTGATGAAATAGATTTTGTTTACTTCATCTCATCGACCTGATATCTTGTTCATCTATTGTGCAATCAAACAATGGTACCTATATGCTTTTTTAATTAATGACCGCCTCAAAGTTTTACTTGTCAAGTTGGAATTGGTAAACCCGGTTGCTTTTAATTAATCCCAAACAATTTTGTTTTTTAAGTTGTTGACTAATCCAACAAATTTATTATTGTCTACCCTATAGTTTTCATGTAGTAAAATATATCTTAAAGAATCATGCGACTCCTTTATTTGATATTGATTTGACAACCCTATAATTTTCCTTCTATAAGACATGTGTTCAAAGATTCAACTTAAATTATTTTAGGAACAATTTCAATTGCACTAGATTAAATTTCCTTTCATTCAAAGGTTAGAGATGAGTATAAAATCTTATTTGAGAATCATCTTGCTGAAATCCAAACAACTAATTGAAGTTGTAATCTTGATCCAGTCCAACAACTTGAATTATTGCTTGTCTTCTTTGGATTCATCTGCAATCATAGTTGGATAGTTTCAAGTGATATGCCAGCTGCCAATTAAATAATCAGTTTGACTCCCCCTTACATGAGAGGCTTACTAAAGCACATTTTGTTCATCAATATCCTATGTAGATATACTTCTCGAAAAAATATAGTTAAGCTCCATGGGGTGCAACCACACTGTTTAATAAGATCCTTGATGTGGTTCAATGCAAGCTCATTGATATTTTCAACCTTATTCAAATCTTGATCTGAATGGACCTAGATGCTAGTGATTCTATTTGAAAATGTTTGAAATTTGTGGACTTATAAATAATTCAGTGTTCTCATCCCTGTCCTTTAACCAGAATATGAATGTTATGCAATCAACCAGAATGAAAAACCCAAAACACAAAGTACACAAGAGACTTAACCTGGGAAAACCCTATGCTTGAGGCTGAAAAACTAAGCCCACAAAAATTTAATCCTTTATTGAGTTTTTCAAACTACAATAAACATATTCCTTATGATTGAGCTCTTTGATCAATCAATCAATAAGCTTTTGATCCCTCCAAGACATAACAGTCAAGAAGGAAATGTACGTCTCTCACATACAACCACAGAAAGAATGTCAGTAAACTCCATATATAGTAACATTTAATTAATATTCACATTGGATCCAGATTTTGTTTTTTAAAACCAATTCGGGTCATTGTAATTTTGACGCAACCCACACTTTTCAAAGTTTCTGTAATCGCAAACCCTTGTGTCTAATTCCAACGACCAATGAGGTTTACAACGAGCAATGTATTGTTGGTATGGCATCATTGTCGCAACATGTTTTGGCATGAGTCATAATTATGATGATCCTAAGGATTTCCAATGCCACAGTTAGGCCATTTTGGCTTCCATTCTGATGAGGGTAGGCGTCAGATTTCTAATAACAACAACAGATTTCCCATGTCACGATTAGGCCATCTGGACTTTATTTGTGATGAAGACATACATTAGACTTCTGATGAACCCAATGGATTTCCCATGCCAAATTTGGGTTTCATTTACAGTGATGTGTGCGTCAAAAGATTGACGCTCTTTATGTGATCGTCAAAATAATGACCAAAAAACTATGACGACGGTCTTGGTCGAACATCTAACCAATTGTCATTGAACATCCAACCAATTATCATAAAAATTTGACCCCAGTTTTACTAGTGGTATAAAAGTATCTATACAGATGGAATTCTAAAAGGTGAGAACAAACATCTACAGACCAAATGATTAGCATACATAGTGGACATTCCTAATGAATTCCATCTAATTGAATACGTTACATGCTAAGAAGAGTGCATAATTAATCTATGTAATTGGACAAACTACATATGATATGGAAAATTATCATTCATAGTCACATGTTTTCGTCCACAAGGAGAAGGGTGTACATTGAAGCTGATAACAAAAATGTTGGTTGCCAAGCTAACTAAATCTAGATATAATGAGAAAGCCTTAACAATTGATTATATTACAGGCATAGAAGTTCATTTTGCTTCATTAGTTATAGATTATGAAGTTTACCAACCTAGATGAACAAATATCATACCAAGTGGTGTTCTTCAGAAAGCCTACAAATTGCTAGAGATGATGTAGTGTATGATTTGTGTAAGGTGATTAGGACTCAACTTCTATTGAATATGGAGAGAATAAAGAAAGATAAGAAGAATCACTCAAATTTCTAGCTTTACTGGTATATATATTTTTCTACATCCATAACTTCTTTTCTGGTAGAGGTAAGGTTACATGGTCTAAGGACACATCGATGATTACTCAAATTGGTGAATTCATAAAGGAATTAGGTGAGAATTTTAATTCTTTTATGTTAGGTTATTTTAAAGATTTTCAATTTAGGAAGTTTAACATTCCACGTAGGCTTGTGCTTTGCAAGAAGCACATGTTGGTGCTTCCAAGTATTTTCTCCATGCCTTTACTTTAGGCCAAGCAAGTGGTGTCAGTATGCTTTTGTTTGATTTTTCCATCATTGTGTGGTTTCATGATTATTTCCTTCATTGCTCTTGTGTCATGGGTTGTTTTTTTTTAATCTTTTTTTGTTTTAGATTAAGGTAAAAACAAGTTTTGAAGGGACCCGAAACCCTTTACAAAAAACTAAAGATAAACATTAAAGCACCACTAGGTTTTACAAGGATCTGAAACCTAAAGTTTTAAACAACAAAATCGAGTTTTATAGGGACCTAAAACCAAAAGTTTAAACCATAAAAGTAACTAGGTTTTACAAGGACTTGGAACCTAGAGTTTAAATAAGTTGGAAAGCAAAAAGTAAAAACCAAAAAAATTGCCCAGACTAGCAACCAGCACACCTACTCCACAACCAACACCTACATCAGCTCTTTGATAATGTTTGCCACCTCTTTACCTGCTTTTGCAGTACTATGGATTATGTTAGCTAGAGTAAGAACAAGAGCCTCAACAACCTTTTTCCTCATGCTCTACCTAGTTCTCTTACTAGGTCCTCCTGGACTCCCCATCCTTGCATTACCAAGAGACATTATCTCCTCATTACTCTTCTTACCTAGACTGGCCACCGCAACACGCAGACTAGAAGTGACCTGTTCCATTTTTTGACCACTTTCCTTAATTAAGTAACGAAGCTCCTACTCATATTCTTTAAGCTTTTTAGGGATGCTACCAATTTGCACTTCCATCTGAGCTTCATAGTGTGTTCAAAGTCCAACTCTTTTTGCATAACCCCCATTTTCTTCTTGAGAACCATTATTTCATTATACAACCAAGAATCACCCTAAAGGGAAGTCTCCGCTTTAAGCTTAGTAGTGTGAAGAAAGGAAAGTTTCGCTTCCTAAGAGTCTTCCCTCTCGTCTACCATAGCCCTAGGCTCAAAATCAATCACAGTAGTCACAATATTGATCTAGGTATCAGTATTGATATCTAGCTTCTTCGTCCTCTCCTCCTTTTCCTCTTTACTTTGGCTATTATCCTTATCGACAGGGCCTTTATCCTCAATTTCCTTACCGGTATCTTCCTCCATTTTCTCCTCACTCGCATTACTCTTCATGCGAGAAGGGTGACCACTCTATTTTTCTTCATCCTCCCCAAGGGCTTCCAACCAAACATCTTTATTTGTTGATCACCCTAACATTTTTTGTTCCATGGCATTCTTTCCTTGGCTCTACATGTGTGTATGTCAGTCATTTCAATGAGTGTCTTTAGGATCAAACATGGTAGATCTCAAACTAGTTTGTTTACTAGATAATTGCTTCACCGATTCATGATGGGGTTGAAGGAGGCACAAAAAATAATAATGTCAAACTAGGGAGTCGAAAGATTATTTGAAATCCTCTCACAAGATAGATCTTTATATATTTGTTTGTACTTCTAACAAGGTATAAATCACTCCTAATAGGGTGAACTTGTAGAAAGGGTTATTATAGCTCCTAATAGGCAAACCCATTTACCACAATAGTGAGATTGTGGGTAGTGTCCCCACCATTGTTTTTGCCCTTTAACAAGGGTTTCCATGATACCAAAATATTTGTGTTATGTGTGATGGTTTTGTGGTTTCTTAACATTGTTTACATGTATCAATTATATGTTTTATAGTCTGGAACTTAATATTTTAGGTCAATAGATCAGTGGTTGAATTTTCATATTACCTATTTGTAATGATTCACCCCCCCTCTTTGTACCTAATAATCCTAATAGAAACAATATAGACTTGATAGACAAGACAAATAATTCATCATATGCCATAAAATGATCAACATGTTTGCACTATCTTACTTCAATTAATCATAACTCACTCAATACTTATGTGTTGAACATGGAATTACATATATAGCCTTTAGAAACACCTCTAAGTCTCCCATATCCATTGTGCATGCTAAATCATCACAAAAATCAACTACACACACTTGATTTGTTAGAACTTATCTTCCCAATAAATAGTTCATAGCCAACCATCAATTTGACATCAATGACAACATTATAACTGATCCAAAAACCATCAAACATATGCTTCAACACATCTACATTAGTTATGCAAATAATATCCCCCTTTGGCATTAATGGAAACATCAAGATCATGATGAGACATACCAATCCGACCAATATAAAAAATATAATAACTAATACAATTAATTTCTCCCCCTGAGATAATCCAACCTCTAATCTATACTTCTCCTACAACATGATTTTGATCTTTGTGTTCTTCTCATACTTCTCCCCCTTTGGTACTTATCCCCTTTTTATCTTCTTATTCATATCCTTATTGATCTTCTAATTATTCTCCCTATAGGCCTTCTCAAAATCCAATAGAATCATTGACACATTTTATCCATCTTGTTTTGCCTAAGGAATCCCTTACCAACTAGTACAATTTTTTTAAAGAATGAACCAACTAGTAAATTGATTTTTAAGAATGAATCTCATTTTTTGAAGTTGGTTTGAGTCACAAAATTAATCATTTGTGATAACTTAGCAAGCTTTCAATCCAAAGATTTTTCCACAATCTTATAAGAAAGGCTAATAAGTGTAATTGGGTGGAAACTTTTTATAATAGTTTTATCACCATCTCTAGGAATGAGTTTGTTAACACCCTAGTTGATATCCTCACCTAAATAATTTTCGTCAAAGGTTTCATTATATAGTTTTAGGAGTTTCAGACTAATTCAGTTAATATTCTTCTTGTAAAATTCAATAAGGAGACCATTTAATCTTGGTGAATTTCCATTTTCCATAGATATGTGGTAGTAGTTATCTCTTGAGCCAAAATATTTTTATTGAAAAATAGGGATTCTTCCTCAAATACTTTATTAAGAGTCAAAATACAATACAAATCCTTGGCCTTTCAATTTTGGGAATCTTATTTCAAAGAGAATACTTTTTTAAAGAACTCATGAAATATAGTCTTAGGAAAATCTTTATGATTGGTTGTATGACTGTTGTAATCAATTAAATCAATAAGCTCCTTTTCTTTCTTATATTTGATTAGATTAAATAAGTATTTAGAGCTTCTATCTTTCTCTTCAAGCTAGCTCATCTTGAACTTAATAGTTCCCCCCAAAACTTATAATTTTAGATTTTTCAATTTAAAGATTTGGTTAAGATCATCTTAGCTTCAAACCACTAGCCAGGGATATTTTCTTGCAACTGACCTTCAAGAGAAGAAATTTTGCTATGGTACACCATCAATTCTATTTTTGTGCATAGCTTTCTTCCTCCTAATGATTTTGAACATTTTCCTCTACAATGACACTAGGGATTCCCATAGTTGAGTGAGGTAACTTCTTATTAAGGGATAATGATATAAGTAACCAAATGCATGACCCCAAACAATCCTCATCATAAAGTAGAGAAATATTTGACTTGAAGATTCTAAATCTAGGAGACCCTTTAGGAGTAAAAGATGCATATTATATCACCCTAGTAAAAATAGTGGAATGATCAAACATAAAGGAAGGGATACTAGTAAGAACATTACCCCCACTGAGTTTATTAAAAGATATATTTTCACATGTACTCTTTTGTTCATTGATTGATTATTACACCATGTGAACAAGATGAGTTGAGAGTTAGTCTTCTTCTTTGCAAGGGGTCCAAATGATTAAGATATCTCTTAAAATCTAGCCCAAAATAACATCTCATCACCCTCCCATAGAACATCCTTCCTACCCTTCTTATCCTCTTTAAATTTATTCATATTGAAATATTTGATACATATCCATGACACCTTGAGAAGATTGGAAGCCAATAAATTCCAAAGGACTATCTTCTTCCTATAACTATAGAGCCATATAAGGAGCAGACGCCAAAAAGAGTCTCCTCAACTTTTAAGACAATCAATAATGCCTTGTTACAAGGAGATGATCTTAGTTGAACAACATGTTTATGTTATTTGGGATGTATAAGAACAATAGTTCCACCTTACCTATATCATGCTCTAAGATAAATGCCTTGGCATTGTGCCATATGAATTTTATTATAGATTGGGGTTAGAAGTTAGTAACCATTTATTTCTAACAAACAAATGAACTCTAGATTCTGTCTAGCATTACATAAGGCCTTGACAACATACTTTCTATCTCCACTCTCTAAACCCCTCACATTTTGACTACATATGTTGAAATTTATTTGGTTTTTGGGGAAGGTTTTATTTTTATTTTTATATAATCTATCAAAGCACTTTGGAACAAATTTTTCCTTTTACTCAGTTTCTTATAAGAACCAGACTCTAAGTTAATTTGTTTGTCTTTGAGATTCCTTTTTTCTCATATTCTTTACCAAGAATAATAGATAGAGCTCGAGAAGGAGTTGGCAATCCATCTTCTTCCATAATAGAGCTAGGATTATCCAAAACAATCTCTTTCCCCATCATCTTATCCCAAGGATCAAGGTCGAAATCTATGGCATACAAGTCTTGTAAAATCAAACGAGTAGAAGATATTATGGTTTGTCTAATTTTGACATCCTTTCCTTGAATAAAATCTTGGAGTACTTTCTAAGCACTTTGTTTTGTTGAATGAAATCAACACATTGTTTAGATTAGGGGTCGGGTGGGATATATGAGCAATTATACCCACAATTGAGATCACAAGTTCTTCTTTGTGTAGAGGGGCTATTAGAGACATTTTTTGTTTAGTATGTCTTAAATCTTCATTTTCATTCCTTTCCTCCATAGGAGGGCTTGGTGTTTCTGACATTTTAATATTAATAGGACCCAACTAGTTCATGAGATGTCTGTAAATAGCCATTACATTGAATTTTGGTTCCTCGTCATGTTGAGTGTGGTTATTTCAAGTAACATTAGATTATTATTGCTCTTTACTAGTGTTGAAAACTCCAACTTTCTTAGATTTGATATTAGGACAATTTATTCTAAGATGTCTATTCATTTTACAATATAAATAAACATTTAGATTACCCAAGAGTTACTGAGCCAAATACAAGTTCCATCTTCCATTTTCAAAGCAATTTTATTTCAAACATTGGCTTCCAGATCAAGAGCAATTGAAACACTAACATTTAGATGAGGGAGAGTAACCTTGGACTCTTTAATTTGCATAATAGTACCAATGCTTTATGGATTTTGGGGAAGAAATTTATAATATTATGTCAATTTTTTTAAAATTTCAAGGCAATTAGCAAAGGATTGTACAACTACCTCTTATAGGTTCCCCCTTTGGGACAAGGGAAAAGACCTATATAGGGTTTGTTCCACATTCTGAAATTCCTTCTTTAACACTCTTTCTTGCATCAAGTGCATTTTAGATACAACCACAAATAATTCTTTTTGTAATATTTTTTTTTTGACATATATTCTCTTTTTTTACCCAACACTATGCTAATCCAATCATCTTTTTTTAGATAGAAGTCGATTAGAATCCAAATAAATAAAAAAATTGCAACACTTTTCAGTCTTTTCTACTCACTTTTAATAGCTTTTATCATAGCTTGGTTAGGATATATGAAAATAATCTTTGGGTTAGAAGATAATTCCTTACTCATTCCTCTTTTGCCATTGTTTCCTACATTGATGAGTCCTCCATCTCCATTGCCCAGTGGCTTGGGCCCCATAAATTTATGGCCCCCTAATGAGTTATCTAGGAACAATTTGATTTGTCCATTGAATGCAACTGAGGAATGACACTTAGATTTACTTGAGCATGCAACCACCACTTCTCTAGATGAAGATTTTCTTCTTGTTGCCTTTGTGTTTTGCCTACGACCGATGACTATATTACTAGATGAATCATTTTGGCTTTTTTGTTTTGTTTATAATGCTCATCCCCTTCTTCAATTTTTCCCATGAGCCATTTGCCTTGGGAGGTAATGCTATCTACTAGTAATACTTGTGTTAGACACCAAGGTCAAGGGAGGGCAAAAATGGCATATGATAGGATGCTTGCAAAAGATCAACAAAATAAAGAAATAAACACAAAATAAAACAATAAGACAAAACATACAATGAGAAGAAAGAGCACCAAAAATGAGTCACAAATGTAAGGGCAAGACTCCAAGGGCATCAATGACAAGAAATGGTTTGGTTTCCTTAGAGCACTTCACTCACCTCCCTCTTAAAAAAAAAAATATCTTGATAATTTTAACCATCTTTCTTATTTCAATTTAAATTCTAAATTGATGATATTCTTAGAAGAAAAATACATTTATTTGAACTACTAGTATAGATATCTTAAATAAATCTATCTAAAAAAATGTCGATAGATATCCACTACAAAATAATTATAATTTAATTTACTACATCTAAAATTATTTATATTTCCCTTATCTTCAATTATTTAATTTTTTACCAACTTTGATCTTTTTATTTAAATTTCTTAAAAAATGGATAATTTATATCTCCAAATATGCTAATTTAAATGGATATTTTTATGCGGTATTTATTCAATTATTTTTAAAAGTATATACTATTTATAATAAGATTTAAACTTTTGACATGTAGATGGTTGTCAAATTTAATCTAGAAGAATAAAAGTTAACATTAACACGCTCACACCATCCCACTCCCCCTTTTTGCCATTGTAGAATGCCTATTGGCATTAGTAAATTTTATTATTGCTACGAGGATTTCACTGTGTAGTTTTTTAGTTGAACTCATTGACCCATGTTTCATGAGTAGTGGTTCATAAGAATGAATGTAATACTTAGCACTTATTGCATCTAAACGATGCTTACAAAGGTGAAGCACTTGGACTTTTTCGAAGGACAACCAACTCATATTAGTATTGCTCAAGTGTGCTTAACCATGAAGTTTCTTTCGAAGTTAAATCAACATTGCTTACAATTCTATTTACAAAATTTTTAACAAGTGTGGTGCCTTCTCAACAATTCATTATAAAACCCTGTTACGCTCATCAATGATAAATAAAAGATATTTTTCACATTAAATCAAATTGTAATATTGCTATCAAAATTTAATTATATATATATAATTTTGTTATTGTATACTTGGTCCTAGGAAGCTGGACCGTACCCTACCGGTACTATTAGACGGTCGACCCTCGTATTTGATGAATTTTAAAAAGTCGCTCGTTCTTCAATCCTGATGTTTTGAATTTTTTAATCAAGCCACCGCTAAAGTTTTGCAGTTTTATAGAACGCAAACAAAGTCATACGGCCATCGAATTTAATCCACAAATGCCACATCACATACCTCATACGAAAATAACAGACCTTTCGGAAACAAAGACAAGTTCGCTGCTCACATCAGAGATCGGAAAATTCTGAGAGCAGGACTCGCGTAAATTTTCGTAATGGATATTGGATCATTTGATTCTTATTTTATATTTGTGTTCAAACGGAATCTGATGGTGTTCAGATAAACTTCATCTGGTTCATGGAAGAGATGTCAACTGTTGATTTATTTAGTCTACAATTTTGATGCACTATTTTTTTCATTCTATTCCCTGATATGTTTTAGGAAAGAAGCAAAACAGTACCTGTTGTTTTGGTGCTGCTTTTGAGCTGTTTGTATACTGGCGAAAGGTTTTTCTATCTTTAGAAAATCAAAGGGGGCCCATACAACGGCTACTGGGATAGTCTGCTCATATCAGGGGACCATTATTTATAAAGGGGTTAGAAAACCCATTATTGTTTTGTCATAGTTTTCCAGCCATGCGTCGTTTCAACTTGCGGCGTGCCGCGGCCATTGCGGCAGCAGGATCAGTGGGCATTGTAAGTGTTTACACTGGTAGCGCATTGGGTAGGGAGAAAGATGGACTGGAAAGTGTACAGAGGAGAATTCAGTTGAGCGAGGGGATTGTCCCTTGCAGAGAAGTGCAAGAAGCTGCGCTTAAAGGAAGCAGTCCCAGCAGCCCTTTGGATGTTCTTGTGATTGGAGGCGGTGCAACCGGCTGTGGTGTGGCTCTGGACGCTGCAACGAGGGGTCTGCGCGTGGGACTTGTTGAAAGAGATGACTTTTCGTCTGGAACTTCGTCCCGCTCTACCAAGCTTGTTCATGGAGGTTCGCATCTTTCTCGTTTTCATTGAATGTTTGAAACGAATTGGACGCAACTGCCTTTCCAATTGAAAAACTGAATTCATATGCCATGTGCTTGCAACTCGTTTTTATAGTTTCTATGGTGCGTGAACCTCTTCACGAAATTATAAATTTTTTATTTTCCTTTTGAGTATAACATTTGGATGAATGTGCATTGCAGGTATGCATTTTGAATTAGTTTTGCCCGTTGATTATAAAAATTAGATGACTTAAAAGGTGGTTTTTAAATTTCTACCTCAATATTTTGGCTTTTGCGATTAAAATTTAGGTCACTTCCATCTAAAGGAGAAACCATTTTGTCGCTTGGTGTGTCTCGGGGAAGCCCGAAAGGGTATATCTGTTTATCAAAGTTTGGGTTCCCGGATTTCTACCTCGTGACGAAATTCGTAATCAAACTCCAGCTTAATAATTCTTTCTTTCAGGTGACTGTAAAATTGCTCAAAATGGGCAGCTAGTTTCAATCTCTGATATTTAGTGTATATCAATTCTTGTCTATGCCTATCTTAGTCTATGATTCTTTTTGGAAATTGGCTATTCAATTTGGTCGATGGTGATCCTTGAGAAAAATAACTTCCCATTTTCGGTCCTTTTGGCTCTATCAAGCGTAAAACTGATAATCACATATTTCTTTGAGTTTTGACTCTCGAGTCTTGGTACTTTTATTTTCGTTCTACATCTACTAGGCTAGCATTCAGCCCTCAGGATTCTCCACCGTTCACCTCGTCATGTTGAGCTCTTGAAGTTGAGGTCAACATCCAAATTTAAGACCACTTAATGCTCATCTTTCAACAATTGATGTATTCTTCTGTCATTGTGCTTGTTGAGAATGGTTGCTTGTGAAAAATGGGGTATATGTGGCAAATCTATCAATCACCACCAGAATTAAACTCATGCCCTTAGATATTTGCAACCCTGTAAAGAAATCCATGGAGATTCCTTCCATTTGGAATGTGGAACATGTGATAAGGCTGCAATAGTCCAGTTGAATTAAATTCAGTTGGCCTACTAAGATTTCAGCTATAAACTTTTAGATATCTCCTTTTAATCCATCTCAAAGAAATCTTCAACACTTATTGACAGTGGAAAGTTTGGGAGATTTCTGTGTGACTTTCGATTCAGGATGCATTCATTTTCAACAAAGATCTGGTGTTTGAGCTGTCAAGTCTTACATAGCCATTGTCAGTTCTTGTACTTTATGGAAGCACCTATATGTCTACATAAGGAAATAGTTGTTAACGTTGAAGTTTGGTAGCTGCAGGAGCTAACTGCATATCTGTGATGATTACATCAGCATTATGCTATGTAAAGAGGATGACTATTCTCTGCTGCTGCAAACACTATTCCTTCCTTGTGGTCGAGTGAGTTAAGACTCTAAAGAGTCCTCTTCTTTCATCAGTTCACCTATTTGTAGAGGATTGTCTATTTGATCTCAAACGCTGAAGAACTATGAAGAGACTTCAATGTTGGCATATGGATGGTCTCTCTTTGTAACTGTTGCGGCAGTCAAGCTTCATAATACTGTCCATTTATTATATCGACCATCAAAATGTAAGTGTCTTATTCTAGCGTAGCAGTTGGAATCCAAAGAGTCTTTGGTAACTGTTCCTTATGTGGCTGTTGTGGCAGTCTAATCACAATGGTGTCACTGGGTGTGCAACAGAAGAGAGTTCTACAAGTGTTGGGTCTTTCTATCTGAGCGCTTCACAATCTTTGGTGAAATTTTTTTAAGAATGCATTGTTAGCATTGAGGCTGGAGCTGTTAATGTCAATATTATTGTGAAATCTATCTGTTGTGTGTCATGGTGTATATGTGATAATAGCAGGAGTTTCTTTTGTTTATCAGTATGTCAATCTGTCGCAGATTGTTATGATTATTCTGTAGGCAATCTTTATGTGTTTATTGCAAGTCATCTGTAGATGGTTTTTGTTTTGTGTTTTCTCGGTATTGTCAGAAGACATTTATCAGTCTTTGAGAAGAGCATATCTAAGTCTATATTATTGTAAACGGAAAACAGTATAGTGTTCATTCAAAGCATGCAGTCTTAGTATTATTAAGACTCATTTTCAATAAAGTAATTTTTCTTGGCTGGCTGGGTTTTTCCCTCTCGAGGAGGGGTTTCCCAGGCTATCGCTGGTGTTCTTGTGTTTTTAGATATATATTATTTGTTTTATACTACTTTGTTTAAATTTTTAACTTGGTATTAGAGCGGGTTTTTGTAAAGATTTGGAATCAGAATTATTCGACTAACAAAGTTTTCTTTGTTGGAGTTTGTAACTGCAATAGAAATCTCCAGATGTTAATTCCGTTATAGTCACCTTCAGCTGAAAAGGACGTTGATGATAATTGTAATATTAAATAAAATGACGTGTCATTCATCATACATTAAGGCATGGAAATACGAAGAGTTGTAACAAAGAGTTATATTGTTGGGAATTTTAAGAGACCTTTTGTTGTAAAGTGAACAGTCTCTCTTTTGTTATATATATGCATCTAGTGAAAGGCATTGTACATTTGAACATTTCATTATCAATAAAATGATATTTTTGTTGTGTGGCTGGGTTTTTCCCTTCATTCTAAAAGGGTTTTCCCAGGATGTTTTTGTGTGTCTCTTGCATCTATTTTGGCTATTCTTTATTGCCGTTTATCATTGATTTCTGGGTTAAAATGCAACATGGTATTAGAGCAAGGGTTGATAACAGCTTATAAGGAAGTTGTTTTATTTAGTGTGTTTGCGTATTCAATCCTTTCAATGCTTGTTTGCATTATTCATTTATCAAAGCAAGAATGATTTTTTTTGATTCTTAATGTTGTCATCTTCGCTAGAGACACTATGTTTACATATTTTATATTCCTGTTTTATCATGTTCATGAATCAATGCCTTTTGTGTTATGTTTTATGTGCGGGCGTCTACAATTCTTGCTTAGTTGTTAGTCCCTCTGTTTCCCTTACCTTCCTATGAGGTTTCTTGTAAGTGTAGCTTTCCTTGCCCCTAAAATGCCGGAGGTACCGCTCATATATTTGCCCAAAAATTTCAGACCATATTGTTGAGATATCCATTAGAAGAAAATGGGGTCGATTGATCTGCACAAGTATTTATCATGCAATACTTAGTTCAGGAGGTACAAAATGTAGAAGAAGATCGGGAGAGAATGTAGGTGTTGAGGATCAAAATGTAATGACAAAAGGAGTCTACAAAACTAGTGTTGACAGTAGGTTGATCGAGGGATATGGTGCATCGGGAGTCCAAGAATAGGATGTTTGCGCACTCTTGAAGACCTCGGTTATCATGCCAGGTATTATCTGCTCGGTTGTTGCAAAAACAATCTTCGACTTTGAGTCTCGAAGAAGCATGCAGATGACACCCTGTTGTTCTCATGCAGATGACACCCTGTTGTTCTCTGGATGATTGGAGGTCATGGGTGTAGTCAAGGAAGTATCGTTACTCTCTTTAGTTTCATTTTGTAACGAGTTCTTTCATCTCTCAGTTTGCAATTTTTTTTACTCATATGTGTGTTTTCTATCTTTATTATCTTTTTTAACAACTACTTCTTTATGCTTAACGACAATGTCTAGACTGACGGCAATGTCTATGGCGCGAAGATAGAGCCAAGAAAAATGTTGGGACATTAGTCGAGAGCTATATTGTAACCACTCAAAGAAGGCAATCATTATTTTGCTCGATCCATTTATGAGTGTGTTGTTATTGTTTCATGCGTTTGTTATGGGCCAATACGTTTGAGTATCGTGTGCAGTCTTCAAGTGAAGACTAATTAGGAGGCTATCTTATCTAGAGGTGATATTGTTCTTGATATTCCTAAAGGCAATTAAATGCCATAAGAGAGAACATGTGTGCCTTAGGATAGATATTTTGCTGCTTCAAACGGGACCAGAGACATTGAATTCGAAGAATCTTTGGCATCATGAATTATTTGATGTGCATGAATTTTTGGCTGCCTTGTCGGTTCAATCATTACAGAAAGAGACTCATGGATGATTGGTTGGCTGAGTCAAATCTTTCATTTATGTGGAGCAGTCCTATCTTCAAATTTGATGGAGGGGGAACTATATCAGCAACGAAAGTTAGGGGCTCGCAGGATGCAATAAAGTTGAATTTTTATGGGCGGAGGCAGTGTTGCAGTTGGGCATCATTGCTCTCAAGTTGTTGATCATGGTATTTGCGATCGCTTGAGGAAAGGGGGGGTCTACATGAACCATGGAAAGCAAAGTCTAGAGACAATATGCCTTTTGCTTGCTTACAAATAAAATACCCAAAGAACTTCTTCCTTTTAAGAGTGGCTACTCTAATAGATGAGAAGATTCTATGTAATGCATGTTTTCCAATGCTATTCTAATACATAAATGTATTAAAATCATATCTTATGATCATTTTTGGTCACTGCATGTGGAATAAGCAGTGTGTTTTGAAGAAGCCCAATGGTGTAAATACGACATTAGTGAGTTGGAAAAGCTTGCGGGTATGAGATATAATTCTATGTGGATTGAACTTTAAAACCTTTAAAGAGAATAGATTTCCACAATCCATAAATAATGTTTGTCAATGTTTCGGGTAGACTGTGTAATAGTTTTTTCATCAACGCTTCGAATCACACTCCATGATCCATCATCAGGATGATAAAGAGAGCATAAAAAATGGTTGGAGGTCTTGATGCATGACTCTGTGTGCTTATTCTTCTTGAAGAAGACTAACCTACGTAAAGATATGTATTCTAGTTCATGAATTTTTATGTAGCTAGAAATAATATGCCTTTGATATTGATATTTATCTTAGATTCATCTCTCTTGATTGTAGGATGCAACAAGATAAGGATTATGGCTCCAAAGGGAGATGTTGAGCTTTAGAGGGAGATTTTAGCTTCAGAGGGAGGCTTCATAAGTAAGAGGGAGTGCTTATGGAATTGCCATCTTTCTCGTATATGCTTATAATACTTATGGCATTTGTAAAATTTAAGACTTAAATGGAACTAAGTCTTGTTTTCCTTTTGTTATGCCTATTTCTATTCTTGTGTGAATAAATAAGATTGTGAGATTCAATTATGATAACTCTTTCGCTTTGGGAGTGATCATTATTTGAAGAGAATCCATAATGACATCACGTGGAGAGAATCCGTGATGGGAGTTGGATGTCATGTTGAGTAATTCCATGTCAGTTCATGTGGATAGAATCCCTGATTAAAGGCTTAGCTGGGATTCTTACAAATCTATCACGTTGATTGATTCCATGATTATGGCTAATGGTTTCAAGTCTATCATGTTGAGTGATTTCATGAGTAAATTATTCTCTTAGTGTCATAAGAGAATCTGGTTGTGTTTCTTGCAGGATTTTCATGTTGAGTGATTCCATGAAATTTTATAGGATCTATGTGATTAGATATTATCACTGACATTTTGGTTGCAGCATTGTGTGACTGCTTAGCTAAAGATTTCTCTCTTGCTAAGAGGGAGTGTTGGAGTTTGTAGTTGCGGTAGAAATCTTTATCTCTGGACGTTAATTCCACTATAGTCACCTTCAGCTGAAAAGGACGTTGATGATAATTTTAATATTAAATATAATGACATGTGTCATTCATCATACGTTAAGGCATGAAAATACGAAGAGTTGTAAGAAAGAGTTATATTGTTGGGAATTTCAGGAGACCTTTCGTTGTAAAGTGAAGAGTCTCGTGTTATATATATCGCATCTAGCGAAAGACGTACATTTGAACATTTCGTTATCAATAAAATGATATTTTTGTTGTGTGGAAGGGTTTTTCCCTTCATGCTAGAAGGGATTCCCTAGGATATTTCTGCGTCTCTTGCATCTATTCAAGCTATTCTTTGTTGTTATTTATCATTGATTTCTCGGTTAAAACTCAACATTTTTTTCTTCTCTGCTTGGTCGATACCTTCAAGTTTAAAAGAATGGACTCAAGGCCGAAGATAGGTTGGATGGTGTATTGAATTTTACATCATGGAAATTCAGAGTCCTTATTGCACTAGAAGAAAATGATCTTATAAACTATGTGAAACCTAATGTGCCTGAGCCAACGAACGATTCTAAGAAAGCTCAATTGAGGAAGAATAACATTATGACAAGAAATATATTGATTGATTCTGCAAAGGATTATCTTGTGGCCATGATGTCCCATTTGAATTTAGCTAAAGAAATGTTTGCAATCTACAAAGCTGTAAAATTCAACAATACTAACAGAGCTTTGACCTTGAGACGTCAGCTCCTCCATATAAGTATAGCTTGAGGAGAACTAATTATCTCCTTTTTCATGAAGATTATGTAATTGAAAGCTCAACTTAGTGGCATTGGATTTTTCAGTTGAAGAAAGACCTGGTTATGTCGGCCATGGACGGTCTCCCTTGTTCTTGGGAATAATTTATTCTACGTATTAGTGGAAGAGATGAATTACCCAAGTTTGTGTTATATTTAGGCTAGAAATATCAAGCTTCAAATTCAGACACAATTTACCCTGGGAAAAGTCCTCTTCACAGAGGGAAACAACCCAACTGACAAAACTTGTAAATTTTATGAAGGTATAAAGAATTATACAGTTCTTGAAAGGTAATTCTTCAAATCCCATTCAGTGGAGGATTGAAGCCGAGAACATATTTGGCACCAAACTTTACTTCCGCACTCTTAGCAGAACAATATAAGAAAGAATAGACTTTTGATAACTAGAGAACCTGAAACCATACATGGTTCTAAAAGAGAGAAAATAACATCAACGTAATAAGAAAACACATATAATATGCAAGTTGTGTTAGACTAACTTCAAGATGCGTTTAACAATAATCAATCTTTCCAGAAAATCACAATCACAGAAAAAAAATATGCTGAATCAATTATACAGAAAATCCGAGCATATTCCAGTCAAGACTGCTCATTATATTCAAATGCCAAGAGCACAAAACATCATCTGAGGAACAGTAGACGCAGAGACCAGGAACCATTATGATGCAAACATCAATAATGACATCATGCGAATGGTTCGTCCTTATTATCTTTACGAAGACACCTCACAAATCACCTTTGTCACATGCTGGGATGAGAAATGACACTCTAGGCTTTCAACAGGAGCATTAGTCATACGGTGACGTGGAAATAGGAAATTCCACGGTTACAAGGAGGAGAAGTGGTCAACGGAAAACTGCTCTCATATGAGTGATAAATAAGAACTTTCAATTAGCTAACCATAAATCCTTTGAACTGTTCACGTGCCTTATATTCTTGCTGGGATGCATAAAACCTGTACACAAACTACATACAGATTTCTATGGCAGGAAACAAAATAGTTAGTAATTATTTAATTATGAGAGAATATATAATTACCAATCATAATAATGTTTATGATACGGGATTTCATATGAAGCTAAATTTTAACACTCCTTAGCAAATATGAAATTAGAAACCGGTCATGGATTCTCTCAAGATGACAATAAGAGCACACTTTACTCATTATATGTAATCATGGAATCACTCAACATGAAGCTAGAAATAATTTACACATTATTAATTAATCATGGAATCAATCAACATGATAAAAGAAATGATTTATTCATAAGTAACAATCATGGAATCACTCAACATGATGAACTTGTAAGGATCACAACAAGCCTTACATCACAGACTCTCTCAACATGATGTTGTCATGGACTCTTTGAATATGACATCCAACCCTCATCACAAAATCTCTCAACGTGATGCCATCATGGAATCTCTCAACATGATGTTTACTTTCTCATAGTGAAAGAGTTATCATAGTTGTTCTTACATCCTTAATAAATTATTCATAATCAATAAGAAAGTAAATTATTACTTTATTTCTGAGACTCATTTCCATAAGATGTCACAAAGTCAAGAATACCTAGCTTATCTCTAAAATCAGAGAACTTCACCTTAGATAGTGGTTTGGTGAAGATATTAGCAGTTTGTGATATTGCTATCAGGATTTAACTGTGTGATTTTTGAGTCAAACTCATTGACCCATGTTTCATGAGTAGTGATTCAACATGAATCCATCTCTCATGAGAATAAATGAAACACTTAACACTCATTGGATCTAGGTGATGCTCATAGGGGTGAAGCACCGGGACTTCCCAGGAGGTCACCCATCCCAGTAAGTCCCGGGAAGTCCCGATAAGTCTAGGGGTGAAGTACTGGGATGGGTGGCCTCCCGGGAAGTCCCGCTGCTTCACCCCTGTGAGCATCACCTAGATCCAATGAGTGTTTATTCTCATGAGAGATGAATTCATGTTGAATCACTACTCATGAAACATGGGTCAATGAGTTTGACTCAAAAATCACACAGTTAAATCCTTATAGCAATATCACAATTTGACTTGCTGTGGAAATTATCTCCTACATATTAGCAGTTTGCTCATTTGTACTGATAAATTGTTGCTCCATTGCTTTTCGAAGCACCATGTCCCTCAAGTAATGATATTTGATTTTTATGTGCTTAGACTTGTCATGAAAAACAAGATTTACAAAAATCTTGATACAATTTTGATTATCACAAAAAATTGTAGTGGGGTCCAAAGATTCCTCAAATAACTCACTGAGAAGTTTGTGAAGCCACACAACCTCTCAAGGTGCCATACAAGCTGCACCATATTCAGCTTCAGTTGTTTTTTGAGCTACACATCCTTGTTTCTTGCTGCACCAAAAACCATGGCAGATCCAGGACTGAAACAAAAACCTAAGGTACTCTTTCTGTCTACAACACATCCTGCTCAATCAGAATCAGAGAACCCATGAAGATGAAGATCATTAGAACTTGAATACTTCAGCCCATACTTTATTGTGCCCCAAACATATCTCAGAATATGTTTAGCAGCAATGAAATGAAATTTTCTAGGTTCACACATAAATTGACTCAAGGTGTTTTCTGCATAACATATGTTAGGCCTCATGTTAACAAGATACATGAGAGAGCCAATCAATTGCCTATATAGTATGCAATCAATTCATTCTGAACCAACAACAACTTCTTGAAGTTTCTTCAAGTTTACCTTCTTGAGTGACACTTTTGGTTTACAATCAAGCATACCAAATCTCTTAAGATTATCTACAACATGCTTCCCTTGACTAAGAAGAACCTCATTAGACTTTTGCCAAAATTCCAAGCCAAGAAAGTGATGCTTTAAACCAAGATCTTTCATCTCAAATTCAAAAGCCTTTTCTTCCTTACATTTAATAATTAATTCATCCTCACCAGTGATAAATAGATCATCAACATAAAGAACTAAGACCAGCATAAGATCATTATACCTTTTGAAGTAGTGATTTGGATCAGCTTCATTTTTCATAAAGCCCAAGCTCAAGAGATAACCATCAACTTGTATATACCATGCCCGAGGAGCTTGCTTAAGACCATACAATGCCTTTTTCAGCTTGCATACATGAGATCTTATATCATGAATTATGAATCCTTCAGGTTGTTCAGCATAAACTTCCTCATCAATTGCACCATTCAAGAAGGCTGTCTTGATGTCCATTTGATGTAGTTTCCATCCTTTAGCAGCCACAATTGCAATGATGGATATGATAGAGGCGTATCTTGCTACTGGGGCAAAAGTCAAATCATAATCTATTCCTTCTTTCTGAGAGAATCCCCTTGCCACAAATCTAGCTTAAAGTTTTTCCACACTACCATTAACAACATGCTTAATTTTGAACAACCATTTAGAAGATATAACTGATTTGTTCTTGGGACGAGGAACAATCTGCCATACCTCATTTTTCATGATAGATTCATATTCCTCTAATATAGCATCTCTCCAAACCTGCTGTTCCATGGCTGAATTGAAACAAGAAGGTTCAGAGTCAATAATATTACACATTAAAGCAACATAAGTATCAAATCTTTGAGGCCTTTTACTCTCCCGAAAAGTTCCATGAGGGGCTGAAAATTTCTCAGCTTCTTGCATAGTATGTTTTGCCCACAATGGTCTTGTCTTGTAATATATTTTAACACTGGGCCCTGCATTTGAGACAATCTGATTTTTCTGAGGACAACAATTTGAGATAGGATCCTTCCTCTTAGAGTAACTAGGAGAAGATGGTGCAGCAAGAAGAGGATCTTGATGAATCACAAAATCTTCCAATTCAATTTCTAGAGAAGGTTCAACAGATTTTCTACACTCAATGTTTTTTTCAAAAGATACATCTCTACTTAGTTCAATCATCTTTTGACAAGGAATATAAATTCTGCATGCTTTAGAGGATTCACTGTAATCAATAAAGATTCCTTTCTTCCCAGCAGGATCTAATTTGGATCTTTTGTCTTTGGGAACATGAATGTAAACTGAACTACCAAAATTTCTAAGATTACTTACATCAAGTTTAGAACCAGAGGAGGCTTCTTCCAGAGTCGAGTCATTTAGAATCTTGTGAGGGCTTCTATTTTGAAGATATACTGCTGTTTAGCAAGCTTCAGTGGCTCAACCCGAAGAAAAATCTGTAATCCTTGATCATGAATCATGGCTTTTGCTGACTCAACTAAAACCCTATTTTTCCTTTCAGCTTCACCATTTTGCTGAGGATTATAAGGGATGCAAAACTCGCTCTTAATCCCTGCTTCAACACAAAAGGATTGAAATACACATGAGATGAATTCACCTACATTATTTGATCTAAGGATCTTGGTTTTCTTAATTGAAAGATTTTCAATAAGAGCTTTAAATTCCTTAAGTTTGGACATAACGTCTTCTGATTTCTTGGATTTAAGAAAATAAATCCATTTCTTGGAAGAAAAATCATCAATAAATATTACATAGTACTAAAAACCACTAAGGGATGCAAAAGACATAGGCCCACACAAACCAGAATAAATTAACTCTAGGATATTCTTGGTTCTACTTACATTGGAATGAAAAGGACTCTTGGTATTTTTACCCAAAGCACAACCTTTACAGATACCTTCATTATCAACACTAAGCTTAGGAAGACCTACAACAAGCTTGTCCAATGAAGAAAGTGATTTGAAATCTAAATGACCAAACCTTTTATGCCATAACAAGTTATCACTAGATGCACCATGATTTAAGACTTGAACTTGATTTGCTACAAGTTTGTATAGACATTCATTTCGAGTTCCAATCACTTGAGCTGTATTGAAATCAGAATTTTTCCTCCAAGCAACCACACTTTACCATTAGTAAAAGCCACATTATGACCTTTATTCTTTAAAGTAGAAATAGAAATTAAGTTTCTTTTGATTCTGGGAATGAATAGCACATTGCTAAGGTGAAGAGGAATACCAGAAGTTAAATTGAAAGAAGTGTTACCAGCCTCTTTGACAGAGTATGGTGCATCATCACCTAATATGACTTGCAAGTGAGAATTCTTTTCAACTAAGTTTGAAAGATGTTTCTTGTATCCAGAGATGTGATGAGAAGCATCACTATATATCAACCATGTGTTGCAATCAGCTGGAACACTGCTAGACAATGCTGAAATGAATAATAATCCTTCCGAGTGATCACTAGAATTCTTGGACGGGGAAGAATCCTTCACATTAGTGACTGCCGCTTGATGCTTTAGTTTTATTGTGCAGTTTCTAGAAAAATGACCATACTTTTCACATCTAAAATATATCACCTTGGATAAATCTCTTTTTCTTTTAAAATCAGAAGAGGAGGAGGAAGGATTCTTATCATCAACCTTCTTAAAATTCCTTTTCTTCCCTCTTTCGCTTGAAGTATGGGCAGCAAGAACTTGATCCTCTACATTATGAGATTTACGAGAATTCCCTCTAGCCTCCAGCCTATTTTTCTCTTGAATACAATCTGATATTGGTGTATCAAAATTTCATTTCTACCACTAATGCCTTGGATGAATGATTCCCAAGAGTGTGGGAGACCATTCATAGCAAGCATGATAAGTTCTTTGTCATTAATCGATTTTCCAATAGCACTTAACTGATCTTTTAATTCTGTAATTTTCAGAAAGAGGAAACAATGGAGTCTCCTTTGCTCATCTTGATGTGGAGTAGTTGCATTCAAAGGGCCAAAGCTCTGCTTGTGTTATTGAACTCTTAGATGTTGTGAAGATAATCATACATCTCCTTAGCAGAATTTAACTTGGAGATTGCTGGAACTAGGTGATCTTTCATAGAATCAATAATGCTCCTCTTTGCCATGATTTTATTCTTCTTCCAGGTTTCTTTCTCTGCATTACCAGTTGGCTCTGTTACATCAGATTCCACATAATTGAGAAGATCATTTTCTTCAAGAACTGATAAAATTCTAGACTTCAAGGATATAAAATTTGAGGCTCCTTCCAACTTATCTTTAACTTCAAGACGAAGCACCATAATGAAGTTAATGAACTGACAGGAATGAGCAAGAGAATCAAGATAAAAGTTCTGGTTCAAGCTTGATGACAACAACCTGGCTTTGATACCATGTTAAATTTAGTCCAAAAATATCAAGTTTCAAAATTCAAATACAATTAACCCTAGGAAAAACCCTCTTCATAGAGGGAAATAACCCAGCTGACAAAACTTGTGAATTTTATTAAGGTATAAAGAATTACACAGTTCTTGAAAGTTGATTCTTCAAATCCCATTCAGTAGAGGATTGAAGCTGAGAACATATTTAACTCCATACTTTACTTCCACATTCTTAGCAGAGCAATATAAGGCAGAAAAGACTTCTGATAACTAGAGAACCTGAAACCATACATGGTTCTGAAAGAGATTAAACAACATCAACATAATAAGAAAATGCATATAAAACACAAGCTGTGCTATACTTTACTTCCACATTCTTAGCAAAGCAATATAAGGCAGAAAAGACTTCTGATAACTAGAGAACCTGAAACCATACATGGTTCTGAAAGAGATTAAACAACATCAACATAATAAGAAAATGCATATAAAACACAAGCTGTGCTATACCGACTTCAAGATGCTTTTAACAATAATCAATCTTTCCAGCAAATCACGATCACAGGAACGGAAATTTCTGAATCGCAGAAAACTCAAACATATTCCTGTCAAGACTGTTCATTATATTCAAATGCCAAGAGCGCAAAACATTGTCTCAGGAATGGTAGACACAAAGGCCGAAAACCGTTATCATGCAAACATCAATAATAACATTGTGCGAATGGTTCTTCGCTATTATCTTTATGAAGACACCTCACAGATCACCTTTGTCACACACTGAGATGATAAACGACACTCCAGGCTGTCAATGGGAGCATTAGTCACACATTGATGTGGAAACAGGAAATGGCACGGTTACAAGGAGGAGGGGTGGTTAATGGACAACTGCTCTTATCTGAGTGATGATTAAGAAATTTTAATCAGCCAACCGTAAATCCTTCAAACTGTTCACGTGTCTTATATTCTTGCTAGGACACATAAAACCTGTACACAAACTGCATACAGATTTCTATGGCATCGAGCAAAACAATTAGAGTAATTATTTAATAATGAGAGAACGAATAATCACCAATCATAATAATATTTATGATATGGGATTTCATATAAAGCTAAATTTTTACTATTTAATTGTCTAAGAGCCGATTGCACATTCAAGAGGAATGCAAATTAGAAGCAAGAGGAAATGGACGAAAATCTCATCATGACTAAGATTACATCCTTGCTGCTCAAACATCTAAAAGGAAAGGAAGAAAAGGAAATTTCAAGAGGAATAGAGATAGGAATTCAGATTCAGCTCCTGAACCAAAGAAGGATCTTTCTAGAATTCAATGTCTCAAATGTGGTCACTTTGCCAAAGATTATTTAACAAAACCAAAACATCATGCTGCTGCTGCAAGCCTGCAAATGTTGACAATGCTTCACCTCATAAAGAATCTAGTGACAATTCGAAGGGATTTTCACTTATCTCAGCCTTTTAAAGCAATGTTCCAACTGATAGATACTTGGTTAATTGATAGCAGTGCTTTACGTCATATTACAGGATACCAAGATTACCTTTTTAACTTGGTGGAAAAAGATACTCATTTGCAAGTAATAATTGGTGATGATGCTTGTTATTCAGTGAAAGGTGGTGGGACTACTTGTCCTCTAGATTTAGGCATCCCTCTTCATTTGAGTGATGTCTTGATTGTTCCTGGAATCAAAAGAAATCTGATTTCAGTTTTACCATTGGAGGACAAAGGGCATCAAGTTGCATTTGCTGAAGGTAAAGTTCTTGCATGGAAGAAAACCCTAGCATTAAGACAACTCGTGAGATTGCTGTTCGTCAAGAGCTATATAGACTTTCTATTTGTCCTATTCAAGCTTTAGCTCATGATTCCATCAGTATAAGTGAGTTGTGGAATTGAAGAATTGCTCATTTAAATTTGAGAACTCATTCTTCCGTGGAAAATATGGTTGCCGGTCTTCCAAAGTTTAATTAAGAGGATGATGGTATATGCAAAGGTTGTGCTCTAGGTAAGAATGTTAAAGGCCACTTTCACAATAGTGAAAATAGAGCAAAAGAGATATTAGTTCTGATTCATTCTGATTTATGTGGACCTATGTCTATTGCATCTTTGAGTGGTTTTTTGGTACTGTGTGACTTTTCTTGATGACTCTTCTTGTAAGACTTGGGTTTAGTTTTTGAAATCTTAAGAGCTGGATGAAGTGCTTTCTAGATTTAAAAAGTTCAAAGCTCAAGTTGACAACATGTCTGAAAAAACGATCAAAGTGTTTGTTAAAGATCCCATAATTTTAGATATGCTCAAACTTGTAATAGCACTTGTAGATTTTTATGTGTTTTTGAAGTTACATTCTCAATGCTATGTATATGATATTAAGAGGCATGTCTCTTTAATTCTTACTAGTTATCGATAACATATGCTTATTACTATGATCGAGCATATGATAATAACTTATGTGTGTGTGTGTGTGTGTGTTATATGTTAGCTGAGTTAATTATATATCTCATATATAGACAAAGTATATAACCCTTCTCTCTCTCTCTCTCTCTCTATATATATATATATATATCTTAAGTGAGTTTGATTTGACTGAAACTACACTAACATTAACAGTTTTAAGATTAGATAATGGAGGGCGATATAATTCTGGAGTCTTTCAAAATTTCTATATTGAGGCAGGAATTAAGAGGGAGTTTTGTGTTCCAAATAATCTGCAACAAAATGGGGTTGCAGAAAGATTGGTGAGGCAACAAAAGCTATGTTTCATGATTAAAATCTGCAAACTTTATTTTGGGCAAAACCTTATAGAACAACTATTTATGTTTAGAATCAAAATCCGCATCAAATTTTGTGTTATGATTCTTGAAGAGGCATTCACAGATATTAAACCAGAAGTTAGTCATTTCATAATTTGTTGGTGTCCTGTTTATATTCATGTGCTTAAAGACAAAAGATCTAAGTTAGTACCTTCAGGCAAGAAAGGTATTTTTGTTGGTTACAGTGACCCTTCTAAGGCCTCCTTCAGGATCTACATTCCATGACAAAAATGGATTGAAGTGGGCAAGGATGTATCATTTGAACTAGTATTCAAATGATCAAAGGGATCTTTCCATGGAGATAGATAGGGAAGGTCAAGGGACATCTCATGATTGGACATTGCTACTCTCGATTCTCCTTCAGATATTCAAAGGGAATCTACTGAATTAGAAGAATCTATTGATCTAGTTGATCCCATTGAACATTCCTATGAACAAAGTAATGTTTCATTAGATAGAAAGAAACCTTTGTGGGCTAGACTAGACACACTATAGAAGAGGCTGAAAAATATGCAGCTCCTCGTGGCACCTTTAGAGAAAGAAAGAGACCACACAAGTTTTCAGCTTATGTTGCATTAATGAGTCTGGACCTTCAAATTTTGAGGAGCCATCATATCAACAAGTATGAGGAGAGTCAGGAGACACTATAGCAGAAGAATATTAATTTATCACCAAGAATGATGTGTGGGATTTTTTTCCTAGGCCTAAAGAAAAATCAGATGTATCTTCTAAGTGGCTGTTCAAAATTTAGCATGTAGTTGATGAGAGTATTGGAAAGTTTAAAACATGATTGTGGCAAGAGGTTTCTCTCAAAAGGAAGGTATAGATTATGAGGAGACGTTTGCTTTTGGAGCTTGATATATTCCATTAGAACTATCATTGCTGTTGCAGCAGTTAAAGGTTGGAAATTACATCAAATGGATTTAAAGACCACATTTCATAATGGTATGATTGAATAAGAGGTGTTTATTAAACAACTAGACGATTTTGTGATGCTTGGGAAGGAATATCATGCATCTAGATTGAAAAAGGTCTTGTATGGCCTAAAACAAGAACCACGCACATGGTATGAGAGAATTGATCAATACTTATTGAGCTTGGGATTCTCCAAGAATGATGCAGATCCAAATCTTTACTTAAGGTAATTGATGATAACAATAAAATTCTAGTTCTTTATGTTTTTTTACTAGAGTTGATAATCTTGTTATCAAATGTAAGAAAGAGTAGGCTTTTGAGTTTGAAATGAAGGATCTCAGTCTAATGCATTACTTTCTAGGACTAAAAATGTGGCAAAGACCTAATGAGATTATTCTGAGTCAAAAAAAATACTCTATGAACATTTTTAAGAGATTTGGTGTGCTGGATTGCAAGTTCATATCAACACCTATTGAAACAAATTTGGAGAAGTTGCATATATTGGCACTTGATGCATGTGTAGATCATAGAAGTGTGTTATGTTGTCATTGCTGGCAACATGTTGTTTCAAGCTTTAGATCAATCAGTTCGATGCAATTGAATAGTTAGATCATAAAATAGTCTAATTGTCCAGGTAATAAGTGAAGAACCAATACTCTAGCTCAACAAGTTGAATCGGATTGTGGAGATCGAGTTAAGGTGTGGGGCATGGACTTATTAACTACACATACATATTTGCATGTGTCTATGACTACACAGGTTCATTGAAAGATTTGCAAGAGTTATCGAAAATTCAAGAAAGGCTTCCAGTAAGAACAGGAAATGAGAAGAATAGCTTGATTTTATCGATCACTCCTACATTGTTTTAATTTTCATTTGTCATGTTTAGGGACGACCTTGAAGATTTCGATTTTGTTTTTTGGCACGATCGATGGAAAGATTTGGGTGGTAGGCCAAATTGACTTAAGGGGATGGTAAAACGTGTTATTGTTTAGGGACGACCTTGTAGATTTTGATTTTGTTTTTTGGCACGATCGATGGAAAGATTTGGGTGGTAGGTCGAATTGACTTAAGGGGATGGTAAAACGTGTTACAAATTCTAATGAAGTTATAAATTAATGGTGAAATCGAGTATTTTCATTTGATTGCAAAGTTTGTTTGTTTGATTCATAAGGTGAATAGTGATCAGCGTTGCATTGGATCCGTAACATAGGAAGCACCATAATAGATCATTTTCATCTTGGTTCTATTTGAAGGCAAGTCCTAATAACCTTGCAAGTTAAATCCTCTAGCGAGGTCACCTCTAACAGGGTGAGCATGATCTCTAAGTGGATTTGAAGTCTAAATCCTCTAACCAGGTAGGTCTTGGAAGGAGTTTGAAATCCCTTAACAAGTTGTTCTTAACAAAAGTTTGCTTTGAGCTCTTGATTGGGCTAATGATATTGTTAACTGGGTATACCTTAACAAGATGTTGTAATTGCTCTTAATAGGGCAGATTTCATTAGTGCACTAGTGGAACTTTGAAGCATTATTCCCATACATGGTTTTCACCCTCTAATCAGGGGTTCCATAGGAAAAATCTTGTGTTAAGTGTTTTATCCGCGTGAATGCTTTATGTGATCAGTTTCTATGTGTTATTTAACTTTGCATGCTTTTTGCTGTTAAAATTATTTAAGTGTCAGATTTTTGGTTGCACTGATTCACCCACCTCTCAATGTCTTTGAGACCTAACAATTAGTATCAGAGCCAAGTGCCTTTGGAGAAGCCTAATAGCTTGGGTGAGATCCCTAATGAAGGCACAAAGAGTTACAAGTACAAAAGACAGCTTGCAGAAGCATAAAAGGTGATCAATGAGTTGAAAGATCAATTGAATACATCCATTGCTTAGAGGCAAGAACTTTGTGAACCATTGAATAAAAACCAAGACATGTTGAACACCTGTTAGAACATTGATCTGAAGAATCTGAGGAAGCCATTGTAGATCTGATGAAGCAAAATGAAAAGCTGACCAAAAACAAGGAAAACCTAAGGAAAGAGATTGAGAGTCACGCAATGAGGATATGTGAAGAGATGGAAGCAAGAAGAGCTCCAAATGATCGCACGAAAAGTTGCAGAAGAAGCCAAGAAAGTTGTTGAGGATCCCCTAAAGGCAAAAGAGGAACAATTTTTCAAGATTGAACAAGAAAATGCTATAATGCATGAAAGGCTTCATGATACAAGTGAAGAAAACCAACAGATCCTAAGTGAAAATGAAAAATTGAGAAAAGAGAATGAGAAATTGCAGAGTGAATTAAAGATTGAAAATGAAGCTGATGGAAAACTGAAGAAGTACAATGAAAGCTCCGGGAAGTTTGACGTGAAAGCTCCGGGAAGCTTGACGAGCAGTTGAGAAGTCAAAGGAGAAGTAATGAGACTATAGGACTTGTATATACCGGTCAGAGCACTTTTGAAAATGGTGAATAATGTTAACATTGTAGCTTCGGTCAGATTAGTTTGATGAAATTATTATGTTTATCTGTTAAACATTACCTCTGATTAATAATCTTAGATCGTTTACATACATGCATACATATATGAAACTGAGTGTTTATATGTATATTGTAGTAGGCCAATACTATATAATGGTTATTAATCAATGATAATTATTGATTCTAACTAAATTGACCTGATTGAATCAATGATCATAATCCATATGCATCAATTACTATTGATTTAATGATATTAATGTGTTTTTATATATTCCAAGATCGGGTTATTATTCCCTGCAATACAATTACTTGTCAATATCAATTATCACCGTGTGGAATTGACATGAGTTAATGAGATCAAGTGTTTTATTGAAATGATGTATATATATATTAAATGGTAAGTTGTTATGAATTGGTGACATTAGGGATTATCAGGCATGTCCCATGTAGGGACATGTGCCTGCATGGCTTGAGCCATGTAGAGACGTGTCTCTACATGTAATGTGCTTTCTTGGTTGATATATATATATATATATATATATATTCAGATCTGCAGCACTTGGAACATACAGACATAAAACAGTATTACGACAAGTTGCATGTTCTCAATTAGATATATGAGCATTTCATATTCAAGCAAATATAAAGATATTCTTACTGGTTGATAGTCCCATCTAACTGTACAAATCTGCAAGAGGAATTAAATCAGTCATATCATCAAGGAGATTCTGTGAGATTGGATTCATCATATCAAGCATACAAAAATAAAAAGGTATTATAATCTGATCCTTATTCCTTAACATGCTATCAGAGACTACTTGAAGATAATACTGAGAGTAAATATAAACAATACATAAAATCTAATACACAATAAAAAGAAAAAATATTAATCATAGCGAACAGAATCAGATTTGAAGATAGACTTGAGGGTGCCGCAAATTTCATCTCATGAAAACTCAGAATAATGATGGCACACACTTAGAGAACAAGAATTAGACTCATTTGAGGAAAATACCAGTGTAACCCGGGTGCGTGCACTCGGGTCAAAAGCCCAAAGCACCCGGTGCGGGTGCGTCATGCACCCGAGTACCCCCGCTGTCCGAAAATGCGCTGCCGCACCTCGGCCGCACTAGTCGAGCACCAAGGTGGTTTGTGGGTGCTTGGGTGTGTCACGAGTGCTCAGGTGTGGGGGTGCTCATGGGGTGCGGCTGGCTGAATGGCCCAAAAAGCTTTAAATTTTTTTCTTTTCTTTTCTTTTTTAATTTGTTTTTTATGCATTCTTAGAGAGCACTTGGGATGATTCCATTCTCATCATTGACATTTTGTCATTTTGTTGATTGTACTCACTTTGATATGGCTACGATACATTATTTCATTTCACTACATTATTTCATTTCACTGTTTTATGCTACTCAACTCATTGTCATCATGAGCGTCTTTATGATATATCATATATGATATTTATATTTGAACAATGAATTTTGAATCTTGCATCTTGAACTAAGTTAATTTCTTAAATGGTCATTGGTAATGGTTATGAAGTTTCAAGTTCCAAGTTTGAACTTATGGTTTGTGAATCACATTTCAATTTTTTCTGTTCAACTATATTCAATATGTTATATAATATATTGAAGTATCATTTCATAATTAGCATTTTTAGTCATATATATTATATATATAGTATGCAACCACCTCCCTCCCCCCTTACACACCCTCACTGCTGCACCCCCGCTCCCCCTCGTCGTCCCCGAATTGAGGCCCTTTTTTTCCCGCACCCAAAACTATTCCTGAGGTCCCACCACACCCCCGTGCTGGGGTAACACTAGAAAATACTATATCTATACGAGATGATGACAATGAGAAAATTCATTGCAAAAAGAAAAACAAAGCCATGAAGATCCTAGTGGATGCAGTAAAGGATCATATAGTTCATGTTATATCAAAGTTGGACATTGCACATGCCATGGTTACCTTCCTAGAAAACATGTGTGAGATAAACAACACCAGTCGAGCTCTCGCACTGAAACAATAACTGCATCATGTAAAAATGAACAAGGGTGAATCTATTACATCTTATTTTATAAGAATAGCTGAGTTAAGAGACCACTTATCTACAATTGGAAAGATAATTGACAACATAGAATTAACAATGCTGGCTCTCAACAAATTTTCCACATCCTGGGAATGGTTCATACAAGGGATAAGTGCTTGATCCAAACTTCCAAAATTTGGCCAACTAAAGCTTATTGTATTCAAGAAGAATCAAGACTAATCGCTAGAGGGATTGGAATAAATAATTCTAGTGGAGAGGTTCAAGTATTAAATACAAATTCACCTAAGAAAGGGAAGAAAGAAATCTTTGAACGAAAAAGGGAAAAAAATGACAATAAACATTCATTCAAAAGAAAGGACATATCTAAGGTGCAATGCTATACATGTAACAAGTATGGACATTTGGTCGTAAAATGCTCGGAAAGGCTCATGAATCAAGCCTCACCAGCAGAAGTTAAGGATACAAGAAGAATGGTATTCTTTTCAGCATTATCAAGCGAATTAATGACCAATAGAAATACTTGGGTCATTGACAGTGGAACATTCCGTCATATAACTGGATTCAAAGAACAACTGGATAGTCTTGAAGATAATTTAAATGAAGAAATCACTATTGGAGATAACTCCACCTACCCTGTGAAAGGAATTAGAATATGCACAATTCAATTAAAATCCAGAGTTTTCTCTTCAAATTAATTGGAGTGCTATTTGTACCAGGGATCCAGAGAAATCTAGTATTCATCTCAGCCCTTGAAGACAAAGGGTATCAAATCACCTTCTTGGATGGGGAAGTTCTTACTTGGCGTAAGAACTCAAACATGAAAAACACATATACAATTGGAGTTCGTGATGGATGTTTGTACAAACTTTGTAATATTCAAACCCAAGCCCTAACTCATGATGTTTCCACCACAAATGAAATATGACACAAAAGGTTAGGACATCTTCACTTCCGTGCCCTACCTGCTATAGAAACATTTGTTACAGGATTGCCCAAATTAAATCTAGAACATGATGGAATATGTAAGGGTTAGGTAAGAACTCTAAAAAGATTTTTCATTGTAGTGAGCACAAATCCAAAAATGCACTTGAACTTATTCACACTGATATATGTGGACTAATGACTGTACCCTCCTTAGGGGGATTTTTGTACTATGTTATTTTTGTTGATAACTATTTCAGGGAAACTTGGATTTATTTTCTAAAACTTAAAAAATTAATGAAATACTAAATTCAAAGAATGTTAAGTCTTAATTGAAAATATGATTTGGAAAATAATCAAAACTCTAAGGTCAGATAATGCAGGAGAGTATATCTCCAAAAACTTTAAAGAATTTTGTAATACTACTAGGATTAAGAGGGAGTAGTGTTTCATATAACCCTCAACAAAATGGGATTGTAGAAAGGAAGAACAAGACCACAATAGAAGCTGCTAAAGCTATGATGCATGATCAGAACCTTCTACATTATTTTGGGCAAAAGCCTCTAATACTACAGTTTACATACAAAATAGATGTCCTCATTGTAGTCTTGACAATAGAACTCTTGAATAAGCTTTTACTAGAAACAAGCCCGACTTAAGTCACTTAAGAATATTTGGTTGTCAAGTTTTCAGATTTTAGGGCAGAGAAGAGGTATAGTGCAACAATGGTGAATAATTACTTGCACATTATGTTTTGGTGTGTTCATTATTCACCACCCAACACATATAATATATATATGAGATGAAGAGGTGCATCTTCCAAAAGACATGACACTTTAAATGGGGCCAAATAAGCTTTCCCACTTAATTGAATTATCATATAGTAAAATAATATATTTCATATTATTATTATTATATTGCCATTAAATATGTAGTCACTCTTGGCTTACTTTTGCATATTTAATTATTTATTGTTGATCTTTGCCATAAAGACCACAAACATTAACATTGGTTGCCTAGTCTATGTCCACATTCTTAAGGAGAAAATATCCAAATTAGAGCCATCAGGAAAGTAAAGGATATTTGAATGATGTAGTGAATCATCTAAAGCCTACAAGATATATGTTCTTGGTTAGAAAATAATTGAACTTAACAGAGATGTAACTTTTGAAGAAGATATCACATTCAAAACATCTAATAACATCAATGAGACAGATGATGAATCTCCTCAAGACATGAAAGAGGTTCCTGACACTGAATTTTAAAGGGAGATACTTGTAGAAAATAAGGAACCTATGAATTCTTCTTGTGAACCTCTTGAACCTGCTAATAATAGTAAAAAACTACTCTAGGCAAAGAAAATAATTGAAGAAGCATAAAATTATGTTGCACCTGAGGGTGCATTTAGAGAAATCAAGAAACCAAGAGGTTACTCAAATTATGCTGCTCTTATGGGTGAACTCATTAAGTCTGAGCCTCTAAATGTCGAGGAAGCACTAAAGCATCAAATTTGGAAGGATGCCATGATCAAAGAGTATTAATCCATTCTGAGGAATGATGTCTGGGACATTGTGCCTAGGCCTAAAGGAAAACCAGTTGTCTTATTTGAATGGCTATTTCAAATCTAACATGCAACAGATGGAATTATTGAAAAACACAAAGCTATATTTGCTGCTAGAGGTTTCTCCCAAAAGGAAGAAATTTTTTATGAAGAAACATTTGCCCCAGTTGTCAGGTACACTTCAGTAAGGACCATAATTGCTATTGTCGCCTCAAAAGGATGGAAGATACATCAGAGGGATATAAAGACTACATTTTTGAATGGTATTATAAAAGAGGAGGTATGCCTAGAGCAACCTGAAGGGTTTATTATCCATGATAGTACTTCTCATGTTTGTAGATTGAAGAAGGCTCTTTATGGCCTCACGCAAGCCCCTAGAGCAGGTCTGAAAGGATAGACGATTACCTCACCAAGTTGGGATTCTCCAAGAGCGAAGCAAATCCTAATCTATACTTCAAGGTAACTAATGGTGACATGCTAATCCTTGTTCTTTATGTTGTTGATTTAATAGTTACAGGCAAAGATCATCTCATTATGAAACACAAACAAGTTCTAGCTTCTAAATTTGATATGGAGGACCTGTTGTGACCTTCTCAAACCATCAATTTCATTGTGAATGGGGACCCCCCTTTTTTGCTTGTAGCTGTTAGGTTTGGCACTACATTGTGCAATTTAGAGCTTTAAAAGACAAAGGTGTAACTCAGAAGCCAAATGTCCAAGTCCTGATTTTAAAGTGGGATCGTTAAAATTGAAGTTTGTCAGGACCATGTTAAAATGGGTTGAATGTAAAATCCTAAGTTTATTATAAGTTTTTGCTAGTCATTTAGTCCAAAATTCAGTGTTAAGGCATATTTCATGCATAAGGGCCTTACGATCCTTATAAAATTGGTTTTTAACACTTAAAATGGCTAAAATCCTAAAGAAAATCAAATTTTCTTTATAAAAATACACAAAATCCAGACTATACATGAATTCCCATGCATATTTTGGCCAAAATCCGGACTATACATGAATTTCCCTTCATGTTTTGGCCAAAATCCGGACTATACATGAATTTCCCATATTGTTTTGGGCAAAGTCTGGACTATACATGGATTTCCCGTATCATTTTGACATTTTCAGAAATTTTTTGAAGTGTTGGAGGTCAAAATCCAGGCATACCATGAATTTCCAACACTTCAAAGGATCTTGACTTGGAAATTTTCAAAGTGTTTGAAAAGTCCAGACAAGAGGTGACTTCCACCAAGTGTGGGCTTAAAAATCTTATATGTTTGGAAATGACTAGGGTTTTTTTCCCTTGAAGGAAGTTTGGAACTTGAAATTTTTCTAAGTATGGGAAAAATCTTGATAGGGGGTGTTTTTCGCCCAAGACGAAGAGCAGAACATGAATTTCTTTTTAAGTCTGGAAATTATCTAGACTAGGGTCGTTTTTCCCTAGGTGGTGAGTATAGAGTCCAATTTTTATAAGTGTCAAATTTGTCCTAACTAAGGTAATTTTTCCCCTTATGATGGCAAAGCAAGATCAGACTTTTTAATAAGTACAAGATGAATCCTATCCAAATCTTGATTGATTTTCTCATTTTGCACAGATGTAATTAGAGTATGAATGTGGCCTTTGGATCCATGGATGATGTGTTGGAGAGGGAAATGTGGAATTAAGCATTTTTTGGGGGGAATCCATACCTCGGTTGTTCTTCCCTTTTATGGCCTTTTTAATCATTAAATAAAGTAAATAAAGGGAAATTAATAAAGTAAGAAGCCTCTAGAAGGGTGTCAAACTTTTATCTTACATTACTTGTGGGAGGTAAATCAACAAGCCGGACCCCTTTAAAAGGCCATGAACTGAGAGAAGAAATCATAAGGATTTATAAAGGAAAAGGCTAAGTTTCTGGAAAATCTGAAGCAAGCGACCAAAGCGAAGGATGATTCAACATTGGTGATTGGAGTCTAGGTGAAGAAGGAATAAGGCTGCCATTGGAAGGAGGCCTGACATTGTTATAAGTTTGAGATAAGCCATGAATGTGACTGAAACCTGAGAATGATCTCCATGGAAGTAATTTTGTGCCAAACTGGAGATTTTCATCCTACCTTCTAAACTGGTCTAGCTATGACTACAGACTCATAGAGAGTATATTCTGAGACATTGAAGGCCATTGGAAGGCCAAAGACAAGGATTTTACAGACCAGGTCTGCAGACTACTTGGAAAGCGATAATTTTAAAAAAAAATCTCAGAGATTCGTTATGTGCCCAGACTTCTATGTTCTTGTTCTAAATCATTACCCCATCCTTAGACATCAATCCTGAAGCCATCTGAGGGCCAAATCAAAGGTAGGCAAGCCAAGATCTGAAAATTTCAGAAACAGGGGCGATTGTCAGAAAATTCATATAAAGTCTTTAAGTCCCCAAAGCATTCCAAACTTGTTTACAAATCAATCCACACATCAAAGACTACTATTTTCAACCATTTGCAGTCACTTGGGGTTTAAGGTAAGACTGCTACATGCAAATGTTTGAAGACGAGGTCTGGAAATTGATATTTTTATATTTAGGTTGGGTTTTGATTTGTGATGGCCATTTGATTTGAACTTGTTGCAGACTTTATGGTGGCATCCTAAGGCTCATTTAGAGCCACTTTGAAGTGTGAAAAGCTTGAGTTGCAGATGTAAAAAACATGGGCAATTCACTTAAAAATTCACAATGAATTCCTATTCCTTCCAACTCATGAATTTGACATTGCTTGGTATTCTTGAGGTTATTAGGCATCAAAATGCTAGGTGTAGTGCTTGAATTCATTCACAACGAGGCAGTTGCAGGCAAGTCTTCAGACATTTCAAGGTTAGCTTCCATGGTGAAAATGGTTTTAATGCATGATTAATTGGTTCATCATTCACTAGGGAATTCACGGACGTGATGTATGGTAAGTTTACCAAATTGTTAAGGCAAATCCATAGCCAATCTTCAGACTTGTCCAATTTGTCCTCACAAAATCAGATTCAGAAGCAAGATTATTTTATTTTATTTTTTAGGCTAAGTGTTGATCAAATGTTGTGTTAGTATTCTTATCCAAATACCTATTTTAATTACAACCTATCAATCGATAGGATCACTAAGAATTCATAGACTAATTCAAGGATTGTGAAGTCTGAAAATTATGATTTTGTTTATTTCTTTAGCCCTCACTAACTTCAAGCTTTGTATAGGGATGGCAGAGCCAAAGGGATTCGCAGCAAGGACAATGCTTGTCAAGAGGTTATCCAAAGGCTTTTATCTAGTGTCCTCGATACTATCCAAGTGGGGAAGGTCACAAACACAAATATGGAGCACCTTGATTTGAAGAAGTTAAGGAGGAGAATGAATGGGGCACAAAGATTACTTACCTTTACAGCTAGCAATGAATATAGTAAAGAATTGACTTTACCAAGCAGCTGGATTTCCTTCAACCATCTAGTGTAGTGAGCTCATGGTCGAATGTGCAAAGAACTATGATTGAAACACTAGGATGATCAGGGATCAAGGAAGGGTGCTTGCATTCTTGAGTGAGGAGGTAATAAGAGAGATTTTTGGAATCCCATATCACTTTGGAATGTGGATCAGGACTAAGGAAGAGACCAAGTGGCTATTTGAAGAAACACCAGATGTCTGCAAGGATATCATAAATAAGAAATGGGTCGGTGAACCAAAGAAGCACTATTCCGAAGTTGGTAAGTGATGATTTCAAGGATGAATATAGACATGGTATACATGCTGAACAAAATTATGGGAACACCCCAAGGAGCTTTCTTTGATACTTGAATGTTCTGCTTTATAGAGGAGATAGCCGTGGGTGAAGTCATGATAAATTGGGCCAGGATAATAAGTGACAACATAGATGCACAGTTAAAAGACTTAAGGAAAACAAAGCAGTTCTACATGAGTTCTTATATAGTCTACCTATTGGCAAGGAAAATAAAGTATCCAAGCCTAATATGTTGGGGCGAATTTGGGAATGGAAAAGGACAATTAAAGATCTATAACTGCCATCCTAAGTTATTGTTACATGGAGGAGTGAGTTACAGGAGGCTAAATGACATCTTCAGTATGAACATCACTTGCATACTTCAAGGAGAAATACATAGGAGATTATCCAAGGAGGTGATTGAATTGATTCAACAATATGGAAATTGGTATATTCAATTCCCTACCTTCACTTATATTAGGATCCAGGGATTCTCCTCTGAACCATACAGGCTCCTAAGGTACCCTACTAATAAAACAATTTTGTTGGAGGTGAAACAATTTTGTTGGAGGTGATAATGCAACTTTTAGAATTTAATCTTATGTAGAAGGAAATGCACAAACAAGGAGTACTCTCACCCGTCACTTTTGAAAAAATGCTCGAGTCTTGCCTTTCATTACAGACAACAAGGATGACAAGTGTGGAGCTACAATTTTATCAGTTGGGAACATATGTTGCAAGGAAAGATTTTGATCTGTTCCGATCTAAACCCACAAAGGAATGATATAAAAACACAAGATAGATATAGAGGATTATTGGACAAATCTTATGGACAAAGAGGTTGTGAGGAGAAAGAGGGGTCTAGAATGTTAGTTGATTTCATGAGAAAATGTGGGGTCTTCCCTGTTCCAGATTAAGTTAAAGATGATGGGAACATACTTCATCCTAGCTATGAGTATGAGAAGAGCAAAGCAATTGAGCCACCTAATTGGTCACAAAAGGATGACCTCTTAGATTTGAGGATCTTGATGAGCAAAATAATTAATAAATCAAGGGCATGGGTAAACAAGCAAGTAAGCAGACTGATGAGACAAGATATCACCTTCAATTATGCAAAGATGCAAAAGGAGGGCTCTTCTTCCAAAGGCAATTAAGGAACCTGTAGTACTTCAAGATCACACATTCAAAAGGCAAGACAAGTCATAAAAGAGGAAGATAAGGAGGGAGAAGCATCATGTGCATCGAGTGGCATAATTAGTAGAAAGCCGAGGAGCCATAAGCACAAGCCCACCACACCTACTTCCACCACAACTACTCCCATTTCTAGTTCTTCATCAATTAGTGAGATAGAAATGCATGTTTCAGACGATGATTCAATGCAAGGTAGAGATATAGAGATATTACCTCAAGGCAATCAGGATGCAACCTCATTTACACATTCAGTTCAGCAAGATGCACAGATATTGCAATCTTCCACTACAGTCCAATTGGTAGTGGATTTTGATGACGACATGAGGTTGCCTAATTCTAACATTCAAGAGGAGGATGATGAGGTAATCTCAACATTGAAAGGATTTGATGAGATTGAGAAGATGAAGGACAATATGGACTTATCCGAGGTTCTTGAGTTGCTGAAGGAAGGCTTAAAGAAAAGAAAAAGGGAAGAAAAGGTTCCTTCTATTGAAGATATTGACACACATTCGAATAGAATTCAAAAAACAAGGGAACCTGAATTGACAAAGAAGATTCATAGGATCACCAGGGATGAGGCAGGGTCTCGTGCCATGCATTTGACTAGTCCTATAGGAGACAAGAATGGGGATGAGATCACTCCTAATGATTACCATACCTCCTCATTCGATATTGGACCAACAACTACAAAGCAAGATTTTGAGGAATTAAGGGGTAATGCAGGTGCTATAGAAGAAAGAGTGTGTAAGTTGACAAAATAAAACGATGAGCTGGTGGCAGAGAACTTGATGTTGAAAGAAATTATATGTAGTGCCTCTCCCATTTGACTTTTGTAAGTCGTCCTGATGGATGCAACCTTGCTGATCTTTTGTTGTGATGGATCATGATTGTGACCCTGAGTGGTCTACACCGTTGAGGTGTTTAGATTTATGTTTCTGTATCAGTTGCTTTGATTATGCTTTTGACTGATCTATGAGACTATGATGTGATTTTTGGTTCACTGAGGTTTGTGCCAGTGGTTACCAGGATCGATGTGGTATCATGAGGTTGTTCCGTGCTTACCCTGAGATTTGTGCAGAGATTGCACTGTATACCATTACCATGCTACACTGGACTAGGTTCCTGTAGCAGTGGTTAGTCATGTTTATGACTGTGTTTGCTTATGTGTTTTAAATGCCTTTTTAATGCAGAGTAATCAATCATTATTAAATGCTTAAGTAATTAGAGTGGATTGTTGTTGTGGGATTATTTGGTTATGTGCTGCGGACATTTACCTTGTTATATTTCTGATTAGAGAGATATTTGTTACTCATGTGATGTTTTACATTTGAGATGACCTGAGGGTCAAATGTTACTCTTTGATTTCAGTATCATAGATATTAGACTACTATGCTGTTCAGTTAATCATATTGCATGATGATGCCATTTTGAGATGACAGTGTGTTTTATGATGATATCTGGTTATCTGGTATTTGGACATACCTCTGATTATGTTATGTGATGGATTTAATGCTATGGTTATTTACTTCATTCCTGCGTTGTTATGCTTTATGCGAACGTGAGTGATGTAAATAGATTATTTTAATATAATTAAATAAATGGTTAAATTAGGTGATTTAATGCATTTATTGCTTCGGCTATGTTATTATATGCAATTGCACTTGATCGTGTTGTTTAGTGTGCAGGATTTATATCCCTGGCAGTGGCACATGGAGTTAGTGATTCAGCCATTCATATTTTACCAATGTCGTCTTTATATGGTCGACGTATCCTTTATTAAAATGGTTAATTTAAACCTTTCGGTGATTATTAAATCCGAACTCATTTGCATTATGTGATTAGACCAGTAAGCGTGTCTGTGCATTTAGAGGTTCGCATTATCGCGAAAGTTGTTTAAGGTGAGTTTTGTGTTTTTGGGTTGTCGGGCTTTTTATTTGATTTATTTTAATTTTTGGCAGCTTTGCTATAGATAAATTCCTATTTATAGGAATAGCTTGTTTTTGTTTGGGTCTATTTGGGGTTTAACTAGATTGGCTGGTTAAATGCCCTAATCGATTATTCACTCGAAAAGTGAATAAGTATCCAAAGAGGAATTTAATTCCTCACTTCTCACTTTCAAATTGGAAAGTTGGAGAGTAAAACCCAAAATCCTCTTCATGAGGATTTACTGTTTTGTTCGTTGTGGGAGCTACGGGCGTGGGATTGTCGCGAGGTTTGGCTCGTTGGATCCGGCTCGGGGAACCTTGGATTGCCGCGATTTTCAGCTACTTCTGCGGGATATTTATTTTATGGTTCAGATTCCCGTTTTCCCCTTTTGGCTGTGAGGTAGGGCTTTCCCGTTTTATTGTTTCTGCTCCGTTTTAGCTTTTGTTTTTGGTAGCCGTTTGTTTGGAGGCTGAGAACTAGTGTTCCCCTCCGTTTCTGTATGTTAGTTCTACTCGGTTGGGTGGGTATGAACATTTCCCTGTTTTTTGGGATGAGGGTTTGGGATTTTACGTCGTTATGCTGGCCGTTTTTGCATACGGTGTCCGATTCTATTTATTTTTGGATTTTTGGGGTTTCTGAACCCAAAGGCCAAATGGGTTTTAATTTTGAAGTTTTTCAAATTTTTGGAGTTTTTACCTCGTTTTGCGTGCCACCCTGTTTTCTCGGGTTTTCTTGGCACAATGTGGGTCGTGGACCTGGATGATCCGTTTGGATATCAGTCAGACCACTTCTACACTTTTATGTTGCATTGGGATGCGTGTTGCATCCGTACTCCCGACATTGTGTTCGGTTGAGTGATTTTATACTTGTTATTGTTTCTTTTAGACCTTTGCTTTTGTTTGTGAACGCTAGGATTCGTGTAGAATCCATACTCTCGGATTGAGGCCGGTTGAGTGAGTTCATGATGTTTGGTCTTGTTGCATCACTGGGATTCGTGTGGAATCCATACTCTCGGATTGAGGCCGATTGAGTGATTTAATGATGTATGGTTTTATCGGCTTTGGGATTCGTGTAGAATCTGTCCTTCCCGTGTTGCTTTCAGTTGGGTGTTTTCTTTGCATTGTGTTCTCATTCCTGTCCTTGTGTTATGATCTTCGTGATGGTGGTGCGCCACACACGAGTATGTGCGCATACATTTGTTGGGTGACTTGCGAGGCCCGATCTTCCGTGGATTTGCCGGAAGTTATGATCATTGGGGTTGGGATGGGAGTATGCATGCCCACGGGCACTTGTCGTAGGATGAGCATGGGTAGGGTAGGGTAGCATATGTAGGGGGCTTCTATCTCGCAGCCCGACGATCATAGCGTCATGGGTTGGCAGAGGAAGCTTTATATAAGTGATAACTAAATAAAATGTGTGACTGGTAATAAAACTTAAGTAAAATGTGTGAGCACCCGATTAAGTTCGAAGACACAATGTGTGAGCACCCGTTTAAGTTTGAGGACACACGATCCAAGCTTGGGCTTTTTGATGCCAAGCGACTCTCCAGGATGTCAGCCCCTACATAGTAGCCTATTGAGTGTTTGACGAGGACCTTTACTCCTTGCATTGTCTTAGGTTCTTGGTTGCAGCCATCATACTGTCTGGCGTGAGTGTTAGCCATGGATGTTGTGTTTTATGTGTGTTTGTGGTTGGATCATTATCTCCATCAGCACGGTGGGTGTGGACCTACGGGTGCCACGTGGTTGGGAGGCGTAGCTACCTTCACCACTGCTAGGGACTAGTGTATAGAGACGGTCTCTTATCCTAGTGCGACCGTTGCTGGATGTTTTCACTTGGTACTTCGGGTTCTGGAGTATGCTTTCTTGTGATTTATGCTTTCATTGGAATGCTTGGATATCATGTTTAGATGATGTTAGTTTACTTGACGCATTCCCTTATCATGATGTTTAGCATATGATTAGATGATGTTATTTGATTTAGTAGTATATCTGTTGCTTACTGCTGTTTAGCATGTGATAGGTGATGTTATCTACTGTAGGATTATCTTATGCGTTATCACTAGCATGTTAGATTTCCTTATGCTAATATTGTTGCATGTTTTTAGTAGTGACGTCCCTATTACGACAGTATCGACGATCTGGTTGGTGGCTTGGGATGTTACGCGCGGGGGATGGCTAGGACCCACGTTGGTCTTATGATGCTATTGACGGTTGGGAGGAACCGCGCATTTATTTGGTTGTTTAGTTTTGAAATGTATTTTGTTCATTGCGATGTTTATTTCAGTATGTGCTTTGCTTTTATGTTTTAGATGGTTAGATGTTCCTCTTTCCTTGCTGTTAGTGCTCTCGAGTGTTCATTCCTCGATTTACGTGGATCCGGTACTCCCCGGTGTGGAGGTTTCCTTTGTTTGTTTAGCTTTTTGTTTGTGTTTTGTGTCGCGCTGATTTGTTTCCTCACGCGAGATTGTATTTTGCTCGCGTGAGACTGTTTCTTCCTCGTGTGAAAGAATACACTTCCTGCGCGAGAATGTAAATCTTTGCGTGGCGCATAGGAATCCTCGCGCGAGAATGTGAATCCTCGCGCGAAGCTCAGTAGTCCTCGCGCAAAGTGCGCACTTTCTCGCGCGAAGCGGTGAAAGATCTCGCGTGAAACTTGAGACCAGTTTTCTTTCTTGCGCGAGAAACAGGGGCTATCTAGGCTTTTCGGATGAAAGTTCGGAAGTTGGTTTTGGACACCCTTTTGGTTCTTACACCTTCCTGGTTCAAAACAGATTTCCTAGAGGTTTAAAATATATCGTTTAAGTATAAGTTGACGTATATTTAATTCCTTATACTTAAGATATATTTGAATATATGCGACAAATTGTTTGAGATAGGTTTCAGACCTCTCGAAGATAAGTTATGGATTCTAGGAAATTTTAGGGCTTCAGAAATTCAGACTTAGCCAATTTTCAGGGCTTCAGGATTTCAGGCTTAGCCAAATTTCGGGATTCTGCATTTTACCCCAGCTTGGTGTTTTGTTGATGAGTGGTTGTTTCTTGTGCCCTCATCATGTGCGTTGTCTTTGTTGGCTTTGTTTGTGTGTGTCAGTTTGGTAGTGGCGTTCGGAGATTCGTTGGTTGCCGGGATTGTGTTGAAGTCTTCTGTTGCGATCTTTGTGATCCCTGTATGATGTTGTCTTGTGCATTCATACTTGTAAAAAAAATAAAAATATCTTGGCTTGATTTGAATCCTTGTTTCCAAGGATCTCCGGGCGGGGCATTACATTATAAAGGAATATGTGAGCCCAACAAGGCATGGGGATTCAACACTTGCACCTATGTCATTGGTTATTGGTATGTCTCATTGGTTACCAAGAAGACTACATATGAGCATGCTGGCATGCAGTGTGGCAGCATTGAGGATCCTGTTGTAGGGGCTTGTTCAAAGGTTTTTATTGCAATCAAGGAGCTGCCTGGTCTTGATTTTGATGCTTTTAGTGAGTTAGGTTTAGAGAAGTTAGTGGATAGGTTGGAATCACTTTATTTCACAGACATGGATTCTCTTGATGAGAGTCACTTGAATGGCTTCCTCTCCCTCATGCTCCCTATTAATGATCTATAGTTTCATTCTTCGACTGAGATAACCCACTGGACACATACATGGAGCAGTTAGAGGTTATGGAGATGCAACATGGAAGCCTTCATAGTATTGACATGGAGGAACTTAGTAGAATTTTGCTTAAGTTCCTTGATTTTGCTTGAAGGAGAAGAAGGGAATCTACAACTTGGATGATGACTAGGCAACTTCTATGCTTATTATTGGTTCTCAAGCCTTTGAATTTTTTCATTGGCTCATTTTGTAGTGCTTCATTCAATAGGGTACTTTTGGTTTCCCTAGTTAGGGTTTGTAACAGATTAATATGAGCCCTTGATTTTGAATCAATCTTGGCCATTCATTTTAATTGGGGCTCCTATATAAACCCCACTCCTTCTCATTTGTAACGGAGGTTGTTGGAGAATTGTTGCGAATATAGTGCCAAATTTGCTCTACTTTTCATTGTTGTGTCTTGCATGGTGAATTGTTGTGATCAAGTTTGCACTATTGCATGGTTATCTACATCTCTCATTTAGAATAGATTTTCATTTCAAGTTGTTAGAGTAGATTTTTCTTTAAAGTAGTTTAGTTTATGTGGATGAAAGAAATTGTGGATGGTTACTTGTTAGACTCAAACAAATCTGGGCCACTAGCTTCTCACGGATTGTAAGAATTGCCTTGTGTGGTAAGCCGGTGATTAAAGTACATAAATTCAATTGATACAGAATCTTTAGTTTGCATTTACTTAATGGGACTAAAGGTGAGATATTGATTTGAAAATCATTAGTACCTACCATAGAAGCTTGCACTAGGTGGGTGGAGTCATTGGTGAGATTACACCTAGTAGATCTAGTTTAAGTCCATCAATGTTCCTTGTATTCGTTGTTAGAAGTAAAGTAGTAGTGGAAATTAAGTCTAAGTTAGAGTAAAAGTCAAGCTATATTTTTCATTGCACAGTGTAAAGTCAAATCATTAGAGTTAGGTTGACACATCTTGAGTGAACTAGTGTAAGTCCCCTTGATAATCCAACAAATCACATCATTTCCGCTGAGCGAGTATCCACAATAAAAGAACCTTGGAGTTGCCTTGTGATCTTACTTTGTGGACTTAGCACAAGAAGTGACTTTATACCAAGAGAGTGAACATTTGGTGTTTCACTTCGAAACTTTGAGTGTTTGATTCTGAATGTTGTAGTGGAATAAAACTCATATCAACATGACCTATGTCTCCTGCATTACTTCCTGGGACTAGAAATATGGCAAGAAGACAACTCTCATTCAAAATCAAGTTAAATACACTAATGACATTCTAAATAGATTTGGAATGATAGACAACAAACCTATGTCTACGCCCATGAAAACAAATCTACATAAATTAAAAAGATGTAGCCTCTGAGTTAGAATAAGTCGATACTGGATCCTTGATGTATTTTGTGAATACTAGGTCAGATATTTGTTATGCCACCAACACTTAGTTCATGTGCGAACTAAGGGAAATACACCTTGTAGCAAAAAAACATATCATGATGTACCTACGTGGAACTATTGGACTAGTAGTAAAATATGATAATGTAGATATATGTCTACATGGATATTTTGACCTAGATTAGGTTGGTAGTGTTGTTCATCGAAACAATACCTCAAGTCATTGTTCAACTTAGGATCTGCCATAATATCTTGGTTTAGGAGAAAATGATCCTCAGTTGCATAGAGTTCTATGGAAGCCCAGTACATTGCAGCATGGATGGGAGCTTGAGAAGCAATATCGTTGAGGAAACTAGTGGTCGGATTGTTTGGACAATCCATGAACCCCACTATTATACACTATGATAATCAAAGTTATATAAAACTTTCAGGGAATCCAATATTTCATAACAAATCAAAACACATTGGGATCCCCTATCATTATATCAGGGACATGGTGCAATGAAATGTCATACAATTGAGATACATTAGCATACATGAGCAAATTGTTGACATTTTAACCAAGCCCCTCTCAAAACTAAATTTGGATCACTTTAGAGGTAAACTTTGTATGATAAAAATGTAGATATATTTTCTGAGGCCGAGTCTCAATTAAGTTTTAATGTTAAAAGATATTTGTGTATATACTCTTTTCTTATCATGTGAGTTACTACATCATTCTATAGAAACATCAAGAAAGGTGATGTCCTTTCATTGATGTTTGATCGTGGCTACTATTTTAAGGTGACGATCTTAACATTAGTTTAACCTACTATAATGATGGATGTCATATGGATGAAGTCTATTGAGACCATGATAGTACATATCTCTTATAACTAAGTAGTGTTCATACTACTATAAGTTATATTACTGAGATATGGCATGGTGGACACTATGAGACGTAGTATCATTGGAGACATTATGTGTAGATATTTTCTTCGGTGGGCATCATGAGACTTGATGCCAGTGCACATACCAAAGAAAATATAAGTATGGTGAATATCTTATGGTTGATATTCTCGATAGTACCATAGTTTGATGATATTGTAAGGTAACATCTAAATGACAGATATATATTGCTATCCTTAAACATAGTATTTTTAATATATATCATATTGAGATGATATTCTTCTCTCACAATTGAAGAATACATAGTGTTGATCATATAAACTATCCGCTCTAGCTAATAGGGAGTGTTAATGTTGTAGCTTCAGCCAGATTAGTTTGATGAGATTGTAATGTTTATCTGTTAAACATTATCACTGATCAATAATCAATAGATCAATACACACACACACACACACACACACATATTGTAGTAGCTGAATACTATCTAATGGTTATTAATCAATGAAAATTATTGATCATAAATATATCGACCTGATTGAATCAATGATCATAATCCATGTGCAGCAATTGTTATCAATTTAATGTTATTAATGTATCTTTATATACTCCAAGATCAGGTTAGATATTCATTGCAATACAATTACCTGTCAGTACCAGTTATCATCGTGTGGTATTAACATGAGTTAATGAGATTAATTGCTGTATTGAAACAACATATATATCAAATGGTATGAATTGTGACATCAGGGATTATCAGACATGTCTCTACGTGGGATGTGCCTTTTTTGTTCATATATATATAACCAGATCTGCAGCACTTGGAACATAGAGGCATAAAATAGTATTAAACAAGTTGTAGCAATCTGAATTAGATATATGTGCATTTCGTATTCAACTTGAATATAAGATACACTTACAGGTTGACAACCACATCTAACTCTTACAAATTTGCAAAAGAAATCAAATCAGTCATATCATCAAGGAGATTCTGTGAGATTCTATTCATCATATCAAGCACACAAAAAATAAAAAGGTATACTAATCTGATCCTTATTTATTAACAAATCATCTGAACCAAAGAAGCCCTATCAAGATCCAAAGGTGAATCCAAGCAAACCTGGTAAGAAACCCTACAAACTTGTTTGTTTCAACTGTGGTAAGGTTGGTCAAACATCTTATGTTTGCAGAAGTTAACTTATGACTAGGCACTATACTTTTGATGGATATTTCTATAACCATTGCAAGTATGGTTATACTGCAAGTGAGTGTAGATCTAGGCCTAGGAGTAGATCCTGTAATGCTAGCTTTGATGGATATTGTTATGTATGCAACAAATATGGCCACAAAGCTAATGAGTAATGGACAAAGGTGAATATTCCAAGGTCATCAGTGAACCGAGAAAGGCAATTCAATGTCACATGCTCAATGAGAGGTAATTGTTAAGATTGTAGCTTCAGTTGGATTGATTCGATCATGAGATACATTGTTGTTGGTAATCATCATCTAGACAAATACTCTTACATCTACTACATATATATTATATTATATTATATATAATATATATGATATATATATTATTGTTAATATATTATTATTATCTAATCATGGTTAACCATAGAGACGTGTCTCTTCATGAGACATGTCTCCTCTCATATCTATAAGTCATTTAAATCTGCATTTGGAACACACCGATAAAATGGCAATGTTATTACATTTGCAGAAAACAATCTTAATTCCACAACATGGTATCAGAGCCAAACTGCAAATGTAGAAAAGGAGATGGAAAAGGACAAGAGAAAGATTAAGAAGGAATTAAGGGAACAAAGACACTACTCCCAAATTAGACAAGAATGGCAAGGACACACACACACACACACACACACACACACACACACACACACACACACACACACATATATTACACTACGATCACAATTGTACATGTAATAGAGGTTCATGTTCGCAATAGTCATGAAGATTGTGAAGGAGATTATGAAGGATTGAAATCACAATTAATAAAAACACAAGCAAGGAGAATCTTGGTATATTATTTTCTGACTCGTCAATAAATAGAATGGAAATAAACTACAAGTGAAGTTCACGACAAAGTTGCAAAGAGAGTATACACAAATGCATTGCACAAGGGACATGGAGAAGCAACTTATGTAGTATTGGGTGGGGAGACACATGAATATGCAAAGGAAAGTAACATTTACAAAACACAACACACGTGCGATCTTATTGCAGATAATAATAGACACTTTTCCTTGAGAAGGAACATCTATGCCTACAAAGTCAAAGATATCAAACAGGGAGATAAAAATCTATGCCGTCTTGGAACAATAGAACTTATACTCAACAGTTGCTATAATTGGTAGACTAAGAACAAAAGGACCTAATCACCATTCTATAATTGCCTAAACCAATAATTGTAGACCTATTTCCTTACCGTAGAGTATAATTATCGAGATGTGTGATTCGCTGCTCAATAATCATTGTGTGGGAGAATTTATAACATAGATTTTCTGAACTCATCAACGACACTAGTTGCAATAAAACAAGAAAAGGTGACTTTGGGTCCAGTTGATTGAGAGTTATCTATGATGATGGCTTCTTTGCATTTCATCCGAAAAGCTTTTAGAACATATCCTTCTGCAGGAACATTTGTCAAATAATTCTATACAAGGATTGATCAATCATAGTTTAGTGGTGTTTATAGATATATTAGAAGTCAAATATTTACAAAACCAAAGGAGATTCAAATACCCAGATAAACAATACAAGACTTTAAATGTACACATTAGGCATGAAGTCAGACAAGAATACACATTTTTAGTATAGAAAATTATAAAGATGATTATTACTCCCAACAGTGTGGATGGACAACTAATGCACTACAAGTGACAAATCTGGATTCAACCGGGTGATATGAATTATGGGTGATTCAAGGACAATAAGTCCTCAGTGGAAAAACTATCATGTAAACACATAAGGCAGTGAGGCAACAACATAAGAAAGGAACAAACATATGACAAAGAACAATAATGATTAGATTGTCATCAACAAAGGAGGACATCAAGCATAGACCCTTTTCGCAGAATGAATGGGAAGGAAATATATAGACAGTCAAACACGGATGAACATAGTAGGAATTTTGTTCACGAGGTTCAAATACTATGTAGTACCCAACTACGAAATCAATGTGGTCAAAATGCTATCGAATGTTGATTCAGTAGACCTTGCGAGATACGAGCATATTACATCAATGAAGGATCTGTTCAAACACACATTAGCCGGATGTAGAGCCGAGGGACACATAGGTCAAAGACAACATCCACGTTAATGATGATGATGAGCAATTGATATTATCCAGAACAAACAAAATATGATTCTAAGAGGGTGAATACTATGAATAAGCAACCATCCTCAAGAAAGTAGTGACAGAGTATTGTCAAGAGAAATATTGTATATTACAAGTCGAACAACATCTCCAAATTGGTCTTCTTGGATAGTCATAATGCACACCATTTTGTAGGCACCAACACAAAGCATTTCGAAGAGAACATGACCCTAATGGTGCTTATTAACTTGAAGATTCTTGTTTGAATTGGCAGCAAACCTTTGAGCGGAATTGAAGGACACTATAAACAATTTTGAAATTTGTAGAATATGAATTTTCTAGGAAGGCTTTCAAAGAGGGACAAAAAGTTTTGTGGCACATCCTGTCATCCATTGAGTATAAAATAAACAGAGGCAAAGAAGAATGATGTGAATAGGTTTAAATACATCAAGTAATATTGACAAATTCAAGTGGTTTTATTGAATGATGATGGAGTGAATATTTTCAAGTAGGCTTGGATCATAAAGCAACCCCATGTGTAAGGAAGAACATGATATAGTTCAAAATAGTGATTCAATTTAAATGCTTCAACTTGGCTATACTAACAAATTTGGTCTCTTAAAGTGTTGTTACTATAGTAAACAAAGATCTTGAAGATAATTTTAATTAAGTTTCTAGATTTGATAAAGTGCTACAAATGGTTCATGTCCTTTGGATACAGTTCATCATAGAATAATGATAACATCTTCTGAAGTTGTCAAGTATTATGTTTCATGTATCGTCAAGAAAGAGGATGTCAAGTCATAATATAGAGAGACGTTGAAAATGAAATTAGAATACATATGCATTTGAGAGACAATATTTTGATTGAATAAATGTTCTTCATGCCAATGGTTGATGTACCAATACATGAGCACATTACAAAGTAAAATGATTTTCATTATGGAAAAAAAAAACCCTTAGGACCATTTGTTCTTCTAAACTAAAAGTATGAATATCATGTTCTTCATGGAATCAATAGAGAAAATTACAAAGGACCAAAGTGTAAACGAATGTTTTTATTATTATTCTTATTGCAAATACTTCAAAAGATTTTGAATTTGTATAAAGAAGAGGAAGTTTATTAAATGCAATTGAAATATGTTTCTTTTGAGGTTAGCTTATTGTTAAACAGGTGATTCAGAAAAGGACATAGAGCTTATTTCAGCAGTACCAATGTCTTGATTTTATTTGGATATTATGGGATACAGATTTCTTTTTGTAAAACTGATCGTATCACTTATTGAAAAAGAAAGAATAAGTTAGAACTTGAGTAAAGGGAAAGTGCAAGCTCATGTAGCAATGTGACCATTAAAAGTCCATGTTGGTCATCATTGGAATCAACACTACAAAATGGAATGATGTAATGGACACCTTAGAAATGCCCAAAAAACCGAACCAACAGCTGATAGTGATTTAACGTCTTTGCATAGATTTGAAACCACATAACATGAGCAAGAAGGAATTTATGCAAAATTGAACATTGAACTACTATTGAAATAATATTAGTTTTCAAGGTAATAAAATCAAATACACGGCAAACTTTCCAACTCACTAATTACTCCAGCATTATAACATGTTATTCCAGTCATGATTTCCCAAGTGGCTGCTATAGTAATATGAATAGTGCCATGCTACAGTGCTGGTACAGTAAAAACTGCCTTCAATCACTCCAAGACCCTCATAAAAACATTCCTCCACAATGGCATAAGTATTGGACAAGGAATGAGAACGGTATGAGCAACACCCAATCGGCCTGTAGCTGCAAATGCGCCCAAGCTGCCTGTTAATGAAGCTAATAGCAATGAATTCCAAAGGCCAAACCCCAAGGGAATACGTCTAGAATGTCACAAGAGAGGATAGACGTCCTCTAATGTCAAGAACAAATCTGTAACTCACACGTCCAATTTTTTCTCATATTCAACTTGCCTAACAATAGCCACAAGCTCTCCTTTTATTCCTACTTCATAGGGTCGACCACTTTTCACAAGCAATGTGGGATAAATAAAATAAAATAAAATCAAAGGCTAACGGTCACACAACCGGACAACTGCTAAAGTGGGGACATTACAGTTCGCCCCCCTCAAAATTGCTTGTCCACAAGCAATCTCAGTCCTATTTGCTGTAACGCCTGCTCACTCTCCCAAGTAGCATCTTCCTCTCGCAGGTCTCTCCATTTGACTAAATATTCTTTAATCACCCTGTTCCGTAGAGTCCTCTCCTTGGTATCCAGAATAGCCTCAAGAATCAATATGAGCTTCCCCTCCTCATCTAATGGTGGCAAATTTGCAGAAGGCACAACTCTCTGATTGATGGCTTTCTTAAGCCTCGACACATGAAACACATTATGCACCCGACTGCCCTCTGGAAGCTCAATCTCGTAGGCAACCTCGCCCACCCTTCGAATCACTCTGTAGGGTCCATAAAACCTAGGCTTTAACTTCTCTGCTTCGCTCTTCTTGAGTGATGACTATTTGTATGGTTGTAGCCTCAAGTAAACCATATCCCCAACCTCAAAGTTGTGCTCTATTCGGTGCCGGTCAGCATACAATTTCTGCTGATTTTGGGCTTGCTGTATATTCTCCTTGAGCACCCTCAAATTATTCTGACTATCCTGCAAGAAGTTTTTTGCTTTGGGCGCTCTACTATCCCCCAAAACCAGATCCATGAAACTAGGTGCTTCATAACCGTACAGTGCCATGAATGGAGTCATCTTGATGGACATATGATAAGTGGTGTTATAACAATACTTTCCCATATGTAGCTATTTGACCCAAGCCCCCTGTTTTCCAGTCACAGTTCCTCAAATATCCTTCCACCCATTTATTCACAATCTCTGTTTGTCTGTTTGTCTGTGGATGATAACTAGTGCCAGGTGTAAGATCTGTACCACACAACCCAAACAATTCCTGCCAAAAAGCACTCATAAATTTACTATCCCAATCATTGACAATGAAACTAGGTAGCCCAAGTAACTTGAATACCTCTTTGAAGAAAAGATCGGCCACCTGTGCTGCTATGTAAGTGGATGGAATAGTGAGCAAACTTCCTCTGCCAATCAACTACCACATAGATGCAATCTCTCCCCTGTACTCGTGGTAACTCGGTGATGAAGTCCATAGAAATACTTTTCCATTTCCTATCTAGAATGGGCAAAGGCTGTAACAACCCTACAGGATACGTGTGCTCTCCCTTATTTTGTTGACAAACTGCACACTCCCTGACATGCTTTTGAACATCATCCTTGAGCCCTTTCCATGTGAACCGCTCACGAATCTGCCTGTAGGTCTTAAAGACCCCTAGATGTCCAACTGTAGGTGCATCATGAAATGCTTTCATTATTACCTCCCTAAATTGTGATGAAGGAATCAAATATATCCTATCTTGGAACTTGATCAATCCGTCCATCACCACATAACGATCATCTTGTATGGTGCCTGCAATCACTCCAGAAGCCCAAGTGTCCCTCACATACTCTGCTGTAATCTTATTTCTCCAATTTCCTGTAATCTTAGCTAGAGTACAAATATGAGTTCTCTTGGATAAAGCATCTACGACCACATTCTTCTTACTTTTGACAAACTCAATGTGAAAGTCATAAGCCTGCAACTTCGTAATCCATATCTGTTGTCTATCATTCAAATCACGCTGACTCATGAAGTATTTGATGCTGTTGTGATCAGTCTTGATAACAAACTTCCCCCAACTAGGTAGGACTGAAACTTTGCCAATGCATGCATAATAGCCAACATCTCTCGATCATAGATGGAATAGCTCCACTCCACAAAGTTTCCTACTCTCAAAAGCAATGAGATGCTTCTCTTGCATCAAGACCGCCCCAATCCCATCACCTGATGCATCACAATGAAAGCTCAAATGACTTCATGAAGTCCAGTAGAGCTAATACTGGACATGATGACATCACCTTCTTGAAATGATTGAAGCCTCTTTTAGCTGCCCCTGTCCCTGTGAAAGCCCCTTTCCTAGTAAGGTCTGTCAAGGGTGCAGTGGTCTGTGAAAATCCCTTAATAAATCTCCTATAAAACCCACAAAGACCAAAGAACCCCTTACACTATGTAAGCTTCGTAGGAGTAGGTCAATCAACAATAGCTCTAGTCTTTTCGAGATCTACCCGAACTCCATCTGCGCTAATGATATGCCCAAGGTGTAGTAACTCAGTCAACCCAAACTCGCACTTAGATTCCTTGGCATATAGTGACTCTTTCTCCAAAATGGACAACACCATCTCAAGATGTTATAAATGCTCCTCCCAAGTCTTATTGAAGACCAAAATGTCATCAAAGAAAATCAAAACAAATCTCCTAACCTGCCACCTGAATACCTGATTCATGCAACTTTGGAACGTAGTAGGGGCATTGGTTAGCCCAAATGGCATAACCAAAAACTCGAAGTGGCCATAGTGACACCGAAAAACTGTCTTCTCAATGTCCTCCACCGTCATCCTGATCTGATGATACCCTGGCCATAAATCAATCTTCGGAAAATCGTGGGATGGGATATCTGTTCTTAATGGTCTTCTTATTTAATACCCTGTAATCGATGCACATGCGCATCGTCCCATCCTTCTTCTTTACCAATACTACTGCCAAAGCAAAGGGGCTCTTACTAGGCTTGATATGCCCCATCTCCAACAAATCCTTAATCACCTTTTCTATCTCATCCTTGTGTTTCTTAGGATGACGATAGGGAGTAATCATAATTGGTTTGGCTCCCTCTTCAAGTTCAATAACATGCTCCATCCCTCTGTCAGGAGGAACCCCATGTAGAATCTCACCAAAAACTTTAGCATGCCTATCAAGTATCTCCTGGATATCTATTGGATGACTTTTCACCTGTGGTTCTTGTGAGGCTGGCATAGTAAAACATTCTGTTGCCCACTCTTCGTCATCATGCCGAAACAGTCTCTGCATTCTCCTCAAGGAGATTACTCTGCAGCTCCCATCTGAAAGTCCTCTAAGTGCAATAGTTCTACCCTCATGCTGAAACCTCATCTCCAATTTTGCTAGGTTAATTGGGAACTCGACTAGCGAGGCCATCCATGTCATGCCGAGGATGACATCATAGTCTCCCATGGCTACTACATAGAACTCATCCTCCAACTCATAGCCATTTCCAAACTTGATGTGAAGATTAGATATCTTTCGAATGCATAATAATTTGTCACCTTTAGCTACCATGACTCTAAACCTGACGTGCTCCTCGGTCTGTAAACCTCTCTTGGCTACCAATCGTGCATCTATGAAATTATGTGTAACCCCAGTGTCAATGAGTGAGATCACTTTCTACCCCTGGATAGTACCCCTAACCTTAAATGTGATTGCCTTTTGAGCCCCCATTAATTGTGCCAATGACTTCTCATCCTTAGGAATGCTGCTCTTCTCTGTAGTGCTATCCTCGTCTGAGTCAGAGTGTTGATCCTCCCTCTCTGATTGTGACTCCTCTGCTGAGAAATATTCCATTTGATTTGCCTTAGCCTTGAGAGAACACTTATGAGATAAGTCCCAAGGCTCTCTGCAATGAAAACATAGCTTCTTCTTTCTCAACTCATTTAGGGTGTCATTATCCAACTTATTATCCCTTTTTGGCTGAGCATCCTTGTGAAAATAGTTTTTGTCCTTCTCCTTGGCCTTTTTCATATATGAATCCCTATGCTGAAATCTGCTCTTAAAAGAAGGTGCTAAATCACGAGCCTTCTTAGTAGCCTCCTGTAATGTAGCCGGGTCATGCCCCTTGACCCAACCCCTCAAGGGATCTGAAAGTCCATCCATAAACAACACTACTAATGTCCTCTCTGAGATATCTGTGACCAATACAACAAATCTCTGAAATAACTGTTATACATTTGAACTGGTCCCCACTGCTTGAGTTGTGCCAACTCCTTAAACTGTAACTTGGGATCTTTGGTATCAAATCTCTCTACGAGTCTCTCAATGAACTCCTCGTAAGATGTGATCTGATTATGTCCCAGGGTTACCATGCCATGGTGCCACCACTCATGCGCTGGACCATCCAAATGAATAGCCACATACTTGATAGCCTCCTCCTCAGGCACAGGATTCAGTTGGAAGTATTTATCTACCTTTTGCACCCAAGCTTGTGCAGTCATCTTCCCTGAAGCATTATAATAAGGTAAAGAAAGTTTCCCAACTTTCTTTCTGAGCTTAAAGTTTTGATTTCTCCCTCCTGATCTGCGCATGTGTCTCATCCTCAAGTCCATATAATCTCTGAGGGAAATATCCGCCTGAAACTCTGGTCCACTAGCCTCCTAGCCCCTCCTGAACTAATCTTATAACTCAGTAATTTGTGGTTCATTAATTGGTTCAACCGGATCTCTGGGTGGGAAGGTGGGTAGAAGAGGTCTTGAGCTCGCTGTTCAAGTTGGGCGTGCAACATGTCTAAAGTTATTAGTCTCATTCCCATTGTTGCTATGTCCATTATTACCATTAATGTCATTCTTTGGACCATTGTTGTTGCCTCGGCCTCCATTATTATCATTGCTCCTATTGTTATTGTTTCCCCCATTGTTATTGTTTTCATTGTTGGCATCACCTGGATTAATATTGACGCCCATCTGTCTAGCCATAAGCTGTAACATCATATCCATTCGCCTATTTTGCTCCTATTGCATACGCTGCCTCTCCTCGACTGTACCCAGTAACCGTCTGAACATTACCTCCTCCTGATTTAGATCAGTATTTCTGCCTCCACCTAGTTTTGTATCCCTGTCATCTCAGTCACCCATACTGTTGTCTTGTTCAAAGAACATCTCCTCTGTGTTTGTATGACTGGATTCTATGTCCCTCTGTATGGATGAACTAGATTGTTTGCTCTGCAAGTTTGAACTCCTACTTTGTCTTGCTCTAGTATTGCAGAAATTATAAAGCCCCTGTCGCATGCTCAAACATAAATGCTTAGCCCTTTTAATTTTTGATTTTAGTGTTTTGACATTTTGTCAAACACTTTTCCCTCTATCCGGCTGTCCCAAATTCCCTATAAGACCTCCATTGGATGGCAAGACTTATAGCTCTGATACCACTGTAATGGACACCCTAGAAATGCCCAAAAAACCGAACCAACTACTGATGGTGATTTTAAAGTCTTTGCATAGTTTTGAAACTACATAACATGAGCAAGAAGGAATTTATGCAAAATTGAAGTTTGAACTACTATTGAAATAATATTAGTTTTCAAGCGAATAAAATCAAACACATAGCAAACTTTCCAACTCACTAATTACTCCAACATTATAACATGTTATTTCACTCATGATTTCCCAACTTGCTGCTATGGTAATATGAATAGTGCCGCGCTACAGTGCTGGTACAGTAAAAACTGCCTTCAATCAGTCCAAGACCCTCATAAAAACATTCCTCCACAATGGCATAAGTATTGGACAAGGAATGAGAGAGCAACACCCAATCCGCCTGTAGCTGCAAATGTGCCGAAACTGCCTGTTAATGAAGCTAATAGCAATGAATTCCAAAGGCCAAACCCCAAGGGAATACGTCTAGAATGTCACAAGAGAGGATAGACGTCCTCTAATGCCAAGAACAAATCTATAACTCACACATCCAATTTCTTCTCATATTCAACCTGCTTAACATTAGCCACAAGCTCTCCTTTTATTCCTACTTCATAGGGTTGACTACTTTTCACAAGCAATGTGGGATAAATAAAATAAAATAAAATAAAATAAAAGGCTAACAGTCACACAACCCGGCAACTGCTAAAGTGGGGACGTTACAAATGAGTTGGAATTTTTACATTGTGGGGGGAATAATAACCAATGTTCCATTCCCACTTGAACCATCTTTAGAGGGGAGGTGTTCCATTCTCAAAATAATCTAAGAAGAAAAATAAGGTTCTGCAGACTCAATCTTATGACAATAGCTCCAAAGAAGCTTTGATCTAGAATTTATTAGCATAGTAACACGGAGACGCGTCCCCCCCCTTTTTGCCCGACGTCTCGAAGACTTCAACGCACCGGAGACTTGGGGACTCCGTCTCCCCGTCCCCAGCGGTGCCACTAGATTCCACCACCTCCACCGAGGATGGGGGACATCCTGCTATTCACTATTTGCAAATTCGACTATTTATGTTTAATGTTCGATGTTCCAATTCAATGCAATGTTTCAAGTATTCACTCTTTTACATCTTTACATCCTATATTGCAATACATATTTTCATAACTAACATTTTTAAATACCATATGCATAGATATATACACCGCTCTTGTCCCCTGCTGCCGTCCCCCCACCGTCCCCCCGCCGTCCCCAAATCAAGGCCCCTCTGTCCCCCCGTCCCGGAAACTTGTCCCCTCGTTTCGCCGTCCCCCCGTCCCCCAGGGTGGTGTAACTATGTTTATTAGTCATCTATTGACCAGTCTAGATAAAGTGAGGCTCTTGAGGAAACCTTGGACAAAGAGAGGGAGCAAATAGAAGATATGTTCAGTCAAATTCATATTCAGAGGGAGTCTAAAGATACATGTGTGTGATTGCATGATTTTGATGGGCCTACCCTGTGTACATCATGAGGACATAATGAAGATTGATATCAGATTTAGAGGGAGTTCGACAGGCATCCTTTGGTGAAGAGATCCTCTAAGGGAGTAACTAGAAGATCTGACTTCCTAGGATCATTGTTCAGAGGTAGAATTTTGAGGCACGGTCCCTTGTTAATGATCTCTCCTCTGTGAGAGAGAAGTTTAAGGTGAAAGTCCTTGTTCCATCTTCTAGGAGCAGCTATAGTAAATCCACCCTCTGACTTGGCTCATGGTGGTTACTATTTTTGCACGTGGTTTGTCATGAAAGGTGACGATCTTTTATTTGAAATGTGTGAGGTTGCTATTTTAAGGTGACGATCTTAGCAATAGCTTGACCATGTTATCATGATAGACTCCATTAAGTTGTTGTCCTAGAATGTGTCGAAAATGATGTTAACAAAATGTATCATAATCGATTACATTGATTTGTTGTCTCAGAATGTGCCAGAAATCATGATAATGTGGTTGTTGTGTTGTATTCTTGATCTATTATCATGATAGACTACATTAACTTGCTGTCCCAGATTGTGCCCGAAGTCATGACAATAAGTAAATCATGATAGACTACTTTAGTCCTGAAGTGAGCCAGAGATCATGATCCTTGTTACTTGAGATCAAGAATGTTTATCTGATAGACTATGTTTTGTCTCAGAATGTGCCGGAAATCAAATAGTGTATATTCTTAAAAGGATATAATTGTGGATAAGAATTTTTGATGCAAACTCAAATATGAGATTATTGAGATTGAGAAATTGATCACATCCTTCCTCACTAAGAGGGAGTGCTAAAGTAATAGCTTCGGTTGGATCTAATAAAATTGATATTAGTATATGGAACATGTTTACACATGTATATACATGCATATATGCATATGTTTGATTTCCTCCACATATTGATATCACAAGTTATTTGATATTTTATGATCATCCCCAGTTCTTCACTACATTTGTTGTTCTTGTGTTCATGCTCTATTATTTGATAAACTACATTTAGTTGTTGTCCTGGAGTGTTGGAGATCAGATAACACATATCTCTCTAAGATATAAGATATTCTTTTTATAGACATTTAGAATATGATTGATATTTCTTGTTGAATCATACTTAGGATTATATTGAAAGATAACATATGAGTCGATGTATATATGTTGATATCCTTCAATATGCCATTCTAGGAATATCTCATTGAGATGATATCTCTTCATATGATTAAGAGCATAATGTGTTCTATAACAATCCTCCTTAGCTAAGAGGGAGTGTTAGGGTTGTAGCTTCAGTCGGATTGATTTGATCATGAGATGCATTGTTGTTGGTAAATCATCATCTAGACAAATACTCTTACATCTACTTATATATATATATATTATTGTTATTATTATTATCTAATGATGGTTAACCATAGAGATGTGTCTTTTCATGCGACATGTCTCCTCTCATATTTATAAGTCATTCAAATTTGCGTTTGGAACATATTGGTAAAATGATAGTGTTATTACATTTGTAGAAACAATCTTAATTCCACAACAATAATCATGGTCATTTAGCTTTGAATTGTTGAGTGAGGTCACCAAGAGGAAACACATGACCATGGAAGTCAATTGGCATGGCATATTTCTTTTGTAATCAGATTGGTCATCTTGCTAGAAATTGTTGACTGAGGAACCAATCAGCTAACCAGCCAGAGAATTAAAAGGGAAAGTAACTAGTTAATGTTGAGGAGGTAAAAAATCAAATGAAGAAGAAATAAAGTAATGAAGGAAGCAAAGTATTTGAAGGTACCACATCGTTGTCGAAGGTGGAGACTTTGTCATCAAACTAAGCTATACATTAGCTTAGGGGGAGCAAATATTGTCGAATCTATCTCAGACCCCTTTTAGATGTGTGGTAATCTTAGATGTATTACAAAGTTTTAATAAGCCACATAATGCTTTAATCCATCGATGTTTTTCTTGGAGTTGGTGAAAGCATTTATTGCATGCATATATGAGTGAATAAAAGGTCATTTTGTCCCTTCATTTTCACCTTGCATATCTTGAGAGTTGTTTGAGCAAAGATGAGAGTGTTCAAGAGGATTTGAGCAGAAGGAAGATTGTTTGCAAAGATTTGGAAGCAGAGTTCAATTGATATTGCCGTATCATTGTGGAGAACTCTAGCTCGTGGTATTAGAGGTATTTTAATCGGGTATTTGCATTGTGTTTGAGATTTCAAGATGGATACACAGACATTGGTTGACATTACACAAAGGCCCTGTCTTGAATTCAAAAGGTACCCATTTAAATTGATGGAAAAATGATCCCACTGGTACCCTAACAAATGTTTCCTATGTTGTTTTTCATATTGAAGATGTGAGATCTTATATTCACTATAAATTGGAAAGTTTAGGAACTATTGCAACTTGTTTACAATACAAGTTGTGTGCTGACAACTTTAAACTAAGGGATTGTTACATCCCAATTTTTGACGTGATTTGAAATACAGCTGTTGTGGTTCACATGAAGTCAGTTGATATTTAAATTTGTTATAATCTTGCAAAATGGTTAGATGGTTAGTAGTTATATTTATTTATCGTGAATTCATGGAATTGAAAAGGCAGTTAGCCGTTATGATTATTTATAACTTGTTATGATGATATGATTTAACTGCAGTGAATTTCTTTGTAGGAAGCGCGTTTAAGGGGTAGAAGCATTGTCAGAAAACAATTCGGCATAGGAGCATCACCATTACTGGGCAAATGGGTATGAATTGTGAATCACCATGGTTGGGGACCTAGCGACTTGAACACTAGGATACAATCGATGAAACCGCATGAACTATTAAATAAATAATTTAAAACATAAAATAATTTAATTGAATTATAAAACGTACCTCAAAGGATTTTAAATGATCTTTCATCATATTATAATAATATATATGTATATATGTACATATAGATATAAAAATGAAATGACACCATTCTATTATAATAACTTAATAAAATGATGTCACCCCATTGACATATTTACATGAACGTATGTAAATATATATGATAACAATAATCGAATTATAATTTTCCAACTCTTTCTTCCATCCTTTTATTTTTCCTTTCTTTTTTGATTATAACCAATTTAACACTTGGCGTTTCCAATTGCCAAGATAATTCTTATGTTATGGAAGCCAAAGAGTCACGATTTTGTTCTTATAATATGGAAGCCGTGAGAAGAGACGGATGTATAATTCATACACCCGACTATCTTCTGCTACGTTTCCAGTCTTCTCTCTGCCCTCCATATCACCTGACTTCCAAATATTTCATGTGCCAAAATTCACTATTAATTCAATCTGCACTTTCCATTCATAAGCAACACCTTAGAACTCTGTCGTATGTGATACGATGATCATTGAAGACTAAGTATCTTTGCATTTTGGATATGACCACAACAATTGAAGGAGAGCTGGTTACCAATTCGAATTGCAAATACATTAGGACAAACCCAAACTTATATCAAGTCATGTGTTAATCATTTCCAATTAATGTTATTTCAATATTTTTATTACAATCTATTTCTATATCTACAGCTGTAGATTATCCTCATTTATAACTATATAACTCTAGGGAGTTGCTAACCAATAAGCATAGTGAAGTGTCCATAACATGGAATTATAAGTTATCTTTGCCAATAGACTTTGGAATCGCATGATATTTAATTCTGCATGTTTTAAAGAATATAATCTCTCAAATCACGGATTGTGAATAGCTGGAAGTATATAATCAATCATGTTTCATACATAGCTGTATACTGCTTATCATTTCCCACTGGTTTCCGATTTTCTTAACAGCTAAATTGTAGTTATAATCATTAGATAGAACCTCTTTAGAAAGTTTTTGAAGATGCAATAAAATCATGATTTAAATATAAAATTTGGAAATAAGAGTTAATGATATTTATTCTAGTTTTAAAGAACATATTTTTTCAAGTCATAGTTTGTGATAAGCTGGAAACATATAATATTCTTTTACTAGTAAGGATCAATAGAAAGAGCGGGTTGCTCTGAGATTCAAACACTTGGGACTCACCCCGTTGTATAGCCAAGGAAAAGGGTGAAGAGGTGAGAGAAAGGAATTTGCAATATCAGGAAACAAAATTAGTTATGACATACAATGTTTATCATTTTAAAAAGGAAACATTTAGTAGCTCATGCATGATCATGTTTAGTGCATTCTCCTGCTGTCAAGATGAGTGGTGTGATTAGATACCAGGATGCTTGGTGGATGACAAGATGTACCATTTCTATTCCGGGTAGGGAGGGCCTTTCTCATTAGAGATTGTGTAGGGATAAGTTGTGGTTTGAGGTTGGGTGGTTAAGCCCTTGACAATGTTTTGCCTCTCCACAAGTTGTTGGATGTGCACCAGATAAGATAAGTTATGCATTGAAACGTTTGTTGGAAACAGGTAATTTTACTTTTATGATGTATATTCAAGTAGAAGGTAAGATTAATTGAGTTGTATCATCGTTATAGTTGTTTCTTAAAATGGAAGCAATTCTTATCGTGAATATAATTGGCAACCAGCTAGATTGGTTGATCCTCTAACTGAATATGGAATATATCTATAGGATTGTTATTTCAATTTTTCATATATAAGAATAATGATTATGAGCATATCTTCTAATCTTATGTTAATGCCACAATTTAGCAAATTGGAAGGAAAAGAATGATTTATCCAAAGCCCTAAATGATACAATGGTATCCGAAGCCCTAAATGATATAGTGGTATTTGATGCTGTAAATGATACAATGATAATTGATGCCCTAAATGATACAGTGGTATCTAAAGCCCTAAAAGATATAGTGGTATTTGATGCCATAAATAATCCAATGGTAATTGATGCCCTAATTGATACAGTGGTATGTGATGCCCTAATTGATATAGTGGTATTTAATGGTAATCGTCATTTGATTTTGATATAGCGATATTGGATGGTAGTCGTCATTTGATAATGTTATAGGGGTATTTAAGGACTAACTTGGGTGGTTGCAGAAGCATCCCTAGATTGATTTTGATCTCGAATTCCATGGTATGTAGATTTTATTTTCCATACTAATTTCATTGATGGTGTTTTCAATTCTTACTTATGAAATTTTGTTTAATTGATTTTAACTGTAAATCTCATTCACATGAACATGACTGACATAACTATCTTCCTATGAAAAATAAGTAATAATTGTATTCTTTTGAATATGTTAGTTGTTAATTAAGATCTGGGAAAAGTGGATGTTACAGGGATGGGCACAAATGAATTTTTGATACAGGGTTACAATATGCAACTCATCACATAGATGATTTTGAGGAAGAGCGAGTTAGGTATGTATTCACCAGAGCCCATGATCAATTCATGTGGTTAGACAAACCCTACAAAGTCACTGAGGAGGCTATACATACAGTAATCGGTCTGTGTGCAACTAGTGATATGCATGTTCCATGCACAACCCCTAAAGAAGTCATTGAGTCATACAGGGTTACAGTATGCAGTTCATCGCATAGATGATATTGAGGAAGAGCAAGTTAGGTATGTATTCAGTAGAGTCCATGATCAATTCATGTGGTCAGACAAACCCTGCAAAATCACTAAGGAGGCTATTCATATAGTAATCGGTTTGTGTGCAACCGTGATGTGCCTGTTTAATGCACAACCCCTAAAGAAGTCATCTGATTGACACAATCCAGATAAGATGGATATGCAATGACAGTGAATGACATAGAGAATGAAGAGGTAAAGTTTGCTTCTATGGCAATTGTGTACAAGATCTATCACTTTAGTCGGTTGAATAGTCTACTGGGAGGTGCAATTTATACGACCTATTTGATGGTGGAAGAAAATGAGGAGTTTGATCTTGTTGAAGCCTTGAGGGAACAATTGTTGTTGAACCTAGAGAAGATCAAGAAGGACAAGAGAAAGGAATTTAAAGACAATGAGTTAATCATGTGCCTTTTCTTCTATTTTCAAAACATGTTCCCCGGTATAGATAATCTCCAATGGTTAGAAGATACACTTGTCTACATTTAGGTTAAAAGTTATATCACACTGTTAGGGAATAATTTCACTAGTACAATTTGGGGATATTTCAAGGATTTCCAGAAGAGGATGCATGAAAGGGAGAGAATTTCTTTTGAGTTTGTCAACAAGTATGTTGATACTACATGCTTCATGGTGGATACTGACACATGTCAAATGGAAATAGTAGAGCCAGAAACATCTTGGATGATGTCAATGGGTTATGAGGAGGAAGGAGACATTCTTACCCTATGGGTTGAGAAGATTCTAAGTTTACTGGTAGATCCCAGTACTCCAAGTTTTGGGACACGTGTAGAAAAATATCAAAAAGTTCATGATGAACTAAAGCAATTGGTAGTAGCTAAACTAGGAAAGTAAGAAAGAAAGTGGACAAAATTTTCACTGAGAAAGGCTTCACCAAGGAAGCATTAGATAAAACAAGAGGTAGACATGCAATTGAGCAAGCTAGTAAATAATTTGTAACCCATCATAGTGATGATCTTGAAGTAGTTGGTGCAACTAGTAGTGCCCCCACTGGTAGACAAACAAGAAGTAGCACACATGTCAAGAAGGAGAAACCCTCTCCATGTGTGAAGACCCAGGCCAAGCAACCAACAAAAGGTGTCAAGCCTAAAACTCCACCAACAAAGAAGGCACCAAATGCAACAAGAGAAACAATTGGTAAGAGGAAGAAAGAGAAAGAAACGAAGCAAAAAGTGATTAATGACGAGAGTGAAGCAATTGAGTTAGAGGAAGAGGATGAAGTACTGAAATCAAAAGGTAAGAAGACTAAAGTGGTAGGTTCTCCCACAACTAAGTCCATAGAGGCTTTCTAAAAAGGCAATGATTGTGAATTCACTTATTTAGCATGTTTATAAGTATGGAATTCTAGTTGGAGTGAAGAAGTACTATCATTTGTTTGATAAGGAAGATCAAACTAAGATTGAAGATGCTATTATTGCTAGTATGCATAAACTTAGTCAAGTTTTATTACAAGGTCAAATCACAAAGGAATTTTATAATAAGATAGATTCTAGATGGAAGGCAATATTGGCACAAGCCAAATAGATAATCAAGTTTGTATTACTAAGTCTTATCCAGATGCATGTTTTGAAGAGGTAGAGGGCATGATGAAAAAAATAAGACATCTGTGCAAAACTAAATCTAGAGTCTAAATCGGTAGAGGATATGAAGGAGATGTTGAGAGAATATCTAAATCTACCCAAGGACAAAAATGAAGAAGCTTACAAGGATGAACTAGTAAAGGAACTAGAAGGTGATCTAGTGATCATACTGACTGATGAAGGGTATACAATTGATGGTGCGAATGTCACATTTGATGTAGATCGAGGTGTGATTGACAATACTAGCAACATACATGAGGTAGAGGTACAAGAGGAACCTTGAGGTGTTCAAAATGAACGGGACACAGTGGAGCAAAATGATGTGGACAAGGAGCAAGAAAAGGAACGAGAGAATTTTTGGTCCAATTGTGACCGAGGACAATCAAATGCAAGTTCAACCGGAGGATCTCGAGAAGGACAAAGGCAAGGAACCGTAAAAGGTAAAAGGAATTATTTCATCCCAGCCGATCGTGAGCATTGATGCAGATGATTCCTTGAGCAATGGATAGATAGACTTTATTGATATGAGCCCAGATAAGATGATAGCTTATGCCATGGCTCTCAAGTCTAAGGCCAAGACGGAAAAGATGAAGAAGGAAGCTCAGGTAATTATTGAGGCTAGAGACATCCTATTGGTGTTAATGAGAAAAGTAGAATACGATGAGAATACTACACTGATACAAAAGTTAGCTCATTTGGTCACTGTAATTGGCGAGAGAATGAAAACCTTGGAAGTTGCAACAATAGTTACGATATAGAAAGAGTATGAAAAGAAAAGGACAAGCAAGATCACTTAGGCAATTGCTACAGATTGTAATGTTTGCTGGCAACAAATAAGGTAAATGAAGCAATTAGAGAAGAAGGTAGCCTATTGAAAATACTCTTTGATCATTTAAGGTTTACCAAGGAGATAGTGAAGACAAAAGGTAAAGTACAAAAGAGCTTGACTTTTTGATTGATAACATTTGATACTTTGGAAGAACTAGGTACAAATTTTGGCAACAAGGTGATGGCATTGATAACAAGTTGGTCTAGTATTAGAATGAGGAGGACAAAGAGATAGCCAATCTCTCAATGCTGTAGAATTTGTTGATTACCAAGCTAGACAACTTGCAACATGGTCTGAGGGAAGCAAAGTAAGCATTGGTAGCTGCATCTCTCTTATCGCCGCTTCCTTTGCCATAAGAAATGACTATTCATCATCTGGTAGTGTAGATTCTTTTGCGACATGCTTATTCACAACCCCAAGCTTTTCTGGCGCACCCTTTTCCTTGACCATCCCCTCATCCTTCCACCGTTGAGCTTCACTCCCTCAACACCCATGCTACCTCTCTTTACAATATTCCCAACCAGCCCTCTATCCATCTCATCCCTCGTCATTGGCACTTATTCCTGTTACCAATTTAACATACCTCTTAAATTGCTATGTTATGCTTGCCTTTATACTGAGCTAGGTGTTTTAAGTTGCTGAGCATACATATTACAGAATGAAATGGATGTAGAAAGTAAAGTACAAAAATCAGTAAACAAGGAAAATTGATCATTTTTATTCGAGATACAAGTACCAAAATAGTACATTTTATTGAAATATTTAAAACTGTTTTGATAAGGTACATAGTGTTCAAATTTTAAATAGTACTTAATACAATGCATTTAGATACCACACAAGCATCCTCAGCTCCTAACATAATATGCGAATGAACACACTGTATAAACATAAAAGAACTGATAAGATAAAGGGAAAGGCCACCATTGCTTGAATGGAAGGATTGTTGTTCTGAATGTTGAAGGATTGAGTTCACATCTCCATTTGGGAATAGACTTGCAAAAATGAAAAAAGAGGAGGGTTAGTTCATACGAACTAAGCAATGGAAACTATTCCAATTATCCCTACACTACTTAATGTTCCTACAACATGGTTATTAAGATAACTACATTAAAAGATATGACGGCAAGAGATATATTTGAAAGCAAAATAGGTTTTATGCTAATGAGTTTGTTTCATGTGCAGATACAGTTATGAAGTTTGAGGTTGTTGAAGGATCTTGCATAAATTACACGCATGAAGCCTTTCGACTAAATCATGTAGAGGCCAAGACTGAAGGATTGAGGAGACTATCGATGGGACACGCATAAATTACAAGCGTGAAACCTTTTGGTCAAATCATGTAGAGGCGAAGACTAATGACATGATGAGACTATCGAAGGGATACGCATAAATTACAAGCGTGAAACCTTCTGGTCAAATCATGTAGAGGCGAAGACTAATGACATGGGGAGATTGTTGAGGGGGCATATGTAAATTACAAGTATGAGACCTTCTAGTTGGACCATAGTGGAAGGTTGAAGACACGAGGAGATTGTCAAAGGGACATACATATGTTACAGGGATGAAACCTTTTAGTGGAATCACGGAGGGCATATGGAATTCTTAGTCTACAAGCTGAAGGAATTGAATCTTTATAAGTATACAGCCAGGGATAGAGTTTTCAAGCATGTACAATAGAGAAGATAACATTCAGAAAAAAGAAAATAGGCAGCAAGCTATAGCATAAATAGAAAGATGTTTGTGATCTTTCAAAATCAGATATTCAGTATATGAGCATACATGTGAATGAGATACAGCACAGGGAAATAAATTGCAGATTTCATGGTAACAACAAGAATATTTTCAATACAATATTTGGAAGCAAAATATATCAAAGGCACTTTAAAGGAGAAAAGAGAATTCTTACTATAGTACCATCCAATATGCTAATGACAGATCTGATAAAAGATAAAATCAAATTACTTGCAATTACTCAAGGACAGGGACGCTGCTATCATGTTTATTGAAGACAAAATACAACCCTCATGAATTTCATGACAGTAGTAATCACGAAATGGAGGAAAATACCAGAAAATCATGTCATTAACAGCAAAAGAAATGGAGAATCTAGGGTGTAATCAGCTGCATCAGGGCAGATCAGTCATAATGGGAGCACATATTGAGAGGTTTCAACATTTATTTATTTTCCCAAAGGCCATGCTATGAAGTTTTACAGAAAACCCTTAAATTGCAGAGATATATTTTTTTATAGCAAAAAACCATAGAGCACAAGAACTTCCAGATTTCTTTTTCAAATGCAGAATAAGCATGTGTTCTAAACCAGTAAATGGAGTAAAAAACATCTCACAGCAAACCGAGTAAAACTTCATAACTTATAGCAGGGACTACCATGAAAATGAAGGTTTTACAGCAGCCATTTACAACAGTGAACATTCATCTACAGCAAATAACTTCCATTCTTTTTAAAATGCCGTCAACAGCATAACAGGAGATCACAACAAATAACCTTCATGGCGTCCAATATAACAGCCCAACAAGAAACTCCATGAAGTAATGATGAAGCTACAACAGTAAAAGAAATACAGATTGTAACTCTATCATAAAAATACTGTAGATACAAACATCATAGCTCATGCAATAAACCCAAATCTGGAAAAATGATGAAGGTACAACTTCATAGAAGCATACTTCCATCCAGCCATGAAATAACAGTGAAAATGGAGAAAGAAATCCATGGCATCAGCCACGGCCTGAACAATGCTAAATGTCCAGCATAATGGCAATTATACCAGCAACCCGCGGCTAGTAATGAAGATAATCAACAACACAGCCGCCCATAACCAACAGGAACCTGTGAATAAAAGAAACCATCATGGCGTCCAATGAAACTCACGAAATGAAGGTAGAAATTCATGGCTAGTGAAATGGAGCCATGAACTAAATAAAACCAGCAGAAATGGTGACCACATAAGCTGCAGTAAGATATAGAAGACATGGCGTCCATAACCAACAAATGAAACTTTCATGAAATCCGCAAGCAAAAAAATACCTTTATGGCGTCCAAGATTCAACAACAGATAAACACGTGAATATAAGAAATGGAGTCACGGCATACAAAATGCCATAAACCCGGGAAAACCCAGCAGTATGATATGAAATAGCATCCGAATACTCCAGAATAAATGGCGTCCAGCAAGAAGAAAGCAAAAAAAATTGATAGGAATAGCAGATCTGGAGGCTAGGGTTCCCAAAACCCTCTTTCTCCTCATTCGCATGAATCACCAAATGAATAAAATCAAACAAGTTTTTTGCCTTTTTGCCTTTGGCCGAATTAAGCCCTATTTGATAAAATTTTGGGTCCATGGTGAAAGCTTTTGGTGTTAAAACTATAAAACATTTTATAAACTTCATACATATTAAATGAAGATGTCTATTTTTATCATTTAATATATATAAAATTTATAAAATGCTTTATTATATTCCCCTTTTTCCCATATTTATCAATATCAATATGTTTAAAAAATTAGTAAATAAATAACATTAATTATTAAACACATTAATATGGATAAATATAATAAAAAGAAGAATATTGTTATAAATATTGTAAAATTAATATATCAAATGGCTATAATTATTAAGCCTTTGTTATTATTAATTATTATAAAAGGGGAAAGAACAAATTGGAGTAATACAAAGTTGAAAATCTATTTTAACATCCGAAGTAATATTGAGTTAAGTCTTTCATGTAAAGACAAAGAGTTCTATTTTTACCAAAGATGGACTGTTTGATTTAACTAAATGTTACATGCAGTGATGGAGCACTTTAGTGCTATTTTTGGCGATTTATGGAGCAATTAAAGCCAATTTGGCATGCAGTTTGTTATGGGAACTTGTTTTATGCATACTTTGCATATTCTTGAGGAGTTTTACATGCTATATTTTAGGGTTGATTTTGAAATCCGAGTTAGGGTTTTATGCATGATTTTGAGGAGTTAGAGGCATTTTTCTAGTTATCTATTAGTTGGACAGGTGGTTGAGAGCAATTTTTAGGGGCTTCTTCATTATTTGGATCAATTTTGACTTATTTTTTTTATGCATGATCTTGTAATCCGAATTAGGGTTATGAGCTCTATTTATTGTACATTCATCTCATTATGAGAGGATCTTTTTTTCGGATTCAGATTTTTGCGCATTGCAAATTTTGAGTTGATTATAAGAGCAATTTGTAGTAGAGGTTTTTTAGCATTGGTTATATAGATTCAGCAGTTCCTTCTCATTGATTCTTGTGCAATATTGTGGATTCTTTACTTTTATGTTGTGTTCTTCCTTCATTTAAGTTACATTCCTTATTGCAGGTTTGAATCTTGATAAGTGTGATTACATGTCTTTGTTTGTGTCCATTATTCTTTTGCAGAAAATTGGTAAAACCTTGGTTTTCCTTTTGAAGCAGAAGATTCCGGGTCCTTGCATAGAATCACTTATGTAGTTGCGTGTTTGTTTGAGTATTGTGAATCAATTGTATCTTGCATAATTCGTGTTGATTTCATTAAAGTTACATTCAAAATCATTGGTGTATCACCTCATTTAGGTTAGTATTCATTATTTTTCATTCACTTCTCATCCCTTTTCTCGCATATAATTTAGGTTTTAGGTGATCACTATTTAGGAACCGACCTAGCTTCTGGAGATTCATCTCTCGTTTTAGGACAACCCATCACTTGAGAGAGTTTCCATGTTTCAACAGGGTGGCTAGATTTTGCATCTTGCTATAGGTGCAATCTTGATTGACAACAATTCCCTCCCACTAGAATTTGTGAGGCCATCAGATTCATGAGATGCAACAGAGCGGTGGATAAGGAAGGGTTCTAGGTGGAACTCTTCAAGCTTGGTAGTTCTGTCTTGGGTTCTTGTCTTTCCACACTCTTCAACAGAGTGGTGTGCACGGGCTTTTCGGATTCTTGGGCAAGACATGTGATCTACCCGATACACAAGGCTGGGGCAACTTCTGACCTGAGTAACTATAGGACTATTATGATCAGCCACACCTTCACCAAGCTTTATGCTACAGTGTTGAACACTATTTTTTCTAGAGAGCTCGATAGAAATCTCTGTCAGGCCTAGGGCCAGACGGTATTTCAAACAGAATACAAGACCATGGACCACAATTTGATGTTGCGGGCTACCATTGAGGAGGCTTGACACTGCTTGGCAAAAGTCTACTATTGTTTAGTTGACTTTCGCAAGGCCTGTGATTCCATCCCCTAGGCGGCTTTTTTTAAGAGGCTCAGAGACATCAGGATTCCAAAGATTCTTTTGACAATTATTATGAGACTCTACGAGATAGTTGTTGGCAGATTCAGGATTCCTAAGGGTTTCTTTGATCCTATCTAAAGCACCATTGGTGTGAAGCGGGGCTATCCTCTTTCCTCCACATTGTTTAGCATCTATATCGATTAGTTCGAGGCATTTCTCAATTACTCCTTGCTCCCCGGGGACAATTGCTACTTGCACCAAGTTTTGATCTCCATCCTCTTCTTCACTGATGATGTGGTTCTTATGGCCTCCTCCCCTGAGGTCCTGTTGTCACAGAAGTTTGCACCCTTGTCCAAAGTTTTTACCAAAGGATAACCTTGTGAAACATGGAGACAACCTCCAAGTTATGGGACTTGAACCGTGAGGTTGTCTCCGGAGAAGGCTTGCTTCCTTTGCTATCAGGATGCACCTAACTACTCTTGAGAGGAAAAGGGAGAAGGAGATGCAAGAAAGAAAATCTACCTAATCTATTTTAAGGAGATGATGCACCAAAATAGAATGTTGAAATCAATCTCTGCCCATTTAAGCACTTTCGAACCATCATGGCACCAAAGATATACACATCCAAACTTGTTTTAATCCGACAATCACATACAGATCAGAAAACCAAAATAAATGACGCAAGGAAAATGAGATTCACTTATATATCATTCATAGGTTAGAGAAATACAGTCATGCAAAATTGCAGATATCCACAATACACCAATGAGAGGCAAATAAGTCTTGCACAATACATCAATGGCTGAAGGAGATAAGGCAGAATGTCATATAGTTCAGAGGCAAAGGGGATTTACAGTAGCAAGCTAGAGCAATGCTAGAGAAACAGAGAGGGTCCGACTTAAAAAAAATCTACAAAATTTGTCTTTATAGCTCAAGCATAACTGAGATATTTTATGCCCTAAACCAAACTCAACCACTACACCTAGTAGTTACTGTAAATTTGGAAGAAATCTGATCATGGAACAACTCCAGATGCAACAGTCATAGGAAGAAACCAAAATCAACACATCCAGCTCTAAGAGATCAAATCCCATGAGATTTGATCATTACATGTAATAAAGAGGTATGGAGATGCATTAATGCCATGGAACAAGGCCCAAAATGTCGGTTTGCATTGAAGAAACGATAGTTGTAACATGCCATGACCGCAACAAATAAATCCGCACCTTTGTCAAAAGAATACGGGATGGGATAACACACAAGTTAACTCGCTGCGAAAATTATAGAATTGACTCGCGTGGAATAAATCTGTTTTACCCTCAAAGGTGTGAGCCATCGATGTAGATCTTCATTTGAATCAGGACAACCTAGATGCTGTAAAAATATCCCCAACCAATGAATAAAACACAACCGTAGATCCAATATCTCCACCTAACCACACAGACGACTGAGATGCACTCAAAATATCCAAAGAAGCCCCAAGATCTAACAGTCATCGTATCTTCGCAAGAACAAAGGGCAGTAATGCGAAAATACAACCATCGTCTGATTAAGAGCAACCCAGGATAAGAAGTATCTGCCATGTGGCATGCAACAGTTGGTTGACACATTTCTTGAATGTTCGGTTGAAGAGAGAGCAATGATTTCACAATTTTGGAAAGAGCAGAAAAGTCACTCTGAAATGACGAAAATGGTTAACGCGAAATGTTAACCCCGGCAGAAAACGCGTGTTAACCCGCAACTCGACACATGAAGAAAAGTGAGCCAACTCGGCACATGAACAAGCTTAACTAGCTCGACACACGAAGGAACCGAGCCAACTCGGCTTATGAAGAAACTGTGTTAACACGAGATGTTAACCCGATCGAAAAGCGTGTTAACCCACATCAAAGAATCCAGCCCATTGAAGATCTCTCAGATTGCTTATTAGTGATGGGCTGAATGGGGACCAAAATGGCCAACATTCTTGGCGACTTAGAGGGGATGCTTTCCTACTAAGCATAGACTAGCGGCCTTAAGAAATCCATTGGGCATAGAGTCACTACCAATAATTGACATGTTATCCCACCTACAACTAGGTAAATCCTGCAACCAGCAAAAGACTAAACTTTGCAGAGCTCTGAAAAAGGGAGCAATTGTGCTCATACACTTCTTGGAAAGCAGAAAACTCCTACTCTTCTATGTACAAGTATTTACAATACAAACATCAAACAAAGCCATTGATTGGCTTGTTAAAGTAGCTACCTTTCCTTACAAGTTGATTTCTTTTTTCATGCATGAGGGCAACTAAAGATGACAAGAAGTATGACAAACACACTGCTGCATGGAATACTTTCCTCCCAACGCTGGAAACAATGAAGCTTTCTAGCACTGGGGCATTACCTTGTGGAGCAAAACATACTTGCTCCTCTTTGTGATCTTCATCCTCATGCTCAAGAGTAAGCGTGACCGGGGGCAACTTGCTGATTTGTTGCAGAGCTAGATGCCTTATGGGGCATCCTCTTGATGGTACTGGGTCTAAGCAATCAGCCTTGACCACATTGTCGTTCTCTACAACCTTGGTATCCTTTTGGTTTGGAAGTGGCTCCTCCTCTTCTTGTGAAGAAATAATCTCTACATCTTGCTCATGTTGCTCATGAACCACCTCCTTGGGAGCTACTTGTATGGTGTGACTCTCTACTTGTTGCTGCTGCAACTCATGATCTTCTGATGAAGGAGCGAACCGTTTCATGTCCAAGGATGAACAAAACATCTCCAACTCATCCCAAAAAGTCTCCTCATAAGAATCTTCTTGCTCTGTCTTGAGGGGCAACCTCTTGCATATCAACATGTTCCTCCTCAAGGATAGAGCTATCCTTGAGGCTCTCTTTTCATCCTCCACATCATGGAGGACTGTTTTTTGCAACAAATGATCTTCTTCCTTCTCCAGCAGTAGATCCTCATCTTCTTGTAAAGGCTCAGAAGCCATGATTTGTTCCCCAAAGAAAGGAACAACCTTCTCTTCTTTTTCTTCCTCAACAAAAGAGGGAAGCTCATCAAATAAGAGGATTGGATCCTATTCCTTCTTCTCAATAGCAACCTCTTTGTCCTCCTAAGTTGGCTACAACTTCTCCCTTCATGGTTCTACTTGCTTCATTTCATTCGCCCAAGACTCCATGTTTGGGGCATTAGGAGTCCATACAACTGGTCCACCCTCAAAGAGTGAAATGGTGATAGGTGTGGAAGGCTCATGACCCAACCAGTTTTCTTGCACAGGGAGTGGAGAAGTTACAGTAGCTGGCTCTTGTGATGGAGGGGGCTTCTTGAAGCTTGGGATGACAAATCTTGGAGAAGGGGTTGCCTCTGCTTCCCTAGTTTGAAAATGAGCCAACTGTAGACTCACTTCCTCCTCTCAGGCTACATCAACTTGTCTTGAAGATTCTCCTCAAAATGTCTTTCTCTTTCTCTCTCTCTCTTCTTCTTGTTGTTGGAGATAGGCTTGGTATGCCATCTCCTCCTACTGTCTTTCGATCTCTTGTTGCCTTGCAATCTCATCAAGCCCTCTATCAAGGTCCAACATTTTCTCAGGTTGCTCATCCATTTTCCTACTCCATGCATCCATTCCCCCACTTCTCTCATGGAATCCCCATTATAGGCAGTCAATCTGCCTTTGGGACTCTAACATCATCTCTTTAAGCTTTTTATATCGGGATGTCGGGATTGGTGGAATAGGGGTGGGAAGGGAGTAATAATTTTAAGGACCATAAACAGTTTGGGGCTGAGATTGAAATTGGCAATATGAGGGTTGAGGAATAGTATTGTCATGATATGGGGGGAAAAGTAGCTATTTCTATGAAATGGGTCCCATGGTTAGAGTTTCATAAAAATTGCAATTTCATAGGAAAAATTGAAAATCATCAAAAGATCAAGAATGATCTTTACATACCAGCACTGTTTCATCTTGAAACCAGTACATTTGCACTAGAGTTGCCATGGTGTTAGATAAATGCTTCCAAAGGCTGATGGCACTAAGAATAACACCAAAATTCTTAGTGAATAAGATTGCAACTCGCTAAGCAGTGGACTTATGAGGCTGAAATCTGTGTCCCATCGGGCGTGCCAAAAACTATTGTCACAAAAGTTTGCACCCTTGTCCAAAGTTTTTACCTAAGGACAACCTTGTGAAACATGGAAACAACCTCCAAGCTATGGGACTTGAATTGTGAGGTTGAGTCTCTGGAGAAGGCTGGCTTCCTTTGCTATCAGGATGCACCTAACTACTCTTGAGAGGAAAAGGGAGAAGGAGATGTAAGAAACAAAATTTACCTAATCTATTCTAAGGAGATGATGCACCAAAATAGAATGTTCTAACCAATCTCTGCCCATATATGCACTTTCGAACCATCATGACACCAAAGATATACACATCCAGACTTGTTTTAATCCAACCATCACATGCAGAAAAAAAAACCAAAATAAATGACGCAAGGAAAATGAGATTCACTTATATATCATTCATAGGTTAGAGAGATACTGTCATGTAAAATTGCAGATATTCACAATACACCAATGAGAGGCAAATAGGTCTGGCACAATACATCAATGGCTGAAGGAGATAAGGAAGAATGTCATACAATTCAGAGGCAAAGGGGATTTACAGTAGCAAGCCAGAGTAATGCCAGAGAAACAGAGGGTCCGACCTTAACAAAATTTACAAAATCTGCCTTTATAGCTGAGGCATAACTGAGATATTTGATGCCGTAAACTAAACTCAACCACTACACCTAGCAATTACTGCAAATCTGGAAGAAATCTGATCATGGAACAACTCCAGATGCAACAGTGACAGGGAGAAACCAAAATCAACGCATCCAGTTGTAAGAGATCAAATCTCATGAGATTTGATCATTACATGTAATAAAGGGGTATGGAGATGCATTAACGCCATGTAACAAGGCCCAAAATGTTGGTTCGCATTGAAGAAACAATGCTTGTAACGTGCCATGACTGCAACAAATAAATCCGCATCATTGTCAAAAAAATGTAGGATGGGATAACATGCAAGTTAACCCGTCGCTAAAATTATAGAATTGACCCATGTGGAATAAATCTGATTTGCCCCCAAAGGTGTGAGTTGTCAATGTAGATCTTCATTTGAATATGGACGGCCTAGATGCTACAAAAATATCCCCAACCAATGAATAAAACACAACCATTGATCTAATATCTCCACCTAAACACACAGACGACTGAGATGCACTCAAAATATCCAAAGAAGCCCCAAGATCTAACAACCATCATATCTTTGCAAGAGCAAAGGGAAGCAATGCGAAAATACGACCACTGTCCGATTAAAAGCAACCCGGATAAGAAGGATTCGCCATGTGGCATGCAATAGTTGATCGACACATTTCTTGAATGTTCGGTTGAAGAGATAGCAACGATTTCATGATTTCAAAAAGAGCAAAAAAGCCACTCTCCGAAATGACGAAAATGGTTAACGCGAAATGTTAACCTCGGCAGAAAATGCGCGTTAACCTGCAACTCGGCACATGAAGAAAAAATGACACAACTCGACACATGAACAAGCTAAACTAGCTCGACACATGAAGGAACCAAGCCAACTCGGCTTATGAAGAAACCATGTTAACACAAGATGTTAACCCGATCGAAAAGTGTGTTAACCCACATCAAATAATCTAGCACATTGAAGATCTCTTAGATCGGTTATGAGTGATGGGTTGAATGGGGGCCAAAATGGCCAACAAGTCCTTCAAAGACTTCTCAACGACCTTGTTGCTTGTTGTGAATCTAAGTAAGACTTGGGTCATCGTCTTCAACTGTCCGAAGACCTCACATTTCCATTTCCACTTTCAGGGCCAAGAGATTGAGATTGCTTCCTCACATACTTACCTCGAGGTCAAGTTTTCTGGGCCTTGCTTTAGTCTAAGATCTGTGATTCAACCCAAGGTTAGCAAAGAGCTTGGCTCCCTTGCCATGGTGGAGAGACAATGTTTTAGACATCATTTGTGGGACACTTCCTCTAAGTTGTCTCTTCTAGACTCCTTAGTCAGACCTACTGTGCTTTATGGTTTTGTTTTGTGGGGTCCGTCCCTCCTGGACTTGAATTGGGCCTTGATTGAGTGTGTGCAAATGCTTTTCCTTCGACGTATTATCAAATGTCATCTGTCCACATTGGACAATATTATCATTGTTGAGTTTGGTGCACGTCCCTTTCGACTTGGGGCCATCTTTGATTTGATCTAGTTTCTTTACCGTCTTTGTGGTTTTGCAGACTTTGCGGATGGTCGTCATCGCTACTCCTATCTAGCCTATTGCTTCTTTGTCATTGTCGCCGATTCTAACACTACCACCAGGGCTCGCTCTTGGTACGCTCAGGCCACTACTTTGTTGGGATCGATCAGGATAGATATTGATTGTCTCTCTTCCTTCTAGTTTTCGTTGGATGCTCCTGCTCACCTCCTTCCTACTCAATAGGAGTTGAATGAGCATGTTAGACTAGATATCTACAGATGTTACATTCACATGACCTAGAGTACCCCCCCTGGCGGGTTATGTTTGCAAGTGACTTTCTATGTTGAGCACTTTCTTGATATCTAGGATAAGATTATCCGTCACCTAGGCTATTTGTTTCGTCGTTGGAGCCATGCTTTGCGTATCTCCTTGGGTTCCTAACGTGTTGGTTCTCACAGGCTTCGGATTTAGATTGATCACGACCTTGATAGAGAAGACCAAACATGCCATCTATGCACTTCGGGTGAGGCAAAAACGAGGGCCCACTTTGTTTTTCATTGCCCCATATACTATGAGATAAGAGGCACATTCTATTGCTTACTCAGAGAGTGTTGGTCCCTCTCCACTTTTTTCAGTTACATAGACCAACGGTATCTCGCACTTTATCTTTGAGAGGCGTCTTAGCTCTGTGTCCACATTCTGCAACTCCTCTTCCTACAACACTAGGCTTCTGATAAGCTTATCACGACCTTCTTTTGGCCCTTGTCCTTCACTTTGGGTAAGAAGCGTCCGCCCAACACTCCTACCACTTGTCATTCCAAGTTTGTTAGACCCTGATGCGGATACACTTGACAATGTTAGTCCTCTAATGGTTCTTAGAGATAGACTAGGGCCCTTAGCCGCCCTAGCCCGTACCCTTCAGTGTTGGACTTCTTTCCACTGAGGAAGGACCCCTAATCCTCGCCTCTTCGGTCTTATCTCTTCTACTTTCTATCTAGTCTTTAGCTTGCTCTTTCCTAGACACCATTTGGTGCTCCTTTTGTTTGATGCTTCCTTGTTTGTAAGCTTTCAGTCCCTTAAACCCTTTTGTGGTCTTCTGTTGGACATTAATAAATTAATGTTATCTTATCTCTTGATAACTTGGAAGGATTAACATTTTTACTTAGTGGATAGATGGCCCTTATGGAGAATCACGTCAAGGCATGGGAGGTTGATTTGAAGATTCTAACGGAGGACTTTAAGGTTATTTTCAGCAAAATGTAAATAATAATGACTTTGCTACTCTATTTTGTTAATAAAGTTTTGCTCACTTCTGTATTGCCTTTGTCATTGTTGTCAAATGGAAAGTATTGCAATATATTTGTAAAATTTTCTATAAGGGGGAGTAGTGATATGTTGGGAGTAGTGCACAAGTGTAAATTTTATAAGGGTCAAGGGTAGTTAATTGACCCTTAGCACATTTTTCTTAAGTGTTGTCATCAATGCCAAAGGAGGAGATTGTTGGCATTTGATGCAGATGATTTGTTTGTAGATCATAGAAGGGTGTTGTTATGTTATCAATGCTTGCAACATCTTGTGTTCAAGCTTTAGATAAGCCATGCTAATACAATTGAAGAGTCGGATCATAAATTTGTCTAAATTTCTAGGCAATTGATAAAGAACCAATCCTCTAGGTCAGCGAGTTGAATCAAAATGTGGAGAATGAGTTAAGGTGCATGGTCATGGAGTTATCAGCTACTTAGGCATATCTACTTGTGTTTGTGATGGCATAGGTTAATTGAAAGATTTGCAAGAGTTATTGAAAATTCAAGAGAGGCTGGTAGGAAGAACAGGAAACTAGAAGGATAGTTTGATTTGATGATCATTGGTTAGTCATAACGTCGACATTGTTTTAATTTTCATTTGTCGTGTTTAGGGCCGGCCACATAGATTTCAATTTTGGTTTCTAGCGCGATCGGTGGAAAGATTTGGGTGGTAGGCCGACCTAATTTAAGGCAGTGAAAACATGTGTTACCAACCCTAATGAAATTGTAATAACTTAATGATGAAATCGAGTTTTTGCATGTGAGATGAAGCTCTGATTGCATGGTCATGGAGTTATCAGCTACATAGGCATATCTAATTGTGTCTGTGATTGCATAGGTTAATTGAAAGATTTGCAAGAGTTATCGAAGATTCAAGAGAGGTTGGTAGGAAGAACAGGAAACCGGAAGGATAGTTTGATTTGATCGATCATTGGTCAATCATAACGCCGACACTGTTCTAATTTTCATTTGTTGTGTTTAGCGCTGACCACATAGATTTCAATTTTGGTTTTTGGTGGTCGGTGGAAAGATTTGGGTGGTAGGCCAACCTGATTTAAGGTGGTGAAAAAATGTGTAACCAACCCTAATGAAGTTGTAATAACTTGATGGTGAAATCGAGTTTTTGCGTGTGAGACAAAGCTATGATTGCAAAGTTTGCTTGTTTGATGGATAAGGTGAACAGTGATCGGTGCTGAAGTGGATCTGTAAGATAGGAAGTGTCATGGTCAGATCATTTTCATCTTAGGTCAATGTCAAGGCAAGCCCTAATAAGCTTGCAACTTAAAATCCTCTAGTGATGTCAGTTCTAAAGGGTGAGCAGGATCTCTAACAGGATCTGAAGTCTAAATCCTCTAACCAGGTAGCTCTTAGAAGGAGTTTGAAATCCCTTAAGAGTGCGTTCTTAATAGAATTTTATTTTCGCACATTTACGTAATCAAGTTAGTTCCTTTTGGGAGTAAGCACTTCTTGATTTACTGAGGAAATAAGAGCACATTTTTTAATACAGACAAAATAAGGCTAATGTCCGCTGGGAATAATAAATTTACCACTGGCCATTTGTATTGATGTTGTGCTGCATGAAAATATTCACCACATATATTGAGGCCAAAGATTAATATTTATCAATCATGGGATTAAGTTTTGTGATTGCATGCTTTGCAGAGTGCTTGGTCTTTCTGTCATTTCTATGGCTTTCAACGTGAGAAGAATTTCACATGCATTGTGTTTGGAGACAAATAACCTGAAGCTGAGTATTCCTGTGTTGACATTGATAGCAAAGCTTCCTGGAAATTAATGCGCGACCTTTGCCATCACTTCTTGCTCATTTCATGGAATTTCAAAGAGGCGTTTGCTGTGGTCAGAAGCAAATAATAGTTGGCTTGAGGAGTGTTTCAAGATGGTGGGTCAGATTTGTGGCAAACCATGCAATCTTGTAGAAAGTGGGGTATCATTTGCATAAGGCTATTGTTCTCTGTTCTTGAGTGATTACTGCTCCTATCTCTGCACAGAATCTGGAGACCATACCGGTAGCTCAATATTCAGCGCGTGGCCCAAATCTTTAATAGATATATCACTGAGATAATAGCTCCATTCTGTACATCGATCATTGATTCATGTCCACCATTCATCATTTCTGTCTGCAGGGAGTAATTAAGGTTGGGGTTGTAGAAATTAGTTCTGCTTTCAATGCTGTAATTAATGATGCAAAGCACCATTTAATGGTGAGCATCACTATCTTCTTTATTGTGGACTAGAAGCTGGATACCATATTATCATATTCTTGCTGATAGTGAAATACAAGTAGCATATTTCTGAAAGTTATGGTTTGGTTAAACATCTATTCTCTGTTATGTGTTTTCTATTTGCCCATGCTGATAATATCAAGAAAATAAACGCCTGATCCGAGGAGTGTTGAGAAAAAGTAGTTGAGTCTTGAGATAGGGATCTTTACAGGTTTACATTTGTAGGATGTCACGGGTGAGGGGCCCCAGAAATACTCTAGAAATCACTTGATGGGGAAGTGATTTAAGGATGAACCTGTGGCATCACTCAATGATAATAAGCTCCAGCATTCATACCTTGTTGGTGCAATGAAACTAATAAAATGGGTCCTTTCTGTACATTGATCATTGATTCATGTTCACCATTCATCATTTCTGTATGTGGGGAGTAATTAAGGTTGTGGTTGTAGATATTAGTTCTGCATTCAATGTTATAATTAATGATGCAAAGCACCATTTAATGGTGAGCATCGGTATCTTCTTTATCGTGGAGTAGAAGCTGGAGATAATAGCTCCATTCTGTACATTGATCATTGATTCATATTCACCATTCATCATTTCTGTATGCCGGGAGTAATTAAGGTTGGGGTTATAGATATTAGTTCTGCTTTCAATGCTATAATTAATAATGCAAAGCACCATTTAATGGTGAGCATCAGTATCTTCTTTATCGTGGAGTAGAAGTGTAATATTCTGCCCTTAATTTTGACAATGCTGATGTAAAACTGAGATGAAATTTTCGTAACAGTTCACAGTTCCTCTGTATGAAACTTAAGAAAGTGCTATACTGGTTACCGGTTGTTAGAAATAACAAACTATAGAATAGTGCAAGGAAGCATTACGTCAAACAGTTGGGAGTAGTCCACAGATTTGTAACTATCAAGTAATTTAACAGCACTGGAAGTGTTTTTATATTAGAACATAACAAGGATACAACAATACAAACATTCTTCTTCCAGACTTCAAGTTCTAATGTGTTCACACTTAATATAATATTCAGCAAATTTGAAACAACTGACCAGTTCATAAACAATCCAAAATGGACATATGATAAAACATACAGACCTCTTACTCCATAATCAGCTGTAAGAACTGTGCAACCAAGTCTGCTCCCTCCTTGAACTGCTGAAGTATAACACGCCCAGTATTGTGTCGATGGTATGTATTTTCCTGAGGGCTGTTGGTAATCCGACTGACCACGAGTTCAAAGCCAACCCGCGTTTTTATCATAACCCGACTGAAAACCTGAACCACGGCACTCTAGTCGGCCGGACATGACTTAGTAAATAACCTTGACTCAATGCAATATGTATTCAACCTCGCCCTGTTAGTATCCTTGTCATTGCGGAATGGTGGGAATAATCAACCCGTGCTTGAAATAGTCAGCACGTGAACACCCTGCAGCAATATATATAGTTGACGTTTTTTCAAACCCACAATTTTTACAACTGAAAATGACTGATATTTCCACCCGCCAAAGGTCAAATGTCCTCAACCAGGTATATCTGACTGGGTAGAGGAAATACTCCAAGATGTCCCACTGTATCAGGCTGACCTGTACATAACTATGGCAATAGGAGTCTCCATAAAATGACGTCCAAGCAGCAATGCAAAAACCAGTGACTCTTTTGGATTTTTTTTTCTTATTATTTCACCCAGGATAGTTCTTCAAACAGACTGTAGGTAGAGATTTCAAATTTAACAAGTGAGCACCACAGACTGAAAAATAATCAAATAACTCTTACCTCCAGAACTTGCTCTACTGAAATCTTTCTTACCTGCCAATTTTTTTGCCCAATTCTGTATCATACCAACTAGGAAAGAAGATTAGGGGAACGCCCAACCTTCTTGAAAATCTCAGACTTGAGAGTTTTCGTCCTCAAGACTCAACCAGTCACATTTAAGCAACTAGAACTCGGTGTTTGATTTCATAAATCTCTTGTGTTGCTAATCCCAATGCAAACCCGTATATATAGCCTCGGAATGAGGGAAAGTACAAAGAGCAAGCAATGTGGGATTAAATGTCATTTTCGTCCTGTAGTCACTTAAAGCTATTTATAAAGTAAATAACTTTAAAACATTAAAAATGACTTAGCTTTGCACATTTTAATAAAGTTCTGGAATAAATTAAATTAAATCCCCATTGTGACTGGAAAGTATCCTGTTATAAATAGTTATTAATCTATCCGGATGTGGAGATAGATTAATCCTGTTGCCCAGAACTAAAATTGAGAAGGGGACATGACAAGAAGCTGGATACCATATTATCATATTCTTGCTGATAGTGAAATATGAGTAGCATATTTCTGAAAGTTATGATTTGGTTAAACATCCATTCTCTGTTATGTGTTTTCTGTTTGCCCATGTTGATAATATCAAGAAAATAAATGCCTGATCCGAGGAATGTTGAGAGAAAGTAGTTTGAGTCTTGAGATAGGGAACTTTACAGGTTTACATTTGAAGGATGTCACGGGTGAGGGGCCCCAGAAATACTCTAGAAATCACTTGATGGGGAAGTGATTTAAGGATGAATCTGTGGCATCACTCAATGATAATAAGCTTGTTGGTGCAATGAAACTAATCAAATGGGTCCAATTCATTCTTTTTGTAGTAGTGGTCCATACTCTTTTGTCCATTTGGATTTTGGTTTATCAGATGTGTACTTTTTGTAAGAAAACTAATTATATCATATGCAAGACGATAAAGTACTAAAGTAGGAAGTAAATATGACATGTTTTGGGAAGGAAGAAGCATGTGTACACGATTCTAAAGATTATGTTTGGCTCATTAGCACCCATATTGCTGGAGTCCGAGTCAGCATCTACACCCTTATGAAAACAAAATCATTTTTCTGCTATTTGATTTTTTTATATATCCTGTACTGTTGCAACTATGGTTTTAAGTGTTCTTTTCAAGATATCATTCAAAATTTGGTTTTTCAAAAGTTTCATTTAATACTGTCCATTTGTTTCTTACTTATATAAAATAAATTTTAGTCATTAATTTAGATCAAACTTTATAGCTTTGCATTCCTGGATTTCTACATTTGCCTTAGATTTCCTATGAGTGTCTCTGTTTCATTACGGTTTCAGATTTTGAAAAATTTGGAGCTCAAGCAGGTTTTAAGTTGGATTTGTAACACCATCTCAGAGTAGTTTGATAACATTAACTGCAAATTTGGCATAGATTGATAATGTTTTTAACTTTGTAGAGAAATTTCTTATCTTATAGGAATTCCTATGCTGGATGAATATCTTTTCCATAATGTCCACGGTTCACTAGTAAAAGTGGCACATGAAGCTCTTTTTATTTCATATTGGCAACAAGGACAAAATAAATGGTTATAAAATCATGCTTTGATGACCTTTTGCAAGTTTACCTTTCTGATTTTATATCTAATAACTTGCGATTGCATATAAACTGCATTAGTGTTTTTTCATTATCAGCTAATTGAGCAATACAATCTATTTTTCTGATGTCTTCTGGTATACTGGTCACTGCATGCACGTAAAACAGGTACAAAATTCACATATTTTCTGCTTGCAACTCTTTTAAGTAGGGCCTTTTTGTAATAAATTGTACAATTTTAGATGCTTGTATCTCCTCAGTGTTCTAAGATTTCAATTATCCAATCTTTGATAAGAGGATCTTTTGTTACTGTTTACACTCAACTGATCTTAGATAGGATGGATTACTACTGAAAAATAGCATGATGTTTACCAATGAAGGGCTATCCTAAGCATCCATTGTGGTAGATCAGTAATGTTGGATTTGCCAATATAGAAGATTTTGAATGGTTTGTATGGTGAGATCACAGTGCTAGATGTGAAATCTTGACAAGGATCTGCAATCAAAATCATTTTTTGAATGATCTCTCTTTGTTTTTTGGAAACATGGATCTTCCAACTGAAGCGTGTGGAGGAGCAAATTTACCTTCATCTCTGCTTGTTCTCTCATAGCTAGCAACATTTTTGTTTAATTGTCATTGCAAGGGTTCACACCTTTGCCTTGTTTATTGTCAGATTAAACTTTGTGTAAATTCCTTTTCAAGTTCATCACACAGTGAGCAAGGATTTTGTTTATCTTGAATTTTCACATAACTTTGTCCATTAATTATCTCCATGCTGTACATGGAAACTGTAGATTAAAGGAGGAAAATAGTTTTCAGAAGATGAACCCCTTAAACATACGAAGAAATCAGTCCATGTATTCCTGATATTTTGTTGATGTGTTAGTTGATAAGGACAAAACTCATTATTAAAATTATGATTTGCATTTATATGATTATTATTATTTACATGGTGATATCTATAGTATCTATCACCGAAGGTGGCAAATTGTTTGAGTTTCATCGGGAGTCATGTACCCGATGGGACGTGACTCACTCCTTCCTTATTTATTCGTTGTCCCATCGAGATCTCTGAATATCTAGAACACAAAAAACACAGCAGTCTTCAAAGGTTTGACCTCCACAGTAAAGGTAGTTGATTTCCATTTTTTATATTACATTTCATCTATCAAAGTAAGCGCAGTGGAAGTGTGGTGGGTCCTTAACCGAATGTGGGGGAATTTATGTTAAGTGTATATATATATATACACACACACACCCTTAACATACCTTGCACAATACAATATTGCATAGTGTTTTGATTAAATCTTATTTTATAAGTCTAAATTTTAACATGGTATCAGAGCAGGCCTGAAAATTGGTCTGATTCAGACTTCTCTATACTACACCCAAATATTCTCTAAATTTGTTAAATTCAATGGCGAACGGTATGAGGATAGAAGACAGACTAGAAAGTGATTCAGACTTTGCAGGATGGAAATTGCAGATGAAATTAACATTAAAAGAGAATGGGTTAAAGTAACTTATTGAAAACTCTGAACCACCCAAAGAAAGTGATGAATTGGCAAATTGGGAAAACGACAACACCAAAGCCATGAAGTTAATTGTGGATGGTGTTAAAACTCATTTACTTCCAATCATAGCAGAGCTAGACACAACATATAAAATGTACAAAGCTCTTGAAGATATGTTTGAAATCAACAATACCATCGAGATTATCACATTAAGAGACAAACTCTCTAACATCAAAATGAATAAGGGAGAAACGATATCTTCATACTTTATAAGGATAACCGGGTTAAAAAATCAACTGTCAACAATAGGTCATATTTGTGATGGGAAGGAACTAACCATAATGGCTTTAAAAGGTCTCCGACATCTTGCGATACATTCAGACAAGGAGTATGCTCTCGATCAAAGTTTCTTAAACTTGGCAGACTCAAAGCAGATTGCATACAAGAGGAATGTATGTTAATATCTCGAGGCATAGATATCTCCTCTACAAAAGAATACATACAAGCTCTTTCTAACTCAAGTAAATAAAAGAAAGAAGAAACAAAAATTTAAAGGAAAGAGAAGACAACTAGACTTCTCCAAAATGCAATGCTTCAGATGTGATAAGTAGGGACATCCAGCATTGAAATGTCCTGATAGGCTAAAACAACAAAGCCACATTTGCTCAATTAAACAATTCGAATGGAATTTCAGAGAATAATGCTTCCTATTCAGCCCTTTCTAGTGAAGTATCAAATAGATCAAATACCTATGTAATTGACAGTGGAGCTTCCCGTCATATCACTGGTTTCAAAGAACAATTTGATTCAATTAAAGAAGACTATGTTGATAATGTAACCATTGGAGACGACACCAGTTTTCCTGTAAAAGGCATTGGGATTCGTGTAATAAACCTAAATTCAGGAACTTCAATAGAACTGAATAAAGTTCTTTATGTACTAGGTATAAAGAGAATTTTGATGTCTATATCTGTACTTGAAGATGAAGGATACCGAGTCACATTTATGGAGGGTAAAGTTTTAGCCTAGCCGAAGAATTCAAATATGGAAAATGCTTACAAAATTGGCAATGTCTGTATCTTCTCTAGGAGGTTTCTCTTTCTACATCATCTTTGTCGATGATCACTCTAGAAAGACATGGATCTACTTTCTTAAATGCAAAGAATCTGAAGAGATTTTGAAAGTTTAAAGAATTCAAAGCACTTGTAGGAAACTAGTGTGGTAAGAAAATTAAAACTCTAAGAACTGATAATGATAAGGAATATACTTAAGATATTTTTCAAAACTATTGCAAAAATGCTGGGATTAAGAGGGAGTTTTCAGTACCCTACAATCAATGACAAAATGGGGTGGCAGAAAGAAAGAACAAAACTATTGTGGAATCCCGTAAAGCCATAATTGATGATCAAAACTTAGAAACCTTTCTTTGGGGTGAAGCCTCTAACACTGCTGTTTATATTCAGAATAGATGTCCCCACTCTCGTCTTGATCTTAAACTCCAGAAGAAGTATTTTCTAGGAAGAAACCTGATTTCAGTCACCTAAGGATATTTGGGTGCCATGTTTTTATTCACATTCCAAAAGATAAAAGATCTAAACTAGCACCCTTAGGAAAAAGAGGAATCTTTATAGGATATAGTGAACTTCTAAAGCATATCACATATACATCACTGGGCAAAGAAATATTGAATTGAGTACAAATGTAATATTTGATGAAGACACTGTATACAAAAGATCTAAATTTGAAAATGAATGAAATAATGAAGAAAATATAGAAGAAGCATCCTCTAAGATTGAGAGGGAGAATCAAGTAGAAGAAGAAAATCCCACTGAACCTATGGATATGACTTACATTTCTAAAGAAAAGAAGCGACCATTAAGGGCTAGAAAACTAATCGAAGAAAATAGTTCAGCTCCTTTAGAATCCATTAGAGAAAGAAAACATCCAAATATATTTTCTAGTTATACTGCACTCATGAGTAAACTATCAAATTTTGAACCTTCAAATATAAGAGACACCATTAAATAACAAAACTGGAAAGATGCCATGACTGAAGAATATAACTTTATCCTTAAAAACCATGTTTGGGATATTGTTCCTAGACCGAAAAATAAATCCGTCGTATTTTCAAAATGGTTAATCAAAATTAAACATTCTCCAGATGGAAGTATTGAAAAATATAAAGCTAGGTTTGTTGCAAGAGGTTTCTCTCGAAAGGAAGGAATCGACTATGAAGAAACTTTTGCACCTATAGCTAGATATACCTCTATTAGATCTGTCATAGCCATTGCTGCCTCTAAAGGATGGAAAATTCATCAAATGAATGTCAAGATTGCATTTTTAAATGGAGTCATAGAGAAAGTGTATCTTGAGCAACCCGAAAGATTTGTTGTACATAACCGACAGTCACATGTTTGCAAATTAAAGAAAGCATTGTATGGACTAAAACAAGCTCCCCAAGCTTGGTATGAACGAATAGACCATCATTTAACTAAACTTGGCTTCACTAAATATGATGAAGAAGCAAACTTGTACTTCAAAGTACAAAAAGGTGATATGTTGATTCTAGTATTATGTGTGGATGATCTATTGATTATAGGAGAAGATCATCTCATTGCAAACTGCAAACAAGACCTAGCATCTGAATTTGATATGAAGGATCTAGGATTTTTAGACTATTTTCTAGGACTAGAAGTATGACAACATACTAATGAGATCATTCTAAATCAAGGGAAGTATACATTGGATATACGTAAACACTTTGGAATGTTGGAAAGCAAACCCATGAAGACTCCTATAGAAACAAATTTGCAGAAGTTGAAAGAAGCTACTAAAGATTCTGAGAATGTTGATCCTACTCTCTATCGACAAATTATTGGAGCCCTAATGTACTTGGTAAATACAAGACCTGACATTTGTTATGCATTGAATGCCTTAAGTCAGTTTATGTGTGAACCCAAACAAGTTCACTTAGTAGTAGCAAAACACATCCTTGAGTATCTTCATGGGACGATTGAATATGGTCTAAAATACACAAATGTTGAATTAAATCTAAGTGGTTTATATTGGTTTAGATTGGGTTGGAAACTCCTTAGATCGAAAAAGTACAACAAGATGTTGTTTTACTTTGGGATCAACAATGATATCATGGTTTAGTAGAAAACAATCATTTGTAGCTCAAAGCTCTACTGAAGCAGAATATATAGCAACATCCATGGGAGCTCGAGAAGCGGTATGGTTGAGAAAGCTTCTAGTCAGATTGTTTGGAAAGCATCTACCACCTACTATTATCTACTGTGATAACTAGAGATGCATCAAACTCTCCCTAAATCTAGTATTTCACAACAGATCTAAACATATTGTGATACCTTATCACTATGTACGAGACATGGTTGAAAAGAATGTGATCAAGTTGAAATACATCAGTACAGAGAATCAGATTGCCAACATTCTTACTAAATCTCTTGCTGTGAAAAAAGTGAAACATTTTTTTAAAGAGCTTTGTTGTAAATTTTGAGAAAACATCTCAGATAGATTGATTATTGTACTTTGTATATATATATTGTAATTTTTTATGAAACCTGTGTATTTCATAAGGAAGTGACGACTTTCAAATGATTTCACTTGTTATTAGGACAAGTTATTGAAAGGTGACGACCTTACAATAACTTGTATCATGATATACATAGTGTAAATGTTTTCATGAAATACTTCATCTTATAAATCAACAACTAGGCGTTAGATGCCATTAATTGACTATCTACAAGTTGCTTGTATGGATATATCTTCGATACTTGGTGAATATCCTGCCTTGATATTCTGATAGGCCATTACCACTTTTGAGTATTTGGTGAATACTATTCAGTTGATGTTCTGATAGGCCATTGCTTAGAGTACTTGGTGAATATAATTTGATTGATGTTCTGATAGGCCAATGCTCAAATTAAAATGCTATTAAAATATAAATGGCGAGTGTCATGAGTTGACACTCGAATGGGACAATATCTTTATGCTATCATTTAATAAAAAGTCTTTTGATCAAAGATTTCTTGGATTGTTTCTCTTCATTTGTTGTCTTCGCATTTCTTTTTTTTTCCTTCTAAACTAAGAGGGAGTGTTGATGTGTTAGTTGATAAGGACAAAACTCATTATTAAAATTATGTTCCACATTTATATGATTATTATTATTTACATGGTGATATCATAAATTCATTATATATATATCTATATATATATATATATTGAAGACCTTATATATTAATGCATTAATAAAAATAGATCGGGGTCAATAGTATTTATCACCGAAGGTGGCAAATTACTTGAGTTTCATTGCGAGTCACGTACCTGATGGGACGTGACTCCAATGTGGAGTCATGTCCTATCAGCGACATGACTCACTCCTCCCTTATTTATTCCTTGTCCCGTCAAGAGCTCTGAAATCTCGAACACAGAAAACACAACAGTCTTCTAAGGTTTTGACCTCTGTGGGAAAGGTAGTTGATTTCCATTTTATATTACATTTCATCCATCAAAGTAAGTGCAGCGGAAGTGTGGTTGGTCCATAACTGAATGTGGGGGAATTTATGTTAAGTGTGTGTGTGTATCCTTAACATACCTTGTGGAATATAAACAATATTGCATAGTGTTTTGATTAAACCTTATGTTATAAGTCTAAATTTTAATAGTGTGGGATGCATCTCTCAATTTAATCTGCTTTTTTAAAGCATGGGAACCAAGTGGAGGTTTTGAAGCAGTAACACCTGCCCTTACCCTGAAATGCTTCTCTTCGCACTCAATAGCTCACCTTAAAATATTGTGCAATTCTTGAGACCATTTTAAATTTTAAACATGTCAACGATCTTTGTTGTGCCATTTCTAGATAATATTTACAGGCACATGCTTTATACTAAAATGTGCCTTTTGGAACATTATGCTGAATATGCCGAATTTGCAAAAAGGGAACTTATTTGATTTGTAAAACTTATCTGGCTAGGGTTGAAGGGAAGTTGTCTTATTTGTTCAACTTATGAAACAAGGAATAGACATTGTATTTATTGTTAGCCTGCATGAATGGCAATTGTTTGCATCAAAGCAATCCAATGACATATACGGAATGTGTTGAAGCACAAACTCGATAATTTTTCTAATTTTACAAATTAGATTTCTGATAGTAAGATTTAAATTTTAATTGATTATGTTTTGTTGCTGTTTTTAGTTTCTATGAATGCTTAGGTGAGGTTAATATACTACTTTTATTTTTGTTGAAACAGGTGTCCGTTACTTGGAAAAGGCAGTATTTAACTTTGATTATGGACAGTTAAAGTTGGTCTTTCATGCTCTTGAGGAGCGGGATCGAATTATCAAGAATGCACCACATCTTTGCAATGCGTTGCCGACAATGACTCCTTGTTATAGCTGGTTTGAAGTCTTATATTTTTGGGCTGGGCTAAAGCTGTATGATGTAGTTGCAGGAACACGAATGCTGCATTTGTCACGATACTGTTCAGCGCAGGAGTCAGTTGAACTCTTTCCAACTCTTGCAAAAATGGGGCATGATAAAAGTTTGAAGGGAACTGTAGTTTACTATGATGGGCAAATGAATGATGCACGCCTTAATGTTGGATTGGCCTGTACAGCTGCATTAGCAGGTGCAGCAGTGCTTAATCATGCAGAAGCCATAGCACTTAACAAGGATGAACTCACTGACAAGATCATAGGTGCTCGTGTTCGGAATAGTTTGACAGGTAACGTATGGCTTTACTTTAGTAGCATTCATAGAATCAGATGTGAATTTCTATAGATGGTATCTAGATTGCTAATGAAGTTAAAGAATTTACTCTATTGATTTTTCATGATTAGTATTAATCAGTATAAGGATTGCGTAATCTTTTCTTGCAGAAATATTCTTTGATTTTTTTTCTGGCTAGTAACCAAAAATTGAAAATATGACTGCAGTCAACTCTTTGTTTGCAAGATATATGTTAGTTTACAATGATGTAAATAGGAGATTAAATATCCCTTCTTTTGATGCGCCTATCAGCCTTTGTTGGTGAACTTCCCAGAATTTCCTGTCTTCATTTTCTTAATGTTCATGAAAAGACAAAAATGTGCATTCATGGTCATGGTCCACCATATATATACCTCATATTGCATTTTTAATTAATGACCTATTATTTATGCTCTTGTTTAGAGCATAGTTCCCAAACTCGGACTCGGCTCGGACTTTGCAAGGCGGATCCGACTCGTGACTTGGTTATGACTCGCCAACGGCTCGACAAAATGAAAAAACCCTTGAATTTTAGAGATTTTAATGATTTAAAATGTGTTCCATGCACCCTTTATTGAATATAACTTAACATTATCAAGCAGAAGCTAATTTGTCATCACATACATAAACAAGGAACATAAATGCTAAATCTATCATTAATGTAAAATGTCAATTGTAGCTAATTCTGTCTATAATATGGAATTGAAACCAAAGGGATTTTGGATGAAATCAGTTGATAACTTAAAACCTTTAGGCAATCCTTGTTCTAGCTTCAGTTTGACCTTAGAAGGTTAGGATAGGTTATGAGGGGTTAGAGTGTTGAAGGTGTGCTGAATCTTGAAATTTGGTTGAGTCTAATCTAGAGTTTGCATCTTAACTACGATGAAGCTAAAATCTCAAACATCATGATAGTATTTATCCAAACATAAATTATAACTTTGATGTTATACTTGTATAAATTGTAAAAACCCAATGTGTGTCCCAACTATATTATGTATTCCAGTGAACAATGTTTGTTGTTTCTTTTGTGTTTGTTTATGAAATATATACTTTTTTTTGAATTTTTTCAGAATATATAATAAACACAAGGATGGCACTACTGTATGCAACCAGATAAGGAAAGACAAGATTACAATTCAGTATGTTTTAAATTAAAAATAATGAAAACCTGATTTGTCCTTTGCTGATGTCAATCCACTGATTTGGAGACTACCTCTGGCCAGTTCACACATACAAACTGGTGCCACTCCAAATTACCAATTCAAAGCCAAGAATGCTGAACGCTGATGGTGGATTCAATTACACCATGAAAGATATTATCCGCCAACTCCAAATAGACTAATCCGTGGGCAATTTAATCCCATCCAGTTATCACAGGTACTACCAATCAGCCGTAACCCCGCCCATCTTCAAAACGCAACTTTCACAAGCCTTGATTTCCTCAGGCAGTGATAGCAATTAATAAAGGAGTAGCCATCCAGCTGTTATGTCCAAATCAAATGCAGATTTCATACCCCACATCAGCTATGAGGAATTAACAACAAACTTCTCAGAGAAATTTGAACACCAATATTCAGCTTCACAGAATGTGAATGATCTCATTCGAAATCCACCACTAATCAGCCTATGTCTTCAACTCTGATCTCCAAGGCACAGAAGAAACAGTAGGAGAAAATATCCAGTAAATAACAAATCCACTATACTTCAGCAGTGGACTGAAAAACACTTTTGAGCTACTGTGATGAATAGTAGAGAAGTTAGGCAATCTTAGCTATACCTTAGCAGCTAAATCGCAAGTGTAATTCTTAGAATTTCCAACCCTTATACTTCAGCAAGGGCGTACAGTTCATAACTCAGAAAAAACCACAAAGGCACAAAATCAAATATATAATCAAGCGTGCTTTTCCTAATGAAACGAGCTCTCATTTATAACCTTTCATTGGCCAAAGTTTCTTAAAAAACTTCACTTCAGAAATTGTGGAAGTTTCCAAAAAGAACTCAACACTAGAAACTTTCCAACATGCTTTTTAGAAATATCTTTTAAAGTCATTATTATAATAATATAAACATTATTATAATAATGCAACTCAATGAAAAATAACTAAATAAGAGCTCATGTAATTATTAACCTGATTAATTGCAAGTGACGACCAACTGCCAGAGCCACCCACTATACTGCCAAAAATAGCGACTGCCAAGAATTAACTTACTAAAAATATTAATTTCACAATTGGGACCCCAAAAACATCCTGTCAGTTAACGAGTGTGGCTATGATGAGCTAACTCCATCAACTGCATAGACTTGCCAAAAATGGGGACATTCCATAAATACTCTCGCCCCTTGAGCCAAGTGTTGAATTTCAGAGTAAACTTGGAAGCATATTCTTGGACTTGGCCAAGTTATGCATGCTTACACTCGACGAGTTTGGCGAGTTTTGCAAACTTGCCGAGTTAGACGAGTTATAAGCCAATTACTTGGCGAGCCGAGCAGCCGAGTCAGCATTACTCGACAAAGTGGACTCTGCTCGCCAACTTGCCTAACCTACCTAACTTGTGGTGAGTTTGGGATCTGGTTTAGAGACATTTCTTTTAGACATAATTGCATACGTTGTAGTTTTCAACAAATGTATTATTTTTGATTGAATGGATGCACAATGATATAGTCAAAATCCTATATTTTGTTTTTAAAAGTAGCCCATTTTACTATATTGCTTTGGGTAGGAACTTCCAAGTGGTCACATGACTTATATTAGTTGTTAATATTACCATCACGTTATAATTGTTTCTTATTGTCAGTGATTCTCTTCCAAATAAATGGAAATGACAATTGAGATTGGTTCATAGACACATCCTGTGCTTGGGAATAGGTTCTATAGCCTTTTTAGATGACTGGTGCTTTTTGAGCTTTTGAAATTGGTCTTTAACAGTTACACTGTAGAGATATATTCTAAATTATTAACAAGTCAGTGTAATTGCTTGGAGTTTCACCCATTCCAGCAAAATATTGACAAATTGAGTATCCAAGGATGTCCCATATTCATTCTCTTATTTCTTTTTGCTACCATGCCTCAGCCCCCATCTTGAGAAATGTTTGAAGATAAGAGCTTGTTGTCATGAATTAATCTGTTTGCTGTAGCGAAATAAAAGAGAGGTCGGATCAGTCTCTTTTGTTTCATTTTTGCTACTGAAAGCATTTGAAACGACTTTCTTTGTTTTGTAAAGTTTCTGCAATATTATGTTTCTTAAAATCGAACTTCTTAATTCTGAAGTGGTTGTCAATCTTCAAACTGATCTGAAAGTATTTTATTTCTGCAATAAATCAATTAGATAATATTGCTTGAAGAAGCAGACTTGAGAGTATTTGTGTGTCCTTCAAACTGCAATACTATCCTTCCTAAATATCCCGACTAAAGGACATGACCCTCAAAGGGACATGTCCCTTTCCTAAGTCGGCACATATGACTTCTCCATAAATTGGAGATTTGCAAGTTTAATTACCATTAATCACTAACACAATGTGTTAGATTAGTGTTTAATATCAAATAATCTTTTAGGAAGTTGCCACCTCACAAGAGGAAAACATGGAATATATATAATGCCATACTTATGATATTTAGGATGAGAAGATCAAGTGCGGTCTGCACATTCAGACGTGTAGATTATCTGGTTATATACTTAACACTCTCTCTTAACTTGATAATCATACAGAGAGATATCATATTTGGCAACATCAATACAGATGAATAAGCAAGAATTAATACTCTATATTTGTCTGAATCTTCTTAGTATGTGGTATCATAGAACACATGATACAATGTCATATTACTAAACCTGTGATATGACAAATCATTACTACTAGTGATAAGATACAGGATAAATCTGAAGAGTAATTTAATTTCTTCAATTATCCAAGTTGTGACTCATAGAAATTGGTATTTCTATATCACAACATGATCCTGAGTTTAAGACCTACCAGAATATAGGATAAACTCGGAGAATACTAAAATTCTTTCTTTATCCAAATTGTGACTCATAGACATAGCAATGTCTACATCACAATATGATCTTGAACTCATCTAGATCTTACGGTAGAACTCTACTGTTTAGCACATTATCGAAGAGATTGTCATCTCTCATAATGTCTCTTATACAGGTATTCATTATCTCAGAGATCATCACCTCTTAAATAATGAATACAAATGGTGGAGCCCATAACAGTCAATAGCCTGACAAATATAATTATTTTATTAATAATTTAAAGAGTACAAATGGATTACAACTGAGCCATACCAAGTCTCCTCTTGAAGTGTTCTATCTCCACTCTAGATAGAGGTTTGGTGAATATGTCTACTGTATGATCTCCAGTGCAAATGTATTCTAATTTTACAGAATTCCTGTCTACCATATCTCTTACATAATGGTAAGGAATTTCAATATGCTTGGACCTGTCATGAAAAAATGGATTCACTGAAAGTTTGATGGAACTTTGATTATTACAATGAATAATCGTAGGATTCACGACTTGCCCAAATAATCCCACAAGTAACTTCCTTAGCTAGATTGCTTCTCGAGAAGCCATCACTGCTGCAATGTATTCGGCTTCTGTGGAGCTCTGCGCTATTGAAGACTGCTTTTTGCATATCCAAGATATCATTGCTGATCCTAGACTGAAGTATACTGAAGCACTTTTTCTGTCTTTAACACTTCCATCCCAATTTGAATTAGTGAATCCATGTAAGTCTAAGCCAACCTTCTCGTATTTGAGTCCAAAATTAAGAGTGCCTTGTAAGTATCTCATAATGTGTTTAATTGCAACTAGGTGAATTTCCTTTGGCTCACACATAAACTGGCTTAAGGCATTACCAATATAGCAAATTTCTGGTATTGTATTTACTAAGTACATAAGGGACTCAATCATTTGTTTGTAGAGAGTAGAATCTATCGAAGGTGATTCTGCTGTTGCTTCCTTAAGTTTATGTAGATTAGTCTCCATTGGAGAAGACACAGGCTTGCAATTCCACATTCCAAATCTCTTCAAAATGTTTGATGTATACTTCCCTTGATTAAGTATGATACTGTCAGAATTCTGCCGTACTTCCAGTCCTAGAAAGTAATGGAGTCCCAAATCTTTCATCTCGAATTTTCTAATTAGATCTTTCTTGCATTGATCTATAAGATGATCATCACCTGTTATTAGTAAATCATCAACATACAGTATCAGAATTACCATATCATTTTTATCTCTTTTATAATATAAATTTGAATCGGGTTCATTCTTGGAGAATCCTAAGCCGGTGAGATACTTATCAATTCTTTCATACCAGGCCCTGGGAGCTTATTTAAGACCATAGAGAGCTTTCTTGAGCTTGCAAACAAAAGCGTTAGGATCATGAGTTTCAAATCCTTTAGGTTGCTCTAGATATACTTCTTCTATAATCTTTACATTTAGGAATGCTGTTTTTACATCCATCTAATGCACTTTCCATCCCTTCGATGCTGCAATTGCTAAGACTGCTCTTACGAAGGTATATCTGGCAACAGGAGCAAAGGTTTCTTCATAATCAATCCCTTTTGAGAAAATTCTCTGGCTACAAATCTAGTTTTATACTTTTCAATGCCATCGTCAGTAGCATGCTTTATTTTAAATATCCACTTGGAAGAAACAACTGATTTTCCTTTAGGTCTTGGAACAATTTCCCAAACATCATTTTTCATAATAGATTGGTATTCTTCTGTCATAGCTTCTTTCCAAGCTGTATGTTTAATAGTATCAAAAGGATTGGTTGGTTCTGTTTTGGATAAATCATTCATGTTTGTTGTATAACTAGAGAATCTTTTAGGTCTTTTGCTTTCTCTGACTATTTCGGAAGGTGCAACAAAGTCTTGAGCTGCCTCGATTGTTTTAATGGCCCAAAGTGGTGTTGTCTTTGAATTTTGAGTTTCTTCAAGATTCAAATTTTGAATTTCATCTTCAATTTCTTCTAAGTTCTCCCTCTGGGACCTAGATTCACTATTTCTTTCAGAACTAGATTAAGGAGAAGGTTCTTCAGAACTTAGGGTTCTTTTGAATGCAAGGTCTTCTCCAAAAATCACATCCCTACAAAGTTCAATTCTTTTCTGTCCAGGTATGAAAATCCTATATGCCTTAGATGTTTCGCTATACCCTACAAAAATACCTTTCCTCCCAGAGGGTTTTAACTTGGTTCTCTTTTGTTTTGGAACATGGATATATACGGGGCACCCAAAAATCCTAAGATTTCTTATATTGGGTTTAACCTTAGTAAATACTTCTTCAGGAGTTTTATCTCTAAAGTAAGAGTGAGGGCTTCTGTTTTGAATATAGACAGTAGTAGAAGAGGCTTCTGCCCAAAGATATTATTCTAGATTTTGATCAAAAATCATAGCTCTAGCAGCTTCTATAATTGTTCTATTCTTTCTTTCTGCTACTTCGTTTTGTTCTAGATTATAAGGAACAGGTACTCCCTCTTAATCCCTGATTCTTTACAAAACCACTTAAACAAGTTTGAGGTATATTCCCCTCCATTATCAGTTCTAAGGGTTTAAATTTTATGTCCTGAAAAGTTTTCAGTTATTGTCTTGAATTTTAAAAATCTCTTTAGGATTTCTTCTGATTCTTTGCATTTTAAGAAGTAAATCCATGTTTTCCTAGAGAAGTCATCTATGAACAAAATGTAATACGAAAATCCTCCAAGAGAAGGAACACACATAGGTCCATATAAATTTGAATTAATTAATTCTAATACATTATTTGTTTTCCTAGTGCTATCATGAAATGGACTTCGTGTGTTCTTACCCGGAGCACACCCTTTGCATATGCTTGAGTGGTCTTTATTTAGTTTAGGTAACCCAATAACCATTTTCTCCATTGTTGATAGGGTTTTGAAATTTAGATGCCGTAATCTTCTGTGCCATATTTCATTTATGTTTGTAGCTTCATGAATTAAGGCTTGGATAGGTCCACTAGATTTTGTATTCAATTCATACAAATATCCTTTTCTCTGACCAATCAACTTTGCTTTCTTGATTGAGGAGTTCTTTGCCCAAGTTATTACTTTGCTGTCCATGAATGCTACATTATGCCCATCATCTTCTATTGCTGTAATTGAGATTAAGTTTCTTTTAATTCTTGGTACGTAGAGTACACCTTTGAGAAGAAGAGAATTCCCAGGTTTTAGCTTCAAGGTGCAATTTCCAATTCCTTCGACAGAATGTGCTGAATTATCACCAATGGTGACTTCACCATTAACTTTTTCTGAAAAAGAGTCTAGTGCTTCTTTGTATCCCATTATGTGTCTAGAAGATCCACTATCAATTACCCATGCTTTACTTGAAATTTCATTTGATAGTGATGAGTACAATACACGATTCTCAGGATCATAGGTATCTTCTTCTCTAGTAACATTTGTACAGTTTGCTTCTTGTTTAGAATTCGCAGGACAATTAGATTTGTAGTGTCCGAACTTTTCACATTTGAAACACTATTTTGGATAAATCTTTCTTGGGTTTTCCATTCTTTTGATTCTTCTTGCCCTTATAGGAGTTCGTATTAAGAACATGAAGTTCTTCATCTTCTATTTTCAGTTTCCCTCCTTTCTTTAGTTTTCTGGATTCTTCTTGAAGACAATTGTTCTTCACTCTGTTGAAGTCAGGAAGATTATTTCTTGCACTTATCCCTTGTGCAAAAGTCTCCCATGAATCTGGTTATCCATCTATAGCCATTAGTGTTAATTCTGTGTCACTAATAATGGTTCCTACACTTGACGGTTCATCTCTAATGTCGGCAACCCTTAGGAAGTAAGAATTCATTGATTCTCCTTTCTTTATCTGAATGTGATTTAGTTGTCTTTTTAGTGTGAGAACCCTAGTTGCATTGTTGACCTCATATGCCTTTCGTAATGCTTTCATCATATCAAATGCATTTTGATGTTTTGTAAGCATGGGTATGATATCATTTTTTGCTCCATCTAATATGATTTGAATTGCATTTCTATTTCCTTTGCTCCATATATATTTATGAGGTTCAACTGAAGGTTGTTTGGATGCTCTTTCAGCAAATTGTTATACATCATTCTCTTCAAGAATAATCATGATTCTGAATTTCCAGGCATCGAAGTGTTCTTTCCCATCAAATCTGTCCTCGGGTCTGATTGTGTATGCCATTGAACATAGGAGATGGTTGCTAGATATAAACGAAGTTTGATTATTGAATTTTGCAAAGCCTAGGTTCGACTACCAATGCTCTGATACCATGTAAATTTTCTGCAATATTATGTTTCTAATCAGATTTTTGATGTATCCTTGAAAGCTTAAAATCGAATTTCTTAAATTCTGAAGTAGCTGTCAATTTTCAAACTGATCTGATAGTATTTTATTTCTGCAATAAATCGATTAGATAATAGTGCTTGAAGAAGCAAACTTGAGAGTATTTGTGTGTCCTTCAAATTGCAATACTATCCTTCCTAAATATCCCGACTAAAGGACATGACCCTCAAAGGGACATGTCCCATTCCTAAGTCGGCACATATGACTTCTCCATAAATCGGCAATTTGCAAGTTTAATTACCATTAATCACTAACACACACAATGTGTTAGATTAGTGTTTAATATCAAAGAATCTTTTAGGAAGTTGCCACCTCACAAGAGGAAAACCTGGAATATATATAATGCCATACGTATGATATTTAGGATGAGAAGATCAAGTGCGGTTTGCACATTCAGACCAATAGATTATCCAGTTATATACTCAACATGTTTTACTTTTTTTGCTTTGATTCTAATTTCTGTTGTTTCATTTTGCCTTCCTGTAGATATAGAACCTAAACAGTGATTGTACAACCTTTCAATCTTGTAGTTATTTTGTACTTTATTTTTACTGCCTTTTTATATACCACAACAGGGAATGACTGTGATTAGGTATTAGTGGCATAGAAAATATGCTAATTTACTAGATTCACTAAGAAAGGGTGAAGGTTGGAAGCTGGTTCACACCAAATTCTGGTATGCTGCGAATTTGCCGAAAAGTCGCCCATAGTTTGAGTAGTTCGTTGCGAATTCATTCTATAGGACCGTGGGCGACTTTATGAAGAATTTGGCCGACTTTGCAAACTAACAGGTGAACATGAGAAGAATTTGAGATTGCCACGTGAGCCAGGGAAGATTGGGCTGAATTTGGCTGCAAATGGTAGTATATTTGACTTTTCAATGATTTGTAGCGTGCTAGATTAGGGCATGTTTGGGGCAAATCATGGGTCTCAAAAATAGCCAGCTTTAGATGTTTGCTTCTAATAAAAAGTTATTTTTTGTCTGTGTGTTCAATGTCATTGGTATCCTTGCTAGAGTTTCTGATCTATGTGATGTTACTAAGATCTTTGTGCTTTTGTTTTTTGATTGTTATTACGCATTCTCTCTTTGGTCTTCATTTGTGGGCAACCTTATTGGCTAGGATTGTAAGTATGGTTTTATTTAGTCTAAAATTTTTGCTAGATATATTAGGGTTTTCTTGTGAGCTTAATATTTTTTGTATTTACTTGACTAATGAGAATTTTTGGTTATCTAGAAGAAGAGAAACTAAGAAATATTCCCATGCAAAAGAGGGTGTCTTACCGAGCTGAAAAGTAAACTCACCTTTCTTAGTGCTATGTTGCAGGTATAAGGTGGGATGGATTTTTCGAAGGCCCTATTTATGATTTTGCTTAAACAACTTACAATTATCTATACAACATAGATTTAGAGTGCTTACTTCTTTCTATGGAGAGGAGACAAACTTAACAAAGAAGAGCTTAGCATAATGGTGTATGAATTTAGTTGCTGCTGCAAACACACACATACACAGAGGTGTGTGTTTGTGTGTGTATCAAAGTAATGAGAATTAGAATTAGATCAGAATTAGCAAGCTCGAATCGAGTTGTGAATCGGCCATGAATTGACAAATTTAAAAACCCTTGAAATTTAGAGATTTTAACAATTTAAAACTTATATCATGCACCCTTTATTGAATATAACTTAAACACACTATAATATCATCAAATAGAAGCTAACATACATAAACATGGAAGTTTGGAACATAAATGGTAAATCTATCACATATGTAACTACATTACACGTAAAATGTAAAATGTAGCTAAAGTAAATAGAAATCATACGATCATGAGTCAAATCATAGAATGTATGTAAGATAATGATCCATAAGACATCAAATCATAAATGTATATAAGATGAAGATCCATGAAACGTATGTCTATCGGTATCTATAAACAAAATGAAAAAACAAGGCTCTAGCTCAAGCCCCATCGTCATCCTCAAGCTCAGTGTCAGCCTCAACCACTAAGTATCTTGTCTTTACAAAGGCGTCTAAGGTAAGTCCTAGAGGACTACTGAGCCATAGTCCCTGTAGGTAAGATGGGCTCACAAACATCACTAGGGCTTGTGTCTGTGCGTGCGCGTGCGCGTCTGCCAATGCCTAAACTATTAGAAATAATAGTCCACCAATGTAATTGAGGGGGGGTAGGGGGGTGAATCAGTTTTCCAACTAAAACATTTATCAACCTTAATTAATCTTAACCATTTATCCAAATTAAACAACAATCATAACAAGATGCACATACACAATTACATCAGATTTGTTAACGAGGGAAACCCTGGATCAAAGGGAAAACCTCAATGGGAATGATGCCCACAAAGATATACTGATATATATATATTCCTTGTTAGAGGATGGACCCTGTTAGGAGTCTATAAACACATTTAGTACATAAGAGACCCTATTAGGAGACTTTGAATCCTTGTTAGGAGATTCCAACCCTATTAGGAGTTGTGCAAACCCTATTAGGAGTTGTAGAAGGCAGAAGGACTCATTGCCCAAACAGCTTTTGGAGCAAGACCACTGAAGTTCACTATCCAACTGATCTCTCATCTATTCCTTGTAGAATAATTGTTCGTATTGTGCTTTATCCTCTTTCCTCTGTCATGTCAACCGGACCAATCATTGTTAGACCTTGTAGGCCAGGTCACAAACCTTGGATCCAAATACTAAATTGCGGATCTCAAAATAAAACCTCGGCAACAAAGTTTTCTCCAACTTCACTCTGCTCTGCTTATCTTCACAATTATATCTTTTCTTCTCCTTTTCGCTCTTCTTGCTTATTGCATTCTTCCATACATAACAAAGGAAAATGTCCTTCCTTTATACCAAGTCCACAAAACAATTCTCTTGAGTCGGGTATTGCACCTTCTCAATTAATTATTATAGGACCTCGTAAAGAACATGTTTTACTTAGCGATAACATTAATCAGTCGCCTTGTAACTTGAATAACTTCTCGTACATGTAATATTATGACGAGCAAGCTTAGCCATGTCATATCCAACATTTCTTCTACACACCTTTTACCTTGCTTCTCAGAATAACAATTCTGCTAAGAGATATAACAAGTTTACCAAAACATGCTTTTGTAAACTCTATCTTAGAATAGTCTTCACCAAAACATGCATAACTTCTTCCAGACTTAATATCTTTTGTACACGAGGTTAGTTGCATATGCTAGACATTTAGTAGTATCTCCCATTAACCTTGCTAGTGAAAATACTCAATGATTTGTTCGTACCAACTTTATCTTTACCGCTGTTCTTCTGTCAGATACCACATAAAACAACTATGTTGACATCAATGACAAACACAGTTATGAATGTAACATATCATCAAAATAATGATCTAATCATGCTTCTACATTACTCCCCCATAGGAATATCATCAGCATTCATGCTTCCAACATGAATGTGTTCTACCTACCTCCTTTGCCAAGGCCATAGCCTCAACCTTTCTATCTACGTGGTCAACCCACTCATGGTTTGCCTCAGTGAAGACTGGATCGATAGCGTCAGTGAGCCACTTTGATTCTAAATCAATCTCCTCCATAATGATCAGAGAGGAGTCAACACCCAAAATCTGTTTGATCCTAAGACGAAGGTTGTAATGAACAAAGACAAGATCATTCAACCTCTGCACAAAAAACCTATTTCTACTCTTCAAGTGGATATGCTCAGACATTCACATCTAGAAGCATTGCTTGGTTGACTCAGAATACAGATGGCAATTTTCTGAAGTTTTTGGGGGGTTGGCCTAAACATTTGCCACCATCTATTGAAATAAGGGAAAACAAAAACAATTAGTCTCATTTACAACTCTAAAATGACAAGATCAAAAATTAAAATGCACGAGTTATAAGCCATAAATGTAAGATTTAAGAATATATTATTTTTAGCTGGTTGTATTGTTGTCTGAGCATTGATGGCCAACCTGCTAGAGAAAATTGACCCTTCTTTATTATTGAATTTGTCTAGCTCAATGGTTGCAACTGTGCTATCCTCATCACAAGTCAATCTCTGGACCACTGTATATAGATCGGTGAAAACCTCCTCATCCACCTTGAAGTCAAGATGGAAACATAATGCTGGATTCAAATAATAATTTGCTGCATGAATGGGTCGGTAGAGCTGATTTTGCCATCTCCTATCAATGATCTGCCAAATCTGCACTCCTGCATATTGGGCTCTAATGGCCTCTTTGGCCCTATCCATGCCCTCATATATGTAGCGCATAGAGGGCTTCTCCCCATCAGAAGTTCGTAGGAGAGATACGATGGGCTCAGTGACTTGCATGTAATGTAAATAAACATGAGTCAAAACTAAAAGTAAAACTAAATAATTAAACAATTAAATAATAAATATTAAATACTAAATGTTAAATTATAAGAAATTGACCTCAACAATCTCTTTAGCAAGTTTCGAAAAACCATCCTCATCAAAGATGCAATTCACCACATTTACTTCTGCAATGGTCATAGCATAGGAATATGTAGTCCACTCCCGCCCAACAAACATGCTCCTCAAATTTGTCCTTGATGTCAACAAGGACTGTAGTGCGATGAAATTTGACACAAACCTCGTGATGCCTGGACCGGCTAACTCCTTGCCTCTTGTGTAGCCCCTCATTGTGCTGAGGACGAATGTATGATTGTAGATAAACTTGCATATGTTTTTGGCCCTTTCTACACATGATTTGACCCACTCAAGCTTGCCAATTTCCTCCAATATGAGGTCAAGGCAATGTGCCGCACAAGGAGACCAAAATATGGTGGGGTGCCTCGCCATCAAAAGTTTACCTACAACAATTTAAAATTAATTAGAAATTTAAACAATTTAGGAGACTTAGAATTGGAAAAAGCTCAAAATTCAATTAAGTTTATTTTCAAACTTGAAAAGTTAAAAGTTCACTTGGAACAAAATAACTTGCTGCATTATCGATCACCACTTGCACCACATTTTGTTCCCCCACCTCTACTCTGACTTCCTCAATAACCTCACATAAGTACGTCCTCAATAACCTCACATAAGTACGTGGCATTTTTCATATGCATGAAAGCATCAGTGGATTTGAGTAACATTGTATACCCTACAATATAATGAATTATTGTGGATCATCAACAATTAGCAATCGACAAATCAAAATTTAAATTATTCAATCACGATTCACAACAATGCATGTAGGAAAGTAGAATGATCAATCACCTCCACAGGAAACAAGAAAATTGAGGAGTGTTCTATTCCTCCTTTCCATCCAACCATTAGTCATTATGGTGCAACCCTTTTTGGTCCACTCTTTTTGATTGTCCTCAAGCTCAACCTTCATATCCTCACCCTTTCATCTAAGATGTATCCACTTTTAAATCTTGAACCACAAATTGTGACCACATCTATCATGTTTTGTCAATAAGGAGCCCTGTCACAAATAGATTATGATTAGAAATGCAGATGACAAATCATTATGTAAACTTGTAAAGTAAATCTTTGATTAATCAATGAATCATTAAACAAATAGATATAATTAAAATTTTACTTAATGGTTAACCTTAAAGAAAACAAATAAAAAAGAATCAATTACCTGGCTGCAATAAATGGAATGTTGCAAAAGTACCAAAATTTGCAAATTTCTTTTCTAGCAGCATCATGAATTTCATTGTTCAAACCCATGCCCTCAAGTGTGGGTTGTGAGTTAGGAGAAGTGCGGGGGACAAAGTAACTATTCGATTTATTCTTTTGTAGTCTAGGCTGCAATAGGTTGGACTCATTCTCAGTATAAGAATGACTAGCACTAGCACCAACAACAACACTAGCATGAGCACTAACACTCGGACAAAAAGGAGGTCTGGAAGAATCCTCTCCAACACAACTTATAGATGTGGATGCCAATGCGGCTATGGGAGCATGGGAGCCAATAGCGCTTAACCCTTCAAGTTGCCTTTTCTTATTTAATTTCTCCTGTTCATATTTTTTTAATACCACTAAACAAGTGCATTTTGCCTCAACAATTTGTTGAGTGCAAATTGTAATATTATGTCCGGGTATAGCAGCAATGTAGTATTTAAATCTATAAATGCCACCTAAATTTATATCTTTACAAAACATACATTTCATTTGATATTTTGTTCTTCCAGGAAAGTCTTTGGTATTTTTTTAACATTCATTGTTTTTACCCATTGTGGAAAATGAAATTTAAGGCTGCTGCAATAAGAAAATTCAAGTAAAACCTCAAAGTTTTAAACTAATAAACAAAATAGCAAAGCCTACTTTGCAATTTAGCAAAACCGAAAAACATTCAAGATTTGCAAATGAAAACTTAAAAAATTTAACAAAAAATAAATACTACACTAACATAAAATAAATAAATCAACACTAACCTTTTGCAAATGAGTTGAAGAGTGTTGCTATTGACTCCTTAATGGCCCCAATGCAATTTGATGGCATTCCTAAATGGATTTTTGATCTCTTTGGTGCTCTTCTTTCCTGCTGGTTGCAAACATGTGGTTTTTCTTTTCTCTTTTTCTCTCTCACTTTTCCTCTCTTCTACTTGTGCTAAACAGTTAGAATGCCCTTTAGGGTTAAAACAAAGGGGAAAGGCAAAAAAATAAATAAAAAGATGTGTTTTTATTAAATTTTGACTTGACTTTTTCACAACCCGCATGACCAATTTTTTGTGATTCATCAAGGTGATTTAGGTGATTTTTTGCATGAATTGATTCATGCAATTCATGCCATGAATTTGGTGATTTGATTCACCGGTTCACAAAAAATCAGCAGCCATGAATTGAATCATCAAACCAGCGATTTCATGGCGATTCTCATTACTATGATGTATATATATGCATATCTTGTACAGGCAAATGCAAAGCGAATCTGAACCCAACTCAAAAAAAATTGGACAGATTTTGAACCCAAATCTTGAACTCGCAACCATACTAGAATCCAAACTAAATTTCCATCACTGTGTTTATGTCAAAAGCCTTAATTTTTGTAGGATTACCAAATAAAAATGATGGGTCTGAATTAGCAATGTGATAGCATTTTTTGAAATCTTGATTCCTGTTGGACATCTAGTTAGAAAGAGAGGATGTAATTTTTTAATGTCCTCACATGACGGTAGTAGATCAACGTGACTTAAAAAGTATGATTATTAGAATAGAGTACTCAGCAAAGAGAGTCCTGATTTATGAAGGAAATTATACATTAACTACAAACTGCAAAGAAATAATATAGCGTCTGTTAAACGAAAAAAAATAAACCTCATACCATAAGATCTAAGTACAAGTACAAATAGCCATTTCACAGGAAGATACCTCAATGAAGCATGAATCTTATGATAAACAAAATGGGAGATATAAATGGAAATGGTGCTATCACATGTTTGCAGCAAGGCCTAAGCTAGAAGAGCTAAGACCATCGATGTTGACGACCACTGTGGAAGGATCAATGCAGGATCTGACAAGACAACAAAAATGTTTAAAGTGGTACCCTCTCTCAACAAGAAGCCCAATCGGGACGTTGAATCTGAAATAACTTCTCAATCTGTCAATGTCAAATTTCCATTCCTCTTTGGATCTTTGCTGTCTTCAATATAGAGTTGTACTTTTCTAGAGTTTGTTTTGAAGTAGAGTAACAGTAATGCCCATTTTAACTGTCAGCTTTCCTTGTAGTGATATCAACCACCTAGTAGGCAAATGTCACAGGGTATTTGTCCAATATAGCAAGGGTACATGCAGCCTTCCACCACCGAGTAAGATGTCCAAAGAAAGGTCCTATGAGCTTTCTCATCGACACATTATGAACCAATTTGAACACTGAATTTGAAATGTCTTCTCATTCTGTCAATATGAAGTTTCCTTTCCTCTTTGGATCTTTGCTGTCTTCAATATAGAGTTGTACTTTTCTAGAGTTTGTTTTGAAGTAGAGCAACATTAATGCCCATTTTAACTGCCAGCTTTCCTTGTAATGATGGCAACCACCTAGAAGGCAAATGTCACAGGATATTTGTCCAATATAGCAAGGGTACATGCAGCCTTCCATCACCTGAGAGGATGTCCAAAGAAAGATCCTATAAACTCTCTCATCTACACATTATGAATTATATGGGGCAGTTCCTGCTTCTCAATAACTCTTCTTGCACATGCCTTGTTTTTTCGTTTTTCATTTCTTGTTTCAGGTTGATAATATGTACTCACATTCATGCACTAGGATCTTTTTCTTGGTGTCACAGCCTATTATTTTTCATCGTAACTTTGTCTAATAGTGTTAGGCCCCATTCTTTTGATTATAGGCTTTGCCTCAGTGCCCAATTTGTATTCTGCTTGTCCATTCTCTTGTCAAACTCCTGACCATAGTTTTAAATTTTTTACTTGGATAAAACTCAGTAGCCCAAAAACTTTACTCGGATTTGAAGTTAACAAAGCTTGACATTTAAGATGGATTATGTAAAATAACTTTGCAACTTTTTCTCCCCTCTTCTAGTGGTAGTCAGTCTCTAAAGCTATATCTAAATCCTATATAGGAGGGAATGATTCATCAAGTGTGTTTATTGCACAGGGTAAGCGGATATTTATTGCATTTAGAGACCAACATTTGACACAGAACAAGATAGTACATTAGTCATATAAGTAGAGCATATAAAAATAAGTACCAATATAATGATGATTCATAGTCCAATAGGATGATATACATATATATTCCGAAGGGGCAAGTCGACTGTCATGCAACCTTTCAGGTACTAACTAATCCTATCGGCTTTGTTATACTTTTGCCGATAACATCATCCCCCCAAAAGAAAAGTCATCTCTGGACGACAAAATGGAGACCACTAAGTACATCAAAACATGACTAGGCAGGAGGGTGCAACTGTGCTTGTAACTCGTGCACCTGTTGAGTCCTTGTCTTCAAATCCGCCTCAGCCTGCATCTGAATCTCTATAGCTTTCTTCATCATTTGTACTATATTGCCTAGCTCCACCTCGTTTGCTTTCGACTCCTGTAGCCGACTGTTTGCTTGCTTTGCTTCTTCAAGTTGAGATAAGAATGTTGCCTTCTTTGATTCCTTTTCCTGTTTAACTGCCTCCAATTGGGCAATGAGTGCTGGCTGTTCTAATTCCCAAGCTGATTGTTGTGTAGCCAAACTTGCTTCTACTATCGCTAATCGGGTAGCTGTCTCTTCCCGAACCTTCTCTGCTACTACCTGATTTGCTTGACTCCTTCGTAGAGCATAGTAGGCGTCTCAATACACTTGCACTATCTCTTGGGTAAGGTTCTCCATTGGGCTCTCTCACACTCCACTCCTGTTGCATCTCCAGAGTCTCAATTTTAGGCCACCCTCGTGCCTCAAAGCATGTTGTAAATGAAGTTGGGCAACCGACTCACATAAAGGATAGAACAAGCTCTAGCTCCTACACAACTATCTCTAGTGCGCGTGCCTCCGCTGAAATCATCACTTGGTGACCTCGAGTCACTATATTAGCTAAGTATGCCTCTACATTCTCCCCCATGTTTGTCAATGATCTCGATGCGGGCTACTCTTGTGTGCCCATAGCTGTCTCAACTGCCTCTAACATCATCACAACAATGCTATTTGTTGGAAGTGGAGGTGGTAGCTCATCTGTACCAGTGGGGTGACTCTCCTCCTGCGGGACTATAGGTTCCTCCTCCTGAGGCACTTCCCTCGTAGGCGAGAGAAGATTGGATGGCGTGCTACTGGCCTGATGTTAAACCTCCAACTTAGATAAGCACTCAAGTCTTGTGCTGTTCTTGCCCTACTATTATCCTCATTGGTTGGCCTAGCCAATAATGCAACATCCAAGGTGACTACAATGTTTGAATCAACTACGTCCAATCGAATTTGTGGTGCCCTCGGGCTCTCAGGTGCCTCCTCTTGTGTAGGTATCTCCATCACCCCCTCAGGTGTCTCCAACACCTCTTCCGGTACAACTGTAGGTGGCGATGTAAGAGACTATCCGTGATGTATAACCACTGCCTCTAGAATAACTGTAGGCTCTAGGATCCCTTCGGGTATTGGTTGGGTTACTACTGTAATGGGAGTCATGACTATGGGCTGCCTAAACTGTCCGAAGCCAGGAAAGCCAGGAATATGTACACCTACAGGAGCCAAATGAGATGTCACGTAGAGGGAAGACTGTGGAAATAGTAATTGTGTCGCGGTGATTACTTTGACCTCCTCATCATCTTCCATTTGCGTGCTATCCTCATTCTCTGCATCCTGTCTCATTGGTATCTTCGGCTGATGTCTCCCACTTGCTGCTATCTGTGTTCCTGTGTTTTGAGCCTCCCTCTCTAAGTTGCTTCTGCTCGACCGTGGCCTTCTGCCCATTTGCTGTGTCTAAATGCTTCCATTGCATAATGGAGGGCTCACCTGGAGTGAGTGGGCTAGGCTTGACCTCCAGCCTATCAATGGGGATCATTCGTGCCGTAGCATCAAGGAATAGTCCAATGGCATAATGGGGCATGTAGAATGTTTTGTGCTATGTCATGAATTAATACATGCATTTTGCAAGTATTGCTTCCCAATCGTACACCTTTCCATTCATGATTCTGTTCATCATCATTAATTGTGGGAAAGAAATATCTGATGGGTGGCTTGAACCTGTGAGCCTGCTCGTAACCAAGTCCATCAACCAATGCCAATTTCCCTCCTAAATGTTGGATTTTTTCAATCCTTTGCTTGCTTCTTTCTTTGTCTAAGACAATTTGCTGCGCACCAGCTCTATTAGGGACACCTTTGCCTCTCGACTCAATTTCGTGGGTTTTCCATCAATCTTCTTGACTCTGTGCATGTTCGGGTATGCCAAGTACCCTTGTAAAGTCTGGTGCTGTGAAAGAAATTATGAGGTTCTGCCTAGGTAGGAAAATGTGCTTGTTCTGGAAAACCTATCATAGTTCATAGAAAGGCCTCATACGCTTGAATGCAGAAGACCCACATCCGGATTGCCCATCCCGCCTATGCCTTCCTTATGCAGGGCTTTACCGCATTGTCATTCGAGGTATCTTGCCACCATTTCCTGCACGCCAACCCATTTAGACCTTCAAAGGGTATGTTTTGAGGCGGGAGATGCATTGTTGCAGTCCTCTATGCTTGCAGTTTGTCCTTTTTGCTTGAGCTCGTGCCTCCTGCAATGCGGATGCTTGAGGGCAATGTTTGCACATTCTTATTCATCCACTTACTGGTAGTCAAATCCTCTTCCATCTTCTTTTTCTAGGCTCTTTTCCTTGCCCACGCTATAATCACTCTTCTTATTTTCAAGGAACGATTAGGTGAAACTATTAGGGTTCAAGGCTACTTGATTGCAAGGTCCGTACGACTCCTTGTCTTTACTCTCCGCTTAATAATGGAACACCTTGACAAATGGAGCACCTCGATAAATGGGCTATTATGGTCGTACGAATGTTGTGAATTCCTCTTCTTTCCTCTATTCTTGATACCCGCTCTTTGTAAATTTCCGTATACATCCCCACACTAAATAAATATTTCTCTAGAACCCTTGATAATATACACATGAGGTCCTTTCTATGGTAGATGGGAAATCAAACCTTTTCCCTTCGATGCAATTGTTGCCTTTATAAGTTTGTAATAACTATTACTTTCATTGTTGTTTGTTTCTATTGTATGGTGTTATATTCTGTCTAATGCCGCTTATCTCTTTGTATTGTTGTTGTGGCCGTACTGTGTTTAATTGTTCTCTTTAATACTTTTCACTATCGTACGGTCTATACGGGTCTTCAACATAGTGAGCTTTGTTTAAAAAATCCTATTCCTTCCTTGGCCGTATGGTGGATGGTGCTTTCTAATGCTATGCCTGCCAGCTTGGCTATACGATGTGCCTTCTCAGCGTGCAGTGTGCCCTTTAACATGGCCGTACAATGTCTTCTTGAATATGTCGTACGGTCGTGCAACACTCTAATTCCATGGTGTCGTACGATTTCTGCTTAGGGTCATTTATGTTGTCTTTTGCCTGGGCTGTACGGTATTTGGTTTCTTCAAATGTCAGTACGGTGTTTGGCTCCTTCCCCCTTGATTAATTCCTTATAATGCCGTACATTGTACGATGTTTGTTCTTTCATATGTTTATTTTTAAGTTGTCTCTAAATCAGAATTTTATATTGTTTGTCGATCAATATCAAAATCAGTAATTCCCACATCGCCTAAAGTTTTGTAAAAAATATATATATATATTCTATAATTATTATTAAATATTCACATTCTATCTGAATCATTCTTTCGGGTGTCATTATCTCACCGGGCTTCAATCCTCTGATGATGAACTTTTAACTTTGAACCATTTACTAGGTCGGTCAATTTTTCCCCTCCAATGCCCATTGCTTGATTGCTCTGTTATCGCCAACTTCACGGATCTTATATGGCCTGACCCACTTCACCTTGAATTTACCTGGTTTGATCTCATTACGCCCATTATATTTCAGTACTAGTTAGCTTGGCATGAATTTGTTTAGTTTTCGATGCTTGTCGTGCCAAACTTTGCGCCTAAGCTGGTTTGATCTTTGCAGCCCATTGTGCTTGTAGTCTTTGTTCATCAAGCTTATTTCGGTTGTATAACCTCTCTCTAAGACTCTCCAAGTCTCCCAATTTGTTCTCAATTGCTATTCATAAGCTTGGTACCATGAACTTTGTTGGTACTACGGCCTCCTGACCATACATTGATTGGAATGGGGTTGTCCTGTGGTGACTTTGTAGGAGGTACGGTATGCCCATAATGCCGATGACAACTTCTCTTCCCAATCTCCGCCTTCAACACCGCAAGATTTATAAATCATTGAAACCAAGATTTTGTTTGTTGATTCAACTTTCCCATTCGCTCTCGGGTAGTACGGGCTTGAAAGGGAATGGTAGATTTTAAATTGTATCGTAAGTAGTTTAATGACATGGTTGACAAAGTGCCCTTTGCAGTCGTTTGTCAGTTGGATTGGGATGCTGTACCTTTTAATGATTTGTTCATAAATGAATTTTGGTGTACTCAATGTTGAGTTATCTGGTAAGGCCCGTGCCTCTACCCACTTTGTGAGGTACTTTGTTGCTACGATGATGTATCAACATCTGCAGGCTTTTCTCACCTTCAGGGGTTCAACAAAGTCCAGTCCCTATCGTTCGAAAAGTTCCTGCATCTGTGAGGGGTTCAGGGGCATAAAATCCCTCTTCAGTGGCTTCCTTGCTTTGACATGTATCACATCCAACCACCCACTGCTTGGTGTTGTTGTGCACAATAGGCCACCATAGTCCTACAAGGAGTATCTTCCGTGCAGTTGTGTCGGACTCATATGTCCGCTTGTTGGCCTTTCTTGTGCCTCTTTTAATACTTTTGGTATTTCTTCGAGAATTCATTGCCGCAAGATTTGGTCAAGTCCCATCTTGTACAGTAGTCTATTGATCAATTGGAATGTTTGACTTCTCAATACAAGTTCCCTTTTCTCGTTTGGTTGCATTTCTCTAGGGAACTGGTCAATTGAAAGATATTCTGCAATACTTGCATACCAAGATGGAAGTACGATGATCTGAAACAATTGTGCATCTAGGAAGTCATCATTGACTCCCTCAGGTAGTTCCCCTGACTTGATTCTAAAAGGTGATCTGTGCTCACGTGGCTTTTTCCAGGGCGTAGTAAATGTGAATTCTTGTATGAGAAGTAACCATCTACTTATTTGTCTTTGAATGATTGGTTTATTCACCAAATATAGCAAAGCTTGATGGTCTATGTAGAACACGAATGAGGTTGCTAGTAAGTAGTGCCTGAACTTTTGTACAACATACCATTCTGAAAGCTTCCCTCTTGGTCATGCTATAGTTCTTTTCTACTTTCAACAAGAGTGTACTTGTAAAGTAAACCACGTGGTCTAATCCATCACCTGTCGATGTGAGTGTTGCTCTAATTGTGAAATTTGATGCATCAACATGTACGGTGAACTCCTTGTGCCAGTTCGGGTAAGCCAAAATAGGTTCTACGACTAGTCTTATTTTCAACTCTTGAAAACCTTCATCCTGTTCTGCTTCCCACTTATAGGGTCCCCCCTTGCAAGTTAGTTTGTTGAGAGGGTAAGATACTTTGGCAAAATTTTTAATGAACCGTTTGTAGTACCTGATGTGTCCCAAGAATGATTTTATTTGGGTCACGTCCGTCAATGGTGGCATTTCCAACATCACTTGGGCCTTGTCCGAGTCTGTCTTCAAGCCTGCCTTAAAGACGATGTGTCCTAATAGTTTTCCTTTAAGCACCATAAATTTGCACTTCTTAAGATTTAGCACTAATTGTGCACGTCTGCACCTCTCCATACACTCCTTGAGTGCGGCCAAGTGTTTGTCCTCTACGCAAAAAATTGACCAATCATCCGAGAAGGCCTTAAAGTTTCCTACAGACATTTTGTCAAAGACGTGTAGGCTGATCCTTTGGAACGTTGATGGGGCATTGCACAGATCGAATGACATTCGGTAGTAGGCGTAAACTTCGTCGTCCACCACAAAGGTTGTTTTTAGCTTGTTCTCCTCGCCGATGAATATTTGACTGTAGCTAGAGAATCCATCCATGAATGAGTATATTTTTTGCCCAACCATTTCCTCCAAAATGCTATCAGTGAATGGTATTGGGAATGGATCCTCAATTGTCACTATGTTCAAACAACGGAAGTCCACACATATTCTTATTTGAGTGGTATCCTTTTTAGTGAGATTAATATTGGAGACACCCACTTGTCTGTACTCGAAAGATAATGCTTGCATCAAGCATTCGACTAATCTCATCTGGTACAGTCGCTTTCGTATGGGCATCGCTCCTTGCATCAGTGGGATCCTGGTGGAAACACAATTCTGGCAGTACTCCCTTCAAGTCTTTGTATGTCCATGCGAAAACATTCTTGTATTCAATGAATATTTTGAATGCTACCGCTTTCAGTACAGGATTCCAGTCATCTCCGACAAAAACGTTTTTTGGGTTGGCCTCGTCCCCTAAATTCACAATCTTCACCGAGGGTTCTTCATATTTAATAGGTTTGTCTTCGCTAAATGTGTGCATGGATGTTTCATCTACCGATGCCTCCCCTTTCTTGAATTCTCTGTATTCTATTAGAAACTCGTTCTTTTCATCCTCCTTATTTCTTTCTTTCACTCCTAACACGTGACAACTTGGGAAGAGTTCATAGTCCTCCATTTTCTAGTAGAATAGCACATTCACCGAGTCCAAGTCATTGTTTGGTACTCCAAGTTTCAGGATTCCTTCTTTGTTGTGTTTCATCCTTTTTTTTCCTTCGTCGTCTCCCTCTTCACCTTCAGAGTCCGACAAGGATGCTACGTCTTCTCCCACCATCTGGGTGTGTAGGTCAATTATGAAGTTGTGACCCCCTCTTTCCATCGAAAGGGTGTTCCTTTTCTAGTCATGTTTCACTTTTTCCTGCACTAGCCAGCCCCTTCCGAGGATGGTGTCGTAACCCTTCCTTTTCAGCGGAATGACTACAAAGTCGAGTAGAAAGGGCTTTGTTCTGATTGCTACAGCTTGTGCCATTAAAGTCCTGATGGGTTTGATTTTGTGTTGGTTCATGCTAAGCAATTGGAATGTGGGCGGCCATAGGGTTGGTTGTCCTAACTTCTTCCACGATTCCTTTGGTAATCTATTTATGCTAGATCCTTTGTCTACAATGGTGTTCGTTAGGATGGTTTCTGAGAATACTCATCTCTACCATAGTAGGGTGTCTTCCTATGTTCAGTTCGAGTAACATTGGGTCTGTCATGGGGGCTTCACTTCCACCATGGGTGTTCTTTCTTGGCTAGTTCACCGTCTTTGGGGATGGTGTCATGTTTAGGATTGTTGTTCTTAGTTGTGGCATTGCAAGAAGGTCATTTAATTTCATAGTAACCTCAGCTTGCATTACCTACCGTATAATGTTCTATTCTACTTGGGTCCTCCTTGAGGCAGTGTAATTCATTTGTATTCTTTCGGTCATCATCTCCTTTTCTATTTCTGCTTTTGCTTGGTTCATCCTTCTCTTCTCTTCAGGATTTGGGTATGTTGCCTTTTTCACTTGTGTACAAGTGACTGTTAATACTTCTTCCTCACTTCTTTCTATAGTCAATAGGTTCACCCCAGGCTTGGGGCATTTCGAGTCTTCGTGGTCTCCAGGGCCACACCATCTGCACAATAGTTGTGGTGTTCCCTTTGTAGTACAATCTCAGGCGAAGTGGCCGCCCAGGTTACATGCGTGACATTGTATCATCGGTTGTCCAGTTGGATCATATTGTATCCAGTTGTGGCCCCTGTTATTATTGTTGTTACCTCCTCTTCCATATTGGTTGATGTTTCGATACTCTCCTGAAGTTGCCGCGTCATTGTTTGTGTTTGTTCCCGCAGCTCCTAAGGTGGACACTTCTTGCCTCAGTAGCACTTGCTGGTGACCTTTTGTTTTCATATTGAACAAACATTCTTTGGTGGAATGTTTGACAATCTGGTAGATATCGCAAAACTAGTTCTTGGGGCAAGTGCCCTTTGCATGGCCTTCTTCCTTGCAGCCCGTACACTGCAGTTCCCCTTTTGTGTTTTTCTTATTGTTTTTTAATTCTTTCATCATACGCAACATATCTTTTGTAATTCTCGAATCTTTTTATTTGATTCTTGATCGCTGCTTTTGGAGGACGAGTCTTCCAAGTTAGACGATTTGCTCTTCTTCTTTTCCCTTGTTTTGTGTTCGCTTTCTAAGTCCATTGCTCGGTTATATGCCTTAATGTACGATGCCAGAGGCACTATTTTCATCTTCTTTCGAAGTGCTGGCCATAGCCCCTTGTTAAACCACCATTTTTTGAAACCGTCGGCTGGTGGGCTCTCCATCTTCCCCACTAGCGCTTTCAGTCTCCTTGTGTATTGCAGGTTGTCTCATTCTTCCCTTGCTTAGTACTAGAGATTTCCGTTTCGATCTCATTGTCATCCCTTAGTAATCAGAATTCTGCTGTAAATTCTTCCTTTAGATCCACCAATGTAGCCACCTTTGTTTGGTCAATCTCTGAAAACCAATTCTTACTTGTTCACTGGGAACTAACCTAGTTCCTAGTACTAAATGTGACATTATTGACTCCTTCCGCCAAAACAAAACCCGGCTGGAATCATGAATAGTCGAGGTAGAGGTCAGGGTCAAGGTCGAGCGCGTACTATGGATAGGGGGGGGCCCTCTGCATGCAGAAGTGGAATTTCTTATTTGTTTGTTCCGTAGGTAGGGGCTTTCTTTTAGTTCGGCTAGAAGAAAATTTGAAATCGGGCAATAATCAATTTATTGTTAGGCTACAAGCATTCATTTATGGGGCTTCCATCCTTCCTAAACTCCACTGGAAGCCCGATACCGGTACGCATGTAGTGAACGGCCCTCCCACCTAGGCAAACATTTCACCACAGAGCCTTTTTTATTTCTGTATTACCGGTTGGTTCGAACCAACGGTGACTCGGCATTCGCCCCAGTTGCTAGTCTAGTTTTCTAAGGGGAAATGGCATTCATGGATTTGGCTGCTCTGTCTTCGAAGGCAGCCCTTTATAATAGTAGGGCACTTCCCAAGATCGGGAGAGAAGGATTCAGTAACTTGAAGTCGACCCGTAAACGGCATCCGGGGGGCCGGGCGGAACAAGGTTATTTCTTCGCTTTCGGAGGTCGGCTGAACGGAACGACTGTGCCGGAGAGGATAAGAGTTACTTTTATGTTCGACAGGAAGGCTAAGAGATAATGGGTCTATTATCTACGTAATATGATCGGATGCATCATTGTAGGAGCTTGGCCCCCGACCGGTGTGAAGCGCCCGTGTGTGGGCAATATATATGGCGGGAGGTAGATTAGGGGAGGTTGCAGCCTGCAGGGGGCCCCCTTTTCGCTATATTGATGCTGCTCCAAGCATTCAAACCTGCTGCTTCTGGTAGCATCAGGCCTTTCCGGGCCGTTTTTTTCCGGAGCTGCCCCTCCTACCTATATCGCAGTTGTTCGACCAACTCTTCCAAAGCTAAAGAATTCCTCAGTTATCAAATGAACCTACCTCGCCCTACCGATCTAAGAACGGGATATGAATCCTCATCTAGTTGAGTTTAACCTGTCCTTAGCAGCCCAGCGGTGCCTGTCGATCTACCTGTTGCTGTTGACTCGTTCACTGACCTCCCTTTCCAAGATGCTTGGGTTCGTTAGCCTAAACCCCTGGAACCAGGCCCATCCTCCCACCTTTGCAGCTGCGGAATCAATCTACGAACACCTGACCTGCCGGGTGGATGGGATAGGAATCATGAAAGAAAGTTCCTCTGCATGCAGATTCATGACCAACTCTACAATCGAATCGATCTCGGGCGGCAAGGCAGATGAGTTGTTACGTCTAAAGATAGATCGATATCTGACACGCCCTCCTATATTATAGTCCAAGATCAATCATTTTTGTGTCAATGCAGGATCGATTTGTCCTTCCACCATCAAGAATGGGGAGATCGATATCTGACACGCCCTTCTAGATTTTGGTTGTCGGAAGGAAAGCTGTTTCCCGGGTTCTCCACATCGCATTCCTTTGGTTCCATCGCTCGGATCGGATAAAAAGATAGAATGGAGTAGCGAATGAGAAACCCTACCGATTGACCTGCTACCCCGGCAGAAACCGGGTGATTGATTCATTACTGATGGGACACCTCTCGTTTCTACCGATACTTCCCACTTCGGAACCAATGGCCGGAGAACCGGGCCCGAACTTAAATCGTTATGCAGAGTCTAATTTCCCTCCATAAAATTCTAGGGAATCAGTACCATATAATTTGAGGGCCCTATTATTCTATTATTGTGCCAATTCTATGCTTGCTAGAAAGCGAGAAACTTGCTATAATAAGGGAGGGCTAGAATTGCCCCATAGCCCTTATAATAGTAGGCGGCTGGGGTTGGGGGGAACCCGGCTGATTCGGCCCTTAGGGCCATAGAATTGTAGGGGCCCTCTCCAAGCATCTCATATCGACGGCGTCCACTCTGCACAATCCAACTACCCCTCTCCCAGCAGACGCCTCCCCTCTAGATATATGGATGGTAGCGGGGGTCGAGTGAGTCATATATACATATACAGGGCCGTTTGCAGGCCTATCTCCCCTTTAGAATATAGGCCAACTCCCTGTTACATATGCCCTATATATCTATCTCACATGTTTTACAGTGTCGAATTGGGTCAACCATCCCTTCGCCAATAAATTTAGGGAGTTCCTCCTTAGGCCTTGCCATCGTTAGCTTCTTTTTTCCCACTTTTTTTTAATACTTGTGTTGTTATGTGTACCCATGTTGTTTTGTACAATTAGGTTACTTTGTACAACCACATTGGTATGTGCTGGTGTGATAAAAGCTGAGTTGTTTAATTATCGAATTGTAAACGTTCATTGGGTGTATCGAGGATGAAGAGTTCACCCCATTTAACAACATAATTGTTTCCTCAAGATTGAATGCGCATCTACAAGGAAAATGCCGATCTATCTAGAGGGGACAATATGTTCTAGTGACCAATGCTTAAGGGAACTCATGCATCCAGATCAGACTGATCTAAAAATCAGAACACTTGTCAAAGTTACAAGGAATTAACACTCCCTCTTAACTTGATAAGATAAGTGATAGAAACATATCTAGCAACATCAATAGAGATGACTAAGCATAGATATACACTCTATACCTTTCTGAATTTCAAGCATGATTTATCATTAAACAAATGATACCTGAAAACACATCATATTACAAATCTTGTAATATAAGTTATCACCGGAGCTTGTGATCAGATCACTAAGCATCATTCGTAATACAAACTATCAAATCACCTAGGCTTGTAACACAAAGTGTTTGACAAGGCTTGTGATATGAAGTATTACCTGAACTTGTGATAACAATATTGCATAGAATGCAATACTCAGGATGATGACTAGAGAATAATTAAATTCTCCCTTTACCCAAGTTGTGATGTCTGGAGTTTAAAAAAATGTCATTGTCACAACATGATCTTGATTTCGTCCAAGATCTAGATTCTACCAGCAATCCATTACTAGAATACCTTACACAGGATAAAATCCGGAGAATAATTAAATTCTTCCTTTATCAAAGTTGTGACTCATAGGCACACAACATGATCATGAATTAAGATCTACTAGTACACAAGATAAAATTTGGAGAATAATTAAATTCTTCCTTTATCCAAGTTGCAATTCATAGACATAGAAATGCCTCTATTGGCTTAAATTCATCCAAATCTACCAGTAGTTCTCTACTGGTCAGAACATTATCTCAGAGATCGTCACCTCTTATAATGTCTTTATACAAGTGTTCATTATTTCAGAGATCGTCACCTCTTAAATAACAAATAGAAATGGTGAAGCCCCATAACAATCAATATCCTGACAATAATATAAATTATCATAAAAACAATTCAATAATTCTTGGATCTTTCCTAAGATGATCACTCTCAAAGAGGTTTGATAAGAATACTTGCTTTCTAATTTCCAGTACTTAAGGATAAAGTCTAGAGAATAATTAAATTCTCTCTTTATCCAAGTTGTGATTCATAGACATCGAAATGTCTCTTTCACAACACAATCTTGAATCTATTCAAGATTTGCCAGTAGTCCTCTACTGATTTAAAACACCATACGATCATTTGCTATCATTGCAAATTCGTGCTGGAAGAATGTTTTCTATTACTGCAAACTGATGTTGCAAGACTGTTTGCTGAGAAATGCTTCGACACCATGATGTTTATAAAGGTAGGCCCATCAAATGGTTGCTCACTTTAGATTTTCCAGACTCCTATTGGGAATTAAATCTTCCGAGCTCCTCATTCAAGGTTGCCTTGATGAGATGTCAAATTCCCTCTGAATCCAAAAATTCTTTCCTACAAGAACATTCTTCAAAAAATCAAGGAATATACTCTTCTTATAAAAAATACACATGAAAGATATTATAGACATAAGGTAAAAGAACTCAAGTACAATAGATACTTATCTTTCCATCATAACCTTGATGAAAGCTTTTGTGCTTTATGAGTATACACCAACTTGACATGGTACACTCAGTCTGAGTTTGTATGACCTAGATCCTGGGGAGTCAACTCGATCTTCTAGGTATTCTCTCTGACATATAACCTTCTTATAAGATGATACTTATTATTCTCTGCTACAAATTCTTTATTACTCGGGAATCAATAAAGCATGGTCTACTCCCTCTGAGTCAAGATTCACCATTGTAGATCATTTAGCTTCTCCTTTGTCAGGAAGGCGTACCATGCTAATATCCATGATCTTAGTGTCACAACATGATGTCACTTTATTCCCTCCTTTCTAAGAGAACCATAATCTGAATAGTCATAAGATTATATAGAATGCATATTTTCTAAGTCCACAATCATTAACACTCCCTCTTGGACTTGAGGGAAGATCAGAAATGCCTTGAGTAAAATGATTTGTAGTCTCATGATGTAATCTTTATCCATGTGCATCTCATCAGTGATTATATCCACGAGTTATCTTCAATGATGAACTCCCTCAAACAAAATAATTGAGTTTTTCTAAGATGATAGAATCATTGGTTTTTATTCCAAGGTTCCCTTTTATAGTGGATCAAACTTATTATGAATGGGAGTTTCCTTTCAGTAGAGCGACATTTGGCTTACTCGCTGTAAACTCTCCAAATGTCTCCATATCTTACGATTAAAAAAAAATCGGACTCTCTGATTTTGAGTCTTGACGGGTGCCAAGAAAACTTTCTAACTTAATTCCATCTCCCCTTTTGGAAGAACACGTAAGCAATTACCAGGAAGTGACAAACAACTCCATATCCTACTGACCATAGAATGAAATTCATCAATCAACCCAGTACGTCAATTAATCATTCGCATTACCACTTATCCTCTTAATCTGGTTATGTTTTGTTGGTTTTGCTATGGGTGTTGATTAAATGAGACCATTCCCACAAGTCTCACCATTTCACATATCAAAAGTGGTGCTCCTCTTTGCTAGTTTAGCCCGACATATAGCATTCAATATTTTCCTTGATGGAAATGCCGCGTCAAATGTTTGCCACATACGTTGCCAACTGGGAGTAGTTTTTCCTTGATTTGTTCGCAGTCTGATATTATCTCCTCATATCATAGTCCTGATCCCAAGAATAAAGCGCAATCGATCCAATTCTTTAGAAATAGCATTGCAGACTTTAATCCACATGACATTGCCATTGCTAAATTGCTATGCCCCGCTAATTTGATCTATTTTTGTATTCCTTGTCGTGGTATCCATGTGGGATTCAAGCACTTTATACATGACGACACTTTCTTGTCCATGTGTCAATTCGACCGTCTAACATTTGGGAAGTTTGGTGTTATCCAATCTATATTCTAAACAAAAATTGATGATCTCTCACATTGAAGTAATTGCAGATTTGTAAGGAGGTGACTTTCCTTAATATAATTGCCACCCTTGATAAAATCGTTACAAGACAAGTTAATATGAGTCATCTCTTGTTCTTTGTTTTCATTTGATGTGTTACAGCAGGAGTATAGAAGTGTTGATTAAATTTGGCAGATAATCTCTACATATTCCATGTTTTCATATCCCAATGCTCCTTCCTTGCGAAAGGCATGACCATTCATATCCTCTAATGATGGCCTTCTATGCACCTAGATGTGAATTCAAGAATCATTTGTCCAGACTGGCAAGCACATAACCATTTCTGATCATAACCATCTCCGATTAATAACTATTTTTTTATGTATATCTCCCTATATTCCTTTCTTTCATTTGCAATTTTCAATCTTGACTCCTTAAACATATTCCATTATTACAAAGCTTCTGGTGATGGATCTGTATTCCAAATATTCCAAACGCAGCCACAGTTCCAAAGAACTTCACCCATGTGCCTCAATAATACCGACGCTGGTATTAGATAATGCTCATGCTAGAACCAAGATGCCCGCCGGCACTGCTATGAATGTACTTGCACTCAATTCAACCTAGAATGTCAAGAAAGATCAGCAAACAAAATGAAGTCCGCCTCAATACGATCTAAAGGTTCTTGATTATCTGAGTAATGTTGCATGATTTCCAACAGGAGTCTCTCATTTACTTCCCACACCAATTCACAGACAACTATTCTCTTTAAATGCAGGTCTGTAGTGATGGCGCTTCTTAATACCAAGCAATCACAGGTTCAAATAACAAAGCTGGATGAGACTAATAACGATGTTTCAGGCAGACAACTAGCTGTTGTATTGAAGGAACACACTGCAGGTCGTAATGGCCAGTTATAACCCCAAATCGTAGTCTTGTTAGTAGGGTTTAATTGCCGTCCAATCCTCCAACAATGCAGCGTCCAAGAAGCCAGGTAAATCACATCCAGATACAGGGTCTTTGCATGCTGAAAACAATATTACTTATGCATCTTTATCAGGGATTTGCAATGCCTGAAATCTACAATGTTGACCGCCCAACTTTGAAAGATAATTATTATCATTCTACAGCTCAGAATATCATTGTAGTCCCACACAATGACAATCTCTTGAATTGCCAAATTCTTCATCAAGCAATAGTAGAAACAATACAAGTAGTCACAACAATCTTCAGAAACCTCAGATTAAACCCAATGAATTTGAATGGATCTAACTTCAAGCGGTTAAGCTTCCCACGAAGGAACTAAGCTCTGATACCATGTTAAATTCATGGAACTTCTGCAGATGTTTACGTTCCTGTAGATGATTCTATTTGGGCAGATTGTTAGAAGAGCAGACTTATAGATTTCTGCGTTTCTTCTAATCTGCAATCTAGCCCTCACTTATACCTAACTCAAGGGGAATGTTCATTGAATGGACATGTCCCTCTCTAGGTTGGCCTATTTAACAACATAATTGTTTCCTCAAGATTGAATGCGCATCTACAAGGAAAATTCCGATCTGTTTAGAGGGGACAATATGTTCTAGTGACCAATACTTAAGGGAACTCATGCATCCAGATCAGACTGATCTGAAAATCAGAACACTTGTCTTGTCAAAGTTACAAGGAATTAACATATAGATATCATATCTATGTTCGTTGGATCTCATGTTGCGATTTGGTTGAGTTGCACTATGTTTGTTGAAGACTAATAATAGACTAGTGTATAGGAAATAATGATAGAGACGGTGGCATATTTGCTGAATCTTTATTGGCGAAGTGGAATTAGTGTCAACAAGCTTGGATTATGGTAGAAGACTTATTCATGCAGCTATATTCATGATAGCCAGACTGCGATTATTTTGGGAAGGTTGTTATTGCATAACGTGTAGTATATTTTATTGGTAGCCGACAATGTTGAGGAAGTGTTTATTTTATCATTGTAAAATGTAATATTTGTATCGTAACATGTGGGAACCATATTTTAATATTTGTAATGATGCTTATGAAGGCGTGTATGCCTTAGCATGGTCTTATGTAATTAATTGTACATTGGGGAAGCTTTAACAAGGCGACATAATTGATCATATTTGAGGGTATAAAGGGAAGTTGTTTTTCTTAGTTGGAAATCATCATGTATGTGGTCAGTTGATGCGAGCTTTCATGTTGCATGATTAGAGTAGAGCATTGGTTGAGTTGAGCTTCAAAGGAACTGTTTTGGCAAGTAAGTTGCAGATCATCCAGTTCATTGATTTGGATATGTTATTTGAAATTTTTTGTCAAGTAAGTTGCAAATTAGTCAGTGTATTGATTTGGATATGTTATCCTGAAGATTTGTTCTTCACAGTTGCTGAAGCATTTCGTCAATGGGTCTATTTGTTTCTTTATCAATCTTTAACAGGGTTAGAACCTTCTAACAAGGGTGCAAGGTCTCCTAACAAGGATTTGCCCTCTAACAAGGATCGTTGTATTGAATGCACTAAAATTGGCTCCTAATTGTTGAATATTTTTGTCATTGATGTCAAGTTTAAGGAGCTTGAGATGTCTAACCAGCTTGAGGAGTTTGAGCTGCTTGACCAGTCTGAGGAGCTTGACCAGTTCAAAGAGCTTGAGCTACTTATGTGAGATATGCACATGAATTGACATATGTTCGATATCTACTGTTTAAGTAAGATTGTTGTCTTTACATGAGTTCAATACATGCCACGTCTAGTGTTTAAAATTGGATAAATTTGCACAACCTCTGCCTAGTTTGTTCTGTATTGGGGCCTTCACATACCTTTGCATGTGACATCCGTTACAAGAAGTTGTTCCTATAGAAGTTATTGTGAGAAGCTTTTGAATTTGAACAAATGGCATCATTTCTGGGTGCGTTATACTCAGTTTGTGATTTTGTTTCTCTATGTAACGTTACATTTTTCTAGCAAAGCTTCATAGGTTTGCAAGTGCCACATGGAAGTTTTTTTTTTGGTGTGCGAATCATATGTCTGAATGTGGTGGTTGCGGCTTGAAGTGGAGTTTAACACAATGTTTATTGTAAAAAATAACACACAAGCCTTGGGGACTTAAACATACCTTGCTATTTGGTTGCCATGGGTGAGTGGTGAAGCGGGTAAGCAAAACGTCTCTTGCAGAAATGTTACCACTTCTCAGGATTGTCATTGACACATTTGAATAAAAGTTTTGGTGGAATCATTGTTGGCTGGTTTTTATATTACTGGTTTGTAACACATTGTTATATGCTCGAATCTTGAATGTTATTTTGGAAAGAACGAGTTATTATCTTGTGGAGAATCTTCTGGTTTTATTGTTGTCTCATATTACATTTGTCTATGTTTGAGTTTGAATATTATATTCAAAAAGAAGCTGGATAAATATCTGTTGGAATTTCAACTGGTTTTGATTGTTTTCGTAATAGATCTGCAATGTTCAGTCCTGAATATACCGCTGAAAGGGAAATCGAGTAAATATCCGGTTTGGGATATTTCAGCAAAACAGTATATGCAGAAAATTATACAAATCTATTAATTCATGGGCAGCCTAAATCAGTGATCAAAATCAATGATTATGTTAGGTATAAGGTGGAAATAAATATCCAGAATTATGTTGAACACTGGTATATCAGATTGTGTCAAAATAAAAGTTGTGCATATATAATGAACAATATATTTAATTATGCAGAAGGAACAAGTATACGAGTTCAAATATATGACAGAAAAATATAGAACAGAGCAGCATTGGAATAGAAACAGTGGATAGTGTCATTGCATAATAATCAGAAGAGTTGCGAGATACTGATTACCGGAAATAATTAATGAGACATTCAGGTAAAGGCAACAACTACTATAAATATTGAAGCACTCAGATTTAAGTATCCAATATGTGTATGGCCGTAACTGTATCATGGGAATTAAAGAACTTAAAGAGTAACTTCTGTGACAGTAATGCTCTGATATAGAAATATACAGCAATAACATATAATTATATTTGGAACCTACTGGCTTCCAATTCTTTTGAAGCCTATTCTGCAATACTCGATGGCATTCTACAGCTCCTGTCTGAGACAACAGTCCCACTCCATGTTTCTGAAATTCCAGATACAATTAGATAAATATGATAGTAACAAATTAATTGAGGAATCATTACTATCAGATGAAGCGGATTTGCCACAGGTAGAGTATGGAGTATATGCAGATGGACTAATCATAACCTTACAGATTTTGGAAATTGACACTGAGCAAAGAAGAGTTTTTCTGCAATAACCAGTGGTCACAATAAAGTCAAATACATCCACAATGGATTTTACTATTTCCGATATACAATAATTAGGAAAGTCATTGACTTGTGTACAACAATAATATGTTTGAGGCCAAGGTTCTATCATGACACTGATATTTCTTGTGCATTCATTTCATGGTGATTTACATTTCCTATGATCGTGAGCCATATGCAGGAGATATATACCTGTTACAAGTCAGGTTAAGATGGCAGATGTATACAGGCATAGACTGGTCATCATGAAGAATTGGTCAAAGAGTAGGGGTGTTTCAAATATAGATTGTCCTCCAACATCAATGTCATTAGTCGGCAATTAACAGGAACAATAGAAAATTTATGTGCCTCTTAAAAAGCAAGCAAGAGAGGCCAATGTGAGTAGACAGAGTTCGATAAGTGATATATGGAAGGTATGTTTGGAAAACCATACAATATTGGAGATCAATCTAAAGTGAAATGGAAAATTAATGTGTCGGAGTCATGGCTGTAAATGATTGAGCACTGGAATGCATCAAGAGTAAATTACAGTTTGATGAAAATCAAGTTTGTGAGGACATTGATAACAAATTTCGAAAGCCCGACAAAATGATTAAAGGGATAAGCAACTAATGGCATACTGCGATTTCAGTCAGGGTATATATGACACGGCTATAATATGGAGTTCAATCCAGCAATCATCGGCTACAAACAAAGATGGCAGTTATAAATTCATCAGCATGAATGGTGAAGTTCATTCAAGACAAATTTGCCAGGTTACACGCATAAGACCAAGTTATTTGCCAAGCACCAGATTGGATCGACATGGCAGAAGGATTCTTAAACTATGGCAAAGATAAACCTGCATAGAGAATGAAATGAATTTGTTCGAGAATATGTGCGAGGTGTTGAAAGTATAGGAGAGAACATTGGAATGAAATGGCAACCAGATTCATGTGATATTGAAGGGCAAAAAGTAAATGATATTGTTCCAGGTGTTCGTAAACAGGGACATATTTGAACCATAAATGACACATAATATAGTCAAATATGTGACTAAAAAATTGTTATAGTGTTTTCTTAATAATGTGCTTATTTTCATTCTATTAATAGATCTAGAATTCATAATCTGATTGTTCATTTATCAAGAAATGATTTTAATTTACTAACTTGTCATTTTTCAAATTATTGTTTGCAGATGTATTTGTTCTTGCATTTCACCAATTCTTGATGTCATTAGATATGTTGACTCTCTAAGTCTTAGAGAGATTAATGAGACTTTTGATTAAAAGCTCGCAAAAATGAAGCAAACTATGTCTAATAGGGATCTTAATTTGAGATTGCATGAGAAACAAACTAAACTCATTGTGATGTAGTTGTGGAATCCTAACACCTCACTTCATAAGGCAGCGTTTTCTCTCAATCCCAAATGGTATGGCATCCTAATTATGAAAAGGTGAAAGAAAGGTTTATGGATGCCCTTGAAAAGATGTTGTCGATAACTTTGCACACAATGGCTTGGCTTTACTAATCTTCATGATCCAACATTTGGCAAACCAAAGACGAAGATAGATAGAGCCACATTTAGTCAAAAGGGCCCTAGTGGATGGTGGACATGGCATTGGAAAGGTGCACCGAGTTGAGGAAACTCACAGTTCACCTTATTTAACAAGTTATTGCTTCATCTACTACAAAGAGGAATTAGTCCCCAAATAACTCTATCAAGAGAAATAGGTTGACCTATAGAATTATATAGAAACAAGTGGTTGTGTATTGTGCTTTGCAACTCTAGGATCATGTATTGATAAACCCCAACTTTCTAATGGGATGTTGATAAAAGGAAGCAACCCAGATTGATGAAGAGGATATACAAGAGGGATTGGTTATAGCTCCATCAAATGAGCGAACCCCTCATTTGCATGGACTAATCATGCTTGCTTTCAAGACTATCCTCATCTTGCCCCTCGCCATATCAAAGGCTATCATCACCATTCATCATCTTAATCCGGTCTCGAGGGTGAGCAGAAATCAGGGGTGATTAGGGATCCATTGAGTGGAAACGTGATCATTTTTGGACTCCTTGTCAAAGTTTGATCTTTAAATTGTGCTAAGTGTTGGAAATTCAACAAGTAATAATCAAACCTCACTCTTCGCTTTCCTTGGTTCTCATGAATATTCAATTCAATTCAGATGTTTGCCCAAATTTTTTGCCTTGATTTGTGATCAAAGTTGCACCAAGTATAAATCACGACTCACCACTAAAACCCAGACGTGCAATGAAGACCATGACTTGTAATGGCAATTTGAGACTAGTTTAATCTTTACCAAAATAATGTTTAAGACTCAAAAATGTTACCATACTATACTCAAAAGTCAAAACAAACAAACTACCTATGGGGAAAGGAAAAAGAGAGGGTCCCCATTTGGAATTTGGGCATGTATGTTTCACAACGCAACAAGCTATCATGGATCTGGAATCCTTCAAAACTGAATAATTGGTGCCCACTTCGAATCTGGGTTCAATTCTCGGGGCGAGGGACCACTCTTAAGTTAGTAGCAACCCAACTCAACCTTAAATTGCCTAGCTGCCTTGGATCGCAATACGGGCCCAAATTTGGGTTGAGTGCTTGATTTGGTATGGGGATGTTAGAAATGTGTAAAATCAAGGTTTGATAAGTGGAAACATATTAGGGAGCCCACACTTACTAAAATGGGGCCTATATAAGCAAGAATTCGACAATTTGTAACTCTATATTAGCCTTCACTTTAACGTGAGGATGAGCCTACATACATGCACATGGTAAAGTAGAAGATAGAGAGTAATGGTCATGGGCAAGATTGCAAGGAGGTAAGACATCACAATAAAAAAAGACACACAACAATGGGGTTAGTACTAAAGACAAAGGCTCAAAATCAACCAATTGAAGACACCTTGATAAACAAATATTTCAACTGCAAGTATCATACTCATTATGTTTTTGCAAGAGCAGCGATGGTCACATAGAAAGCAAGAAAGGAAGGCATGAATTATACAAGCTAGCAAAGTGTCACAGTAGGTAATCCATAGAAAAAAAAAGATTCTACTAGGCAGCAAGTATTGTTGTGTTGTGTCATTGGTGAGACAAAAAAGGAGGAAGAGTAGGAAAAAGTCTAGCGAGTTGTGTATTGCTAGTTCCAAGAGAGAGGTAGGTGCAAAGATGGAGTTGATGGTCAAGCTAGTTGTGTTATGCTAGTCAATATATCTCAAGGATAACCAAGGAAAGCATTGGATGCAAGGAAAATTACCAACAAGCTCATCCAAGTAAAGCATTGTTTAGGAAATTTGCTGCAATGGTGCATAAAGATAACCATGGAAAGCATTGGCTTCAATGAAATCTTCTAAAAACAATGCAAAAAGATAACCAAGAAAGCATTCCTTTCAAGGAAATTTGTAAAAGGATAACTGTTAGATATCCCGGATCTGCTGCAAATGTATTAAGCACTGCCTTATTAGGTATGCATGTTCCAAATGCAACATCCTCTTAGATTTATATATATAGAGAATAGGCCATGAATAGATATGTCCCTTCATGGGGCATGTCTATTCATTAATCAGATAATTAATAGTAAATTTAATCTCATATATATATTATATTAATTTTTTCTCATATAACAATGATCTTATATCTCAATATAAAGAGCACACACATATAAATTATATCTCATATATAAATATATATAGGTTTATCCGACTGAAGCTATCAAGCATCAACACTCCCTCTTAGCTTAGAAGGATAAACACATAAGAATAAATATAACTTAAACGTAATATTACAAATAACAATTTCTCAACATGGTTTACTCCCTCTGAATCAATAAGACCGAGATCATTGAAGGTTGATTGAATCACATCCTCTATCTGCTCCCTCAATTTCAAGGTTACCCGTAATGAATTGTGAGGCTCCCTCTAAATCTCAATCTCCCTCTTCTTGCAAAAACATTCTCGGAGGAAAAGATTAAGGCAAATAGTTCTTATAGTACGTATTGAAAATTACAAATAAGAGATTAACTACAATAAAACTAGTACTCAATAGAAATACTTATCTCATTATCTTGGTTATGAGCTTATTCATTCAATTGAAATCTCCTTTATTCCAAAAACCATTCAGTCTTTTTTTCTTATATTTTGAAAAGAATGTCTCTCTTTGTAGTAGACATACCATATGATTTTTGTTTTAATAGACAAATTACATTTCCTTCAAAAAATGCAACTCTTTGTTTATAAACTGGCCACCACCTTACATTTTATTTATAGAAACAGATTGGAAACCTTTCTGGGAGCGCTACATAGTGAGCTCTTATATTCGTAAGCCTCTATGTGGGGTCTAATGACTAATTATTAGTGTGAGGGCCGCCCTTGGCCACGTTGGCAATCTATACATTCGAAGGAGTCTCCAATACCCAACTTTTGTATCCATGTTCTTTTCTCATAATCAGAATGGCAATGGGATATGTGTCAGTTTATGCGCACCGCTTAGACGCTTGTGCCCATCCTTTGTGGATTTTGTTCTATGTATGCACTTATAGGTCATGCAAGACCGAATTCCTTAGCCCACATCACATCTATGTCAAGGGATTGTTATCTTGATTATCACAGGTAGTGTATGCAGTGATTGCCAGGGATTTCTCTGTTGCCTTTTGTCTTGTTCCTACTTCATTTGAAATCATTCACTTTTCTAACAAACATTGTACCTCTTTGAAACCTAGTTTCTTTTATATCGTCTTGCACAACATTTGAAATATAAATTGAATAAGAATAAATGCCCTTTTGATCCCTCCAATCTTCAGTTGACATTTCCTTACAACTTTATTTCAGAAGATATGAATTTGTATATGTATGTTTCAATCACATCTATAGACTATGAAAACTATTTGGAACAATTTCATAGTCCTTAAGTGTCATGGAACGTTTGCTTCTCAAACTATGGTCTTCTAGTAAAAATTTCTTCGTGACTTATTCACGGCAATCATCTCTCGATTGATTATTAAATTCTGCAATTTCAAAGATCTCATAGCTGGTGTCATGAATGTTGATTAGTGGTTGTGATTCACATGAAGGAAACACATCTGAAGTGAAACTGATTATCATTTGATTCAATAATTTATCGATGCAATGAAGTTTAATTCCAATCGCTACTTGTTGAGTATTGTTATTGTAGATATCTCAGTATTAACACACCTGGGACAATCACATATCTTTGATAGCGGTTCACGAAATACATATTTAGTGAGAAACATCGATTGCTGCAGCACATTTTCTATGAATTATCATCTTAGAATATTAGTATTGATAGCAATTATATTGGAATTCATCAACAGTGACACACATGCTTATATGCATTTAGCTTACATGTCAATGTTGATCAATCCTCCACGTAGATTTACTTCTAGTCTGCTTTTCCGAATGTGTATGCAAGTTCAAATGTTCAATCTCTTTTTACACTTGCAGTTCAGCTCTGATACCATGTTAGATTTCCCGGATCTGCTGCAAATATATTAAGCACTGTCTTATTAGGTATGTGTTCTCCAAATGCAACATCCTCTTAGATTTATATATATAGAGAATAGGCCATGAATAGACACGTCCCTTCATGGGATATGTCTACTCATTAATCAGATAATAAATAACAATAATAAATTTAATCTCATATATATATATATATTATATTAACTTTTTTGATATAATAATGACCTTATATTTCAATATAAAGAATAGACACACACACATATAAATTATATCTCATATATAATTATATATAGATTTATCCAATTGAAGCTATCAAACATCAACAATAACCCCAAAGAAAGCTTTGTATCCAAATTAATTTGCTATAAAATAATGCCAAAGTTTAATCAAGAAAAGCATTGTGTCCAAGGAAGCTTACGATATAATTCACTAGGAAACAATAGAGCTATGATTACATTTTAAGGAAAAGTAGAAGACAGATTCCCACCTTAAACACCAAGGAGATATCCTTTAGGCAACAATTTAAATGCAACCCTAGCCAAAAAGGCATAAGTCTTTTAAGGTAAAGGAGAGATAGCCGTTAAAAAGATATCTTGCGACAATTGTAAAGAGATCCTTAGGAGGAAGGGATCCTTCCTCAAAGAGGAGATTTTGAACAAAAGTATCATGATTGACCGAAAGAGGGGAAGGAGAACAGGAATTCATTTTTTTCCCCGATTACTAGGTAAACAAGGATTCTTGATGATGGATGACACACTTTAAGCTCCCAATCAAGAAATTTGTTTGTGAAGGACATGCAATTGCGATAAGGAAGAGGCTTTTGATCTCATTAGCGACTCTTGTTGGATTGGATAAAATTCAATCTCATCTGATGTTTCCCCTACTCTTCTATTGCCTTTTGTCTAGTACGACAAGATGCCGTCCTAAAACCCTCCTATTCTGAACTCAAAGAGATATCTTGTTTAGTTGTTTCTCCTTCCCCATAGCTGTTATCTTTGTCAGTACCCTCCTCCGTACTGGTTGTGCTTTCTTGACTAACCCTTTTCCTCAAGGGTTCAAAATTTCTTGCTGAAAATGTGTCTAGATGCAACCAGTAATTCATTGCTGGCTTGTACGGTTCTACTCGACTGGCATGACTAAAACTACCCCAGTGTTCAGGTGCCACCTATGTGTGAAGTGCCTCTAGAAACAACACAATAGCATGGTGTGGCATATAGAAGGTTTTATGCTTGAGTTATAGGAACTCCTTAATCCTATCCGACAAGTGCTGATCCCAATTGTATACTATGCCATTATTCAACCCATACATTAGATGTAAAATCCAATTCATTGTCGGATGCTCTATTTCCACATGTGGACTACTCTTCAATAAATCCATTATACACCTTCACTCTGGGGAGGTTATTAAGGGACTCCTTCAAACCCCTGCTACTGTTACCACTCCATAGCCAGCTGATTGCTTCCGTGTGAGGTCTTGTCTGCATATGAGTTCTAGAAAATTTCTTATCCTCTGTAGTCATTTTGGAAGAAGGTTTGGTTGCTGAGTGTCCTTTATTCGACACCCCAAATACCCTATTGAACTCTTTCCTTGGATAAGATACTTTGACAGTCCGATGCAGTTACCTTATTGTGGATGTGTGTGTGTTCTTGTTGTAACTATGAACCATGGTGCACAAGATTGGCTGAAATTCTTTCAAATTAAAAATAGGCATGAAAACAATCTTGTCTACCTCGACCTTGCACTATGAAGTCTTCAATTGGTGATCATTGTTGGTGTTCTCCCACTAGACTCAGTATTTACTCCTAGTGATGCTTTTGAACATCATGTTTTCTGCTATAGTTCCCTCATCTTTGTCTTTTTGACTGTGCTTTGTCCTTCTTTCTAGAGGTTGCTGTCCCTCTGTATTTGTAACCGTTTCTTTTAAGCCTTATAGCTAATGCCATAATTGTTTTTTTAGGGTTCCCAAAGCTTTCTTTTACCATTCGGTATAAGTTTTGTAATCCTTTGTTCAAATTTTGAATTCGTACTTCCGACTTGTTGATTTTTTCTTTCAAAGGCTTACTAATTGTATGGCTAACTTGGAGGCTACCTCTTGTACACACTAAAACAATTTTTGGAAGTTCGAAATTACTCACTGTATGGAGCGTATGGGCAACCCTTGGAAGCAAACTTTTTGCTGCATGAGCAACCCTTGGAAGCACCCTTTTTTCTGTACAGACTATACAAATTCCTTGTTTTGGATTATCTGCTGTACAGAATAGACCTAGTTGTATAGGATTGCCTCTTGTTCAGAACAAATTCCTGCAACTTGGTATTATACTTGTACACTGCTCTCTTCTAGTTTCCTTTTCTGTAAGGATCGTATGACCATGGGGCATGGCCATGTGATTGTTTTCTTGGGTCCACTATCTTCCTTACCACCTGTATTACCAAGCCTTTGCCTTCCAATGACACGAGGTATGGAGCAAATAGTCTTTCTTCTCTGGTCCGTACATAGTTGTTGCTGTAATCCTCCTGGTGTATGTTGTATGATTGCTACCTCCTTTCCTTGTTTTCTTGCCGTGCACACTTTGTTTCTCTTTCCCTTCCATTTGGCCAATATGATAGGAATTATTGGGCATAATTTCAATTTATTGGGCTCCTTATAATTTTGAGTTTTAATGAGAACTTTTCTTTTAATTTGAGAAGCCTAACCACTTTATTTTTGCGTTGTCTATAATTTTCCTATTTTCTCTATTTTTCCTTATTGACCTTTTCCTTATATCCCTCCTAATATAAATCTTATATTTTATAACTTTATCCTTAATTATTTTCCCCATCCTTTTTTCTTCCATTCCAATTTTCCTAACCTTAATAAAGCTTGTTGCAAATTGTGTAAACTTGTTTCCTTTGGCATGCTTTCTTGTCAAGCTAAGCATCTGATTGTGATTGTAAATAATTTGTTTAATTTTTTTGCATCTTTTATATATTTTTTTTCATCCAATCTTCCCATTGTCCTCAAACATTATATTGGTTCACTAAGCAGCACAAGGGCCCTAAAATATGGTCACACGCCTCTCTTGATGAGGTATTTCAATAGCCACACTTGTGCATGTGTTGGTATAATTTGAAAGACCTCCACTCCCACCTCTTGCCTCAAACAGATTGAACAAAGTCTTTGCATGCTTGGCTTTGTGGGAGGCATCTAAGGAGTAAAAGAACACTTATGTGCCAGTAGAAAAGTTTGTTTCAACCTATTGCATGTCTTAATTGTACACTCTGACCACCTATCAGATCAAATGCCACAGGCCTTTTTTTGCCATATTCTCTTTTGGTATTATAGTCTATTTTTTTTAATAGCTTCCTTTAACAATAGGGTATTGAAATCATGTAGAATTTGTCATAAATCATGCACTTGTAACAGTCAAGGCATTTGCCAATGCATCCCAATCTGTGTTGGCTGCCTTATTGAATGGTTTATTACTAATCCTGCCTATCTATTGAACTTGCTACTTCTCTCCGAGATTTAAAAGTACGCTCTTATAAAAGGGGCTCTGGTGTTGATATACATATCTTGAACGATATACTATTAAACTTGCCTATCTGCTCAACTTGCATGTGCTCTCTGAAATATAGAACTATGCTCTCGATAATAGAGGCTCTTGTTTTGATGTACTCACTCTGTGTGTGTGTGTGAGAGAGAGAGAGAGAGAGAGAGAGAGAGAGAGAGAGAGAGAGAGAGAGAGAGAATTTAGTTTCATAAGATTCAGTAAGAGCACTAAAGCAATCAGTGTCAACTTTCTTTTGATTCAACTACCTAGAGAGAGAATTCAGTAGTAACAGCACCAAAGCAGTCAGTCTCAACTTTCTTTAGATTCAACTATCTTTTCATGCTTTTACATGCTGAAGGTACTATTTAATGCAATGTGTATCAAAGTTTTCTGCCATTATATAAGCTTTATAGAGTTGTTCAGGTTCTGGACTTTTTTTTTTTGCCTTACCTAGTTCCTTTTTCTGCAGTAATATTGGGTGTATTCAATAGCTGTTTATAGTAATCTTGGGTGTATTCACTAGCTGTTTATAGTAATCTTGGGTGTATTCAATAGCTGTATTAGGAAATATCGATGAGATACTAACAAAGTCAATTTTCAAGTCTTTCTCCTTGCAAGCATATCGCAAGACGTTAACATGCAATGAATAGTCAAAAAACTAGAACAAAACTTTCTCCTTGCAAGCATATTGCAAGATGTTAACATCCAATGAATCGTCAAAAACTAATTTACATATCAAAGAATGAGAAGACTTGTTTGGAAAAATATATTTAAATTTTTCAGAAATTAAGACTTGTAAATTGTAAATCCTCCTTAAGATAGGAAACATACATAAAGCAGGATTGGCTTGGAGAACACATTTTCCATACAATGGCAGCAACCTTAAGGAGCTTTGAATATTCGTATCTGAAGCACACTTGTCCTTAGTTTTGAAGATTTATGTAAATCATGTGTGTGAGAAAGCAAGACGAAGTAAATTTGTAGAGGATCTTGAGACAATTTTCTGGTGATGCAAACATTTTCTAATTTTATATCATCCTTAGTATGATACTATAAACATTCTTATTATTAAAATGATGTACACTGTAGAGGTTCAAGACCATGGTTAGGCTGGGGGGCTATAACTGGTGTTCAAAATATGGAAATCAAAATCAAGTGAGTTTTTGTGCATATAGACCATGAATCCTATATGCTTGATAGTAATCTGTCTATGGTAGCATAAAACAGGAAAATATTCAATTACTCATTTGCCTGCAATGAATTGGCACCTTGCATCTCTCTGTGCTAATTCAAACTGGCATGCATTTTTTTGGGAAAACTTTGTCAAATTTGGTTAATCTCAGGAAAAAACTGGGAAAACGTTCAAGTTATTGAATAACCTGTTTTTAAAACATGGGTTATTTAATACCTTGTAGGTTATTCCCACTTTTTACAGAAACCCTCAAATTTTGCTTATAAAATCCTTTTTGTTTTTCATTAATGACTATTTAGGTGTTTCTAAATGTGCTTTCAATGTCATGCAAGTGTAATATTATTACTACTATAGCTGTTCAAGGAGGTCCTCAAAGCAGAGTTGCTATTCTGTTTTGCTTGGAATTCTTTGTTTGATTCAAACTTTCTACACATGCTTTTTATAAATTAATAAGTTAATAGTGACCCCTAATGGAAACTTTCAGTTTCCACAGCAGGCTAGTTTTTGACTACTTGCTATTAACATCCAGCTTATTGTGTTACAAGGAAAGGAAAATAAAAAATTTCCATAAAAAATACGACAAGAAAGTAACAAATTTGCATGTATTGGGAATAATCAATCATAACAGCTGGAGACTGGCCTTCTTTTTATTGGATGCCCAATGCTTGCTCTCATAGACTGGCGTTATGACATACTGTTTTGATTTTCTATTCATGCATGGTATGTAGACTGATAGGTCACTAAGTTATTTGTTATTGATGTGATTGTTTGCAACTGCAGGAAAGGAATTTGATATTTATGCAAAAGTGGTAGTGAATGCTGCTGGACCTTTTTGTGATGAAGTGAGAATGATGGCTGACAAAGATGTACAAAAAATTATTTGTCCCAGCAGTGGTGTGCATATTGTTCTTCCTGATTATTACTCACCAGAGGGCATGGGTTTAATTGTACCCAAAACAAAGGATGGGAGGGTGGTTTTTATGCTACCTTGGCTTGGAAGGACAATTGCAGGAACTACAGATTCCAATACTTCTTTGACAATGCTGCCAGAACCCCATGAGGAAGAGATTCAATTCATTTTAGATGCCATCAGTGATTACTTAAATGTTAAGGTGCTGTACTGTACATTTATTTGAGTTGTCATTTCTTAAATATCATGGTCATATTTTATTGATTATAGACCTCTTAGAAGATGAAAAATGTAGAATTTCTGAAGTTAAACATAATTTAAAAATGACCAAGGAAACCCAGAAGAGGGTTTTTAGAATATGGGTGAATATTTTCATCACAAGGACTGCTATTTTAGGCAAAGTAACTATGAAGAATATTCTGTGTTACCTGGAGTTTCTGAGATGGGGGGAGAGGTTTCTTGGACATTTTTTTTTGGGCATTTTTGGGGACAAAGAGGTCAACAGAGGGATCAGCTATTTAAAAAAACAAGGTTAATTTAACATATATTAGGAAAATTCAAATAGTAGTATGATAACATTGATAAATTGTTCATCATATACATAATACATAGCAATTGAGTGGAAATGAGTGTTGAAATTCATAAAATATTACATATGGTGTAACTTAATAGTGAATCCTGCAATCTACAGGTAGTTTAAGCTGCTTTCATACATTCATAAATATAATTCATTGAATCATTGCCACTAGGCATATAATTATTAATAGGAATATCAAAATGCCTGAAGACTACAAGTTTCAATAACAAAATTCAAATAACATGCATGTCAAAAAGTCTTAAAAGAATCAAAGACTCAAAAGTAAATCAGTATGCCACTGCCCCTAACGTTCATCAAAATCAGTGTCGCTGGCATTGTCAGCCTCAAACTCAAAGGTTGCATCATCCAATTGGTTCCCAACCAATCCTTCCCATGTCTTATCCTCATCAACTTGCATGGTGTCTGTGGAATTAATATCTCAGCATAAAGCTGGAATTTGTTGATACTCTAGAGTTTGATGATCCTGAAGTCACATCACACTATGCACAATTACAAATTTCTCTACTCCTCCAGAGGTAAGCCTATCCACTTGATGGAGTGGATAGAGCGACTCAAGCCATTGACACCATCCAATAGGATTTTATTGTGCGATTAATACCCTATCCACCCTCACCTCTAGTGTGTTGAAGTTTGGACCAGCTAAATGGAAAAGGCAACCCATTTTTTATGAAGTATACCAGACTGCTCAAGTGAGTACATATTTTGAAGTGTCTTCATTAACCTGCATCTCACTTCATTGTCATGAAAAAGAGGTGATGTTCCAGGCTCGGGTTCATGCCATTTTGAATTTAGTTCAAAGGCTGCCATATGAAGCAGGGTGCCATACTTAACTCTATGGAGTGCTTTTCACCTTTTAGAGGAGTATAAAATAGGAAAGGAGCTTTTGTAGCCCATGATACCATCCATATGTATTTGTGTCTACTTATAGTTCCAGTAATATGAGAGTACCTTGTACTCCTTACAAGAGGTACCTATTTGTGCTATAAGTGAGGCATACTTACCTTACCCCTGCAAGATTTAAACTTGTGATCTTTCTTTCAAGAGCACGATTTCTCCACCAATAAGACATCTCAGACTTAATAATCTTTTCTCATGAATAAAGTCCCTGTTTCAATGGTCCCATTAGAATTAACTTTTCAACACCTTGAAAATGAGCTATTACACTTAGTTTTCCCTTTCATTATTTCTAACATCAGGCAACTCAAGTGGAATATTGTTTAAATAACTCAATAATATATCCAAGTTGCATAAAACACCCAAATGATATAATTTTGCAATTTTGATCATACCGAAGTGATATTGAAGACTATAGATTATGATTGAAGGCAATTAGTTGACTTCCTAAAATAGCCCGCTCCTTGAAGAAGTTTGGAGAGCATAAAAAGGTTGGAAAGTGATCCCAAAGTATTAAAAGGCTCCATCTATATAATTGAACTCAACCCCAAGAACAATTGCTTTGTAAGTCTAGTGAAAAGCTTCTCCAAGCACATGGGACTTCTCCCTAAGTAACCAGTTAGCCCATAAGACTTGAAATAGGCTAAATGTGCATGACTTGGCTAAGCATTAGAAAGGGGAGGTTACATATGAGGATTATATAAGGAATTTATTGGCCAAATTCTAGCTTTTGATGAACGATATTGTGGGAGATATTTGTAATTTAAGTTATTCTCCTAATTTCATTTATAGGCACCAAATCATGGAATTTTTATTCATTTATAAGAAGTTGTTCAAAATACATTTGGGGGTTAATATTTTGTATTTTTGGTTTTAAAGCCGACAACATTAGAATTAATTTGATCAAAGTTGAGTAAATGATCTATAGGGGAATGCGATCTACTATTTTTTCTCCTTAAAAATTATCTTTATGCGGTGTCTTGATTTTGATGGAAGCGAGGATATATTAGAATGACAAAACTAATTTAATAGAGGTCATAGTGACGCTAAAAAATGGAAAACAAATGTTTCTCTAATTTAAAAAAGAGAATTGAAAGATTAGATAGTTCCATTGCATAGTGACATTTCTTAATTGGATGGTTTAGATTGAGCTTGATTAGATAGATGGACACTGTGACTAATAGACAAGTGAGGAGGAGGAAGAGACCAAGATGAAAAGAAGATGAAGGATACAAATACATGTTCTTTAGCTCCAAGGAAGGAAGGTTCTTATCTTTCAATTTCATGGATGTATTCAAAAGACAAATGTTATTATTTATGTAAATGTTGGCATCAAGTATGAGTTAATCAACATGGGATTATCCAAGGAACTATCAGTAGAAGAAAATCAAATCAATGAGAGTCAAATATAAGATAATGATAATCAGAATTTCGAACGATTGAAATCTCTTTTTGGGATAAAAATGTCTTTCTTTCTAATTTTTATGCTTTGGATATAAATGGGGTTGATATTATTCTTAGATATCCTTTGCCAAAATCTTTGGAAACAACAAATATGAATGTACAAAATACTTCATAAATCTTTGGTATAGAAGTACAAAAGTTACATTGTACAATATTATACATGATGGAGACAGGAGGAAACTCAAGGTAGAGCAAGCTCAAGAATCTAAGAAAGACTGCATTGAAGAATCAAAGAATAAACAAGAGTAGCAAAGCTTCAATAAAAAAAGAGGAAAATATTATTTTCCATCCATCATGAGCTAACAAAATAGTTGAATAAATTGGTCAAGACTCAGAGAAAGTCCTTGAGATAGCTAAGGGTGCAATGTATAGACATCCACATCATTTTGAGGGGAAAGAATCATGGAGCAAACCATCATGAATGAATGATATCGCATGGATTTAAGAAGCTGATCACTATGAATTTATGTGGAATCACAAGAGCAATTACAACTATGAGTGGCGCCATTGAAGTAAGAGCTATTCTCGTCCGAAAGGATATGCCATGTTCCAGAATGAAACCAGAAAGGTGTATCAAAGTGTGGATTAATGATGGGAACTAGGTACCATGAAGTAAAAGGTTTGTGAATATCACCTATTTGGATGATAGGACATGGCATAATATTTGCAATGACTTGCAAAAGTCTTATAACTTGGCTCCTTGTGTTTTGGGGATGGAAATCTCAAGGACATGTTATTTGTTTAGAAACATGATATTATTATGAATATAGGTGGATGGACATGCCAATATGCACATACATGCCTTTCTAAAATTGGGCAATGAATTTTATTAGGTATTTCGGGGGTCTACATTGATTTAGTTGTTTGCCCATCCATTATGCTATTAAGAGGTCCATCTAAAGAAGGTGAATATCATTGTAATGACTTATGAAGAGCATGATATTGTTTCTGGGTTTCCTTAGAGATGCAAAATGAAGTAGCCTATTCCATAAGTGGTGTTGTACAAATTTACCTTGCCTCAATGGTTTATTTTGCATATATTGGATATTAGGGCATTTTGGTTCACAAATATCTCATGGTATGTGTGATCTATCTTCTACATAGTATTGTGTCTATTATTAGATATATGAATGTTATCATGCAATTATTGAAGTGATTGAGATGTTGGTTAGTTTTGTTTAAGGCCAAACTATATGTGCAAAGTAATTAATAGTAGGTGTTTGTGATTGTGTTTAAATCCCATACATGTTGAATAAAATATTTTAAGAGCAATTTTTCTTGTTTAATGACTGGTGCATGCGATAGGTCAAGAAATCATTTGGTTCATTATGGATTACCTTTGGTGCATGCCATTGGTTCATTGTGGATTGCCAACATGCCTCAACTGTGAATAGGAAATAGACAGCTTTAGTGGTTAAATTTGCATGACACTAGATGAGCCTCCTTTTTTGCTTTGAAGCTATTCTATGAGACATTGACTCTTTTGAGTGCTGAAGGGGGCCATGAAATGTGTCATTTTTAGGAGGGAAACTAACATATAAATGTGTTTTGGATTAATTTTCCCTTCTTCAAAATGCTCGATGGATTCAATTCTGTTATTTTCCTCACTTTGTTAGTCCTTAATGGATGCATTGTAGTTTGATAATATAGATGTGCATGTAGTTATTAACTTGTGACTAAACATTTTATGAGTTGCATATCATATGGTTGAAAAATTCTAGTAGGTTTAGGAGGGCAGATACTTGAGTTGCATAAAAATTCCATTAATTAGTTTACTATGTGGTGTAATTTCACAATTTATCTACTTTCCTCCTCATATGCTTCAAAGCCAAAGTCCAATAGAGAGTATCTTCAATTAAAAGTTAAACGTGTTCCTCAATTATTTTGCAAAATGTTTCCCTCCTGATTTCCAATATATAAATGGAATGTAAAGATCAAACAATTAAACCTTCTACCAAGTTATTAATATACAACTTAACAAATGAGTAATACTTAAGCTGATCATTAAAATGGCTAAACCAATTGTGTTGTTATCGAAGGTGCAAATAAAGCTCTTCTATAAGTCTCATAAGTAATCGAATAACTATATTAAGTCCTCGTACTAGTTACATATTTTAAACTCAACTATAGTGAAATTATAAGAAAGGAAATTTCATGGGGTTAAGGTGGGAGCATTACTTGGACTTATTAATTGGGGTAAAATATTAAGGCAAAATGTTAATCTTGTAGAGTTATTAAACTAACTAGTGATGTTAGTTAATTAATTTATTACTTAAATGATTAGGTGAACCTTAGTGTAATGTTGAACTCTATCTGTTAGGGTTAACATTAGAATAACTTGGAGATGAAAACCATAATCCTGTAGCTGTTAATCTATTTTTAAACCTTGTCAAATTTTCAACGTATGTAGTAGAGGGAGGTTGACTATGTCAGTTGTGGTGGTGGGACAACCTTGCAATTGACACTAGTCATGATGCCTCTTGCATCGTTTTCATATTAATGCAAACTAATATTTGCTTGTAATCAAGTTTAATCACCGTTGCAATCCAATTGCTCAACTTAGTAAACTTAGTGCCTCAAAAACAATTTTGTTGGTGTGTTTTTGCCCTAATTGGTCATGACAACTTTGTCTATTAAAAGTTCACTCACTCTTCACACCTCCATCACATTGTTGAATTGCAAAACGTTTTTCCATTCTACACTAGATGTATTAGAATAAAATGCACCCCATCATGTTTTTAAAGGAAAAGCTATGGATTATGGCCCTTATAACCTTATTGGTAAAGCTTAAATATATTTTGGAACGTGGAGACGTGAGGTGCAAAAAAATTTCAATTTGATAGTGGTTAAGTAGACGGTAAAATTACAAATAATTACATACATTCTTTGTCGTATGCTCTATGTTGAGAAAAAATAGAGGGTCAATTTAATTTTTGTGTTAATTTGTTGTCTTATATCAGTTTTGCACATAGCTTCGTGAAGTTTCCTGATGGGGGGACATGAGTATAGGTTTCGGGGTTGATGACAACAAGGGCGAGGGTGACACTGATATACATATAGTACTTGAATAAATTGGTATTAAGAGATTTTGAAAATAAGAATCACAAATGCTTTGGCAAAGTGGTAAAACTAAAAAACTACTGAACTTTAGAATGAACATTAATAATTTAACATAGAATGATGAAATTTAGAAACATGGAGTTGCATTTGAGATGCAATTTCCACGGATTCAAACATAGACTACATTCAATATGGAAGCCCACATGAGATAGACGTTTGTGATCATTGAGATTGATTAACACTAATAATGCAATTTGGCAAGAGTGGACACAAAACTAATGGTTGAGACAATGACTACGGTCTACATTGCAAACATTAAAATCTTTCAAGGAATTCAAAGTCTCATATTTCTAGAGAAATGAACGAGGTGGCAAATAATTGGGCAAAAAAGGCAATGGAATCCAACCTGTCATAATTTGAACATGATACTATGCTGGTTGTTTGTACTCTACTATCCCTATAAAGCAATATTTCGTGTCATCACGCAGAGGCAATTTAGTTCTGGTTGGATGTGTTTGAGTAATGATGAAAGGACAAGCTATCCCTTGAGCTTTGAGAGAAAAGTACAAATTGGGACTAAGATTTTAAAGATTAATCTAGGCAAGCTTCTTTGCATATTGCTGAGTATAGAAACGACGAAATCATGGACACAATAGTGACACTTATAGGCCAAAAGTGGTAGATGGCATTCGTAGGGGAGGGAGGTAACGAAGAAGGGGTTGGTGTGTGTGTTTATAAGTAAGCATGGCCTTATTCTTATGTCATCAAGATGGTGTTGGGGAGGGATTTCTATTACAAAGCATAAGTATAGGTAGAACTCTCAACATTTTTTTGATGTTCTTGGCATTGGTTTAATAGTAGGGGAGGCAAAAGAGATACCTATGGTGCTCTTAGAAAGTCGATATGGAAGAAGTTGTTGAGTGAGCTAGAAGATGTTGTGAACTATGTTGAGTAGCCCAATAACCCCACCTTTTCCACTTTGTAACCATACCGCTTTCGAATTGGATACTTGAATTTCTATTTGAATATTGATTTTGAATGTTATGATTGGGTATATACTATGTTACTATGTTAAAATTTTAATGGTTATGATTTGTGTTGCAATTTTGCTAAGTTCAAGTGTTTCAATTCAATATGTTATATTGAAACATTGTTTCATAACTAGCATTTCAAGCCCTATGTGTAATATGCAAAATTGAAGCCCTTGGTCTCCCCATCCTGGAAACTCGTCCCGACATCTCAGTGTATTGATGTACCCCAATGCTTGTGTTACATTGGTTTTTATGCAACTTGTACAATATTTAACCTAATAATTTGCATCTTGTATGCATTGCACAAGGTTGCTGATGGGAGGAATTTCCATACCTCTTATCCATCAAGAATTTTCTTTATTTACTTATTTATGTAAATAACTCCACCTTAATTAATGTTTTTTCCGTATTTACGTCTTTACAACTCCCACAAAAAGATGACTCACATTCAACACCTTAAAGACCTCAAATTTCCTATACATTTGAGACACATAAGTTCATAGCACACTTTACAATTATTTTCTAGCATCTCGCTTATAATTATTCACAAAAACCATGGAACCGTCATTTTTACCACTCATGGTACTTGTATCCAATTTGTACAAACTCCCATGAAAATTTTCTTTTGCTAATAGAATATATAACTTCTCTAACCATTTCGTAACCATCTTTACAAAATACAGTCTCCACTCCCACATCACTCATCTTGATTATAGTAATTGTATTTTTTCATAAACTAAGAACATGCAAAATTATTGAAAGTTTCTTAATCCTCGCAACTTTGAACATCTCTTTCACCTTATCGTCTTTTGCAGTCACCCAAGAAGACATTACTTCCATTCTTTATTTATATTCTGAACCATTCCTTACAAAGAGTTCTCAAAGAATTGCATTCCTAAATGCTTGAAGATGCCATAAACAACTCCATCTTCATCTCCCTCTTCATTAAGGACATTGAATTTGAAAAAAAAATCATCTGATAACTTCTATTAGTCTTCTTAGACTTGCATTCCCTTTAGTTATGTCTTGATGTTCTAGAGTTCCAACATTTCAAATTTGACTTTTTAGACCTTCGATTCCTTTCTTCTTCCCATTTTCATTGGGCCTTCATCTCACAATGCGAGCATCCTTTTCATCTGTTAGTAATCATAGACCGCACTTCACAACTTGGGGGGGCAGGGTTGGTAGGGGGAGTGATTCAGTTGCGTGTAATAATTATAAATTTCATTCTTCTTAAACTGATCACCAAACAAGAATATGAAAGCCAACATCATAACACAAGGATTTTTGTTCTTAAGGAAAACGCTGTTATGGGAGGAGCCCGATGGGGACGATACCCAAAAGACCATGCACGAATATGGAAATATCCCTTTTAGAGGACCTGACCCTGTTAGGAGTCGGTACAATACATTTAGTACATTTAGCCCTGTTAAAGGACAAGTTCTCTATAAAGGACTGGACCCCTGTTAAAAGGTATCCAACCCTAGTAGGAGTTGACGAGAACAAATGCTCATTGCTCAAAGGGTGAAGCTTAAAGCCACCTTTAAAAGACTCAGTGTTTGATAGAGTAAGGTTAAAGCCATCTTTGTTGAACTAAAATATTGACATCTCAATTACCTGTACAGTTCCAATGAAGTACACTAGGAATGATAACAAATTCCACTCATACCTCTACCAAAGCATCTGACAATCCTTCAACTCAGCTCTGATATCCGTTATCAAGGTTCGCATACATAATAATCATTCCATACATTACAACCAAGGAAATTACTTTCCTTTATACCAGTTACAACCAAGCAATTAGGCTGGCCTGTTAGGATTTCCTCAATGCACAAATAAATAAATAAGCCCATGCTAAGGCATACACACCTTCTTAAGCAATTATGCAACAATTGTACTTGAAAAAATATGCACCAAGATCCATAATTAACACTCGCCACATTAATCAACACGCTACACCAACAAGTCAGCTCCCAAAAACAATATTCTATACAGTACATGCTAGTCTAGCATGAATCAAATGACCAACAAATGCTAAAGCATGCACAAATCCAAGTCTTCTACCTTGCACTATGCTGGCAAACCTTATGTCTAGCTTGCCAACATGCTATACCCTAAATACAACAACTACCTCTGGCATAATTCTCTATTACTAGCCTGCAACTAGTCTTCACTAAATCAACTGTAGCTCACACAAATCATCAGATAAAGATCTGCAACTTCAGACATAAGGTCTACAGTCATCCTAAAACATATATCCATGCTCACATACTTCGGAATGCCATATACTAACCGTACTGTACTAATCAATAGCTTGTAGCACACAAAATCTGTCTTACTCCATTCTGAAACTACGGAACATATGTTAACATCAATGACAAAACCTGTGACCAAAATTATCATGTCAACAAGAATTCCAACTCAACATTCTCCATTATTCCTAACAATCTCCCCCTTTGGCATTGGTGGCAACGTATGGTGAAAAACCATCAATCCAAAAATAGCATCTGATACAACTTTTTGAATATTCTCAACTTAGCTTTCCCTTAGACATTTTTTTTCTCCACTAGGAAATACTTCTCTCAAATAAAGGTTTTTCACACAAACTCACCCCCTTTTTCATCAATAGCAAAGGGTGCCAAAGTAACATTAAATTTCCGAAACAATCTCTCCCCCTTTGATATTGATCTTCGCAATTCCTCGGACCTTTGTCTAATCAGGTCCGCTGTCTGGTTCAAATGTACCTGCAACCATAAAACAAATCAAGTGCCACCAAAGACTGAAAGCTAAAAACTGATCCAAAGAGCTCTCAAGCTTAGCCCTACACAATGTGGCTACTCCCTTTGAGGAGTGACACCGAGCATCAAGTCTAGGCGTATGATTGTGCTTTGATAATTTATGAACTGATGTATACTTACATCAATCAATGCTCACAAAGTGGGGCCGCCACCACTCCAAGCATACCTCTAAGGTACTCAAAGGTGTCCCTAGGAAAAGGCTTTGTAAAGATATCTGCGATCTGTTCCTTGAAGCTTACAAATTCCAATCTCACTGAAGCTTACAAATTCCAATCTCACTTCCTTCTCTACTACTTTCTCTCTCAAGAAATGGTACTTGATTGATATATGCTTAGTCTTAGAATGTAACACTGAATTCTTAGACATATTGATAGTGCTTGTATTTTCACAATGCGTAACATTAGGTTCAGGTCATACCAATATCCTTCAACATCTGCATCATCAATATCAACTATGTATTAACTGTTTGCTGCAGCTACATATTGGGCTTCAGGAGTAGACTGAGTTATACATTCTTGCTTTTTACTCGATCAAGAAACTAATGTCCTACAAAGGAAGAAGGCTCCTCTACTAGTACTCTTCTTGTCATCAAGATTACCTGCCCGTTCTGCATCAATGTAAGCATACAATGTAAAATCCATAGATCTGTCATACCATAATCCATAATCCAATTTTCTTTTCAAATATCTGAAAATTCTTTTTTTTTTAAAACTGCTAAGTGTGTTTGTTTAGGTTCTACTGGAAATCTGGCAAAATCCAATTGCATTAGATATGTCTGGCCTAGTGTGAGTTAGATATTGCAATGCTCCTATGTAGATACATATCTAGTGTAAAATGTATTGGGTGAGTCATCAGTAGGAGTCAATTTATATCTAGTCACCATAGATGTACCTACTGGTTTACAATTTTTCATAAATTTACCAATAAGTCTTTAAGATACTTAGTTTGTGATATGTATATGTAATGTCCCTTGGTAGGATGGCTTAAGAATCTATGATAATTTGAGTCGCTCTTGGAAATCAAAATTCCAAATATCAATGTATTATACCCTTTAGATCTAAATATTTTTATTTCAGCTCTTGTAGTTTTACAATCAAACAATTTGATAATCTCTTCTATACTTGTAATCTCTGACAAGTATCCAAGGATTGAATATAACTAGAATAAATGTCCAAGGAATAAATCTATTCACTTTCATACTCTATGAATAGATAATATATGTGCACTTAGAATAAGCTAAATATAATATTTAGAAACAGTGTTTGATTGATTTTATATGAAGCGATTATTATCTATGATTGCAATCCCTAACTTGTCTCTCTGGTTCTTACACTTTGTATCTCTGTCACTAGGCTGTGTAGACCACCTTCGTTGTGTGTCTGCAAGTCTCTTGTTAAGTTTGAGTGTTTTATATTCGATGATATTCATTTATGGACTCAAGGGTCTGGTTAAAGACTATAGACTACGCTAAGCTCGAATATGATGACAGTTTATTTACTTGGATTATGAACTTCCGCCTTTCATTCATGCTGCTTCTCTGTCATTCAAGGACTGATTGGTAGTTACTTCAACAACATCTGTATGTGTCAATGCTGGCTTCATTCATTAGTTTTCTGGGTGTATTTGAGGTTGGCGTTTAGTGGTCTGTTAGGGCGAATAATTAGTTGATAGTATAGGTTACTGACTTGTAGTTGATTTTATGACATGTTCAATCTCTTCTCTGGCTGCGTCTTCTCATTTCCGATTGCCAATTGTGATTAGTGTGTGCTAACCGATCGTTATTTCTTTGTTTACTCTTCCCAATGAACCACTTTAATGAATTTGCAAGGAATATGGTTTGATGTTCCTCATTTCTAATTATATATGTGCCTCTTTATTATATCCTCTCTGTATACTTCTTTTTCTGAATCTGAAAACAATATCTATTGAATAGAGATTGAATATGAATAGCTGTAAGCTAACGTAGCTATTGACTGAATCTTACAAAAGTTATTTTTATGTAATTCCTTCTTTTTTCTTATCTCAATTTCTTTCTTCATCACGTGAATTTTATAGCTGGTCCCTTGGGACAACTAATGGACGTGTCCTTTCATATGCCTCTTCAAATCTGTTAATTGTACTACAACCATTTATTCAAACAGTGTTGATTTTAATCAGATAATCAATCCAATTTTGTACGTGGATAATTAAATAATGAATATTGATCAATTATATATTAATTTAATAATATCAATTATTAATTATTTCATATTTGACCAATATTTATATTGTATTTCATATATAATTATTATTATTTATTTATTCGACAATTATATTTATTTATTAAGATTTAATTATTATTAATGCATTAATAATATTTTAGTAATAATTGATCATATTGTCTTATTTATTATTAAATATTATATTGATCATTGTGTCACTATTTAACTAATTTGACCTTTGAGATTGGGTATATCACAATCCATCCCACCTGAAATTGCTTTTCCTCGAGCGATCCAAACTCTCAATGTCGTTGTGATATTCAATCCAATAGTCTTGAAACAAAAATTTCATCTTGGAGTTGGAACAACAATACAAATTTACTAATTTTGAAAAACATAATATTTCATTTCAAATAATGAGAATAAGAAAGAAAACTTATCTTGATATATCTTAGTATTCCCTTGCTCCTTGTTATGTGTTGCCTTGTATTTTTTTTCTTTTTGTATGCATTTGTAATCCTTAGGGGAGACTTTATCCTGCCCTTAAGCCTCTGTGGATATCCCTTTAGGATTATCCCTCTTTATAATACTTAGGATAGACTTTATGTCATCAGAGGTCTCCAGGGATATCCTTTTAGGATTATCCCTCTCTATTTAATCCTTTGGAGAGGCTTTATCTCGCCCTAGGCCTCTATAAGTATCCCTTTAGGATGTACTCATCTCTGTGATCTTTAGGAGAGACTTTATCTCATCCCAGATCACTAGGGATATCTCTTTAGAATTATCCCCCTCTATATAATCCTCAGGAGAGACTTTATCTCGTCCTATGGCCTCTATGGGTATCCCTTTAGGATTACCCATCTCTGTAATCCTTGGGACAAACTTTATCTCACCCTAATCTCTCCCTAAGGCCTATATGGATGTCTTTTTAGGACTATCCATCTTTATAATCGTTGGGACTCGCAAGGTAATGTTTAGTGGCTAATATTCGCCAATTGGCTAATTTTAGAATTTTGTTGCTAATAACTTGGCTAATAATTTAAGATTTCATGCAAACTAAATCGCCACATTTTGATAAAATTTGGTTTTAAAAATATTAAAATCGTTTAATAATTTATTTTACTAAAAATTTAAACTCAAAGATTCACGACAATATTCGATATATGATTAATTTTAATTCACCTAAATATTATTTGTTATTGGAGAAATTTAAAAAAATCAGTAAAAATTATCATAATTATTAGTTACTTTAGGGATATATCACCAATATTTAGTTTTTACTATTGATTTAAAATATAAAGTACTGATCCTCATGATATTCTATGATGTAAAAAATGTTCAAGTTTGATATGTAATGGTGATTAATGAACTTCCTATTATTGTTGATTTTCGCCAATATTTTATACACAAATTATTTATCCAAAATAATTGTCGATATAAATAATATTTAAAAACGAAAATTGAGAGATTCACTAATAGAAATAATTTTAATTTTCAAAATAATGAAAGATTCGCCAATATTTTATTTCTTTTTCTGTAGGGGGGTTTCTTAAAGTTTACCCCTGCTTGGGAGAGTCTTTATCCCTTCCCAGGTCTCTAAAAGTGTATGGTTTCTAAAGTTTCCTACAAGGAAAATTCTGAGTGTAAGAAATAAAACTGAATATTTTTCATTAATTTGTTTATTTTATTAAAAACTTTGTTTCTTCAATTTGGTACTCAAATGTTCACCGTCTTATTTGTTGATTCAACATAGTTTTCACTAACTAGAAGTGAATAAATTTACTAATTTCTTATTCCATTTAATTTTCCCTTATTCTCTAGTATTGGTTACTAATTTCATTCTCAAACTTTATGCATCAAGTGGAATTTCTTCACAAGTGCACTGCTTCTCTCCTTCATTTTGGGATTGGATACTATTGAGATCTCCTATATCATGTCTTACTTTCTTATGCAACTCTTCTATTTCCCTCTCAGGCATTGCATCTATTCTATTGATTTGATTCCTTTTGCCACACTTGTGTCTTGGTGCCCATAGTTCTGTGCATATAAAACATAAGCCTTTCTTCATTACATCCTCTTTTTGCTTGAGAGCATCCTTGCCTTGGCATTGGTGCCCAATAGTCCACTTCCCTTTGTAGAAATAACATTCTTTCCCCTTATCATCTTTTCTTGAATCTTTGTGCCTATGTCTTGTCCTGGCTTAGAAATTCTTAGATCTTTCCTTTGAAGGATTTGATTCTACCATTCTTTCTTTTCTAATATCTTCTTCCAAGTTTTGAGGTTCATGTGTTTTTACAACATGTTTGGTTGAGTCTTTCAATCCTTCTATAAACATATGAGTAAGCCTCTTTTGCGAAAGGTTTGGGACCATAACTGATAATCTTGGAATTTGTGAGCGAATTCTTCTTCTGTTCTAGTTTGTCTGAGTTGAGTTAGTTCTTGGAAATACCATTCGATGTCCCCCATCAAAATTTGTGATTTTTATTTTATTGATTTTATGATTGAGTTCTTTGTATACAAGCCTCCTGGATTTCTCCCTTCGTTTATCTTCAGAAAATTCTCTAAATGATACCACTTCACTAATGTTAGGTTCTAGAGCTGCATATGCCCTTGCAATATCTTCAATCCTAGTCATTGGTTGCTCTATTTCTTCTTCTCTTGGTAGCTTTTCTCTGCGTAAGAATGGTGGTTCTGGCATTCCGGTTACAGAAAAGACATTATTATTTTCTGAGTGAGTGGAGTTAGTGTATCTTGCCTAGTTGGGTTGACCTCTCCAATTGTTGATAGCATTTCCCATATGTTGCAATGCTTGGAGAAGTGTTTCATTTGATTTTTCCATTTGATTTAATATAGTTGGTTGGTTTGGTTGTTTTTCTCCGTATAGGATCTCATCTCATTCGCTAAGTCGTTCATTGTAGTCTTCTTTGTCTTCCTCTCGTAAGCTTGCATTAGCCTTCACTCACAGGATGTTAGGATTATGCTTTGATACCACTGTAATGTCCATTGGTAGGATGGCTTAAGAATCTATGATGATTTGACTCGCTCTTAGAAATCAGATTTCCAAATATCAATGTGTTATCCCCTTTAGACCTAAATATTTTCCTTTCAGCTCGTATAGTTTTAAAATCAAACAATTTGATGATCTCTTATATACTCGTAATCTTTGACAAGTATTCAAAGATTGAATATAACTAGAATAAATGTCTAAGGAATAAATCTGTTCACTTTTAGACTATGAATAGATAATTTATGTGCACTTAGAATAAGCTAAATATAATATTTAGAAACAGAGTTTGATTGATTTATAAGAAGCGATTATTAGCTATGATTGCAATCCCTAACTTGTCTTCCTTGGTTCTTACACTTTGGATCTTTGTCGCTAGGTTGTGTAGACCACCTTCGTTGAGCGTCTGCAAGTTTCTTGTTGAGTTTGAGTGTTTTATATTCAATGATCTTCTTTTATCAACTCAAGGGTCTACTTAAAGATTACAGACTATGCTAAGTTCCAATATGGTGAGAGTTTATTTACTTGGATTATAAACTTCAATCTTTGAGTTGTGCTGCTTCTCTATCATCCAAGGACTAATTGGCGGTTACTTCAACAACATCTATTTGCGTCAAGGCTGGCTTCATTCATTATTTTTTTGGGTGTATTTGAAGTTGACAGTGGTCTATTTGGGCAAATAATTAGTCAATAGTATAAGATGCTGACTTGTAGTTGATTGTATCACTGACTGCATCTTCTCATTTCCATTTGCCAATTGTGATGACTGTGTGCTAACCAATCGTTATTTCTATGTTTACTCTGCTGAATGAACCACTTCAATGAATTTGCAAGGGATATGGTTCGATGTTCCTCCTTTCTATTTGTGTCTCTTCATTATATCCTCTTCCTATATTTCTTTTTCGGAATCTGAAAAATTATCTATTAAATATAGATTGAATATGGATAGCAGTAACCTAATGTGGCTATTGACTGAATCTTACACAAGTTATTTTCATGTTATTCCTTCTTTTTTCTGATTATATTGCTTTCTTCATGACATAAATTTTATAGCTTGTCCCTAGGGACAACTAATAGATGTGTCCTTTTATTTGCCTCTTCATATCCATTAATCGTATTACAACGATTTATTCAAACAACGTTGATTCTAATTAGATAATCAATCCAATTTGTATGGGATCATTAAATAGCGAGTATTGATCGATTACATATTCATTTAATAATATCAATTATTAATTATTTCATGGATTAACTTATTTTATATTTGACCAATATTAATATTGTATTTCATATATTATTATTATTTATTTATTCGACTATTATTTTTATTTATTAAGATTTAAGTATTATTATTACATTAATAATATGTTATTATAATAATAATTGATTATATTGTAATATTTATCACTAGATATTATATTATTCATTGTCATTATTTAACTAATTTGACACTTGAGATTGAGGATATCACAGAATATCCCATCCCAATTATAAGTCATTTACAAACCAAGAAAGAAATTCATCTCTCCTATCTTAGATATCTCAAATTCACTCTTTATTTCTTCAGAAAACTTGTTACTCATTTCATCATTGCTACAAAAGATTATATCATCAACAAATACTTCAATAATCAAAATACCTTCAGCATTAGTTCTCAAATACAAATTGCTATCTGTACTACCTTTCTTGAAACCCAAATGTAAAAGATACTTGTCTAACCTTGCATACCAAGCTCTTGGAGCTTGCTTCAAGCCATTTCAACACTTTCTTCAACTTGCAAACCATGTCTTCCTGATCTGTTAAAGGAAATTCATTAGGTTGCTCAATATATACTTATTCAAGTTCTCCATTTAGCATGCAGACTTCACATCCATATGGTAAACCTTAAATTTCTTATTAGTTGAAAAAGCCAAAAGTATCTTACTACGTCAATTCTAGCCACACTAGTAAAAGTCTCCTCAAAATCTATACCTTCCTGTTGTGAATATCCTTTACAAATCAACCTTTGTTAGTTGCTCACTGCTTCACCTTGTTCATTTATTTTGTTTCTAAATACCCACTTAATTCCTCTAACATTTTTATCTTGTCATGTCCCCTCTTTAGCTCTGTTTAGCAGTGACATGAGAGTTAGCCTATTATGGGATCTCGTAAGCTGGCAATGGTGTTTAGAGACTTAGTCAAGGTATACAGTGTTCGGATCTAGAGTTTCAGATAGTAGGAGGGCAATTGAGAGCAGTTCCTTAATTGTAGGAGGAGTTTCCTACATTTTAGGAGGTGGAGATGGGTTATAGTCTTGAGTCTCTATGAGATCATTCTATGGTTTCAGTTTCGGGAGATTTGGAGATGTTCCTATTTTTTAGGAGTATCCCTAGTTTTGAGGGATGAGACTGTCAGTTATTTCAGATTATCCGGCATTAGTCACAGGAGGTGATGAGTTTAGTTTCACCTTGTAGAGGTGTTTTGGCTATCAATTCGCTATTTGGGAAATATTTTAATATATTTAAATATTCTCTTAAGTTAACATTATAATAATTTAAATAAGGCTAAGTTTTTAGCCACTAGGGAGTAATAAGGAGTTTTCTGGCTCCATCTGGCGAGTTTTGCCATCATGTGATAGTCCGTTGGAAAGAGCTTGGCCTCTTTTATTTAATTATCATCTTCAGGGACCTATTTGACACTTGGAACTATTCTTATTGGTGAAATAATGATTCTCAGGCACTTGGATGCCAATTATTAAAGAATATAACTTTATATTATAAAGTTCTCAAGTATTACTTTTAGGGTTCGAATTACATGAGAAGATGATATAAGGCCAATGCAAGGAAAGGAAAAGTATCTTTGAACATTTTGGAAAACATAATTTGGTGTTTGGCTTTGATTTGAGCATTCCCTCACTAGGACATCAAACCCTAGGCTGAGAGTTGATTGAGTTGGGACGTAGCCCTCAACTGGATTGGATTTGCTGATTCTTGCACAAGGTTTCGACATTGGTGGAGTTCCTACAGCAGTTCATATCATTGGCGTGGGAAAGTGAAGACTATCTCTACAGAGTTGCGCAGATTGCATCATTCTGGGCGTTGATCATTGTGAGCAGATTTGTGTAGCAGTTCTATACCAGCTGGGTGTTGGATTTTGTGGGCATAATTATTGAAGATTGCAGCTGTTAGCAGCTTCTTATTTCAGACGCTGATTGTATTTGAGGTACCAAGCTTTATTAGTTTTGATATCAAACTTATTGGCATAGATAAAAGCATTTCCAGAATTTCATATGCTTGTATCAAGCTATTGTTATTGTTATCTGTTTGCTGTTGTTACTACCTTTACAATGTACCATGTTATTCTGAAAATATCAAATAATATCATTCCTTCTTCAACTTTTGTCTAGTTTTGCAAGATAATTAAAACACTTACAGAAGAACATAATTATTTAAATAAAATTTATAGCAGCAGCAGAGTAAATATCCACTTTGGATATTTCATATCTTTAGGCTTAGGAGCCAATTCCCATGTATTGTTCCTCTCAGTTTGTTCTAATTCTTCTTGCATTGCTTTAACCCATGATTCATCTTTACATGCTTCATCAGCAGTTTTAGGCTCAACTTGTGAAATCAAACAAAATTCGTTCCTCATTCTTGCTCTAGTCATCACACCACTATAAGCTCTATCAATAATTTGAATGATTCAAAGTAACATACCTTAGAGTTCTAGGTGCTTCTCTTGGTTCTTTAGTCTGTACTTGTATCCCATTATCAATTTCAAAGAATTGCTCTTGCTCTTTGTTGTAATTAGGATTCTAACTTGTAGATGTCTGATTTGCTTTAATATCTGAGTCCTAATCAAATTTTCTTTCCTGTATTTGAAATCTTTCATCAATCTTCATATGAGCACTTTCATTTATCTTCCTCAATTTCAAATTATAACATTTATATCTTTTGCTCTTAGTTGAATAGCCAAGGAATATACTTCCATCACGTCAAGGGTCAAACTTTCCTATTTCCTCCTCTCTTCTGATATAGCACTTGCTACCATTTTTTTGGAATACTTAACTGATGGTACATGACCAAACCAAAGTTCATATGATGTTTTAACTTTACCATGTCTAATCTGAACTTTATTCAATGTATAAACTATTGTGGTAATTGCTTCTCTCCAATGAATATGAGATGCCTTGCCCTCAAACATCATAGTCCTCATAGTATCAAGTATTGTTCTATTCCTTCTTTCTACTACCCCATTCTGCAATGGAATCCTGGGAGCTGATGTTTGCTTGAATATACCTTGCTCTTTGCAATATGTATTGAATTTGTCTAATGTAAATTCTCCACCTCTATTTGAACTTAAATACCTGATCTTCAAACTTGATTTGTTTTCTACCTTCGCTTTGTAAATCTTGAACTTATCAAAGACATTAGATTTCTCCTTGAGAAGTGCAACCCTCATTATTCTAGAATAGTCATCAAGAAAGAGAATAAAGTATGTCTCACCAAAATATGATCTAGTTGTAGTAGGACCATACAGATCTATATGCACCAGATCCAATTTTCCTGTAGTGGAGTGTGACTTGCTCTAAAAGCTATTCCTGGTTTGTTTACCCATTACACATTCCTTGCATAACATTTTAGTAATGGTTCACCATCATAGTTAAATCGCTGATTGCATTTGAATTATCGATTCTTACCATATTATCGAAGTCCACATGACAAAATCTCTTATGCCATAATTGCCATCAATCTTTGCAACAAAATAACTTACTTCAAAAGGATTTAACTAAAATACATTCCCTGTGGTCTTTGTACTAGATGCGATCGTATTCCTTGACTGATTTTTGATTGTACATCTTCCATCCTTTAACTGCAAATGATAACCCTTATCCACAAACTGACCGACACAACAAGTCATGCTTCAATCCATTAACAAATAAGACATCATCAATATAGTTTTTCCATCAAGAGTAATAGAACCCTTTTTGTCAATCAAACAAGGAGTGTTATCACCAAATCTAACATCTCCGTCCTCATACTTCTTCAATTGCACAAATTTATTTTTGTCAGTTGTCACATGATGTGAACATCCACTATCTATGATCTATTCAGATTTCTTTTCAATGTGTGAAACTAGTGCTTTTTCCCTCATTCACAAGACTTTCATCTTTAATAGGAACAAAACCAATTTCATCATCATCACTATCTTTTGATTCATTATCTGATACTCATTCACTTGCATAATTACATTCTGTAGGATATTTAGACTTGTAAGGCTTAGGCTTATACTCAGGCACTCCAGCTGGACATCTAGATTAAAAATAACCAATATTTTTACATGAAAACATTTCAAAGGCAATTTTCCTTCATATTTACCTTTAGCTATGAATTCTCTCTTCGCAACCAATGCCTCAAGCTCTTCAAGCTTCCTTTCTTCTTCCTGTATCTCTGCCCAATCTGTGGCATACTCACCAAGATTTCCACAAGCTCTACTAGTACTTGCACTCTTTGTTAGCATCCTCTTATCTTTATGAATAGTAGCCTTAAAAACAAATTCTACTTTAGGGAAAACATCTTTTAATCTAGAAGTTTCAAAAGCTTGCAACTTACCAATCAATGTTTGCCTGTTTGAATCCATTGATGAGAGGTATCATGTCCTCAACGACCTCAATCTTGGTGTCAAAGATCTCAAAATCTTTTGTACAATTTCATCTTCTGTTATGGTTCCACCAATATTCCTTATACTTGTAACAATCTTTGTTATCCTATGAACATAAGATCTGATAGGCTTATCATCCCGCATTCTACATTCTTTCTGTCTCTAACTTTGCTTTCCAATTCTGCAACTCTGCATGCTTTGTGTATTTGTCTCCTTCATACAAGGCTTCCAACTTAGTCTAGATCACATAAGTTAATCTAATTCCTTGACCTTAGTGAACTTGATGGAGCCCAAATTATTTGCAAAAGTTTAGGGCCTTCATTTGTGAAATAGTGTTGGAGATTCATGATGAAATGTTGTCATTGATATCAATAGTACACTGAGAATTTAATAATGTCAAATATGCAAAGACAAAAAGGAAAATTAATGGACATGATTTAAAATGAAATCTACAACTGTGATATATTGAATGATATCCTTGAAGAAGAGAAATATTGCTTGTATCTGAATAAGTTGTAGTTCATATGTGAGAAGACATTTTCGGGAATTCAAATTCATCTTGGGAAAGGATTATTGATAGCTGTAAGCACTTGTACAAAAAGATAATTATAGGCAGTAATATATGTGTTCAATGATGATTATAATTGATACACTAACCAAATACAATAACCGAATACAACAACAACAATCATTGATCATCCTTTGCAAAGCTTCAATGATCCTGATGAGTCCAAGCCAACAAAAAGCAAAGATAAATTACTGGAATTGTTGGTGTGTTCTAAATAGTTCCTTGGCTTAAAGATAAAAGTAAGTCATTGGTCGGTGGAAAGGAGTCTGGATGAAAATTGCATTGAGATACACACAAATGAAGGAAATCTTGAAGATAGATTTGAAGTTCAGTTCATCCTTTGCAAAGCTTCAATGATCCTGATGAGTCCAAGCCAATAAAAAGCAAAGATAAATTACTGTAACTATTGGTGCATTCTAAATAGTTCCTTGGCTTAAAGATAAAAGTAAGTCATTGGTCGGTGGAAAGGAGTCTAATGAAAATTGCATTGAGATACACACAAATGAAGAAATTGAAGATATATTTGAAGTTCAGTTCATCACATCATCTACAGACTGATGAACAAACAAAAGTTGTGAATCACAGTTTAGGAAACTTGTTGAGATGTTTGGTTGGAGATAAACCAAATGGATGGGATGTGATTTTACCACAGATAGAATTTGCATATAATAAGAGTACTGGTAAATCACCATTCCAGATTGTTCTCGCAAATTGTTGTTATTCCTTTGTTTCTATAATGTGTTTATGGTATTAATGGGAGCACCCTTCATTAGGTTTGGTCAACAAGAATTGAACGATGGTATGAAAAACATTATGGATTGTCAACTATAATAATTAATGTTGTTGTAACCAACTGCTAATAGAATATGGATAAAGGGGGCTAACAACAGGAGAAGGAATAAGAACACCGAATAAATGAAGAAAATAAACATGTAATACAATAATAAAAGAGACTTAATGAAAGCATTGACTTCGATTATATTGAAGTACAAGACCTGAGACATAACAATTATCACCATGCCTAATTGTTTGCTGCACACCTATAGACTTAATGAAGTATGTTGTGATAACCCTACCGGTCATTAGAGGCTGAAGGCCTCTGCATCATTGGAACAGTAAGCTGAGTAATGTCTCTAAGGAAATCAACTATGTTTCTTGGTTAGTGACCATTAATAAACATTGTAGTTAATATAAGCAGAGATTCATTAGTAATAACATGCAATCTTGTCAGTGAGGCATACATTAAGAAGCAATATCATTGGGAGTGAGAAGTCTTGGCAAACATGTAAAGACTGTTTTATTTATTTAGCAGCAATTCGATGTAATATATACCAATAAACATTATTAAGAGCCCAACCCATTTACTTCCACCTAAGAATTGGTCAAGTAAACTAATGAAGGCAAGCAATCATCTTTAAAGAACTTATTAAGTATATATTAAGGCTGAAGTGTGTTGATTTTTGAATAGTTAAAAGTCAATCTCTTGGAGGAATCACATGTTTCTGAAAAGACGTCTCTCTTCATGTAAAAACAAAGAGATATAGTCTATAGATATGCATGTAGTTGGTGGAATAGAGGAGGAGGTGAGGAGTTTTATATGTTTATTCTCATTTATCACAAGTGCTTAGAAGATCCTTAGACTGCTGAGAAAAGAGGGTATAAACCTGTCTCATTACAAGGTGAAGAACACATGTGTACAGAGACAATATTTAGACAGTGCCAAATGTACAACAGGAGTATAGAGATGATATCAGGAACAGATACTCAATTGAGGCATAGCCTTCATACATGCAACAGGTAATCATAAAATCATATTCAGAAATAGCGATATAACCAAACAAGATCAGAAGTACATATGGTTGAAAATATTGTGATTAAGTAAATACAGTAATTGCACTATACTCCGTATGTATAATCAAATTTCAGATGAAATTTATTGAACTGAATTCTGAGTTCGTATTGATTAAGGAAGATTATATTATTGCATTGATTTGATCAAGTCAATCGCCTTAAATAGGAGTTCTACAACTCATCAGATATTACAGATTATCCAATTGATAATTGTACTAGCTTAAATAAACTATCAGAACCTGTCAAAGCAAGCTATGCATGTCTACCTATGAGGCAAGGGAAGTGGCAAATGTGGCTGCTAACCTGCCATGCCATTGCCTATTACATACAAAAATAAAAGCGAATATCTTTTAAAATGATTAACATAGAGCCAAGGTCCTGATTGCTGCATCAATTTGTACTTGTGTTCTTTTTTTCCTTGCTTGTGATCATTTGGGAGAGCTTGCTGTTCCACAGATGCTTCTGCCATTGCTGTTTCCAAGTTGTCAACATCAGCTACAGCCACCTTGTAAGGTTTCCGATCAGCATGTAGCCTATCCCGAACATCCTTTGGCATCTTACTCCCAGTCACAGTTTCATAGGTAATTGGATTTTGGGCTTTCCACATGTTACCCAAATGTATTATAATTTATTAGCCCAGCCTGAATTCATGAACATTTTTAGGTGCTGCTCCTCCCACTCACCCACAAAGCTCACTGCCTTGTTCCCTCTTATGATCACCTCTGCTGTGTCTTTCCCATTGCAGATGATGATAAGGCCCAAGCCTCCTGCTGATGAAATGGAGACTAGCCATGTAGTCTTGGCTGGTGAAGGGTAAATTACTAAATTAGTAAATTGTAATGGTTTTTTGTTTACACAATCTTTTTTGGCTTCTCCAAACTGGCTTATTGTCCCTTTCATGGGACTATTTTGATATCTTGGCTGTTTTCAAATTCTAGGTTCTTACACAGCTGGTTAAGGGTATTTTGTAAGGTATTGTAGTTCTGCACTGAATCCCTTCATGGAAAAATTCTGTGACTCTGATCTGTTATGTATCCAAAGATTATTCTGAAAAATTCCAGGTTTTTGGTCTTATGGCAGTAGTTTGTTCCTTGCTAAGGCTGGTATTTTGTTCCTTGTATCTTTATGTATAATTTCAGGCCTTTGCCTTTCTCGTTTAAATTTTTTTACTAGTCCAGTCTTTCATATTGAGATTTTTGTGCAAAGCTATGGTATTGATTGAAAGGAATCATTTGAGTCATCTTTAGTGTGTTCAATCGTGGTGTTGATTGACTAGATTCTCTCATGGCCTGCCATAGTACCTCTACTATTCTCCCAAGTGAGCTGACAGTCTTGCTTTAAACAGGCTCACAATTTCCCCAATAAATATTTTCTCACTGTTGTTTCCTCAGCAAGAGAAAACTTATATCTTCAAAGCTTAATCTGTAGTGACTCTAGCAGGGTCGCCCATCACATGACCACTGTCAAGCTGCTAAAGCTTGGAGCCCTCAGCAAAGCCAACACGTGATCTGTTAACATCCTCCAGATCGTAAACACCATCTTTTTCATCTTGTTTTCCCACAACCGTTTCAAAGAATGTCCTGGCATGACCTGTTTGGGGATCTATTAAAGGAGATCCCTCCCCAAAATCTTGATTTTCCTTTCTGCTGACTAGCTGTTGTTAGAGCTGTACAAAGATGAGACAAATATATTGATTAGGGTGCTGACAGTCCATCCAATACCCCTTTTCCATTTTAGGAATAACACAATCAGTCCAACATGGAGGGAAAAATAAGGGAAGTAATCTATAGGATGCCAAATCCTGCATTTTCCTCATTAACATCCATTCATTACAAAGGTATCATTTGAAGGAAAATGAATTTTCGGGGTTTGTAGTATACCAAATTTCTGGCCACACAGGAAAACTTCAATATTCCTCCATATTCAAGCTTTTTCCATACCAGAGCTCTATTTTTAGGTGCAAGTTAACTGTTTCCGGATTTTGGATTAAAAAACTAGAGGGAGAAACCTGCTTATTTTTCTTCTCACACTACCATTCCATAAGTCTTACCAAAACCTTTTAACAAGGGATATTTTTCTCTGTGTGAAGAAGAGGATATCTTCCTCTTGCCCCAAAACACGTTGCCCTTTTCAAAAATTCACCTCAAGTGTCAAACCAGAGAAAAGTCTTGAAATAAATATATAAAATTCTTTCACGATATTGTTACCAAATTGTGGAGTGACACAATAAAGCCAAAAGAATGACAGTTTAGGCAAGCAATGTGCTAGATTACATAGTTGCAGGAGTAAGGTCTATCCCAAATGGCTAGCAGGAAGGAAGCCGAGTGGTAGAAAGAACATACTTTAGAAGAATTTGCTGGTTAACTATATAGGAACTAAGCTGCCATCATCCAAATGAAGGTTCAGCATGGAAAAGACCCTTTAAAAGTTTGTCCCTTGGGAATGCAAGTCTGCATCCTCAAGGGCATTTAAAAACCTAATTTCCTTATTTACTTGCAATGTGCAACCCACTTTAATCGTTATGGCAAGATGGCAACGCTTCAAATTTCGGCTTGCCGGATAATTAATGATTGGCTCCCCTGCAAGAAATAAGAATTCTGAATAATTAATCTGCTTCCTTTAAAGTTTATGCTGAGGTGTGCAATATAATCAGCTATTTCTTTCTCAGTTCTCTTAATATAACTGCTATTTTTCCCTGCTAATTCTGAAAACAATCTCTTTCTGTCATCTGTAAGTTTTTTGGGTTTGTAGTCTTTCATTTGGAATTTTTAATGGCATTGATTGTGATTTCCAATTCTCCCACAAACTGACATTTCCTCCAACTTTATCTTGTGCTAGCTGATGGCATTTCTTTAAAGCTTTAGGCCCAGCCATGATATCAGATACAATCCTAAATGGATTGTGATAATTGAGAATAGTCTTGCCTTCCTGATTCCTCCCTATGCTTTTGCACGAGCCAAACTGGGATTGATTTTAGCAATTGTATCTATATTTACTCTCAAAGTTGCACTTTGCTCTGGGGAGCAATGAATATCAGATTGCAGAGGCCTTGATCAAGCCTAGGATACTGCCATATTCATTTGTGATTACAATCTAGGTCTTATGGATTATGCATGATAACAAGTTTGTGTACTTATTTTAGATTTAGTGGACTCCTGTATAAATTTATTCTTGAATGTTTGTAGATTGTGGAATAGAAATAATCTGATCTAATGATTTTCTTCAGGTACGCCGCTCAGATGTGCTCTCTGCTTGGAGTGGGATTCGTCCATTAGCAACAGATCCCTCAGCTAATGACACAGCTAGCATTTCTAGAGATCATGTAGTTTCCACAGATATTGACGGCCTGGTAACTATCACTGGTGGAAAGTGGACCACATATAGAAGGTAATATTCTAACTGTAACTTCAAAGCATATTGTTGTAAACATAGCAGCATAGAAATAAATTTGTTTAAATGTTTGCAGTACTTCATGTGTGGGAAATTTATACTTGTTTATTTCAGAGCAAGATAAAACAACTGAAACACAAACCTCATTTGTTAGTTGCTTCTTCTTTTAGTATATTCTTATTGATGTAACAGATTTTTTTTCAAGGCTAATAGTAACAGCCGATGAGGGCCACGGCCAATCAACAGCAGCTTGAAGGATATCTAAGGACAAATTTCCCTAAGTGCCAGTTACTTATCTATCCTTGAATTCTATATGCTGAAGGCAGTAAGAGATTTTAACTTTGTCGGGAAGAACATTACACAATCAAAACTTAACTCTGAAGGCTCTAGTTTTTCTCAACCAAATTGTGATAGAATCCCTAAATCAATGCAGGACCTTGGGGAAGGATTTTTGATGAATAGCTTTTGATTACTGATGATCAAAAATTATATACAAGGTTTATTTATCTGGTTACTGGCTTTTTGAACTGTGGAATAGATTAGGAATCTTCTCTTTCCACTGATTCTTTGTCATTCACATAATGGGTAGCAGTATTGACATTATTTCCTGGTTTTTTCTGATACGACAAGGCTAATTTAATCAAATCTTTGTTGCAGCATGGCAGAGGATGCAACTAATGCAGCTATTAAAGTTGGCAAATTGAAACCATCAAATAACTGTCTGACAGCTCATCTTCATGTTATTGGAGGAGATAATTGGGACCCTGCATCATTTACCAAACTTGCACAACAGTATGTTCGTATGAAGAAGACATATTCAGGGAAGATAGTTCCTGGGGCAATGGACACTGCTGTTGCAAAACATTTGGCGCATGCATATGGTAGTATGGCAGAAAGAGTTGCCCTAATAGCACAGGTTTTCTATCACCTCATTACCCATCTCTTCTTCTATTATAAGACAGATTTGTTGTAAGTGGAATGTTTTTTTCCAATGTATTTTCATATTCATTTCAAGGCAGGCAATATTGCCTGTTTTGTTCATCAACTAGTTTTTGGCTACCATAAAGTTGTTACAATATTAAAAATCAAATGCATTTATTAATTTTAGTTCAAGCAAGGTATGCACGTACATTTTAATGTCTTCCTACACATTCTCTGGCCATCGTGTTGCACCACCGACATGGTGGTACTACTTCAATTTTCTGCTTTAGTGATCAAATTTCACACAGAAAGGGATATAGAGGTAATTGCTGGAATCAGCATTTGTCTTTAATACGCTGATGTAAAGCTTAGCATCATGATGCAAATATGATCAATTTTTACTAGTGAATACTAAAAGGTTCTGAAGAGAAGCCATTTGGTTCATTCACATGGTTCTCATTTGTTAAATTTTATGAAGTTTCTATCAAATGGCCAGATGACCATGAGCAGGTTTTGGTATACTTGTTAAAGTTCACATAGTTTGTTAACAGGCTTTTAGTATTATGTGAACTATTATAACATGTTAGTTGTATGTATATATGTTTCTTGAGTTGTTAAAAACTTAAAGCAACTCATATATTTCGAAGATTCGTTTCCTCTAAAATAGAATTTAAGAATCCTATAAATATGTAGGTTATTTGAATGAATAATAAAATATATTGTTTGTGTGTTCTGGAACTTAATATGGTACTTTCTGTGCCTATTTTCTAGTGACAAGTAGAGAAAACTGGCATTTTGAATGCCTTGAATATCTTGGTCTATTGTTTCTTGAGTTGCAACCTGTCTTACATTAATCTGTGCTGCTATAGGATGAAATTTAAAGAGAATTATTTGCAGATTTAGATGGAAGTGCCATTGAGGGTTCGATGGTCTTATAGCCACTCAGGCCTGAAATGTATGTAGCCTAGAGAGGTGAGGAGCTTGTTTCTCACTACCTTGAGACTCCTTTGATGAAACTTTCGTCCTTGGTCTGTTAGAGGAATGAAAGTGACTGCAGTACGGATGCAAAGAAATGCAAATGCGCTTAATAAACTCTGATAAGAATAAGATAGTTTTCTAATGTTTATGGTTGACTGACTTTTGAATTGTGTGTAATACTCTAGTGGTGCCACTAGCCTGTGCAAAATCTGAGAAGTTGCTGTCGACTTTTCCAACCACAATGAGAAACTCCGGTTGACTTGTTAGCAATGCTGCCAGAAGATGTGAATGAATGCGCGATGGAGGTTCACTTTTGTATTTTCAGACGAAACTGTGTTAATTTCTTGCCCCCTTGATTGATTTCCTCTAGAGTGAAAGATTAATTGATTTTGTGCAGAGTCATTGAATGCTAGCTACATTTTGTCCCCAGTGTGATGATTCAGCCAAAAAATTGACTTGGCGGCAAGTTGCTCGAATTTGAAGAATCCAAAGGATTTTCCATGCACAACCATGAAAAGTGAAGAGCCTTGAATTCTTTGTTGTCGCTACATGAAAAGATTTAATCTTACTGGCATCTCATTCCTCACATTCCTGGCAAGGGTTTGCTGTCATTTTCTGGTTTCTTTTGTCAATTCTTCCATTCTTTGCACCACGAGGCTTCTTATGAATTGAAAGGAGTGCTCCCATTCAGATAGGGAAATAAATAAATGGCATTGATTAAGGCATAGTAATGATTCTTTTTGGTCTCAGTGAATTTTATTATTTTCTTCCCCACATTTTGCTTTTGCATCTATTGCTGCAAATTACATTTTTATATCTGGTGTACAAGATTCTTGCTATGCAAGTTCAACAATTTTGCCTCTCTGATTTGTATGCATTTGGTCATAAAATGTCTCATAGTTATGCATCATAGGTTTGATGTTTTCCATCCCTACCATAGTTAAATCTGTAGGAAAACTGTCTCAATTTCAACCACTGGAATTGTGAGGCTCATTTGGCAGCAACCATTTAGACTCTGCTCTACTATCTGAGTCGCAAAAATTGACTCGTACCAACTACAGTGTGTCAAATCATAAAATCCTCACAATTTGTGAGTATAGGTATCTCGCAAAATTCTGCTAAACACAAGAGACCAGATATCAATGTCGATGATAATGACATGCATTAGTTGGAGATGAATTGTTTCCCAAAGTTCACAATAAAGAATCTGTTGCAGACTTGTGTTCAAAGTTATACGACGAGTACTACACCACAAAGGCATGCAGATCCCTATTTGTGAAGAATTAGTTATATTCATCTCAATTGCAGGTGGGAGGCTTAATTACAGGCTACATCATGTGACTCAAGGATCTGCTTGAGCAATCAGTTGCTATTGAAATGCAGATAGACAATAAGGACAAGGTAAATGTAGTACTTGTGGTTTACCACACTCATATCAAGGATTTGTAGAATCCTTGTTTCTGATTACTGAAACACAGATCCTTGACTTTGACAGAATGTCTATATTGCTTCTACAGAAGGAGAGGAGATAGATGCAGGAAGAAGCATCTGGTTTAGGAAGCACAAAAAGTGCTTTTGCAACAAAATTCAAGGGAAAAAGACAAAAGGAGTCTAGAGGAAGATAGGTTTAATAAAAAGAGTGGCTGGTTAACCCTCAAAGACAATAGGTAAATCATCTAAACCAAGTATGGTTTGTGCCATTTGTTAGAAACATGGACATAATGGCAATATTTGTAATGTTGCTTATAGTAAAGCCTAATGAACAAGATGAGGAGTTTGCATTCATCTCATTAAAAGAAGACTTACAGAAGTCCATGGAGTAGTACTTCAACTTAGGATCATCAATACACTATGCATGTCGAAACAATTGGTTTGCTTCTTTTGCAGCTTGTTCAGATAAAAAAGGAAATACTTCTCTGGGTGATGGTGCCACCTTTTTCGTTCAAGGACATGGTGATGTATGGAAAACATTAGATGATAAGGCTACATGCACTTCCAGAGATGTGAGATATGTACTAGATATGGATAAGAATCCATTATCTATCAGTTGAATTAGTAAGAATCTACATCTCTCAGTAAGTTTTAAGGATAACTTGTGTGAAGTCACTCACGTAAACAAGTTGATAACCCTTGAAGTTGGTGACAATGGTTTGTACAAACTTGTGGACATAGCTACATTAAACTCATATACCTGAGTAATAGAAGATGATAATGATTCACATTGGCAGAAGAGATATGGTCATATAAATTATCACTGTCTAACTAAGTTAATCAAGACTGATATGGTCCGTTGTTTATGCTCTTCTTACAATACATAATCAACAAGATGATTGTGAAGGTTGTCAGATGGGAAAGTAGAGTTGATTGCATTTTGCAAAGGGGCAGCATAAGAGAGTACATGGTCTATTAAATGTTTTTCACATGGATATATAGGGTTTTTCTAGAGTTACATCCATTGGTGAGGCTAGATATATTTTGCTAATTGTAGATGACTATTCAATGAAAATGTGGGTGTTTTTCATTGAAGAAAATCCCAATATTTTAGTTTTTTCAAGATGTTCAGATCTTTAGTTGAAAATAAACATGTAGGAATATCAAAACTTAGAGGACAAACAATGGTGGAGTGTTTACCTCAATAATATTCACCAACATTCGCAAGCAAGAGGTTATCCATCAACAATATGCCTACACCATACACCCAACAAGAGAATTGAGTGGTCAAATGTAAAAAAATGATAGTTGAAATGGCTCGGTGTATGTGCATAGTCAGAAAGTAACATACTGTTACTGTGTAAAAACATTAGAGACTGTTGTACACATTCTTAATCGATGTCTGGACTATTCTTAAGCCTAGTGCTGATTATTTTTGTATTTTTGTTTTTTGGGGTGTGTAGCATTTGCGCTGTTTGAACTAAAGAATGTAGGTAAACTATGGAAAATTTAGAATTTCATGTTTGTTGGCTATAATGAAAAATCAAAATCGTATCACTTGATGTAATTACTAACAAATTCATTGCTAGTAGAGATTTGTTTGTTCTTGGAAAGACAACTTACTTCAAAGATGATTGTAAACCAGTTGAGGTTCTAGACAATGAATTTGTTGTCAAGGAAGAGTTTGCAAGTACATATGATGATTCATTAAGTAGTTGAGATTCAGTGTTTGAAGATGCCAAGGAGAAGGATAGTCCACATTGGTGTATGAAAAATACATTTGGGATACATGAATTCTTCTCCAACTCAATCTTTTGACAATCAAAAATAGATATTGTTGTGAGCATAGTTCAACTTCTTGCCAAAATAGCGGTGATATCTCGGTTTATCGTGATATTCTAGCCGTGGTGAGAAATTCTATTCCTTTCTCACGAGATTTAGTTCTAGAGAAAATCAACTTCTTGCAGTGAGAAATTCTATCCTTTTCTCGTGAGATTCAGTTCTAGAGAAAATCAACTTCTTGCGGTGATAAAACATTAACTTCTCGACAATTTCTTTGCAATTTCTTGCGAGAAGTTGTTAAGTTCTCGTGGGCAACGCGTGAGTTGCCAGTTAAAACACTGTGATGCCCAAAAATGACTTCATTTTTCCCTTTTTGCAGCATTGAGTTTGTTGGGTGTGGGGAGAAAGGTTTGGGAGGAGAAAATAGGTGTTTGCTAGTGATTTAGAGCGATTGTTGGTTGATTTAGAGTGGATTTGAAGCTCTTTTCAAGCAAATCCGAATTCATATATAAGTTTCTTAATTTTTTGTTCTTTTTAGTTAAAAAACATTTTTCCTTGCCATACTTGCATATCTTGCATCTAATTTAGTTAAGACTCTACGAATACCATTTCTAATGTTCTCTAACATGTTTTAGAGAGTAATGAGAAAGATCTAACATCATGTTTTTGCAATTTCTCTAAAAAAAACTTTTTTTTCTCAATAATTTCCTAACCTAATACATTTTTTGTTTTATTCTTTGAATTTGCAGCTTGTGTTTAAACTTGTTTGAAGTTTTAATCTAATATAGTTTGTTTCTAAATATGTTTATTAAATTTCTAAATTTTTGGCTTATTTTGTATGTGTAGGTTGATTTTACATTAAATGGCAAATATGGCTTCCTCTACAATTGGGTCAAATGCAACATATTCCAATGGCCACATAACATGTCCATTTGGATTCATAGGCACGCGCCTTGAAGGGGCTACATACTTTGCACGGAAATATGGCTTTGAAGGAACAAAGTATGATAGTGTGATATGCATAAAATGCGAAAAACAAGGTTGTGGAGGCATATCTTGTTTGAAGTACCACCTTGCTGGTATAGAAAAGTGTGACACAAGGATTTGTGATGAGAGTACAGAGGAAATTAAAAGGGAGATGATTGCTTTTCTTAGTGCCCAAGAAGAGAAGAAGTTGAAAAGGGAAAGGGCAAAATTGGCCATGAGGGCATCCATTTACGAATCGTAAGGTATGTTTCCTTTTTAATAATCATTTATCATTTTCTAATCACAACTAATGATTGTGCTAAAACAATTATCATGATTCATTATGAAATGATGTGGGTTGTGACCAGGTATCCCAATCACCCTTGATGAAGAAGAAGATGCAATTGAGGTGATAGTGGGCCTTTTTCGTGGCCCACTAATCCGTGTATGGAACACACCTACCCGTGGCAGGTCCTTGGGCTCAACTTCTGCATCTGCTAGCTCTAGTAGACCATAAGACTCTTCTATTGATGGTTATTTTGTGCATAGAAACACACCTAGATCACAACCATCATTGGAGGGTACTGGATGGAACCGTGATGTGTATGAGCAACTTGACATTCAATGTGCTGATTTTTGGTTTTTTAACCTCTCCTTCAATGTTGCAGCAAGTCCATATATTCTAAATTTTTATGACTAGTTGTACTGTAGCGGGAAAGGGCTACAAGCCACTTACTCCAACAGCCTTGAGTGGGGAGGTTAGTTTACTTGTTTCAAACTTTAATACTTTTACAAATTTTCAATTTACTTATTTTTGTTGAAAGTAATTTTTTAAAATCAAAGTTGTGTACTTAATCTCATTTTTTATTTTGTGCTTGCAGATTGCTGAAAGATGTCGTTTCTAGGGGTAAAAATGTGGTTGAAGAGAAAAAGTTACAAATGAAACAGTATGGCTGCACCATACTTCTAGATGAATGGACAAATGGAAGAAATCGTACCATCATCAACTTTTTAGTTTCTTGCAAGGATCAAGTAGTTTTTGTTAAATCCTTGGATGCCTCGGACAAGATAAAGATGACTGAGACTTTGTCTCTAATGCTAGAGAATGTTGTGATGGAGGTTGGGGCTGAAAATGTGGTGCAAATCATAACTGACAATGCAGCGCCATATGTGGTAGCGGGTTGGATCTTACAAGAAAAGATAACACACTCTTTTGGTCTCCTTGTGCAACACATGTTATTGACCTTCTTTTGGAGGATATAGGGAAATTGGATTGGGTGAACCGTGAAACCAGTTGTAGAGGAAGCAAGGAAGATAACAAAATATATCGACAATCACCCTTGGGTCCTTCGCTTGATGAGAGACTTCACCGAAGACAAGAAGTTGGTTAGACCCGCAGTCACAAGATTTGTAACGATTTTTTTGATGGTGGAAAATGTTCTTCATCATATGAATCCTTTGAGCTAGATGTTTGTGTGTCCAAAATGGCTACAGTCAAGTTATTCAAAGAAGGCCGATGGATAGAGTGTTGCACGCATTGTGTTTGACATCCAGTTTTTTGATCGAGCTATAGAAATTGAGGAAACTTGGAAACTTCAAAAGTTGAATATTTTTTTTTGTATTTATTAATCAAGTCTTTCATTGATAATTTATAGCCCTACTCTCTGATTAATAATTGTTTTTTGTCTTTTTAATTGTAGGCGGTGAAGCCCTTGGTTAGAGTTTTCCGCTTGGTAGATGGGGAACGAACCCCAATGGGGTCCATTTTTTGAGGCCATGAATAAGGCCAAAGAGGCTGTAAGAAATAAGTACAGGGGGAAAGCCTAAAACTTAAGCCAATATGGGATATTATTGATAGGAGGTGGAGCAATCAACTCCACAAAGCCATTCATGTAGTGGGGTATTTCCTCAAACCTTGTTACCACTTCTCTCCATCATATGCGGATCCCAATGGAGAGGTCATTTAGGGCTTTAGAGAATGTATGCAAAGATACCTGACATTGCAGTGAGAGACCTCATTGTGGCCGAGATGGAAGTGTATCAAAATGCAACGGGTAAACTATTCTCCTCAGCCTTGGCAAAGAGAGGCAGACACACTCAAATCCTAGGTACAATATTTGGAATTTGTAGTCTTTCATATGCATGATAAGTAGATAAATACTAAGCTATAAAAAAATGTCCTCACCTTGCTTTCAAACTCTTTAATATTTATCTTGTAGATGCTTGGTGGCGAAATTGGGGTGGCAATGTCCCAAATTGGCAAAAACTTGCTCTTCGCATCTTATGTCAGCTATGCAAATCATCTAGTTGTGAGCATAATTGGAGCTTATTCCAATCCATTCACACAAAGAAGAGAAACAAGTTGGCACAAAAAACACTTAAATGACCTTGTCTTTGTGCATTATAAGCTCAAGTTATGCATTAGAAAGTTAATGTCATTAGTAGTTGAGCCACTTGATCTGGATGATAGAGATCCTTTTGGTGATTAGATAGCATAGGAGCAACCTTCATTGTTCATAGAGGATGACTTATATGAGTTGGAGAGGCAGGCTATGGAGGACGGTGGTTTTGCAGTGGGACTGGATGACATTTAGGTGGAGGGCAGTGAGAGTGAGGACACTGACAATGGGTAAAGTGATAGTGAGGATGAGGAGGATGAGGAGTCATTGCCAGGGCCAACAACACCACCACCACAAACAACTACTACGGCTAGAGCTGCTAGATCCCCTCCCTCTTCCATAGTTTTTGCTAGAACTATTGGGAGGGGGAAGAGGAAGATGTAGACTAGTGTCACATTGAACTTGACATTTGTATTTGTTTATATTTTTACAAAGACAATCCGGTATTTGTAGTTTGCTTTAGGGTTAAGAGTCTCCGACTACATTGACATTCCACATGAGGATGCGATTTTGTTACTTATTGCATTTATATATGTCTAGATCAGCTTGTTTGGTTTGTTTGCTCATTTACTAACTCAATACAGGCATCTACTTATTGAATTTTGCGAAAAATATTCATTTTTAATTAAATTAAGGTCATTTTAAAAATTCTCGATATTTTCCCGAGAAGTTGCCAATTTCTCTCTAATATTTGCCGAGATTTTTTTTTTTGGCCTTGCTGACAAGTGGTAGAGAATGAGATTTTGAACTATGGTTGTGAGGTTTTCACATCATTGCTTCATTGTAAATAGGAATCACTTCCTTTTATTTCAATAGGTTTAGGTGGTAGAGCACATTTAGCAACAATTTGAATTTTCCAAGCCTTTTCAAAAATAAAGTTGTCCAAAAATTGAAAATTGGTAAAATTTGGTTGGGTTAAAACTAGTGAAACTCGAGGACTTGCACCTCCCAAAAACCTCGAAGTACCAATCCTTGAGACATCCTTGCACTGGGTAGTTGGAGTACCTAATTACTCCCACCTCTGCCATTCTACAACCATGTTGTTGATGGGATGGGTACTTGAATCTATCTTTGAATTTTGACTTTTGGAATGTTAGTATTGGGTATGTACTGTGTTGAATGTTCACTTGTTTTGTTTGGTGTTGCGATTTTGCTATGTTCAAGTATTCCAATTTGGTATGTTATACTGAAACATCATTTCATAACTAGCATTTCAAGGTTTGCATGTACACACCAACCCCCTTCTCCCCCTTGCCCCCAACCGCCATTACCCTGCTGTCCCATGTCATCCCAAAATTGAGGCTTTTTGTCCCCCCTAGTCTTGGAAACTCATGGGCATCCCAATATGCCCTCGCGTTAGTGTACAATGGTGAAAAATGAGCAAAAATGGGAAAATTTCGTGAAGTATGAAAATCAGAAATTAAAATTAAAATTGAACCAAAAATAAGTGTCCTAAAAAATTGCTTAAGTTTACATTTCCATACAAGTGAAATAATTAGTGAAAAAATAAATAAAAATATATCCTTTTTTATGTTGACCCTTGAAGAAGAGGATTCCACCTTCTCAAGTGGCGGAGTTGCTACATCAAGTAGTGGATTCTACTTTTTCAAGTGGCACTGACACACAGAGAAGTCGATTCCACCTTCTCAAGTGGCAAGGCCGTCAATTTGAGGAATGGTTACCACCTTTCATTTGGCAATTAACACTTTGAGTAGATTCCATCTTTTCATGTGGCAAGGTCGTGTTGATGTGTGTTTTATGACCCACTGAACAATAGAACAAAATACTCATGTATCTTATCCTCTCTTGAACAAAGTCTTCTGTATGTTAAGATTGTGAGAAGATCATACGACAACTTCAAGGTTTGTTTAATGTCAGGTCTTGACCATGGATAAGCGGTGGTTGATGTGAACTGCTGAATATCAAAAGGGGCCTTACATATGTTCACTTAAGATTGATTTCAAGTCATATTGGATGTGGGAGCTATACAAAGATATTGCGCTCAAGTACTTTTTTCGTTTTTTCACGGAATATGTAGAAAGAAAAGGGAAAGGGTTTATGTAATATCCCTCCAAGACCGTCTTTTACAAGTCTATATATATATATATATATCATGTTAATTATTTTATATTAGTCTCAACTTCATAAACTAATATAAATTAATTAATAATGAGAATTAATAAAATAAAAACTTTTATGAATAACTATTTGGCAGTTCTACAGGAATGAATTAGTTTTGGAAGTTTATGGGATTCCATTGTTAAATAGAGGCAAATGCTCTACGAAGAAGCATGAAAGATGAAATAAGATATCAATTCCTGAAGAATTCTTCAAGAATCGGAAGTCATCATCCTTTCGTCAGGAGATAACCTGACCTAGTGAAACCAATTCAACAGGTCCAACCTATACAGTGAAAACGTATAATGTGAAGAGAAGTATCAGGCACGTGAAGCAAACAATTGTGAATTAATAATTTGCCAAATCATATCGTGGAAAGTTGGTTTTTGTTTGTGGCGAAAGAAAGACATCAAAGTAACTAATACATTTGCGAGGAAGACAAGTCTGTCGACTATTCTATCCAAATAAAAGACAAGGATTGTGACTTGCTATATGTGATTGTTCTTCAATTGTTTTAGTGGCAAAGGCTTAGAAGAAGGGTGGACGTGGCTATAGGAACATGCATACATATCAGAGAGAAGTGGGTGATACAGGTTTGGCAAGTCATGTACCTAGCGAGAAGTCTGAGATCACACAACTGACAAGTTATTTACATTAAGGATTGAAGACAAATGGGTATTGATAATTCTCCAATCGTATGCACAAGTAAGCATGGGTGATTGAAGACATCGGGTGAACTATTCAGAAATTAACTTGACTATATATCTGTTCGGGCAAGTATATACATTGGCAAGAGAATTTTCCTTAAGATATTTTGGCTGGAACCATTACATCTATATAGGTGCACAATTTTGCATACTTAATTCTTCATATCTCTGTAATTGTCTCATGAAACGATTTTAAATCATTATTCCTGATGATTTGTTATTATCAATTTGTCGAAATTACATTCTATGGTAAATTGAATCAATTGTTATGTCCATTGTATCAATTGCATTTTAACTGTGGGATTTTATAGTTTAGCAACTCTAATCTACTCCTTAAAGTAATGACAACAACAAACGATACTTTGATGGACAAATTCCTCAATAACCCAACTCTGCTTGGCCAAGTTAAACTACAACTACACATGAACTGATGCAGTCTTCAAGGCTAATGCAAAAGACTTTCATATCATCACAAACACTACTAGAAAGAACAATACATGTGAACAATAGAAGTTAAGCATACAGAAGAACATGGTTCAAGCTAACTTTGTACGACGACTTACAATTAGTAAACTGTCAAAAGTATGAACCGAAGGAACTCATCAAAACACCATTATATTCTCCATTCAATCATAACACTCTATCTAAACTATCTTAATCTAAATGAGAGAAGAAGCAAGCACAAAACACTTCACGTAGTCACCAAACTTCAATGAACACTATTGTCTTAGTAGCTCATAACAACAATCTCAAAACCCACTTCTTACAAATGAGAAGTGAGGCCTTTATATATATCTCTAGAAACAACAAGTGGCTTGGATGAAAACAATAATCGAGGCCCAAATTTTGCCACCTCAGCCCTAATTAGGGTTAGGGAAAAGAAAGAAGAATCTACATGAATGCAAAGAGTAGTCAAAAGGAATCCACTACCGTAGTAGGTAATAAATGCTCATTACACATGCTCGTTGTGGAAGAGTGTGGGGTTGAAATAAAATGCGTGCCCATTATGCATTAATTGCATCCTATCTTTGACTTGCATTTCAATTCTTGGAATCTATCCAATAGTGTCTCTGATTTATTCATAATGACGATTGGTACTGATTCATGCTTGAATTCCAAGGCTGTCATTGCATGCTCAATTTTTTTCAAGCTTTCTCCCCATTTTGATACCTAGTACTAGGTTGTGTGCATGTCATTGAGAATGTGGATAAGTTCTTAAAGTCATCCCTAGTGAAAAAGTTCAATTTTCTTTTTAGGTTGCTCATTGTTATTTCATTTTCAGCCAACTTTTGTGATAGTAATAAGGCACAGTGTTGGAGATCTCCTATCATATATTGTTAGCTGTACCCCTTAGTTAAGTGGACTCTTTGGTGAAATATGCAAACATTTCCCTTGCCATACCAAGAGGAAAGTCATATGCAGTCCTTGCCTGATGACCTTATCAACCAATTTCTACTTGGGTGTTTATTAATTCTTGCAAATTCGAGACCATTTTGTTAAGATAAATGCACTCATCCTCCCATTACTCTTTCATGCAATGAATTCTAGGAAGGATGGCCAATGCCTTGTCATGAACTTGTATTGAGTCCTTGACATATGCTTCACTTTGGACGCCTTCGATTCAAACGTCTGCACCTTAAGCAATCTGCCTGATTTTGTCAATATCCTCAATTGATTTAGTTGGAATAGCTGGTGGGGGAACAAAAGATGGGCCTCCTCTCAGTAGACGAGGTAGTTTGTTTATGAACTCGCACAAGGTCTTGATCTCATCTTTCACCTTTTGATATTTATCTTCAAGCTTCTTCATTTTGTCTTTATGACTTGTTTTAATTGTCAAACTCTTCTATGACTTGTGCAGGGAAAGCATTACCTAAATCAATTTTTGTAATGTGCTACTCATCTGGAGCAATTTGAATCTTGGTCTTGTCAACTACAAGAGTTGCAATTAGCAAAATTCTTGATCTTGATTCTCCTCTGACAACTTTCGTAAACTTCTTTGCTTTTACTTTTCTCTTCTAGTCAATTGATTTGTTCTATAGGATTTCTTATAGCTCAACTGTATGATTAACTTCCGTCTCTTGATTTTTTGAATCGTTTGTCGCACCCCTTGTAGAACAACACTTTGATCCCTCTGGATTGTTGCCTGCTCATGTCCTTGCACTATTCTTACATCAACTGCTCATTTGAGTCATCATTGATTAATCCAACTCAATCCACATGAGTGTGTTCTTGAACTACCTATTCAACAAATACCACATTAGGAATGCGACAAGCCAAAGATTCTACTTAGCATTATGACTAAGTTACTGTATTCTTGGTGAAAATCTAACCACACTAGCTCTATAGGCAATTTGGTGAAGTGGGTCTTATTCTTCTTTCATTTATCATTCATGATAGTCTCGCAATATTGAATTCTAGATGTAGACCGTGTTTTCTTTTTCTTTCATCTTTAGAACCAACTTACCAGATGAAGAGATTCTGAATGCCCCTAAAGTGGCTACTAGAGAGACATCTAGAATGATATTTCCTTTTGTATCCTTGATTGTCTTATCTATGAAATCATAATGTTTTTCATATCCCACGATAATCTCGGAATGCTAAAAAGCTAGATGGAAACCAGTTGTAGGTACAAGCTCACTATTGACAATTCAAGCAGCGAGGTTTATCGGGGAATGATCTTGGTAACCAAACATTCTTCTGTAAAACTCGCTCATGTCCAGGCCTCCGAGATTTGTTTCCAACTTTTGCCCACTTTGATACAATTTTGGATTTTGGATAGAATCCTCTAATTTCATTCTTTGTCAGCTGCCTTCTGGTTTTGTTTGGTCCTTTGGCTTTTGCCATCTCAGCTTCCTGCAAAATAAAATACACACTTACATAAGAGCATGGAGAAAGAGAAAAGAGCAGGAACAATTTCTTCAAAAAGGAAATTTGTCAACAACTGTCAAGAATATGTTTCTCTTTCCTCCCAAAGTCTATGCTTTTACATAAATTTTTAAACTTATTGAAAAGTTCCCTTCCAAATTTCATAGTTTCAGAATTTTTTCAACAAGGAATGTTTTCATGTTTTTGGAGAAATAATTCTCACTCTTAAGGAATTTCATTCTTCTCAAAAAAAGCTCTTCTGAATCCTCTTACAAACTTTCTAGAACCTCAACTCTTACTTCTCAATTTTCTCTTAGAATCTATGTGTGAGAATGAAACAAGAGAGGACCTCTTCTATATATTCTTAGCCCAAAAAACTTGCATTAAAAGTTGTAGGCTAAATTTAGGAGTCTGCCTTTTCTTCAGCCCAAGTTACTAATTTTGTATAGATTCTCTTACATAATTGCCACTTGTTGCCCTTTCTATTCTAGCTTTTAAAACTTGCCAATTTTGGCACTTTAACTTCACCATGAAGTTTCATCATGATTTTTCGATTTAAAGATTTTTGTATTTTTTTATGTTTTCAAAAATTAATTAATGAAATATCAATATTTAATTACTAATTTGATTTTAAAGCCCAAAAAATGAATTTACCAGTTTGAATTTGTGAGCATTTTTAGTTTTTCACAAAATAACGTAATATGCTATTAAATTTGATCTATTTTGCTTTTTCTCAATTTTTCCAAAATTTATTAATTAAATATTAATATAATCAATATTTAATTAAATCGCTTTAAATCCTTTTGATCAACCTTTTTTCTTTTCTCCCCCCTTTTCTAGAGCTTGAATTTCTACAATCGCAATAATTAATGAGAAGTTTCCAATTTTCCCAAAATATCCCCAAAATTACATTTTAAACAAATTTGCTTCTTTACTGAAACTGCAAGATTTCTGAATTTCCGGAATTTCAATATTTTTAAATCTTTTTCGATTTTCTCTGGAATGTAAAGAGTTTTCAAATTTTCAATTTTTTGGAATTTCAATATTTTACAATTTTCCCAAGGAATTTCCAAGATTTCCATGTGTTTAAATTCTTCTCCCTAACCCTCAATGCTTAGTGTGTGAAGATCTTTTTTGAGGATTAAAATTTTCTATTAAAGTCATTCCCAAAGCATGAAGAATCCATACCTAGAGCACATTGATTGGGTCTTTTGGAACTTATCTTTAACTTATTTACTAACATGGCCTAAGTTGTATTGGAGCGCATTTTCACGCTCGTGAAGGATTATTCCTTTTTAGATAAATTTCTTAGCTTTGGTCAATATGCGCTTGGAGGAGTACGTTGGCAGATTTGAGGGTGGGTCGCAGACTTTTCTTGTTTGTTAGTTCTATTGCTAAAGTAATTTGTGTTGGCTTTTGTACTAGAGTGCATTCTGGTTGGGGTAGTGGATTTTATAGTTTTAGAGAATTCCATAACTTGTGCTCATCTGTGCTTGATGATGTACCCATGCGCATTTCATATGCCATTAAGGATTTTTGTTCTAACAAAATCTTTGACTGTCCTTGACAAGCATTGAAGTCCACTCTGCATACCATGGGTATCCATGACGGACAATTTATTTTAGAATGTTATTCTCTCCCTTGGTAAAAATGTGCTCGACATGTTTCATTGTTCTTTCTACGGACTTCTTTATTGCCCTTGTTGGATATAGTGGGTGAAACTTTCCTTCGCTGTACCTTTGAGTCTCTAACAGATTTTTTATATTTGATTTATAATTTGCTCTTCCATTGTACTAGGCACTACTTATTTATCTGCAAACTCGTTCTCCCCTTAGTGATTTGTTCATTTCATAATTTTTGGACCATGAGCTTATTGAGGCCTATGCCACATGCTTTCTGCGTACCATGCCTCCTTTGCTCTCTAAATTAGCATTTTGAACGGACTATGGTTCCATATGTTCACCATTTCTAGCACTCGCAACATGTTCTTACGCTCTATTCATGGATTGTTATGCTTCTGTTATAGATTATTGTCTTGGATTTTGTTTGATTACAGATTCTTCAGTCATGTCAAAGGGTATTTAGCCGATCCTCTATCTTTGTGATAGACTCCATGGGAGCATTTTGTGCTTTGAATGCCCTTCGTTGCCTTAGTATTTTAGCGTTTATACTCTTAGTACATAGTCATGAGGTTGTGACCGAAGTTGAAGGCGGTGGACCACATCTCTACCTCTTCCATACCGAGTACCTTGCAAGCATACCTAATCATTTAAACTGATGACTTACTCATTGCTAAACTTATCCATTTCTTACACAATATCTTTTAATGAGAATATTCCATCCTGTAACCATTTTATCACTTAAAATATGTTCTTTGTATGCATGACTTAGTATTTGCAGTGTTCCACGAGGACACGTCCCCTATGGTTTTAGGGTTGTACCCATACCGGGGATGAAACGGGGATGGATTTTGGCCATCCCCTGAGTTGTCACCTTTTTGGCAAATTTGGAAACTTCCTCGAAATGAGCAATTTTTTTGTTTTGCAAGAAACTTGGGGATGGCCAGCAGCACCGGGGACGGTTTTGCTGTCCCCTATCCGTCCCCTAAACTGCTGGTAGTCCCCTTTTTTCTAGCCAATCTGGTAAAGGCAAAATGCCTCCAAAAATTTATTTTTTTTCCTAATTTTTGCTGCCCGCACGGCCCCTAGTCATCATAAAGACATAATAAAAATATGCAGCCCATATTTGGCCAATCAAAACACTAATTCTTCTAGTCATTTTTAGATTTGACATACTTGCTAAGAGGAAGAAAAAAAGCATAAGTGCAATAGCAGCAGTGAGGAAAGATTGTGTTTAGTGAGGAAAGCTTGCCTTTAGTATTTACTAAATATTTTAGTTGGACTTCTCTTTATTTCATTCCGATTTCAGCATGATACTTGGAGCCTTTAGGTATTTTGATTTTTTCTATATATGTATGTGATATGGTTATAATGGAAGTACTTAGTATTTGTCATTTGATAATATTCCATGTATGGATCTTCTGAAATGTCTATGGTGAATGGTTTATCAATGTTATGATATTCATATTTGAATTTGTCTCTATATATTAAAAAATCCCCTATGTTTTTAATTGGCGTCCCTTGAGGTCCTGTCCCCTAAATTTTGGCTTCGACTCGTACTCGTACCGGAAACACGCCCCCATCCCCTAAAACGTCCCTGTCCCGAAAACTCCGTGGAGCATAGAGTATTTGTGAACACAACTTTTCTTGGCATAGTCATGAGGTTCTTGATGGACTTTTAAACCTATGACTGATTTCTGCATGCAAATGGATTGAATGTCTTGACGAGAGAATCCTTACATACCTGGTCCTCCCTTCATGCCCTTTTATTGAACGTTCACTTTGCACATTGACCTCGATTTTCTGATCAACTTGAAAATTGGTGACCTTGAAGGCATGACAACATTCCATGCTCCCTTGATGAGTATCTTGCCATTTTTAAAATTCAATGAGACTTTCCTTGCCTTCAGTTGGATACACTTCTCGAATGAGAAGCCTCAAATTTGAATTCCAAAAGTCAATATGTAATTCCTCTATGCAAGCAGAATCTATACTAAGATCTTTGGCATTCTTGCTTTTTAATTTTTCAATGCTTTCTTGACTTAGGTGCAATCGAGTCTTTTCCCAAGTGACTTTGGAATGAGTCTTTTCTCAAGTGACTTTGGAAATCCTTCGGATAACACGTGATTAGTGTTTCATCAAATTCACATTTTGAAATTGGAAACGCTCCAAAATGAGACTAAAAAGGGCAAGAACATAACACAGAGTCTTGACTTAATCAAAACTTAACACTTTTTAGTTGGAACCAGAGAGAAGCTATTAGACTACCACTAGATCTATGGAGAAAAACAACATGGCCAAGTGAGCAAAAAGATAGGAGTCACATCTTTGATGAGCAATGTGTGATTAGGTCACAACACGTCACCACATCAAGAAGTGGATTCATCCTCCCCAAGGTGGTTAAGGAAGGAATTAAGCTTTATTCGACAAAGGAAGAAACTCAACTTGATGAGTATAATGAAGGAGTGGAGAAACAATACAAAAGGGGAAAGTAAGAAGTTTGAACCAATCACAAAACTTTGTTTGCCAAGTTCGGTTGGCCTTGGAGAAGCTAAATTTACTTCAAATGCAAAATCATGGGCCCTACTTCGAACTTGCAAGTGTATACAGCCTCAGCCAATCAGTGAGGCCTTAAAATCAAACTTGTGGGCCAAACTTGCAAACGCTAGGCTGAGGATTGATCCAAATGAGAGGCCTACAATGGGCCCTAAGCTAAAACGTGGGTTAAAGGTCTATGCTTGAGCCTAAAATTGATAAAACAGCCCCAAAAGGAAACACGTGGGCCTGATCTAATTGAACCAGGCCTTAATTCAATAGAATATGGGCTTAAACAGGTCCATAAACCAAACATATGGGCCCCTAAAGCTAATGTGCAGGCCTAAATCCAAATGAGCAAGACTTAAATCTGAAACATAGCCTTAAATCTCAACTGTGAGGCCTAAAAGGTGTAACATGTGGCCTTGAAGTTTGCATCATGCCTAATTTCAAACAGAGTCAGGTCCTAAATCCTATCCATCTTCAAGTGCGTGAGATAGGGTAGGCCCTACATCAGGCCTTAAGCGTGTGGCCTTGTTAATGAAACATAGGCTCAAAAATCAAAACCATCAGCCTATATCTCAGGCGTGTGGGTTTAAGACACAAATCTGGGCACAAAATTTGGTGAAGTTTGGCCCTAGAATAAGGCGTGTGATCTTGAAGTTACAAATCAAATGGCAAATTTAAATGGATTGGACATGAAAGCAGTCCCAAGGAGGTAGCATGTGGGCCTGATCTGATTTAATAAGGCCCTAATTTGAAATCAGATCCTTAGCCTAGTGCGTGGGCAAAGAACTCGAGATATAGACCTTAAACAGCTAAATGTGGGTCCTAAACTTGGGCACAAGGTATTGTGAGGCCCTAAATCTGGTCTTGAATGAAACATGGGGGCCTTAAATTCAATAACTGTGGCCCTAATACAACTTGTATTTACACTAAGTTGGTGTAAATACAAGTGGCATCATCTTATTGGCTCATTAAATGGTGGTGTCTTCTGCAAGTTTCTGTCTTCTACAAGCTTCTAAGTACACTCTTTTCTGATTGGTAAATAAAAGGCCATGTAATTTCTCATTGGCCCATTAATAGGTGTCTTCTCTTGCAAATTTCTACCTAACCTCCCTTCTTATTGGCCCATGAAGCAATGTAATTTTCTAACTGGCCCACACGGTGGTGCTTAATTGTAAGTGGGTAGGCATTGAGTATTTGTTAGCACTGGTTATGCAACCCTAATTATGGCTTATGTGGATTTATCTGAAGCATGTATTCTGATTTCATGTTTCCTTGTGCAGCTGTTTTATATCAGTTTTAGGCTCAAGCATAGAGCTTTGAGTCATGGTTTAGCTTAGGGCTTGTTGTAGATCTTTCGTTTGGATTGATCCTAGGCCTAGATCTTGCAAATTTGGCCTCAAGTTTGATTTTAAGGTTTTGCTGATTGGCTGAGGCTCTATATGGTTGCAAGTTCGAAGTATTGCCCATTATTTTACATTTGATGTAAATTTAGCCTCTCCAAGGCCAATCAATCTTGGCAAAGGGGGTTTTGTGATTGGTTCAAACTTCTTGCCTTCCCACTTTGTATTGTTTTTCCCTTCATTAAATTCATCAAGTTGTGTTTCTTCCATTGTCCAATAAAAGCTTAATTTCTTGGTTTGCCACATGGGTATGTGGAATCCACTTGTTGATGTGGCAACTTTCTCACATGAAAAGGTGGAATCCACTCGAATTGTCAATTTCCAGATGAAAAGGTAGAGTCTACTCCTCAAAGTGACAACCTTGCTACTTGAGAAGGTGGAATCCACTTCTCCATGTGTCAATGCCACTTGAGAAGGTGGCATCCACTCCTTGATGTGGCAACCTTGCCACTTGAGAAGGCGGAATTGACTTCTTCAAGCGTCAACATTAAAAGGGAAAATATTTTAAATTATTTTCTCATTATTTATTTCCCTTATATACAATGTTACCCTTAGTAATTTTTTGTGGCCGTGTCCATCTGAGAAATGTCCCAAGGATAGGGGACAACTAGGGGACTTTCACATTGATTTCTAGAGGAAATTTGACTTTGACTCTCAAAGTAACATAAATTTGGCACATGAATTCTACTAATTCTTATATTTGAGGATTTTATATGTATAAATAATAAGTACATGCTTTATCAATGTTTTCATATTAATATTTCAAATTTCTCTATATCTTTTAATTTTTTCCTTATTGTTATATAGCTGTCCCCTTTGCCATCCCCTAACCATCCCCAGAATTGACAAACTAATTTGTCATCCTGGAAACTTGTCTCCTATCCTCTATCATACCCATCCTAGAAACTTAGGGTAACACTGCTTTTATGAAAATTTAAACCTAGGCAATTTTTTAGGATTTATATTTTTGGGTCACTTTTAATTTCAATTTCTGATTTTCAGACTTGCCAAACTTTACCATTTTTGCTTAATTTTCACACAACCAAATTTTACGAAAGTTCCATTTTACACTTGTTGCATAGACTAACCTATGAAAGAGCCAAATTTTACACTAAGTGCAGGGTTAGTCTGGGACTAAATTGTAAGTGTTTTAATTTCTAGTGGAGATGTTCATTTAGATTGGACCTTAATAGGGTATTTGAATGAGTATTGACAATCTGAAAATCATTACCGAATCCTTGGAAGATAGCACCCTCCTATGCCTAGTCGTCACAACAAAGTAAGGATTCATTAGAAGCTCACCCCATCACCAACATTGTCTTACATTCTTAGAGTTACATTAGATTCTCTAAATACTTATCTCTTTGCAAGTTGTTTTGTTGGAAGTGATCCAAGAAGTGAAAGCAGTAATATCAATTGAATGAGCAACGTAAGTCCCTCTGTGATAACCAACATATCACATCATAAAACTGAGTGAAAGTCCACAACAAGAAAGAACCTTGAGGTTGTCTCATTTGATCACACAATTCAGATACACTGTTTAGCATTCGAGCATCCTTATTCAAGAGAGAGTTAGAAATATGGTATTTCATTTTGGCAGAAGTCCTTAAGATCCTAGTCTATATAAAACATAGTTAAATCTTCAACGAGTTTGACTCAAAAATTACATAGTTAAATCCTGATAGCAATATCACAATTTGACTTGTGGAAAAATATCTCCTACTTAACTATTATGTAGTTTGATTTATCTTACTGCTACTAGGCCAGACCTATGTTTTGCCGTTAGCTCTCTCTCTCAATTCATGTCCAATCCAAAGACAAAGTACTGGCTTGCAGCAAAGTGAGTTTTGAGATATATCAAAGGTACTCTTGACTCTAGTATATTTATTAGCAGACAGATGTAGATTGGGTAGGTTCCATTGATGATTCTCGATCAACTATCGGATGCATGTTCTCACTTGGTTCTGGCACTATTTCTTTGGAGAGAGAATTGCAGCATTTTTTTGCACTATCATCTATAGAAGCCAAATATGAAGTGGTGCGTAGTGCAAGCTGTGAAGCTGTTTGGTTACATGAAGTTCTTTATGATCTTGACATAACTGAATTTAGACTGTGTGGTACCATATTCCAGTGGCTGCAACACCCTTGCAACTGATGCCAAAATGTTATGAAAACATCTGAATTCTAGCCAACACCTATTTTTTGTGACAATTAGAGTGTTCTCAAGACGGTTAGATTCCTGTTTATCATGCCAGCACGAAACATATTGAAATTCATCATCATTATATCTGACATTCCCTGTCTTCAATATTGTCCAACTGATGAACAAGTTGCTGACATAATGACAAAACTGCTCAGTATTTGCATATTGATAAGTTGGGCATTCTTTCAGTTATTGTCATTAATGGAGGGGTATAATCGAACTATTTCTTTTATTTTTTGTTTGTTTACGTTGTGAGATTCTATGTCCACATTTCTTGGAGAAGTGCTTATGTGTGTTCAAATTGTTGTAATGACAAAATCTGTTAGGTTTGTCATTAATGGAGAGTGTTGGTATATTTCTTGAAGTTCACATAGTTTTTTATAGGCTTGTTAGTATTATGTGGAATATTAGAATATGTTAGTTGTACATATATATGTTTGTTGAGTTGTTAATAACAACTCACATGTAGAGTATTTGTTTCCTCTAAAGTACAATTCGAGAATGTAAGTCATTTGATTGAATAATAACATATGTTGTTTTTTGTACTTTTAAACTTAATAGGTCAGAAGGCTTTTGCTGCCACTGTGTTACATTTATTTCTAAAATCATCTCTAGGTCAAAAGGTCAAAAGCTTTGCTCGTCTAAGTCAGCACTATCATGTTTTTAATTAATAAGAGTATATAATGTAAAGTTATAAGCAACATAAATGTTTTTCTTTATGCATATTTGTGTATCAAATTTGAACCCAAGTTAATTTGACTTTTGATAAAAATGCCAAATTATGCTTCAATTGATAAGAAGGAATTTTTTTTTGACTTAGGTTGTAAAATTTAAATGTGCTTTGTCTATGACCATCTTATAAGAATTTGGCTTTCATTTCTTAAATAAAATTTCTGCTGTGAATTGTAGAATGAAAATCTTGGCAAAAGGCTAGCACATGGATATTCTTTTCTGGAGGCAGAGATTGCATACTGTGCACGCAATGAGTACTGTGAGACAGCGGTTGATTTCATTGCCAGGCGATCAAGGCTTGCCTTCCTTGACACAGATGCAGCTAGAAGATCCTTGCCTCGTGTTATAGAGGTACTTGCTGCAGAACATGGCTGGGACAAAGCAAGGAAGAAGGTGGAGATGACAAATGCAGTAGCCTTCTTAGAAACTTTCAAATCTTCTCAAAATGCACAATTTGATGATGGTAAACACACCTCAAATAAGTCATTCTTCTTCCTAAAGACATGATTGGACTATCCTTGTGTACATAGCAATTTTTTTTAATGTACTTCAGAAAATGTACTCTCTTTTAGTATTGCGCATCATTTGCTAAAAATAAAAAATGATAGAATTGTCTCCAAGTTTATTGCCCCCGTGGAAAGATTCAGTTCTTCAAAGCAGGTTTTGCTGCTAAATTGAACATATGATGAACACAATAATAATTGAATTTCGAAATACATATCGTCGTTTTATTTGGTCCCAAAAATAGTGCCAAAATTTTATCATCAAGGGCTCAATATCCTTGAGACTGTAAAATACATGTGGCAATACTCTTGTGTTTATGGAATAAACTGTAACAAAGTAGAGTGGGAAGGTGCAAACGCCTATAAGTTATTCAAATCAATGCTTTATAAGTGATCTGCCGGCAATGTTATAGCAGATATATTTACATAATCTCTTTATTGACAACTCTGCATATGATTCCGTTCGATTACACTTCTGGAATTATATCCATGGTAATATTTCCATACACAAGCAGTGGTTGGTAAGAGTTGGATTCATTTGTAATCTGACTTGGAAGGTTTTGTTTGATACTGTTGAGGATGCACGTTGAGATGGATGCAGCCTACAAGGCTGTATCATTTTGAAAACCACATCACTTTTTAACAATTTTTTTTTGGTCAGATCTTATATAATAAAATCATTGCTACGCTTACCATTGAAGTTCGCCTAGCCTGGGGCTTAACATAGGCTTGGATGTCACATTGGATATTATGGCAGTGAGACGAATTTTTGACCAGGTTACTAATTATAATGTATTTATTGTGATGAAGCGGGTCAAGGATTTGAAATATCAAAGTTGCCTTTTCCATTGTGGAAACGCTAAAAAATGTTCATTTAAAGTAGCAGCCACCAGAGGTGAGAGGACGCATGTTTTAAATTGCATTTTGTTAGCATTTACTGAGTATAAAATATTAATTAATTATATGTGATTTGTAACTATTTGCCCTTATCATGGCATTTGTCAACCACAAAGGAAGCCGACGGTCTGCCAGGACTTGTCAAAAATGGTAGGTTGACATTTAGTTATTTGCTATGAACCCATAGACCTGAGTATTGTGTGAATTTCATTTACAATATTTTCCAATATTACCTTCGGAGATTGCATTTGATTTGTAATGGAATCATGTTATGCAAACTTTTGGAAGTGACATTACTACAGTACCTGGATGCCGTGAAATAAAATATTACAAACAACGTTGCTTATTGGAAAAATGTACAGTTGAACAGTATTAAATATGAACAAATTAATAGTATTAATAAGAAGGTTGTTTTTCAATGTATTACAGTTTGTCTTTGTTAAATAAATTTCAACTAATTTAGAAGAATGTAATTAATTATTCTTTAATAAAAATAAACATGTCACTAACGGGAATTTATAAAGGTAAACCTTACTATTCCAATGCCTTCCATAAGGTTTACATTCTACACAAGAAAACATGGTGGTTGGGAAAAATATATATATTATTAGTTTTTGTTGTAGAAAATATATATTTTGAATTAAGTGCAATTAATGAAGTTATAGATCTACCAGAGCCTTAGACAACAATCCATTGCTAGATCTTCCACATTCTTGGACAACAATCCATTGTTAAATTAAGTTGTCTCAAGACTTTTAGAATGATATAATTCTCCATGTTCATAATTTATAATTTAGGAATATCCACGAGTGTAGGGAAGTCTTGCACTATCCAAACATGTTATTTTAGTTTTTAGTTAAGAATAGATGAATATAAATAAATGCAAGCATCTATAAGTGTCTTCATACCTACAAAAGTGTACAAGAGGAAATAAAGAGGGTTAGATTATTTAATTTTTAGCCATGTAAGACAATTGCAAATTTTCAAAGAATAGATACAATTTCCTATTATTTATGTTGTAAAAAATAAGAAAACATATTTCTTGGCATAGGAATAAGGGGAAGATTCAATGCTTAGGGAGAATGAACATGACATTTTTCTAGGTGCCTATAATGTGAATTGTAAAAAGTTCTAGAGGTATGTATGCGCTAAATGGAGCATTAATTGAATGCCATTTGTTTATGTCCTAGAGGGGGCATGAGAATCACAAGATGCTAAAGAGCAGTATAAATAGGGGCTGGCGAAAGAGGTTTAGGGATTGAGAATTGAGTCCATCATCGAGCTTAAGATGAAGGCTTGTAGCTTTAATTTGTATATATCCAAAACCAATTGTTTTATGTATAGTGGAAGAAATGATAGTGGAGGGAAAGTTGTTCCAAATGAGGATTTTAGACCTTTAGAGATAAGTGCAAGCAATGCAAGTGGAGTTGCAAAGAAGAGTGGAACAAAGTAGGTGAGATTAAATTGAGGATGAATCTAAAGAGTAAGAACAATTTGAGGAAGGATACTAGTTTGTGGGGATCTTGAAGAGGGAGTTCATTTTGAGGAAGAGCAAGAGTTTGTAAGAGATCTTGAAGAGGATAGATTTTTGAGGGCTATATCCAAGAATTTGATGAGGTTGAAGTGTTAAAGATTTTTTGCAAGCTTGAATTCAAAGGAATTGATTAGTTGGATCAATTATATTGAGGAGTATTTTAAATATGAAGAGGTGGAAGATCTTGATAGGGTTAGATTTGCAAAGACCAAATTAAAAAGTGACAATAAAAAAAGAAATATATGATTAGATGGTGGAGAAGTTGAAGAGGTAGCTTATTACCATAGATTGTGAGCTTGAGTTGCTAAAGATGTACTGATTGAAGAAAGGAGACATATCTACAAAGGAGTATTTAGGAGAATACTATTGGATTTTGATTAGAACATGTCATTTTGAGGTTGATAAGGAGAAAGGAGTTTGTTGCCTCAATTGGTTAAAAGCAAGTATACAAAAGAGTTCAGTCTAGTTAGAATGTGGATTATTATCAATTTCTATTGAAGGTGAAATTAAATAGAAAAGTCAAAAACAAAATGAAGGTCAAAGGAAGATTAGAAAAAAATAGTTGTGGTCAAGGCCACAATGGAAATAATGCCTACCATCCTCATGACCAAAATAATTGAGATATAAGAGAAAAGAAAGAATTGGATTAGGACCTAAAAGAGGACGTTTTTGTGGAAGTTATTTTAATTGTAGAGAAAATGATATCTTTTGAGATTCCCTAACACCAAGAGATGATAAACATAAAATATGAGAGTAATGGAATTGTTGCCCATGTAAATGAAAATGTTAAGAGTCTTCATATTCTAAAGATGTAGTAGGATAACAAATCCAAATTAAGTGATTTGACTAATTTGCAACTTACCAAAACAGTTCCTTTGAAGCCCAATACCATCAAACAAACCAATCTTTACTCTTCTCTGATCATCCAACATTCAAGCTTGCATCAATTGACCACATACATTACCTACAAAATTTCCTAATCAATGAAACAATTCTCCTTTATACCCTCATAAATAATAAATTAGGTCGGCTTGTTAGAGTTTTTCCAATGTATACTTAATTACATAGTACGACATGAAGGCATATATGCCTTCTTAAGCATCATTACAATTATAATATTAAGGTTCTCATATGTTACAATACAATTAATAAATTTTACAATGATAACCAACACGTTTCATCAACCCACTCGAGTGTTAGTAAATCATATTGCATGTTTCACTACAACAACCATTACATAATGATCGCCAACCCTTTCTATCACAAACATAGCATCATGAACATGTCCTCTACCACAATCCAAGCTCGTTGGTTACTTCAGTCTCACTGATAAAATATAGCCAATATGCTACCAATTGTCTTTGACATTATTTCCTCTACAACTGGTCTGCTATTAGTCTTCACCAAATGAATTATAGAATCTCTGTTTATCATGATTGCATAAAAGCATGTTGTCATCAATGAAAATACCTATGATCAATACAACACATAAACAACATATCCAAGTGCCAACCAAACCTCTATTCTTAACAATCTCCCTCTTTGGCATTGATGGCAATATATGATGAAAAACCATCAATCCAAACATAATCTTCTGGATATCCTTGTTTTGAATATCCTCAACACATACAACCTTTACAAATAATCTCCCCATATGCTTCCATATTTTCTATTTCATCCTCTCCCCTTGGTTCTTCTTGGTTTTTCATTGAATTTCTCCCTCTTTGACATCAATAATAAAGGTGGCAATATGTAAACGATATTAATTGAAATGTATCAAGTGCCAACAAACACTATTGTGCTAAACAATAAGCATAAGAGCTTTATCTTCAGCTATTTATGTAGCTTTTCTTATTTTGACCACTCCCCCTAAGGAGCAATACCAAGCAAATGAATGAATAATGCCCTTCTTATATAAGACTGATGCAATATTGCACCGATTATTCTTTACTAGGTGAGGACATTGCCCCAACATACCCTTAAGATACTCAAAGGTGTCCTCAACCAATGGTTTTGTAAATATATCTTCTATCTATTCTTTTGTATTCACATACTCCGATTTGATCTCTTTCTTTGCAATCTTTTCTCTCAAAAATTGATACTTAATTGCATGTATTTGTTTTTGAATGTAAAACATGATTATCTGACAAACTTACTGTACTCATGTTATCACAATGCATAATGGTAGGTTTAGAAAATACAATAATAATTCCCTTATGCATTTACTCTATCCGCATAATATAATTACAACCGTTAGCTACTGCAACATATTATGCCTCTGCTATGGACTAAGAAATACAATCTTGTTTTTTACTTGACCAAGATACTTATCTTCCACCAAGAATGAATACTCCTCCACTTGTACTTTTTCTGTCATCAAAATTTTCTACTCAATCAACATCAGTATATGTATACAATGTGAAATTTTAGATTTGTCATACCATAAGCCAAAATATACCATTCCTTTCAAATATTTGAAATTTTTTTTAATTGCTACTTAGTGCATCTCCTTATGATCTTGAAATTTTGCCACAATTTCAACGTCATTTTCATATATTGCCTTGTATGGGTTAAGTACTGTAATACACCAATCATTGATTTGTACCATGTTTTCATAGCATTGGGTGAATCATCTTTATTAGATAATTTGCATCTAGTTACCATAGGTGTTCCAACATGTTTGCAATTTTCCATACCAAATATCACCAATGAATCTTTAAGATACTTGGCCTAAAATATAAGAATGCCACACTTACTCTATGTTGTTTGCAATCCCAAAAAGTATTTCATTTCACCAATCACAGACATCTCAAATTCATCTTTCATTTCATCAAAAATATGTTACTGCCTCATCATTTCCACCAAAAATGATATCGTCAACAAATACATCAATAAGCAACAATCCATCAATATTAGTTTTCAAATACATATTTCTATTTGCATTTCATCTCTTAAAACCCAAACTTAGTAAATGTTTATCCATTCTAGCATATCAAGCTCTAGGTGTTCACTTTAATTGATATAATGCCTTCTTCAACATATATATACCATATCTTTTTCTTCAGTCAATGAAAAGCACATGTTGTTCAATTTAGACCTGTTCCTCAACTCACCATTCAAGAAATCTAACTTCAAATACATTTCGAAATTCTTGTTAGATGCATAAGGAAAAAACTTTCTTACACCTTCTAGTCTTTCTATACGAGAAAAAGTTTATTGAAAACCTATACCTTCTCATTGTAAATAGCCCTTACATACCAACCTTGCTTTGTTCCTTACAACTTCACCTTGTTCATTCATTTTTTCCTAAATACCCATTTTGTGTCAATAACATTTGTATCTTTAGGTCTTGGTACTGATTCCCATGTGTTATTCTTTTATATTGACTCAAGTTCTTCTTTCATTGCATTTATCTGAATTTATCCTTACACGCCTCATCAATGGTGTTAGATTTAACTTGTAAAATTAAAAAAATCTCTTCTCCTCTCTTACCTCTTGTCATTACTCCTCTACTAGCATTACCAATAGTCTAATTATCAAGATGATTCCTTGAAACATATTTACGTGTTCTCTTCTGTTCTTTAGGTTCTTCAATCTATACATATATTTTATTGTCTGATTCAAAGTATTGTTCTTGTTCTGTGTTTTGATTTATTACTTGTCTCTTACTTGTACTAGCTTGATTCGTATCATCATCAAAATCATAATCACATATTCTTTCTTGTGTCTGGAATCTTATCAATCCTAACATTTGCACTCTCAATAATCTTATTTAATCTTAGGTTTTAACATCTGTATGCTTTAATCTTAGTAAAATAACCAAGAAATATTCCTTCATCACTTATAGTTTTCAACTTCCTTATATCATCTTCTCTTTTGATATTATATTTGCTGTCAAATTTTTTGAAATACTTTACTGTAGGTGTTTGAACAAACCATTATTCATAAAGGGTTTTACTTGTTCCTTGGCCGATCTAAAATTTGTTCATAATGTATATGTAGTAGTAATTGCTTCTCTCCAATGGACATGTGATACCTTACCCTCAAGTAACATCACTCTAGCTACTTCACTCACTGTTTTGTTCCTTCTTTTTTCTTATCATCCACTAGTGGTGTTGTAGGTGTTAAGATTTGACAACAAATTCCATTATCCTCACAAAAAGCGTTGAATTAATCAGAAGTAAACTATTGACCTCTATCAAACCTCAAAAATTTGATTCTTAAACTAGATTCATTTACAAATTTAGCAATGTAAATCTTAAAATTGTCAAAAGCTTCTTACTTCTCCCTAAAAAATTGCAACTCACATCATTCTAGTGTAATCATCAACAGAAAGAATGTAATACCTCTAGCCATGGAAAGTTCTATTCTTTGTAGTACTACATACATCTATATTAACACTTTTCAACTTTTCTAAAGTAGTGAATGTCTTGCTAGGAGAAGTGCTCTTCTTCTATTTAGCCATTACACATTCCTTGCACAACATAGTAGAAGGTTTCACAATCTTTGGTAGATCTCTTACAACATTAGTATTACTCACCTTCACTATGTCATCAAAATTTATCTAACAAAATCTTCTATGCCATAACCAAATATCATCCACTTTTGTAACCAAACAACTGATCTCAACATGATTTAATTGAAATGTATTACCTCTAGTTCTTGTAATTGGTTTTCTATGCTTATCCTTGATTATAGATGTCTTCTCATTGAGCTATAGATGACAACCCTTGTCAACAAGCCACCAACTTTCAACAAGTTATGTTTCAAGCTATCAACAAAGTAGATGTTGTTGGCAATTTGGCTAGGTAGATGAGTTGTAGTTGTCATTTATGAAAACACACACACACACACACACACACACACACACACATTATATAGTGTAAAGAGAGTATAGTGTAAAGAGAGTATAATGTAAAGAGAGTATAAAGTGAAGATGAAGGGGTGTCTGGATAGTAATTTTGTAAATTGCAAAGGTATAAAGGTAGAATGTAAAGTGTGAAGTTAAAAGTGCTTCTAAGAAAGGCTACGTGAAATATATGTGATGTGAATTTCAATGTATGATTAGAGGAATGTGAATTTTGTGAAGAGCAGTGAGAGCTATATCAAACATTGAGGATATCAACGACAAATAAAGAGGTTTGTGTATCTATCTTTTTGTATCAAGGAACTACATTGTCTATTGCATGTTTGGGTAGTGGGCTCTTCTTGCATACATTTTGTATTTGTATATAACAACTCCTAATAGGGTTGAGGCTTATAACAAGGACCAATACACTATACAGATGTAATAGACTTCTAATAGGGTCAATATCTTTAACCATATACTTTTGATTAGTGGATCATTTTGTGGGTACCATCCTCACTGGGGTTTTCCCTTGGCTAGGGTTTCCCTAGTTAACAAAATATGCTGTGGTGAGTTCTCTTATTGCATGGTTATGTTTATTGTTCAACATAATTAGTTTTCTTTGTTATGTAAGTTATAAAGTAATTCATAATGTCAAGTTTTGGGCTAAATTTTATAGAATACTGATTCACCCCCTTCTCAGTATTCCCTATTTCTAACGATTGGTATCAGAGCATAGTCACTCAGAAGAGGATTAACAAATTAAGTAAGATCCATATGGATATGAAACAATTACAAAAGAACCAAGAAGAATCCCTTGAGCAGATCGACATCCTCACTGAAGAAAGAGATAACCTGAAAGAAAGATATGAAGATGCAAAAGACTATATTGGTAAGCTAAAAGACAAGATTAATCATCTCAAATCCAGAAAGGAACCTAAATATCAAATTGAGGATAGTGATGAATTTTCAAGTTTGAAGAAAGAAAATGAGATCCTTAAACATGAATTGAAGTTAAGTTTAAAGAAATATGATAGGAAAATCGAGTCAAATCTAAAATCTGAGAATGCAGATCTAAGATCCCATCTTACAAAAGTTACATCCAAACTTGAATCCACCAAATTAGAATATGAAAAAATTGAGAAGTAGAACACTATTGTGAAATGAGAGTTAACCCAGACTAAGCAAAAATTAGAGAAGTTATACTCTAGTAGTGAGAAAATTGATGAGCAATTATATTTTCAGAGACCTTCTATGATAAGATTGGTCTTGGATATTTTATTGTAGAAAAGTCAGCCAAGAAATCTAAAGCTAGAAATGAGATTCATTAGGTTACACAAGAGAAAGAAAAACAAAACAAATTTGAGCCAAATCAAACAGATAATTCACCTAAGGAGATTGAACAAGTTGACCAACCTAAACAAATTGATGAACCTAAGAAATTTGAGAAAATTAAATCACCCAAGAAAGTAAGGTATGAATTCAAAGGTAGATGATTTGCGTGTAATGAAATTGGTGATATGAAAAGGGAATGCACAGGTAAGCCATTAAAATATGTTACTAATTTTTATTGTTATAATTGTCATGGTTTTGGTCATAGAGAAGTTGATTGTAAGAAACCTAAAATTGATAATAATAATAGTAATAGTTGAATGTTTAGAGGTACTTGTCAGGAAACTCAGGTGCGGAAACAACTTCCTACACTAATCCCTTAAGGAAAGTATTGTGCAAATTCCTATTAAATCCTTGCAATTTTAGATTCAATTTTATGTAAACAATAATATTGCAGTCAACCATGAATACATAAAATAGATAGAGAAAGAAAACACATAAACACAAAGATATTATGGTGGGGAAAAACCTTTCAGTAAAACAACCCCACCCCTCTAGAACTTGCATAATGTATTATCTTAAACAGAAAGGTTACAACACACTTGCAATGCAAGTTCTATAGGACACGGAGGACTAATCTAGTAGCAACCAATAGTACACTTTTCACTCTCTCCTATTTGCAACCCTAAAAATGCTTATATCACATGCTTTCCATTTTTAGGGAAACTTCCTAAGAACAACTGTATTAGGGTTTTACCATTCTCTAGAAAAGTAGGAACTCAAACCTTGTGCACTAGATGGAGACTCAAGTGTATAGTACTCAATGATCAATTGTCACATGTCTTCACATCTTCACCCATCATCAAATCTTTCAAAGATAGCTCTTACGTGCCATATGAATTCACCATAACCATTTCAACCATGATCTCATTACACACAATTCAAGACGTTGACACATACAAGTGGAATGACACATCAACATGCCTACTAGATATGTACACTCACAGTTAATTACATTATTTGCAAAAAATACATTTACAAAACAAATAATAAGAATAGGAATTATCCAAGGTTGAGACACCTTATTCCTAACAATACTAACGTTGTAGGAGAAAGAAGGAGATCCAATGAAGGAAGTAACAGAGCAATGAACAATATTGTGTGTTACAAATGCAACAACTTTGGACACAACCAAAAATTGTAGAGCACCTGTAAACTAGCTTGGACCTAAATTTGGAAATAATGCACTAGTATGTCAATTATGCAATAAATTCGATCATATAGAAATATTTTACAGAGTGGATATGAGGAACATAAAAAAGAACCCAAATTTCAAAAGGAACACAAACAAAACTGTCAGAAGGAATGATAGAAACAATGACATTCTAAAATATGAGTTGAGATAACATATAGAAGAATTCAAAGAAGTGTTTGTCAAAGCCAAAGATCCATCAAGCTCGCATGTAGTATTAGAAGAACAATCATTCGATGTACCTGAAGGAAATCTAAAGTCAAGAATTGTATGTGATTCATCCTATTTGAATTAAGTATATTTTATAATTGAAATAATCATCAGAAAGATATAAAAGGTACCAGATGGAAAATAAAGACATGAACAGTTAATATGAGGTATTTCATGATGAGTTGAAGCTATGGTTAAGAGCGCATATGATTTGGAGATCGCATGTGAAGTGCATGAAAGAAGTCAAGTATACTGATAATCAAAAACAACTTTATAAGAATTGCGTACTTTTGCAATTAATGCAAAGATTGATTTGGTCATATTTAAAGGATGTGAACAAGTTCTTGTGTACCATTTGAGTGTGTGTAGAGTTAAGGAGAAGTAAAGAACAAAGTACAAGTGAATTGAAGGTGAATTGAAGTGTGAAGTTCAGAGAACCCTAATTAAGTGTGAAATTGAGTTATTTTACATTTTACGCAAGAGTTGAGTTCAGAGTTTGATTGTTAAATTGGACAAGTCTTTAATTCACAATGTTGAGGAAGAAGTAAGACTTAAGATGAAAATCCACCTAGTGAAACCCTTAGAGGATGACCCTAGCATTACGTTTTCTAAAGTTCTGGAAATAGTCATTCACTTTGAAGACGTGAGTAGCTACATTAGAAGAAAGTTTGAAATAGTAGGAGAATAACATGTTTCTAAGGAATTGAGTCTAATTCACAACTAGTATATGATGAGTAGGAGATAATTTCCATAGCAAGTCAAATTGTGATATTGCTATTAGGATTTAGCTGTGTGATTTTGAGTCAAACTCATTGACCCATGTTTCATGAGTAGTGATTCAACTGAATCCATCTCTCATGAGAATAAATGGAATACTTAGCACTCATTGGATCTAGGTGATGCTCATAGGGGTAAAGCACTGGGACTTCTCTGGAGGTCACCCAACCTAGTACTACACCAACCTGAGTGCGCTTAACTACGGAGTTTCCTCCATGGTTAAACCCAAAGCTTGCAACCCCATTTGCAAAACCTTCACCAAGTGTTGCACCTTATGAACCATTCATTAGAAAGCCCCGTAAGCTCATCAATTGATAAGTAGGAGATAATTTCCACAGCAAATAAAATTGTGATATTGCTATCAGGATTTAACTATGTGATTTTGATTCAAACTCATTGACCCATGTTTCATGAGTAGTGATTCAACATGAATCCATCTTTCATGAGAATAAATTGAACACTAAACACTCATTGGATCTAGGTAATGCTCACAAGGATGAAGCATTGGGACTTTTCGAGAGGTCACCCATCCTAGTACTACTCCAGCCTGAGCACGGTTAACTACAGAGTTTCCTCCATGGTTAAACCCAAAGCTTGCAACCCCATTTGCAAAACCTTCACCAAATGTTGTGCCTTATGAACCATTCATTAGAAATTCCCTTCATTTGGAGGACAGTGACCTAGCAAAATATTTATTTTATTACGAATTTGATAATGAAGAATAGACTAAGTTTATACTCAACAAAATCCATGATGGAAAGTTTTGGTTAAGAGATAATGTAGTAGAAATTTCAACTAACCTAATTCATGAAGTGATTAGTCTTTGCAATGAGGGCAATATACTTGTTAATGAGAAGAATGTTAAGAAGATAGTTCTAGATAACACAAAATCAATTTATATTGGAAGAGGAATAGTTATATGAGTTTTAAATAAGAGTTTGTGCATTTGGAGGAAAATGACCTAAAAATTTCTATTTTAAATTATGAATTTGATAATGAAGAATAGACTAAGGTTATACTCAATAGAATCCATGATGGAAAGTTTTTGTTAGGAGATAATGTAGTAGAAATTTTAGATAACCTAATCCATTAAGTGATTGGTCTTTGCAATGAGGGCAGTATACCTGTTAATGAGAAGAATGTTAAGAAGATAGTTCTGGATGACACAAAATCAGTTTATAATGGAAGAGGAATAGTTATAAGTAAGATCAAACAAGATGATGTAAAGTTCTTAAGTAGAATCATTGCAACTAATATTTTTCCAGTTCCATAGATGATAACATGGTGATTAGATTCATACAAGCAACCTATAAAGTGTGTATTGAGAGAGAAGGTCAATTTAAGTGAAATCCTAAGAGCACAGTTGATTGAGAATCTTGAAAGGATTAAGAAGGTTAAGAATAATCAATTTAGATTCCAATCATTGATCACACATATGTTTCTCCATATAATTTAGATATTTTATTTTATGTCAGTAGTTGATTCGCTCACAGTGATAAGTGCAATATGAAGAAAATAATAGAGATGCATAAAAGACACCTTATTGATAAAATCAATAGCAATGTAGATCTTATTACGAAGACTTTTTAGATGAGGGAAAGACTCAAAATACCACCCCCTATGCTAAAAAATTTTAGAGATGTTATTTATTTCATGATGGATACCAATTTCTCATACATTGAGGCAATAGAACCTAGAATGCTATATGTTGAGCCACTTGGCTATGAGATCTCAGAAGAAGAAATTGAAGGATATGCAAAGATAATCCTTAAATTAGATAAGCATGATGAATTTGATGGCTTGGAACTTATGATGAGTTGATGCAATCAGCAAGAAAAGCAAAAATAAAAAAGTCTACTAAGAAGAAAGTTGACTCAGTAATGAAGAAATTGATGTAGGAGGCAAGCATGTCAAAATAAGAGATGAGTGAAGTGAAGCAAACCATTATAGGCATAATGCACATATGTTAGCAAGGAATGATGAATGTTCCACCCTTGGCATTGACATGACCAAAAAAAGGTGTTAGTTACTATAGTAGTTCCATCTACGACCACACCTATAGCACCCTATGTAGCAGTATCTTAGGATCAACCATCTGTCACACCTACTATTCCACTATCTAAGCCATTTGAAGAAGAAAAAGAAGTGGAAGTAGTTGAGGTAAAGAGAAAATTAGTCAAATTGGCCGAGGTTAAACAAAAGTCTCTTGATTCCCCAAGGAAGAAAAGAATGAAGACTATGACAATAGGACCTGGGAAGAGACACAAGGGGATAATGAAAAATATACCCAAGAAGAAGATGAGAGGACAAAAAAAAGCCTCAAAACTAGAAGAGAAGCAACTTGAAGTTGCAAGAACGTGAAGAAAGGCATGGAAGCATACAGTTGAGAAGCTGAATTCCAAAATCATTGATGGAGGTAACTTTGTGTAATTGAACAAGCCTTACCACCTTTACATTAAAATTGATAGATTACAACTAGAAAATGCACTTATTAGACATGTGATATTGTCTAATAAAGGATTTGAAGATTTTAAGGATGAGATTCGTAAAGACCATTATGAGAGGATGATAAACAAAAGAAAGGGAGTAGAAGATGAGGACAAAAGAACTAGAGAAAACCAAATGAAAAAACTGTGTAAGATTGATAGTGATGAGCACCTAGCAATTCTACTGAAGAGTCTTGAGCCCTATCTTAGGAAAAAGACTAGACGTATTATAAATTATGAGAGGAAATTATCAATAGGTTAATTAAGCAACAAAGAAAAACATAGTACATATGATGGAAGATCTAAATAAAGCACCAACAACAACACCATAAATTACCATAAGAAAAGATACCCTGCATATTGATAGCACCAAGGTAATTATTGACACTTCTAAAGACCCTTTTCAAGGATTTTGGCACTAATGTTGGCAATTTGACCAGCTATACTAGCTTAGAAGAAGATGATGATGAAAAGAAGAAGCTAGAAAAAGAATAAAAGAGAAAGAAGGAAGCAGAGAAAATATTAAGAGAAGAAGAAACCATAAAGAAAGAGGAAGAAAGAAAGCTAAAGGAAAGGGAAGAAAAGAAGAGGAAGAAAGTTGAAGAAAAGAAGAAGGAAGAAGAAGAGACGAAAATGAAAGAGGAAGAAGAGAAGAAAATAAAAGAAGAAGAGGAGAAGAAGAAAAAGGAGGAAGATGAGAAAAAGACTAGTGTAATTAGTTCTTCTAGGACACCCCTTACATTAGCAACACTGACAGGATCAAGTGTTGATGATTAGATTGAATTGATCTCATGACTCAACAAGGTTATTGAGAAGAATACGAAGGTGAAAAGTCTACAAAGTTCACTGATGGAAATGACAGAGAGACTTCAAAAAACTTTAGTTGGGAAGATGATAGAGTCAGATCCACAAGACAAAGAAAAAGCTGTAGTTCAAGATTTTGATGCAAAATTCACAAGTTTATCATATATTTCAACCGTTCAAGCACATGCCAAACATGATGTAGAAAGTTTGACACTATTTGTCAAAATATTAGAAATGACTTGGGAGCTCTTGATGCATGTATCAAGGAGCTGAGAAGATGTGAACATGAAGGAAAGACACTATATTCAAAGTGTGTATTGTCATTTAAAATCACTAAAGATAGTGATGAAGATTTGAAGAAGAAGCATGAAGAACTCCAAGTACTAGTAAATCAGCTTCAACAACCTAATCACAAGATAGAAGACATTGAGGCTAATATTGGAAAGAATTATGATGATATAAGTATTATTGAGATGAATAAAGAGAGAATTGCTAAAAGGTTTTCACTTCTCAGAGAAAAATTATCTTTGAAGATAGAAACTCTGGAACAAGTACATGAATGTCTTTAGGCAAAGACATCTCTTGATAACTTTGTCTATTTAGACTTGAATGTAGTTGAAATTGCATCCCATGGACTTTGCGCCCTTCTTAGCATATCAAAATGAGTTAGAGATTCATGGGAGAAGAGCTTCAAGATTCTAAAGAAAAGTTTTGATGAATATATGACATGGCTATCTACCTAATACAAAAGTAGAGATACAAATTTTGAACTATATATAAGTTTTGAAACCTTTGTCATTGATGTCAAAGGGGGATTAATATAGGAAAATTGTATGATGTATGTAGAAAGGAGCAGTAATAATGTAAAGTATTATAGTCAAAGGGGGAGCTATAATGTAATAGGATATATAAGGGAAGATGAATGTGAAAATACGATGATTCACAAATTTAGAAGTTTTGTAAATTTTTTCAAGGCCAAGATTTTTTTAAAGTTTTGATCAACAATTTGGGAATTAGTCAAATTTTCCATATGTTGCCATCAATGTAAAATGGGGATATTGTGGGAAATTTATCAAGGTTGATGAGTTGTAGTTATATATATATATATATATATAAAGAGAGCATAATGTGTACTTGAAGGTACACTAGTTAAACTTAGAAAATTGTCTAAGTATCAGTTAGTTTATTTGGCAGAGAAGATATAGTTTTGATATGTGTATTTGATAGAGGCATTATTGGCACATGCAAATTTAAGTACAAAAAGATCAAATTTTCATGATGACGTATGTGTGAGTGTGAGACAATATGATCAATACAGAAGAAGATATAACAATTTTACCAGTCACAATAGAGAACATACAAAACATAGCATGACAGAAAAGAGATAATTACATATTAAGGAATTATTTTTTTTACAATATAATTAGTTAATTAACTAGGGACAACATCCTAGATGTTAACTCCAAGTCAACGAGTTATAACAATATATTTTGTAAAGCATGTGAAAGCTTGAAGGTCAACTAGATAGTAATTTTGTATATTGTAAAGGTCTAAAGGTTGAATGTGAAGTGTGAAGTTAAGTGTGCTTTTAAGGAAGAGTATGGAAACTATATGTGATGCAAATTCTTATGTATGATAAGAGGAATGCAAATTCTATGAAAAGTAGCGAGAGCTGTATCAAATATTGAAGATATCAGCCACAAGAAAATGTGTTTTTGTATCTATCTTTTTCTATCAAGGAACTACATTGTATATTGCATGTTTGGGTAGTGGGCTCTTCTTGCATACATTTTGTATTTGTGTATAACAACTCCTAATAGGGTTGAGGCTTCTAACAAGGCCAAAGTCCTCTAACAAGGATCGAGACACTATACAAATGTAATATACTCTTAACAGGTTCAATATCTTTAACCATATACTTTTTATTAGTGGATCATTTTTTGGGTACCATCTAGACCGGGGTTTTCCCTTGGCCAGGTTTTCCCTAGTTAAAAAAATATGGTGTTATGAGTTCTCTTATTGCATGGTTATGTTTACTGCTAAATATAATTAGTTTTCTTTCTTATGCAAGTTATAAAGTAATTAATAATATCTAGTTTTGGGCTAAAGTTTGTAGAATACTGATTCAACCCCAACACCAACCCCCACCCCCCCCAGTATTCCCTATTTCTAACATACGTCCTCAGTGTTAGTCTTACACGCAGGATTAATGGATCCATTTCCCTTAATAGGACAAGGTGCATTATTAACAACTCTAAATACACCTCCATCATACATTTTAAACTCAACAAATTCATCTTTTTCATCAACTGTCATGTGATGTGAACATCCACTATCTATTACCTAATATGATTTCTTATTCTCAACATGTGCAACAATTCCCTTTTCCTTTTCTTCCTTCACAAGACTCTCTTCCTTAATAGAAAAAAATCCAATTTCATCTTCATCATGACTATCTAGAAATTTAATTTCTTTCATTTTAGTTCCATTATCACTTACACACATTCTTTAGGACCCTTTGATTCGTAAGGTCTTCTATGTTTAGCCTTTGATTCTCTTATGATAAATAAAATAAAAATGACTAAACTTCTTGCAATTTCAACAAACAAAATTAGGTTTCTTACCTTTAGGTTGTCTTTTGCATTCAATAAAACAAGCTCATCAATCTTGTTTTCTTCTGGTTGAATCTTTATCCAATCTCTTGCATAATATGCACTGGTGCTTTCACTCTTTGTTAGTTCTCTCTTATCATAATGTACAGTCACTTTAAAAGAAGCCTTAACTCTAGGTGAAACATCTCTTAATCTTCTAGTCTCAAAATAATGAAAGTTTCCAATCAAAGTTTATCTATTAAAACCTTTCATAAGAGGAGTAAATTCTTCTATAGCATTTACTTTTTTATCTTAAGGAGTCAAGGATCTCAAAATTTTCTAACAAACTTCATATTTTGATATGGTTCCTTTGGAGCTTTTAATATACCTATAATGATATTAGTAATTCTTTGGACATATGTTATGACAATTTCATCTTCGTGCATCTTAGCACTTTCTAACTTAGATTTCTAATTCACAACTTTTCTTCTTTTTATGTTCACCACCTTTGTATAATATTTCTAACTTAGTCCAAATATTATAAGAAAGATCAAGAAATTTTAATTCAATTAATTCTTCTTCTAAAAGTGTGCTAATTAGTTCTTTCCTTGCAATCATGTTACATTCAAAGATATTCTTCTCTTCATCTATGCATGTAGTTAGATCGCTTTCTTTCTTAACCTTAACTTTTGTCTTTGTAATTAACTAGTAGTCAATTCCCATGTAGATCAAATGTGTTCACATTTTATTCTTTCAACTATCATAGTTTTCACTATCAAACTTAGGACTTTCCTTCATGTAAGCCATGAATCTCCTCAAGCTATAAATCTATCTTCTCAAAGAGGATCTAATGCTTTGATACCAATTGTTAATAATTTAAGTGCACACACAAATAGAGGAGGCAAGGGGGAGGGTGAATTAGTTGTGAAAAATTTATCTATGATCCAAACTTATAAATTTCAAATCCAACAATTTAAACAATGATGCACAATAAGAGATACTATACACCATAACACAATGCTTTTGTTGAGTAGAGAAACCCTTTATTAGAGGGAAAACCATAATGAGGATGAAACCCACAAGATAGTGTAGTAATATAAAAGTTCCTTATGAAGGAATGTGACCCTATTAGGAGCCAATTATAGTACATTCAATATAATAGTGTTTGTTAGAGGACAAGTCCTTGCTAGGAGGTCTTGAACCTTTATTAGGAGTTTTTGACCCTATTGAAGGTTAATACAAATAAATATACCCACTCTCTAAATTGTTCCAATGAAGGTCAAAATTTAGGATAAGAAATCTAGATTAAGTGAATTGAATAATATGCAACCTTCCAAAATAGTTCCTTTGAAGTTATATATCATAAACCAAACCACTCTCTTCTCTTCTCTGATCATCCATCATTGAATTTCACATCAACTGACCACATACATTACATACATGATGATTTTTCAATCAAGGAAATGACTTTCCTTATACTCTCACTAATTATTTTTGGTCATCTTGTTCGAGCTTCCCAAATTTACATTTTACATAGGAACACACTAAGGCATACAAGCCTTCTCAAGAATAATTACAATTATTAAATTAAGATTATCATATGTTACAATAAAATTAATACATTTCACAATGATAACCAACACTTCTCCTCAACACAGTTGGCTTCAAGTAAACTAAACTATGCATTTCACTACAACAACAAATCTAGAATGATCTCTAAGCCTTTCTATCATAAATATAGCATAAAAAAAGTGTCTTCTAACAATTTTCAAGCTTAGATGTAACTTCAATCTTGCTGATAAGACACAACCAATATGCTACCATCTTTCAGATTGTTTCCTATACAATGGTTTGTTACCAATCTTCACCAAATGAACTGTAACTCAACATAATCTCCAACGAACATAAATATAATATATATTCTCATCTTTGAACATAATCCTAAGCTCTTATAGATTAACCTATTATATGCCATCTTCATTGTGCCAATAATTTTCCTGTGATATACAAAATCTCTATTTGTCATTATCACTATGAATTATGTTATGACCAATGTGATGAAGGGTGCTCCCCTTAACACCACAAACACATAACAAAAATAGAGGAAGAACAACAATTTTCTAGAATAGAAAATGGACTTCTTATTACCTCCAAAAGTATGGAATTAAAAATTTTAGAAATACAACATGCAAATTCACATGGGCATTTTTCTTACAATATTCTATAAGCAAGAGTGACCAATAGCCACCCAAAAATTCCCTAGACAACCCTATGGGTGTTTCTTATATAAGAAAATTTCCACCACTTAGGAAGGTTCTGTAATCTATCCCTAATCCTTGAGACCAAAAAACCCTAATTTTTTTTTTTTTCCATATTTATTACATTAGAGTTGGCTCAAAACAATTTAAAATTATAATTTCCAGTAGCCCAACTTCTAGACACCATAAAATTTTAATCACAACTATAATTGGGTATTATAACCACTTTTTAGAAATGAAAATTCTTGATCTACAATGCCTTAGTCATGTAAGTGTTGTGAGGCAAGGCTTGACCTCTTCAAAAAGCATCTAAGGACTTGAAAATTGAGCTCAAAAGTTTTATATGAAAAATCCTCAATAACTTCACCAATACAGATGGTATGGCAATGAAACTGAACTAGTAAGATGGTGTATCTAAGATAAATCCCCACCTATGAAATTAGAACATTTTGAGCTTAAATGACCAAATTACTAAAATAGTAAATTTCTAAATGCAATAACTCTACACTAAAACAACCCTTATTGAAAAAGAAAAATACAAATATTTTGGTTGGTACAAGATTTCCCTTACACCTAGGATGCTCCTGCATCAAATAACTAGGGTAATTCAAGAAGTGACCCTGTCACGTCTTAGGCATTCAGAGTAAAACTAAGACAATTAAACTCCTCCCTTGTCAAGAGTGGGTCATCCTTTCCATTTGACCATATATTCTTCATATGTATTGTTCCTTGTGCTTCTGCCAACATGAATGTTTTGTATATCCTCAATCTCTTTTGTAGCTAAAGTAGTTGCCAAAATACTCCACTATACTTATGTAATATCATCTTCAACACCACCTTCATAATACTCAATTCGATCTAAAATTTTAAATACTAGTGAAATATTCAATTCAATGGAAAACTCTACTTCATAGACATTTATTGAATCATGCTTCTTCATTATCTTTCATGCTCCAAACTTGTTTATTTTCAGCTTATTGTATGTTCATACTAGAAACCACTCATTTTTCAAACGAACCATGACTTTATCTCCAATTTAAATTTCTTATGCCTCCTTTTCTCATTTGTCTTTGTCTTTTACTGTGTATTCATCTTGGTAATCTGCTTCCTCACCTCCTCATGGATGTCCTTCAAGTGCTTTGCAAAATCCTCAACTTCAACACTGCTTATCTCCTCTTTGTCCAACTTCCTCAATTTAGAAGCATTTTTGGGACTACTTCCATACACTATCTAGAATGGTGATTTACCAGAGCTCCTATTGACATAATTATTGTATGAAAGTTCTACTTGTGGTAAAATTAAATCCTATCCCATTGACTTGTCTCCAATCCAACGTCTCAACAAATTCCCCAAAACTCCTATTCACCACCTTTGTCTATGCATCACCTATGGATGATGTGATGAGATGAACTTCAAATCCATCTTTAACTTCTTCCACAGTGTGCACCAAAAGTACCGAAGAAAATTGGTGTCTCAATTTGAAACTATACTCTTTGGTAGACCATGTAGTCTCACCACTTAATTTTTTTTTTGGTCACATTAAATACATCATTGCTCTTCTTAAAGGAAATGAAATGTTCCATCTTTGAAAACCTTTCAACCACCAAAAAAATTGAGTTACACCTTCGTCGAGTCCTTGGTAAACAAAGAATAAAGTCCATACCAATATCCTCCCATGACTTCTCTGGTATAGTTAATGGTTGTTACAGCTTGTATTCTATTTTTCTCCATTTTTCATTTGACATACTCTACAACTCTATAAAAACTTCTTGACATCTTACTATAATTGTGGCCAATAATAATTCTCTAACCAAAGCAATAGTTTTATCTTTACCAAAATGTCCAACCAACCCTCCACTATGATTCTTCTTGTTGATATTCTCCCTTAAAAAAATCCCTTGAATGCACAATCAACTTCCTTTGAATAAAATACAAATCTAGATGATGAAATACAACTACTTGGTCTTGTCCAGAGTAACAAGTTTTGTACAAGCTTTTGAAGCTTTACCAAAATCAAGGTCCTCTAGATACAAATTCTTGAATTCCTTGAACCTAAAAACCTTAATTTGCATTAGTGTTAACAAAACATATCGCTACTAAGAGAATATACAAGACTATTAAACCTCCCACTCTCATGTTTAAAGATGTATAACTGCATAAAATCAACCCATTTTGAATGCGTATGATTCAAATTTCCTTGACTATTCAATTTTTCTATTATATTAAATGAGTTCATCAATAGTTTGAAAGATAGAGCTAGTATTACAAAAGGGTCAACCAACCAAAAAAAATTGAGCACCTCCATGCTAAAAATATTAACAACAATGAGAGATAAATAGATAGTTACAATACTAGACTATTGAAATATTAAAAGTATTGATACTAAATATATAAAATAAATATTATAAGAAGAAGAAATGTCTCCACTTCTTCAATGTTAAAATTTTAGCATAAAATTCCTGATTATAAACATAATATTTTCTCTTGATCGTTTAACTTCTCACTAAAATAAGAAACTAGTATACCTTCTTGACTCAAAATAGCTCCTATCATAGTACCACTAGCATCACAATCTACTTAAAATACCTTATTTAAATCTAGAAGTGTTATAACAAGTTTTTTTTGTAAGTTTTTGTTTAACATTTTAAAACTCATATCTACTCCTATAGTTCACTTAAATGACTTCCTATCTCCTCTCATTATTTCAGTAAAGGATCCACATACACTGCTAAAATTCTTGATAATCTTTGTGTCAACTATAGCTAAACTATGTAAAGGTCTCACCTTAGTCACACTTCTTGGACTCGACCATTCAAGGATAGACCTCACCTTTTATGGTTCTATTTTAAGAAGTTATAGTGAAAATATAAATCCTAGATATACTAACTCCTTCACAAAGTTATAATTATAAAAATTCTTCAATAATTTCTCTTCCCTTAACTTCTCAAATACCCTATGAATATGCAAGATATGCTCCTTTAATAGCTTATAGAAGATCAAAATATTATCTAGGTAAACAATGACAAACTTACCTTGAAATTCTTTGAGCACCTCATTCATGAGCGACATGGAAGTGCTCTGTGTATTTATTAGCCCAAAAGACATGACTAACCACTCACAAAAAGCTTCCTTTGATTTGAATGAAGTCTTCTATTCATCTCCTTTTTTGAATCAAATATAGTGATATCCATTCTTTAGATCTATCTTTGTAAATAAATAGCTTTGTTCAAATAGTCCATAATATCATCCATCCCTGAAAATAAAAATTTGTACTTTATTGTGATCTATCTATTGAGAACCACAAGATCTATGCACATCATCTGTTCTCCATTCTGCTTTCATGCTAATACTGATGTTATCACACATGGAATCATACTCTCTCAAATCTATCCCTTTTGTAGTAACTCATGTACTTGTTGGGTTAACTCTTTACTTTTAGTTGGTGTTAGTTTGTGTGCTTCATTGTTTGACAAATTGGCACCCGGAATCAACTCTATCTAATGACTCATCTTCCTTACCAGTGGTAATCCATTAAGCACATTATTAGATATAGTATCGTTAAAATCATCCAACAAATCTACAACTTTTGTAGGTATGTCTTCTTATTATTTTTTACCAAGTTTCAAAAATAAAGAAAAACACATATGCTCATGACATATACCATCTAGAAACTTTCTTCCATTAACTAAACATATCTAGCATTACTGCATACCTTTTCTTCTATGTCCTTAAATGGTTTTAGCTTATGCCTCACTCCATCCTTTGTCAAGGAATAAGTATTTGCATGACCATGATGTACAACATGCTTGCCAAACTACCAAAGTCTACCTAGTAACATATGACATACATCCATGGGGATGATATGTCAAACCTTATTGGTGAGACAATTTTCTATTTGATTTGAGTGTTATATCTAGATGCTTGATTAAGAGGGTTTCAGAAGTTGGACATAACAAAAGTACCTAAAGGAAAGGTTGAGTTATGAGAAGCAACTACAATGGACACTTGATTACTTAGATTTTGACAAGATAAAGTGTTTGTTTAATCATGCTACAAGTGAAGAATAAAATTGTAGAGAAGCCTTGAAGAAATGATGAAAGATTGACCAAATGCATAGGCTTGACACCACCTATGGGATGTATAACTTAGAAACAGAGCATAAGATTAAGGAACCTGAACTTCATACTAAGTGATGCTAGTGTTTACTAAGCATTATTATTGACTGAGAGATAGTATATGTGCCAAACAAAAATTTGTTAGCGACTGAGCAACATAGTGATGAACAAGCATTAGAAAATAGTGTTGGCCGAGGGACAATATTTTGATAGTTTATGAGAAAATCATGATTTCAAACTGAAAAAGTTGATTTATTGGAATATGTAAAGCATGTTGAAGATAAGAATAGATGACCTAGAACATTTAAATAAAGGGAAATTGTGTTTGCACATTTCTATGAAAGGATTCAAGGAGAAGTTTGGAGAAGTTTCTAGAAGAGAAAATAAGAGATGAAATGTTAGAAGGATTCGATGAATCTAATGAAAGACTAAGATCTATAGTGATGTTTAAGCAGAAAATAATCTGAGTTACCTATTTAAAGAGATACAAGGACTAACCTAGTAAGGTTAGAGTAGTTGTTGATGCTATTGATTGGCGAACTTAAGTAGAAGGTCGAGAATAGTTGAAAAGAGGTGAAGAGTGATTTCTTGAAGGGTTGCCAAGGGAATTAAAAACCATGATGACAATGAAGGCCAGTCAGTGGATCAACATTTGAGCTGATTTCAGATTTGTATTTGCAAAGTGAGTTGCATTTTCTACATCAAAACCTGCTATTACTAATGAAGAGTGCTCCCCTTAATACCATAAACACATAACATAAACAAAGAAATAACAAAAATTCATGAGAACAAAATATGGGCTTCTTAATATCACCACAAATGTAGAATTTACAAAATTCCAAATTACATAATGCTAACCCACATGGGTGCCTTCATTACAATAATTTGCAAGACAAAGCTGTGACTATCACCCAGAGCTGTACTAGACAATGTATAGTAATTTCTTAAATAGAAAATTTTATGCCACCTGGGAAGGTTCTAGAAACTCAAACTTAATACCTAGGGTTGACATACCCTAACAATACATATAGAGTCAACCAAATACACCTTTGACATTTATTTTAGAAATTTTAGTCGGCCCAACTTTGGAAGACCATAACATTCGAACTATTGTTACGATTGGCTATTATAATCACTTTTCAGAATCCTCAACTTCTAATCTATAGGCTCAGATCGATGTAAGGGCCCATCCATTGAGTTTTTGGGCCTCATCTAGGAGTGTTTAGGCCTTCAACAGTGAGATTGAATTTTTAAACTGAAATTGCACACAAAAATCCACAATAAATCCATGAATAATCATGATATGACACCAAGCCTCAATTGGTAGATTGATATATCCAAGATGAACATCTAACTTTGAAATTAGGACATTTCAAGCTTGTATAACTGACTTACTGACTAGAAATCCTCCATAGACATAAACTTTGCCTTAGGGAAACCCTTATTCAAAGAACTGAAACAAAATATTTTTGGTGATGCAAGCTTGCTCTTGAACTCAGGATGCTCCTGCATTAGACACCCAGGGTAATTTGAGAAGTGACCTTGTCATGTTTCAGGTTTTTAGAGGAAAAACAATATGGTTAACCTCCTCCCTTGCTAGCCATGCTGAATCTTCTACTAGCCTCTCTTTCCACTTGACAAGGTATTCTTCACAAGTTGTGTTCCTTGTATTTTTGCCAACACAATTGGCCAATATATCCTTAATCACCTTTGTAGTTGAACTAGCTACTGGAATACTCCATTACACTTTTGCAACTTCATATCCATCACCTCTTTGATAATACTCTATCTGTAGATGCTCAAAAATGGTTCGCATCTATAGTTTCATCACTTCTTCATACTAATTTGTCCCATTTTCTCATTCTACTAACTCTGATCTTTTGGCCAAATTGACCATATTTTTTCATTTGTATCCCGTTTCACATCAATTTCATATCAACTCAAAATCATAGCAAATAAACTCAAAACCATTTCAAATTAACTCAGAATCACCCCAAATCAACCCAGAATCACTCAAAATTAGTCCTAATCAACCTGAAACATATCAAACATCCCAAATCAATCATCATTTATCTGCTCCTAGGTATTGGTGTGGCTTTCAGTGCCTTGGAAACCAATCAACCTATCAATCTTATCAATCTAACCTTAGTATTGTCACGACTCTCAGTGCTAGGTCAAACTATCATTTATGTCATTTGATCTTTGACATTGTTGAGGATTTCAATGTCAAATGATGGCATTATCAACCATTTTAATAATATTGACAGCATCCGTCGATGTTATTATGATCAAACCTTTTTCAATCAATTTCAATCCTGTAGCATTTACGATGTTGGTTAAATGTTACATATCAACCAATTCATGTCATGTGTCCTTGGCATGTTATCAATTTTGATCTATCAATCAATTTGACCATGGCTTTGGTCTATCTATCATCATCTTATTCGATATCTATATCATCATCACATTTTCATCAAAGGATATGGTCGCATTCATTTAATCAATTTGGCCAATCATTTACTAATTTTCTGTATAGGATTAAATAACCCATAATTTAATTCTATTATTCTTTCTAATTATTCTTCCCAATTATCATCCTTAATTAATTAATTTTATTAATTAATCGATTCATTATCTGCAAACCATGGAAATTTACAATTTCCTAAGTTCCATTTTCCATCATTAATTCTATTTTCTACTAATTCTTATTTTGTGGAATAAGAGGATTTTTAATTCAAATATTCCATAAAATATTGCATCATCATGACACTTGGATATGACACCTTGTGGATTCTCCTTTGACACTTGGTTAAGATTTGTTGTAATCAAATATTATTACCTCTTATACACGTCCCTATTTGGCTTATTCATCATAGATTCTTGGCTTTAAGTGGGTTGAGGTGTCTTATGACACGTCATATATTCTCTTCCACATTTAGCCAAGTTTGACTTTCATGCATCATATAATCTTACAATTGGCATATTTTGTCATATGCATCATGGATTCTCAAAGGAATCTCTTGCCACATCGCATATCTATGGGTGACAAATCCAATGCTCTCATCCTCCATGTCAATTATAAATTGGACACTCTTTCTCTCATTTTCGGTCCTTGAATCCTTGAAGTCTTTGTCTTGAAAGTCATTAGATCCTTAACTTATTTGCATTTTCACACCATTTTCTCTCAAGCTTAAAATCACACTTCTAGTATTCTCATGGCATTATCCACATCATAGAGTTTTGCTTCAATTTTGTGTGCACTATAGGCAACTTTGGAGCTACATCATTTAGAGAAGAAAGAAGGACATGGGAGCTACAAACGAAAGAGGGGGTTTCTATTGCTTTCTTTATTAGTTTGGCTTTCATGGTAGACTAGTGGGTGCTAGTGTATGTTGATTGAGTTTTGTTATTTCTCATAGTATGTTATAAATTTAACCCATTTTCTAGTTGCTACATTTGGTGAATGCGACGTGAACATGCATATCTAACTTGGGTTTTCTTGTTTTGTGCTTGTAGGTGTAAGGAAGGAGCACACTTGGAAGGGTACAATGACTATTTGCTATTCCTTTTCACACCTAGATTAATTAGGGGGTCCAATAAGATGTTTGTATGCTCTTGTTTCATGCGTTCTATTAGCTTTCTATCCTAGGTTGCACTCTGCTCTATCAGGGCGCACTTGGGACCCCTAGGAGTAGTTTTAGGAGTCCAGAAGCCACAAAAACCTGTTTCTGTTGTTTCTAACTTACCAGCTACACCCAACTAGGCCCCAACTACATCATTGATGCAGTATACACTGTTTGGGTGCACTTGGGAGTGTAGCTTTGAAAATTTTAGTTTTTGGGTCTTGTCTAGGCACCATATCCCCACACTTTGCACCTGACTTCCCAACTACACCCTAAAACTACCAACTGCACCCAACTAGGCCCCAACTACATCATTGATGTAGTATGCACTATCTGGGTGCACTTGGGGGTGTTTAGAGCCATTTTGGCCTTCTAGGGAGCAATCTACTCTGTCAGAGCACACTTGGGTTCACAGTAAGCACATGCATCAATTAGAATTTGCATCTAAGGTTCCTATCACTCTCTAGGACATAGATTAGGTGATTTTGTGTTACTGATGGTCTATTTGTAGCATGTGGTGATCGTTGGATGAAGAAATGATCATAAGAAACCACTAATGTGTGCTTTGTAGGACGTTGTCGAAGACTTTGTGTGTCTTTCAAAACTATGTGTGTGGATTTCCTAGATTAGATAACACTTCATTTGGTGCTTAAAATGAACCTATTTTCTTTTCTGCCTGGTGTGTCTACATTGTTAAATCCCTAGGAGTTGCATTGGAGATATCCTCTCCCCTCGCCATTCATGGATCTTGGGTGTAAGAGAAATCCGTGTAACTTCTATAGGAGGCTTGCCTTGGACCAAGATACTCGATATTGGGTATGCTAGGGGATGACCTCAGAGCATTAATGGGCCAAAATCTAGGTCAATGTTCCAACTGCTATATAAAATTTGATTATGGTGAAAGCCATGTCAGTGGTATTGTTGTGTGATAGCTCTCCTCCAGTACCCTTGTGGTGTTTCAAACCCCAATTCTTGGGGCTGGGAGACCTTTTGCAGAAGTTTATCATTCACTTTTCGAATGAAATGCCCTTACTAAAAATTGTGTTTTAGTGGCCAAAATCCTTTCTATCCACTGGCTCAAGGGGTCACCCATGTCTGTGAAGACATCCTACATTCTTGCGGTCCTTAGTAGAGGCAACAGTCCCTTGGGAAGTCATGCCCCTTGGGAAGCGAATCTTGGTAGCCCTAAGAAGTCAGTGCACTATAAGGGGGAGCCTATGGTGCCAAGATCCTAGGTTGTCAACTTTGGATAAGCATGGCTAAACTTCGGTTCAAGTAGGAATTTAGTGGATACAGTCCTAAAAGTCTAGGTTGTGGTGTGTTTGTTAACTTTTAACAATAGCTATTCTTGTCCTAATGTGTTTTGCATGTGTGTAAAACATAATCAAGATAATAGCCAACATTAAAATTTACACCTTGAACCTTCTCCAAACATTACACATTGTCAAGAATTTACAACCTTTATCAAACTTTGCAAACTTTGGTTTAACACACTCAAACCTTGGAAAACATGGTGACTTGTGCTCCTAAATGTGCTTGGCAAAATGTAGATCTCACACTTGCATAGACTTCACTTGCATTCACCCTAGTATAGGCCTCATTCATGCATCATGTAGACTTCATATTGCACCTTTTAGTCCTCTTTTAACATCTATTACCTTTCATATTGCATCCATTTAGGTTCAGTTTACCTCCCTTAGTTTTTGCATTCCCATCTCAAAATTAGCACTTTGCATTCACCACCTTGCATCCTTGCATACCTATTCATCATCTTGACCACTTTATCCATCATTCCAAGTGTCCTAACCATCATTTTGAGCATTCATACTAGCCCTAACACTGTCCCCTACCATTTACCTCTCTCTAACATCAATCCTGAAATCATAGCTCCCAAAATTGCCTCAGTTTCAGCCTGGTTTACCAACTGCACCCAAAAACTACCAACTGTGCCCAAAAAATACCAACTACATCATTTACATAGTCTACACTATTTGGGTGCACTTGGTGGTCCTGAGCCCAATTTTGGGTTCCAGATAACATTTTGGGGCTTTAATTGTGTCTTTAGGTACTTGGTTAGCTCCCCTTGCATTAGCTTGCCCAGATCTGTGTTCTGCATCACCTAGTCTTCATCACCTTCACTTAAGACATCATTCTGTAGGTCATAATCTCTATTTTACATATCCCAACCCATCCTAACATCAACCCCAACATCTTAGCTTCGGGTAAAAGCACAAACCTATGTCACCTTTTATGAAGAAATGTGATATCAGAATGTGACAGTTCAACATTAATGACAAAAAAAATTGGTATTTGTGTTTAGAATTTGAAAATGATGTAAACTGATGAAATGTGTAGAATTGGATGAAATTTATGCCTATCATTTTAAAAATTTTTTTTGAGTAAGAATTTATTCATTTCTTTTATTTTGAAGTCCCTTTTTTAACTGTAAAAAATATAGGGTGTAGTTCCCGTCAAAAAATAAAATGCAAATCATCTTTTTTTGTTTTGATTTGAAAATATCTTATAGATGACATGTATATCTAGTGCACAAAAAAAGAAATAATTATTTTTGATCTATATTTTCTTTGTTATAAGTACTCAAGCTCGACTTTCTCAAAAGCCAACAATTTTTTCCTCCCGTTAAAACTTCCCAATCAAATCTACACCTTCTTAAGAAAAAATTACATATTCATGAAGAGGACTCTCTCCTCTAGAGATAAATATAATTTTTTTTTTTTTTTGGTATGATTTACTATTTTTTTCCCTTTTTTAAGTGAGCATCTTTTGAAATGTTGAAATATCGATTTATAATATTTTGAAATTCTAACATATTATAACTAATCAAAACACTCTAGAATTTATATAATGGTGATATTGAATCTAAGATCTATAAAAGGGTATTTTTAGTTTTTGAATAAAATTGAGTTTTGATAGAGAAATGAAATTTGATCAAAACAGGTTTTGATATCACAAATGATGACATAGATCTGTGCTTTTACCCCTTCCTGGCATATCAGTTTGGTAACCATACCCTTCAAAACCAGCAAACATTCTTCCTAGCTTACCAACTGCACCCAAAAACTACCAGTTGCACCCAAATTGGCTCCAAATGCATCAATGACATAGTTGGTACTGTTTGAGTGCACTTGGCACTGTTAGGGCACACTTGGGTACCTGTAGGACCATTTTGGCCTTTCAAACTGCACTTTAGAACCCTAAAATTGCATCTAGGAGCCTCTACACCTCCCCATTCTACACTTGACCCAAAGCTGCATCTTGCACCCAAAATCCCATTTTACATCATAGGCATTGTCCATATCACATATCCACTCAACATCACCACCATTTTGAGCCCCCAAAACATCATTTTGAACCCCCAAAAACTTTGAATTTAGTCAAAAATCTAGACAAAGTATGAGTCTTAGAGTATCTCCTAGTGTTGACGGATAATGGATATTAACTAGTCTTTTTATCTTTTCTTATCATTTTCTTGGGTTAAAATCTGTCTATGTCTTGATAGATTTGACCTTGTCATATTTTATCAATTTGATCTTTTTGTCTTTTATTAGTTTTTGGTCAAGATCCAAAGTCCTTTATCACAAAGTTAAACTCCTAGGAAAAATACTTTCTAAAGGTTTTACTTAAATTCAAAACTTTCCCTATACCCTTGTCATAGCATAATCATACCCCTGGCATCCCTAAATGTCATTTTGACTTACCCTAGTGGTATATCCCCTTCATCTTGCGCGGTCCAAACCTTTGCATCATTCTCACTACCAAACCCTATCAGATTATCCATCAACCAAATTGCCTTCTTGATCATTTACCCTCATTTTGCATATCCTAAACGTTATTATCAACCCTTGGAAACCATCCTTTGCATAGTCTACCTTGCATACACCTATCTTTAGTGTCATTACCAAGTCCAAAACATAACCCTAACCTTCATTTTGAATACCCTCAACACATCATCTTGCATTTGTATTTTCATAACATCCCTAGGACATTTTCACTTTGTACATCAAACCCCTAATTCATTTAGCATTTCCTCACATTGCATAACATCCCTAAAGACTTAAAAAATCCCAAAAACACTCATATCTTTCATACCCACCACTCTAAATCACTCAAAACACTCAAAATTTCCATTGTATCTGCATTCTTAGGTATCATGCCAGCACTTACTAGGACGCAATCAGCTCAGAGACCCGAGGAACTCTATCAACCTTTATTTTCTGAGCCACAAGGACAACCAAAACCTTGTCCAAGATAGAGAAGGAGCAAGAAAACCCAAAAAACCTTTGATGAAGACCATATCAAGGCATCACAACCATTACTAGCAGACCCCTTGAACATGTATCTGCAAGATCCTCATAATCAAGCTATGGAACAACAAACCTTGAACAATGTACCTACCATGAGATTTCCTCCAAACACTTCCCCCACACATGGGATGGTTCAATGGAGTCCTGAATTTGAGCCTATATTCGTGCCAATACTACCAGGAGGAGGAAGTGTACCAACCACAGTTGAAGATGAACAATCACATTCCTTTGAATTTAGCCAACGTAACACATCAAACATACAACACCTAAGTGATGAATTTGACACTGATTATGGCATCACTGATGAAGAAATGGCTAGAGCATGTCAAGACAAAAGATTCCATGAAAACTTCAAACTTTTGGCAGCCCAAGAAATTGTCAAATTCAACCCAAACGTGGAAGGACCCAAGTCCAAACATCAAACCAACACAACTATTGGAAACATACAACCCATGATCAATTTGGACTTAGATAAGGGAAAACAACCTTTGGAGTTTTCAAACACGATAATGGCACCTATAAGGTCCCATCAAGAATCAACCATTGAAATCCTCCAAAGTACATTTGAACACATCAATGTTAACCCCTTGTTCAACAAAATACCACCAATCCCTAAACACCCCAAAAGTACATTAAGACTTGATTTTAGTCACATGATGCAACAACAAGATGCACCTAAAGGGACTTGTGCTCTAGGGGTGCTAGACATACCTTCTCTGGAGGCAAATCAACAAAGTACACCTTTGCTCCTAACTTTACATCAAACGCTATGGAGCCTCTCATAAGTACAACATGTGAAACATCAAGTACAACCATCCCTATGGACACACAAAGGAAAAGTCTTATTCACATTACACCCATTCCCAACATGGACACATCTCATAGTCAAGTCAATATGATGTCACAAGCAGGAACATCTAACACACAAAGGTACCAAAACCAAAATCCAAATATGATGTTCAATTCTCGAGGACTTAGTCAACCCCCACGACAATAACAACCTATAGTGGTACAAGGACTCACACTTCCAAGGCACCACCAAGTCTACATCCACTTAACACACATCCCACATATCAAAAAAAACATCAACCTCAATGAAAAAAATCTCAAGTGGGGCAAACATCCAACATTCCTAATATGCAATCCCATGTGAACCCACTTGAATTACACATAATTTATCAACAACAATTTCAGCAGCAATTCCAACAACAACGATGTTTGCTAAACAACAAGAATAGCTCAAGCAATAGTTGGAATACCAAAGATGCCTTGAGCAAAAAATCGCATACCAAGAACATGTTTTACAACATGTGCCACAACAACCTCAAAAAATACCTCTACAACAACAAGCATGCACATGGTCTCACATACAACCAACAGAGGTATCCCAACAACAACCACAACACATGGCACAACAACAAAACATGGTAAAAAAATCACAGTCAATCCCTCAACAAGTGCCACATCAAATACCACAACAAGTTCCCCAAAAACAAGGACCCTTCTATCTTGGAGGTGCCAACATACCTCCACCACCTAGTGACACTTCACTAGACTCATCAGACATAGAAATGTCAGAATCGAGTAGACACAGCTCCCGCCACAACAAACAATCTACTCACAGACACAAAAGACTTGAAAGAAAGACCATCATGCAAAACCCCAATGAAGAACTATTACAACAATTCAAACAACTTTTGAAACAAGTCGAGGCATTGGGAGTCCAAAAGAAACAGGCTCTATATACAGAAAGGGACCTACATCCTAACCCATTCGATAAAAGTCTGTATATGCCTCCATTCCCAAAACACTTTGAAGCTTCAAGGTTCAAAAAATATTGAGTAAAAGGCAACCCTATTGATTACATCAAAAAATTTTGTGTTTCATGTACTAAACTCAGTGATGAACCCACTTACCTTATGAGATTGTTCCCTCATTCTCTAGGTGGACCCACTCTTGAATGGTACTCCAAACTTCCTGGCAATATCAAATCTTGGTCAGAGCTAGTAGACAAGTTTATCTCCCACTTTGCCTTTAACATTACAAATGAGGTGACACTTTCTGATTTGTGCTTAACTAAACAAAATATGGGAGAATCATTCATCACATTCTTACTACATTGGAGTAGCTTAGTTAGTCAATGATCACTAGACATTCCTGAAGAACAACAAGTAAACTTGTGCATTGAAAACTTAGTCCCAGACTTAATGTATGAACTTAAAATCAAGAGTCTAGGCACCATTTCTAAATTGATGCAAAAAGGGGCTAGTATTGAAAATGCTCTTATCCATAAGGGAATCCTCAAGATAAACAAAGAAAACAAAAACACCAACCCGTCTAATGACAAGGCAAAATTTTTCTCCAAAAACAAGAATACGACTAATGATGGCATTGTGGATGCTCACACAATTAGCACAACACAAACTCAACTAACTTTGAAAGGTGCAAACCCTACAAATTCACAAACCTCTAATCAAACATCAGATCCACAATAGAAAATTGAGACTTCCACGCAAGACAAACCTCAAAGACATCCTAGAACCAAAGATAGGAAATTCACACCATTGGGAATACCACTTGAGATTGCATTACAACAGTTACTGAGTAATAACTTCCTGCAGCTACCCCCAATCAAAGATGAACCATTAACTAAAGCAGATTGGTGGGATGACAAAAAGTATTGTGATTACCATCACACCAAAGGACAAAAGACTTCATCGTGCTTCCAATTGAAACATGTAATACAAGACCTTATGGATGATGGTGTAATCAGGATTGGTCCATCACTGTTAGCATCCAACTTTGATCACACTATTTTCAAAGATCCTTTGGGTAATCATGAAAAAGAGAAGCCCTCAAGTTCAAACTCAAACTCACAAGGTAATGTGAATTACACATGCACCGGCTATGACTACACCATCAATTTCTTTAATGAGTCTAATTTTCACATATCCACATTCACATTGAAGGTTGAAGACCCTCATTGTGCTATCACTACACGTCATAGCAAGATCACCCTACCTAGAGCCCCATCTAGACCTACTGCTTCTACTAGACCTACACCCCCAAGTAGACCTATTGCTCCTACTTCATCTTATTATAGCCTCGTTGAGCAACTCGAAAAAACCCCTACACAAATATCCATTTTGGACCTACTGTGTGCATCTCCCCAACATCAAAAGATCTGGGATCAAGCCCTTAAAGAGTCAGCTGTCCTAGATAACATTGATGTTGTCCAGTTCCAAGCCATGGTTTGGAACTTATCTACATCACAACATATCAATTTTTCCCCTCAGGATGTTCCTAAAGACAAAACCAACCACAATGATCCCCTCCACCTCGAAGTCTTTGTCCACAATGTTAAAGTCAGACGTGTCTCAATAGATGGAGGAGCAGGGCTAAATATCTGTACACTTAAAGTAGTCAAAGGTTTGGGTTATTCTGAAAATGATGTGGATCCCTCTCGAAGGATCAAAATCAAAGCCTATGATGATGGTGAGCATTTCTCTATAGGGGTTATCATCTTACCTATCAAAGTTGGTCCAGCTATTGAGAACACTTTACTCCAGGTCCTAGATATAGAGATGAACTACAATATGATACTAGGCTACCCATGGATCCATGCTATGAAAGCAGTTCCTTCTACATATCACCAATGCCTAAAGTTCTCCTATAATAATGTAGAGGTAACCATCCCAAGTGATCCAAATCCCTTCCAATTCTATGTCAATCTTAGAGGAACTACTACATACCAGGTCCCAACAAACCATGCAACAAATCCCCTAGAGTCCTCCAAGTATGTTGATCCTTCCACGCTCACACCCGCATCTAAAGGAAAGCTTAAAATACAAGACCAAGGTTGCGGTGTGTACTCCATGTCTCATGCCTTTCACATTGGGAAACTTCCTTTATCCCCCAAGTCATACGGTAAACCTTAGCTTATACAAACAAGCCTAAGTTTGCACTTCAAAAGAGACCTTCTGTGGCATTCACCAATGGAGTTGGGCTACATGAAGAACACATCTATGAAAATACCTCTACATGGATTGAAAAGGCTAAAGTAGAACAAGAAATTACTCCCATATCCCTCGACAGGTATGGACCTGGATTCACCATCATACAGAAAAAGGGATATGATGGATGTAGTGGCCTGTGACTCCAAAAACAAGGCATTGTTCAACTCATCACTACATCAAGATGACCTCATAGCTTGAGACTTGGATTCAAACCATTTTTTTTGGGTCTTCCTAATACTGAGTCATCCTCATCTAAGGAGGTGAATGCTTCAAACGATGACAAGGCATCTAAAAAAAACCAACTCAAACCCACCCACTCTGTATCTAATGTTGACAATCTTGATACCTCCCTTGGTCTTGATCATATGTTTGCAAACCCAAATAGCTTACCTATGGAAGATAAATATGTCAATCCACCTGTCACTCAAACCAATTCCTCACCTTGGATCAAAACATTTTCGGATCCAAGCCCTCCTACTTCTGAACATGATCCCGATGACATCACTAAAGCAGATATCCATATATATGCCTTGGAACAAAGCTTATTCAACACCAATGATGGCATTTCCTTAGTTTTCCCTGAACTTATTGATTGGGACCAAAAAGGACCACCAATGTTTGACCAATTTGAAAATGATGATGCCATCGTAGAATTCATTGAGCTCCATGAAGATGTACCACAAGGTGATCACAAGTTTAGATTTTCTGTTGATCTCAACATCATGGCATATTTTGGGGAGTCAACTCCATCTTCTAGTCACAAAATTGAGAAAATAACAAAAAAAGACACAAGTAGGTCTCTTGGTGAAAATTGAAAGGTGCCATTAGACCATGAAAAAGTAAAAATAAAGGATGCATCTGAGGGTGAAAACCTCTTTGAGGCACCCGAGGATGGAAGATTGGACACACCCTCATTAAAGGAAAAATCAACATTACTTGTGGAGATGATAGAAGAGATTAATCTGGGGACTCCTAACAACCCCAAAGTCATACACTTTGTAGCCTCATTATCACCAGAAGAGAAGGATGAATTCATTAGATTCTTTCTAGAGAGGCAGATCAACTTTGCCTGGTCTTCTGCAGATATGCCCGGATTAGATTCTGAACTAGTCCTTCATCACTTACCACTAAAACTAGGAATGAAACCAGTAAAGAAAAAGTTGAGGAAAATTCATCCTCAAGTTGCCCTCCTTGTCAAAGCTAAATTGAAGAAACTATTGGATGCTGGCTTCATAGGACCCATTCATTATGTAGAGTGGATATCTAATCTAGTACCAGTAAGCAAACACTCTAGGGGCATTCAGATATGCATAGACTTTTGTGATCTTAACAAGGCATGTTCCAAGGATGATTTTCCTTTACTAAACATAAATATCATTATAGACATGATAGCTAGTTATGAGATGTTATCACTAATGGATGGCTTTTCTAGCTATAATCAAATAAGAATAGCCCCTGAAGATCAACACAAGACAACTTTCACATGTCCTTGGGGAACATACTGTTGGAATGTCATGCCATTTGGTCTTAAAAATGCTGGGGCAACATATCAAAGAGCAATGACCACCATCTTCCATGATTTCATGCACATCCTCATGGAAGACTATGTTGATGATTTACTTTGGAAATCCTATAAAAGGAAGGATCATTTGGGCATCCTAGATCAGATATTCACTAGAATGGAAAGCTATAAGCTTTGTCTAAATCCAAAAAAGTGTGTATTTGGAGTTGTCTCTAGAAAGCTCCTAGGCTACATTGTTTCTCAATGAGGCATTGAAGTGGATCCTGAGAAAGTACAAGCAATACTTGACATGCCTCCTCCAATAAATCTAAAAACTGTAAGAGGTCTACAAGGAAGATTGCAGTCTATCCGCAGATTCATTGCATAATTGGCCGATAATTGTCACTCCTTTCAACACCTCTTACGTAAAGGAGTATCATTTCAATGGAATAAGTAGTGCCAAGAATCTTTCCAAAAACTCAAGGATTATCTTCTACATCCACTAGTTTTAATCGCTCCTATTCCAAGAAAACCATTCATCTTATATATATTTTCTACAGATATCGCATTAAGGGCTCTCTTAGCACAAAATGATGAACAAGGAAGAGAGCGAGCCATTTATTACATCAGTAGAGCACTTGTGGGCTATGAGCTAAATTATTCACTAATTGAACAAGCATGCCTTATTGTTGTCGTTGCAGCCCAAAAGCTTAGACATTACATGCTCCATCAAAAAACAATGTTCATCTCTAAGATTGATGCACTGAAATACCTCGTCAGTAGGGCTGCTCTCACAGGATGCTTAGCCAAATGGGTCATGGTCCTTAGTTAATTTGACATAGAATATGTAGACCAAAAGGAAATCAAAGGGCAAGTGATAACAGATCAATTAGAAGAAGCCCCTATGTTAGATGATCATCCTATGTTGATAGACTTTCCAGATGAAGCCATATTTCACATGGATGTAGCTAATGAATGGAAGCTTTATTTTGATGGATCACATACACAAAATGGTTTAAGAGCTAGCATTATTTTTATCACTCCTCAAGGAGACATAATCCCCAAGTCATACATGATTGCATTCCATTGTACAAACAACATAGCAGAATACGAGGCACTAATCATAGGGCTCAAGATAGCCATCCAATGGAACATTCAAAATTTACAAGTCTTTGGGGATTCTTAGTTGGTTATCCACCAAGTCAATGATGACTATGAAACCAAAGATGATAAATTAATGCCCTACAAGCAGATGACATACTTCCTTAAGTCTAAATTTGTTACTATCTCTTTTCATCAGCTACCAAGAATACACAACAAGAAAGCTAATGCTATGGCTACCATCACTTCTATGATTGATATGCCTCAAAATGTGGAACACTATGAATTCCTTTTTGAGCAACTTTTGATTCCAGCATTCAAGCTCCCCCAATCTAAGTTTGTGTGTGAACTTGTTGGTCCCAATTCTCCTTGGTATCAAGACATTTATGATTACCTACATGCCCAAATCCTACCACCCAACTTATCCAAAAATGACCATCGAGCCTTTATCTGTCAAGCTGCTAGATATGTCATCATCAGTGACACCCTTTACAAGAGATCTTTTGACCAAACCCTTCTTAGATGCCTTGATTCGCAAGAAGCTAAAACTACCTTGCATGAGGTTCATGAAGGTATATGTGGAGGCCATTTCAATGGTCTGAGTCTAGCCAAGAAACTTGTCAGAGCTAGGTATTATTGGCCCACCATGGAACAAGATGCCCATGACTTTGCCAAAACATGTCATAAGTGTTAGATACATAGCAATCTAATCCATGCACCAACACAAGAATTGCAGCCAGTCATATCACCATGGCCCTTTTCACAATGGGCGTTTGATCTTATTGGAGCTATTTCTCCTCCATCCTCTGATGGTCATAAGTTCATTATCATAGCAATAGAATATTTTACCAAGCGGGTTGAAGTTGTCCCTTTGACCTTCACCACTGGCAATCAGATCTCAAGGTTTATTCTGAACTACATCATATGTCGATATGGAGTACCCTTGGCTATTATCACTGACCATGGTACTCCATTTCAAAACAAAGATGTAGACAAGCTTTGCGAGAAGTACAACATATACCATGGATACTCTAGTATTTACCATCCACAAGGCAATGGCCAAGAAAAAGCATCTAACAAGACCATCATTAAGATTCTCCAAAAGATTGTCAATGATTAGGGTTGAGAATGGCACCTCCAACTAAATCTAGCTCTTTGGGCATATCGAACAAGTGTCTGTGCTCCTACTGGTGCAACACCAGACTCTCTTCTCTATGGCACTTAGGCCATACTTCCCATTGAAGTTGAAATTCCATCATTAAGAGTATCCCTACAAGATGTTGTTGATGATAAAAACTACCGAATATCTAGACTCCATGAGCTAGAAATGCTTGATGAATGGAGACGAGCTGCCTTGACACACTTGCAAGCTTACCAAAATTGACTCAAATGGAGCTATAACAAGAAAGTTTGAGGTTTTTATTTTGAGGTCAGTGATCTGGTCCTAAAGATGAACTACAAGACACAACAACATAGAGAAAAACAAGGCAAATTTGAGCCAAATTGGGAAGGATCTTATGTAGTTATTGCATCTTTTGGGTCTGGAGTATATCAGCTTGCAACTCTAGAGGGTGAACCATTGCCCATGTCCATCAACAACATGCATCTTTGCAAGTACTACACTTTATTCTGTCTAATAGTCATGAAAAAATACCAAAAATTTTTACAAAAAGTCATGAAAAAATATCAAAAAGAGAAGAAGAAGAAAAAGGTCATGAAAAAAGAAAAGAAAAAAGTGAAAATAGTCATGAAAAAATGGATGCCTTGATGAAAACCTGGCAAACAAGCGTCTTGGCACAAAAATTTGAGTTAAGAGAAAAATTCTATCCAAAAGTGAAAACCTGGCAAACAAGCACTTTGGGCAAGTACCATGGTGAAAACTTGGCAAACAGGCACCATGTGTAATCAGTTGTTGCTCCTCCATCTATCAAGATTCCATCTGGTCTTTTTCCCCTTTGTCATTCCTTGATCATATTCTTCCTATTGCAAGACATCCTTGGCTCCTTGACCATGGCTCATGAACTGGTTAATGTCCTTTTTTTATCTTACCAAGCATTACTAGTCTGTACACACTCTGTCATTAGCCTTTGTAAATAGTTTGCATCTTGTCTAGGGGCATATGACCTACATGGTGCATGAGTTTGAATTTGAACTAGGGGCATGTCCCTATGTGCTTTTTATCCATTGGACCTATCGCATAACAGATTGGAGCTAACACTTGTATATGTTTATATGATCCTGAAAAAATCCTAAAAATCACATAATGTCCTAAAAAACTCTATAAAAATCACATAATGTCATGAAAAAATCCTAAACATTCAAATACGATCTTGAAAAAATACTAAAAATCATAAAATGACCTTTAAAAAAATGCAAAAAATCAAATATCCTCAAAAACCCTAAAAATCACAAAACCCATCAAAAATATGCAATAAACCTTGTACATATTCACTATGGATAACCACCCCTTTTGCGTAAACACTTGCACTTTGTAGACTGAAACTCAAAGCACTACACTTCAATGCCAATCACAATATCTGAGCAACATGAACCAACAATCAATCCACAACCAAAACTATCACATTATCAACATGTCAAACACTATCTACACACCTAAGACATTAACAAGAATGTAATAATGGAAAAGAGTAGTTGTTGGCTCACGTTGTTTAGTGAGTGATTTATTTTTGCTTTGTTTCTTGATCATGTCCCTATGCTACTTGATGATATAAACTGATCTATGAGAGTGGCCAGGACGGTTCATGGTCATCTTTTTCTATTTTTGTCTATTCCAATGTACCTTTCAGAGTTTGGGGCATGTACATATGCCTTAGGAAGGATAAGGTCATTTTTTGTCTACATCATGCTTGTTTACGCAAAAGGCTTGCATTTGCGCTCTGGCCCTTTATGCCATGATGCATTGCATTCTATTTGCCATATCAAAATAAAGCTCCATTTGACATATAGTGCACTTTCTACAAGAAAAAGTCTTCCCATCATACTAACAATTCTTCATCTCATTTTCTCAGTCTTTTGTATCTTCTTCATCTACTACCTTGGTCTCATACTGTGATACACCAAAAGCATTGTCATCCTGCATTCCTGCATATGTCCAAAGTCCAAAATGATCCAAAGCAATAAATATGGCATTCAAATTTCATTTACATCCATGTTACATTTTATTTTCATTGATTCCCTATCATTTTACATTTCATTTGCATTCATTTACATCCATTCCATATCATTCGCATTACATTAAGCAATCATTCATGAGAAAAATATGTGGCAAAAATAAAAGATGGCATTTCCTACACCTAACATCTAATGAATCAACATGTGATGTCATCATATATAAGTCCACACAACAAGCATAAATGTATCCATATAAAACATCTAAAGCATATGCATAATCCATAACATATAGTCATCATAACATAAGTCCATCTCATAAATGTCACACAAAGGTGTCAGAGTATGTGACCATGGTTTACATCAACACTAACTGCCTATAGGTGTGAACCATGAAAGAGCATAATAGAAGCCAAAAAGTAACATAGAGAGGCCTCTCTATATGTGAGTATGTCAGTGTCATCCCATGCTATCCCTAGCCTCGTGGCCTCTATCTAGCCTCGAGGATGATCCCTTTTCTCTTTGTGGTGGCCTCATAAGCCCCATCACCCTCGCACTGCTCTATGTCCTCTATGTCCTGTGGGAATGAGACCTCGATGCACGAAAACTCTCTACTCTCTGCCCTGGTGGCACCACCCTCTCATATTGATCTCACCAATACTGTGCCTCCATGTGAGCCCCATTCATCATCATTTCCATATCTTGGAAGTTTGCATCTCTGATGTTGCTAATGAACTCTTGAGACTCCTGTGCTGCCATCTCTACCCTATGCATAGCTGCATCTCTCTTAGCCCTAGCCTGATCTCTCTCAGGCATTGCTTGATCTCTCTCCACTATAATGGAATCCCTCTCTGTCACATGCTGACCCAACTAAATCTATAGCCCTCTGATCACCTCCAAGTGATCTAAATGACTAGGCCCTGCCTAACTAGTACTAATGCTCTCTCAGTGTCATCCATGGGATCCCCCTCCACATCCATCGTAGCTGCATCCCTATCCTCCTAGTAGTCATCCTCATCCCCAACCACACTCCCTCCACCCTCCTCCTCATCAATGCCCTCATCCTCTCCCCTAGCATCCTCCTCATCATCACCCTCATCCTCACCCTCATCATCCCCTGCATCATCCTCGTTACCCTCACCATCCCCCCTCTCATCATCCTCAGTTTCATCTCCCTCCTCATCATCGCCATCATCAAATCCCTCCTCATCCTCTCCCCCATCCTCCTCCTCCTCCTCATCATCCTTGTCTTGTGGCCTCACTCTAGGTACTGGTACTACTGGATCTATCAACGGTTTTAGGTGATGCTGTGCAAACCACCTATCATATGCTGTTATTGTGCTTGCATCCACTATATCTGCTGCTGTCCCCCATAGCCTTGGCTGTAACTCTGCTAACTATGCATATGCTACTTGTGTCCTCATGGGTGGTCCCAACTCTCACACCTTTGCTCTAGATTGGGCAAATAGAGCTAACCCTGTAGGCACATCTTGTGTCTCCCCAAACTATCTCTGCACCTGCTCTGGTAGGTACATCTCTATAACCAGGTGACCAATCATTGTGTGCCCTATGAGGTAGCACTCCTACCCATAGTATGTAAGTGGATGTCATCATCATCCCATCTGGGGCAATCTTTGTATGGTCTCCATATGAACTGAGTCATCGTGTCTATCTGATGGCAAAAATACCTTGCATATCCCAATGGTCCTTGGGCTAGGACACCTCTATAGCTATAAGCATATGGCATATCATCCACCAACACTCACTCTACCAGAGGCCTAAATACCTTAATATGCTTATAGGCCTAGATCTATAATAATGTGCCACTAGTGCTGAAGGATAGTCCCCCTCTGTACGCTACCTAATGCAGATAATAATATAGCATCCCCAACATGCATGGGCCCCAAGCAAACATAGTGCCCTCCATGATCATCTGCTCAAGTACTCGACCCCATCCAACTAGGAATCCATGTCCCCATCTATCAGGTATCAACAATCCACCAATCACCCAACATATCACAACTATTAGCCACTCATGGCGTGCCACTAATAAGTCTCATATGATCTTATAGTCTCAAATCCCTAGCTCTGCATCTCCACATCCAAATAGTCGATGTAGAGCTGCTCGCCCTATAGCCGGGTCATACACTGCTAGCTCTCCATGGATTAGGATCCTAAGGATGTGCCATACATCCTCTAGTATCACGATCACCTCCCCAGTCGGTAGGTGGAATGAACTCATCTTTGAGTGCCACCTCTCTATCAAAGCTGTTAGCAAAGCCCTGTTCCCCCTCACCTCTGGCATAAACGTCACATGATATAATCTTAACCCAACCAATATCCCTAACTCACCAGGTGTCATTTGATGATGTAGTCTAAGGCTTCATGGCTTATGTCCCTGTACCCGTAATAGGGGTAGCTCCTCCTGCATAATCACATAGCCTATGTCAACCTTCTATGGTTTGCATCTAGTTTACCCTACTTTTGACTCAAGTTTAACTTAGTTTGACTCTAGTTTGACTAAGTTTGACTTCTTTGAGCATGTTTGACTAATTTGAATTATGTTTTGAACTCTTCCTAGGGTTTTGAACATGTTTCCCAAGTTTCGAGTCATTTCGAGCTCATTTGCATCATTTTGACCCTATCACTATGCATCGATCAACCTTTTTTCCTCTATCAAAACTAAGTTTGACCAAATTTGACTTTTTTAACTATCCTAGCCTCAGTTAACCTATGTTTTCAACTCTTCCTAGGTTTTTGAACATGTGTTCCAAATTTTGAGTCATTTCGAGTCCATTTGTACCCTTTCGGGCCCTTTGTACTGTTCGCTGTCAGCATTTACCTAGGTTTGACCTTCATTTTCCCTAAGTTTGACCAAATTCTAAGCATGTTTACTACTTTTGACTACATTTTCTCATGTTTCTAACATCCCCCTAGGGTTATGCTAACCCGTACCAGGTTTCAATTCGATCCAGGACCATTCGGACCTCGATCAGAGCCCCAGAGCATCTTAGGGCACAGTTGGGGTTCCCAACTGCGTCATTGATGAGTTGGTCATACCAACTACATCATTGATGCACTTGGCTGCATTTTGGGTATCTGGAAGCCCTAATTGGCCCCAGGACCCCTGATTGACCCTGTTTCCCCTCGACAAACTCCTAGGTGCCTAAAAAGGAGTAAAAAAGAATGGAAATACAACAAAAAGCATGAAAAAAATGTAAAAAGTAAAAATATGCTCTCGATGTACTCATTGGAGGTCCAACATTTTCTCACCATCAGAAGTTTCACACCTGTTCACCACGATGTTGCTCCCTAGGTAGTCGATCCATCCTCCTTGCTCTAGAGCTCTTTCCTTCCAAATGAGAGAGTGAAAATGACTTTCAAACTCCTCTCCAAGCCATTTTATAACTTGCTACTGCCTAGATGGCTGTACCAAAGACCCTTTTTGTGTTGGTCGCGATGCCTATTTGCACTCCAGAGGCCATAACTTTTGTGTTTTAACTCCGATTTTTGATCCGTCAGTTGCTATGGCTTTGTTTTCTCATTGTCGATGAAAATGAACTATCATATGCCTATATTGGTCAATTTATTGAGGGGGCATAAATATATACCATATTGTTGGGGCATGCTTTTATGGAATTTCCATTAGCATTCTTTGACACAACGCTCTAAATCACATTGTATCAAAGAGGGGAAAAATGTAGATGCTAAAAAATGGTTCACATATACAGTTTCATTACTTCTTTATACTAATTTGTCCCATTTTATCATTCTACTAACTCTAATATTTTGGCCAAATCGACCATATTTCATCATTTGTATCCCCTTTCACATCAATTTCATATCAACTCGGGATCATAGCAAATCAACTCAAAACCATTTCAAATCAACTCAGAATCACCCCAAATCAACCTAGAATCACTTGAAATCAGTCCTAATCAACCAGAAACATATCAAACATCCCAAATCAATCATCATTTATCTTCTCCTAGGTATTGTTGTGGCTTTCAGTGCCTTGGAAACTGATCAACCTATCAATCTTATCAATTTGACCTTAGTACTGTCACGACTCTCAGTGCTAGGTCAAACTATCATTTATGTCATTTGATCTTTGATGTTGTTGAGGCTTTCAATTTTAAATCATGGCATTATCAACCATTTTAATAATATTGATTATGTCCATCGATGTTATTATGATCAAACCTTTTTCAATCAATTTCAATCTTGTAGCATTTACGATGTCGGTTAAATGTTACATATCAACCAATTCATGTCATGTGTGCTTAGCATGTTATCAATTTTGATCTATCAATCAATTTGACCATGGCTTTGGTCTATCTATCATCATCTTATTTGATATCTATATCATCATCACATTTTCATCAAAGGATACAGTCGCATTCATTTAATCAATTTGGCCAATCATTTACTAATTTTCTCTATAGGATTAAATAACCCATAATTTAATTCTATTATTCTTTCTAATTATTCTTCCTAATTATCATCCTTAATTAATTAATTTTATTAATTAATTGATTCATTATCTGCAAACCATGGAAATTTACAATTTCCTAAGTTCTATTTTCCATCATTAATTCTATTTTCTACTAATTCTTATTTTGTGGAATAAGAGAATTTTTAATTTGAATATTCCATAAAATATTGCATCATCATGAAAATTGGATATGACACCTCATGGATTCTCCTTTGACACTTGGTTAAGATTTGTCGTAATCAAATATTCTTACCTCTTACGCACGTCCCTATTTGGCTTATTCATCATAGATTCTTGGCTTTAAGTGGGTTGAGGTGTCTTATGATGTGTCATAGATTCTCTTCCACATTTAGCCAAGTTTGACTTTCATGCATCATAGAATCTTACAATTGGCATATTTTTTCATATGCATCATGGATTCTCAAAGGAGTCTCTTGCCACATCGCATATCTATGGGTGACAAATCGAATGCTCTCATCCTCCATGTCAATTATAAATTGTACACTCTTTCTCTCATTTTTGGTCCTTGAATCCTTGAAGTCTTTGTCTTGGAAGTCATTAGATCCTTAACTTCTTTTCATTTTCACACCATTTTCTCTCAAGCTTAAAATCACACTTCTAGTATTCTCATGGCATTATCCACATCATAGAGTTTTGCTTCAATTTTGTGTGCACTATAGGAAACTTTGGAGCTACATCATTTGGAGAAGAAAGAAGGACATGGGAGCTACAAAGGAAAGAGCGAGTTTCTATTGCTTTCTTTATTAGTTTGGCTTTCATGGTAGACTAGTGGGTGCTAACGTATGTTGATTGAGTTTTGTGATTTCTCATAGTATGTTATGCATTTAACCCATTTTCTAGTTGCTACACTATCAAATATGAAATTTTAAATACTAGTGAAACATCCAGTTCAATAGAAAACTCCACTTTATAGGTATTTCTAGGTTCATGCCTTCTCAGCATCTCACATAGTCCAAACTTCTTCATTTTCAACTTATTATATGTACCCACTAGAAAATGTCCCTTTCTCAAATGAACCATGAATTCATCTCCAATATGAAATTCCTTATACCTCCTGTTCACATATGCCTTACCCTTGTACTATGTATTCAGCTATATAATGTGCTTCCTCACCTCATGGTTTTCCTTCAAATGTTCAACAAATTCTTCTACTTCAACCCTTTTTATCTCTCCTTTTTCAATTTGCTTCAATTCAAAAGCATTTTTGGACTAGTCCCATATACAATATGGAATGGTGATTCACTAGTACTCTTTTTTACATAATTATTATATGCATATTTTGCATATGGTTAAATCTAATCCCATCCTTTTGATTTATCTCCAACCAAACATCTCAACAATTTTCCCAAACTGTGATTCACAACTTTTGTTTGTCCATCAATTTGTGGATGATGTGATGAACTAAACTTCAAATCTATCTTCAGTTTTTTCCACAATGTATGCTAGAAATACCCAATAAATTTGGTATCTTGATCTAAAACTATACTCTTTGGTAGACCATGTAGTCTCACCATTTCTTTGAAAAACACCTCTGCCACATGAACAACATCACTAGTCTTCTTGGTGCAGGGGCACCTTGAAACATAGGGCCCTCACCTTTTCAATTTTTTTGTGTTGTGCTAAAAGAGAGCTTATTTAAGTAGGAATAAGGGTCATTGGACCTAACTGTGATAGCTAGGGTGTAGGAAGTCAAAATGTCCTAAGTAAAGTCATAAATGGCTTAAAATGAAAGGTATACCTTACCATAGGGTAATGAGTAACCTAAGGGATGAGTCACTAGCTGAGGGGAGGGTCCCTAACATGTAATTTCTAAAGGATAACCTAAATAATGAATTAGAAGTGTTAAAAAAAAGCAAGCAAGAAAAATTGCAAAAGTTGCTCTTTTGCAATTTTTGCAAAAATGTTGATTTTGCAAGAAATTGTGACTTTCCTTTTAAAACCACTAAAGAGGCTGATAAAAACCATAATTATGGAGGTAAAATACATATGATGAGATATAATAGACTTCTCAAACCCTAAAATTCCATAAGTGATTGTCATCTTGTATGGACAAGTGTTGTAGCGTGACATTTTGAAGGCAAAATTATTGATTTTCTGAGTTTTAAGACATTTTTGGCATTTCTCTTGGTTTTTGTACCTAATGGAATCATAGATAGGGTTAATTAGAACATTTTTTCTTTAGTAATTTTTCTTTGAAAGTTGTTTTTTTCATAGTTATAAAAATCTTTCCATTTTGGACAGTTTGCTGCCCTGTTTTCATCAACTTGTAGAAATAATGGTGTAAGTCACTATCCTACTGTTGGAATTGTACAACTTATTTTGGATAGTGAGTACACTAAATTTAATATATTTTGGAAAAATTAGGGCCCTTCAAAATGCTGGAAAGAATTTTTAAGCTCTTGCCCTAGGTGAGCTAAAGCATGCATGGCTAGGGAATAGTGCTGTTGCAGAGCTTGTTTGTTATAGGATTGTGGAGATTTTTGTAGAATTATTTTGGAGGTTGAAATAGGAGTGAGAGGAGGTTCCTTGTGTGGAAGGATAAGCTTCCACAAATCCATTTAGCCATCAAACAAGATGAAACATAAATTTTCCCTTACAAACCCTCAAAAACCCTCCATTTCAACACTGACACTGTACGACCATTCCAAGGCCTAAAACCTAAAATTTTTTAAAGCCCCCATAAAATAATTAGAGGTACATAAAGACACTTGGAAGGTTTAGTGGAAGAAAAGTGAGAAAATCCCTATTTTGTAGATGAAATAGGGCTAACTGGGGCTCTTCCTTATAGCCCTATTTGAAGAAAAAGGGTGAAATTGGGTAGAAACATAACCATAGAAAGATGTTTTAGGATGGAAAAGGAGTAAATTGAAATTTGTTAAGAATCCTTCCATGATCCTACAAGTGATTGAGAATAATGGTCTAAAAGACCTAGTTTTGTTGAAGACTTTGAATGCTCTTCATGTAGTATAAGAGCGTGGCAGACAACAAGCAGTGGAAATTGTTCAAGATAGTGGAGTAGGGTTTTGGATTGGGAGATATTTTATTGAAAAAGGTCCTATAGGTCCATGTGGTGGTCTAGAAAGACACCCTATGTCTCACAGGCATAGAAGAATCACGAATCAATGATTGATCCATCCCTACTTCTCTCTATCAAGTGGTATTAGAGCCTGCAAAAGGTGTGGGAAAAGAAAGTGAAAAGTAAGGTGAATGTTGTCACCTATTGAATCTAGCGCAATGGTGACCAATGTTAAATTGGCCAAGAAGATAGAAGAAAAAGGGAAGAAAGTAGAAGAGAAAGAGGAAGACAACACATCTTTGAGAGAAAGATTGGCACAACTTGAACAGTTGTTGAGCAAGGTCCAAGACACAGTTGATAAAGTCAAGGAAAAGATAGAGTAGAAAGAAGAGAAAGAATCCAAATAGAAAGAGATTGAGTTGGAAGAAGAAACTCCAACTCCAAACCCTGTTCTGTCAGAAGAGCCTTTCTTGAAGGAAATAAAGGAAATAAATAGTAAAGCCTTGGAAGGAATTCCTCTATTTAGTGGCAAGATGGATCCAAACCTCATCATGGAATGGATTCAAGGAATGGAGAATCATTTTGAATGTGATGGTGTCTCTGATGCTCAAAAATTCAAGGTGGAAAAATTAAGGTTAAGAAGTACTACTCTAACCTAGTGGAAGCTTGTTCAAACAAAGAGGGAAAAAGAAGGGAAAAGTCCCATTGTCACTTGGAAAGGAATGGTGGCTAAAATCAAGAAATCTTACATTATTGAAGATTATGAAATATAGCTACATAGGAGGAGACAAAATATGAGGCAAAAAGACATGGATGTGCACTCTTACACTGAAGAGTTCCAAAAGCTATGCTTAAGGTCCAAGGTGGTAGAAGATGCAAACATCAAATTGGCAAGATATTTGAATGGACTCAAGTGGTCTATCCAAGAAGACATGAGCCTTGTCACTCCTAAAATAGTCCACCAATGCTATCAGATGGCTTTAAAGGTGGAAGAGAAAGGAAAAAGAAAGCAAGACCATACCTCAAAGAACAAAGGAAGAAGTAGAGATGGTAGAGGACAAAGAGGAAGCTATGGATGTAGGAGTAATGAAGGAGGATCCCAAGGTGAGTCTAAGTTGACTAAAAAAAGTGGAGAAACTAGTCAAAGAGGTGGTTCAAGTAGAGGTAGAGGCTGAGGTAGATCACCAGGAGGAAGGGGACCATCCTAATTTGCTACAATGAAATGTTACCATTGTCAACAAATTGGGCATCCTACCTATAGGTGTCCTTAAAAGGGATCAACATCAAAAGGAGAAAAGAAGATAGCCTACATCCATGAAGATACTTCAAGTGTGAAGTCAACTAACATTCAGTTGGATTCTGAAAGTGGGGAGAACATGATGATAAAGAGGATTTTGATCAAAGAACCAATTAAAGGAGAGCCAAAGCAAATAAGATCACTCTTTAGGGTGAGATGCAAGATTATGGAAAGGTATGAAAAGTTATCATAGACTCAGGGTCTTTTGATAACATAATTTTAGAGGAAGCCATAGCTAAACTCAAGATTCCAAAAATACCTCATAACACTCCCTACAAGGTCACTTGGCTAAACAAGGATCAACATGTTATGGTAAATGAGAAAGCATGGATGAGTTCACCATAGGAGGATATAAATACAAGATTATATGTGTTGTTTTACCCATGGATGCCTATCACTTGTTACTAGGTAGACCATGACAGTTTGATAGGAAAGCCATACACAATGGTGAGATCAATTCATACACCTTCAAGAAGGACAAGGTAAGTTATAAAATTCAGTCATTACTAGAATCTAAACACTAAGGAAGTGGACCTAATTTTATTCTATTGAAGGGGAAAAAGTTCATGAAGACTCTTGACAAAGAAGAGGGAGTGGCTTATGCCATTGTGGTGAAATCCAAGGAAGAAGGAGAAGCTAAGAAGGAGGCAATACCTCATGAGGTGCAATAGATTCTTGATAAATTTAAGGATATTATATCAGATGGTACACCAATAGTAGTACCACCTAAAAGAGCAATCAACCATCACGTAGACTTGGTTCCAAGAGCATCTCTTCCAAAAAAAGCACCTTACAAGCTAACTCCTGAGTAGAATGGGGAAGTTGCAAAGCAAGTGCAAGAGTTGATGGATCAAGGGTTGATAATGAAAAGCATCAACCCATGTGATATGCCTACTATTTTGGTACCAAAAAAAGGAGGAACATGGATACTGTGCATAGATTCCAAAGTCGTAAACAAGATCACAATCCAGTATAGGTTTCCCATACCTAGGATTGAAGACTTAATGGATTGCTGAGGGGATAAGTACTACACGAGGATAGACCTTAAGAGTGGTTATCATCAAATTAGAATCAAAGAGGGAGATTAATGGAAGACCACCTTTAAAAACCATTGAAGGACTCTATGAATGGTTAGTTATGCCATTTGGCCTCTCAAATGTTTCGAGTACATTCATGAGGCTCATGAATGAGGTGTTGAAAGACTTCACGTGTAAGTTTGTGGTAATATATTTAGATGATATACTAATTTTCAGCATGAGTAAAGAGGAACACTTAGAGCATATTAAAATTATATTGTGTAAATTAAAAGAGGAACACTTAACCATCAATCTAGACAAGTGTGATTTCATGAAGCAAGAACTAGTTTATCTAGGCTTTGTTCTTTTACAAGGAGATTCGAAAATGGATGAAGATAAAGTTGCAACAATATTGAGTTGGAAAACTCCTAAGAATGCTAGTGAAGTGAGGAGTTTCCATGGCCTAGCTCAGTAATATAGAAAGTTCATTAGAAACTTCAATGGGATATGTGCTCCCATGATGGATACTATCAAAGGTGGAATAAATACCAAGTTTATGTGAACACCAAAAAAAAAGAAGGGATTTGAAACATTAAAGAAAGAGGTAGCTACTAAGCCTATTCTTAATTTTCCTAATTTCAATGAACCATTTGTTGTAGGATGTGATGCGAGTAATATAGCAGTGGGAGGAGCCTTAAGCCAAAGTGATAGACCAATGGCTTTCTTTAGTGAAAAGCTAAATGCAACAAAACAAAAGTATTCTTCCTATGATTTGGAAATATATGCACTTTTTCAATCCCTTACAAAGTGGAGACATTATCTCTTGGCCAAGGATTTTGTAGTGTTCACAGATAACCAAGCTTTGAGTTTTCTTAACTCTCAAGACAAGCTAAGCCATAGACATGTCAAGTGGGTGGAGTATCTATAGTCTTATACCTTCACCATAAAGCAAAATAAGGGGCAACTCAATAAGGTAGCTGATGCTTTGAGTAGGAGGTTGCTTATAGTTCAAGAAATCCAAGTAAGGATCATAGGGTTGGATAATTTTAAAGAACTCTACCAAATTGATGAAGATTTTGCAGTAGCATACAAAGCATGTCAAGAGCACCAAAATCACATTGATGGTGAGTTTGCAGAATTTACATTGTAGAATGGATTACTCTTTAAAGGTGGACAACTATGTGTGCTAAAAGGTTCCATGAGGGAGAACCTTATACAAGAAAAAAGAAATGGAAGTTTGAGTGGCCATTTTGGCTTGAATAAGACCTTGGAGTTGGTTTAAAGGTACTATTGTTGGCCTAAAATGTAGTGAGATGTTAGAGTTTATGTTGAGAAATGCATCATATGTCAAAGAGAAAAGGGTACTTCTAAAAATGTAGGACTTTATCAGTCGCTCCCAATACCAAGTAGACCATGGGAATGTGTAAATATGGGTTTTATGGTTGGTTTACCTAGAACAAAGAGTGGTTTTGATAGAATCTATGTAGTAGTGGATAGATTTAGCAAAATGAGTCATTTTATTCCATGCAAGGTCACTCATGATGAAAGTCATATTGCCTACTTATTTTTCAAGGAAGTTGTGAGAATTTAGGGTTTTCCAACTAACATTGTATCTGATAGAGATAGCAAATTTATGGGACATTTTTGGAGATCCTTATGGAAAAGGTTAGTTACCAATCTATCTTTTAGTTCAGCCCACCATCCTCAAATTGATGGTTATATTGAAGTGGTCAATAGATCACTTGGCAACTTGCTAAGATGCTTAACCAAGGAGTTTGACATGGGATTTGATCCTTCATCAAGAAGAGTTTGCTTATAATGATAGCATTAGTAGAACTATGGGAAAAAGTCCCTTTGAGATTGTGTATGGGATACATCCTAGGGCTATATATGAGTTGAGAAACTTAGATGGACAAGTACCTAATAGTGGTTATGCTAAAGATTTCAGTCAATCTATGAAGGAAGTGCATGAACAAGTAAAATAGTCCTTCATTGATAGCACCAAAAAGATAAAGGATAAAGCTAACATTAAGAAAAGAGAAGTCCAATTTGGTGTAGGGGACTTAGTTATCGTTCACCTTAACAAGGAAAGGATAGATAAGGGAACCTCTACAAAGTTGCAATTGAGAAGAATTGATCCATGTCCAATACTAGCCAAGTATGGGAAAAATGCTTACAAGATTGGATTACCAGAGGATCTAGCTATTTCTCCCAATTTTAATGTAGTAGACCTAGTTAGGTGTAAAGGCACTCTTACTGAGGTGGATCAGTATATGGAGGAAGCTCAAAATGATACTCAAACAATAACTTTATCTCCTAAGCCAAAGCCTCGAGCATAAAAGATTTTTGATTCTCGAATTCATGCAAAGACTAGATATGGAACATACAAAGAACACCTTGTCAAATGGCATGATAAAAAAGACTCAAGGGCTACATGGATTCTTAAGAATTAGTTCAAGCAGAAAGGCATAGATCTCCACCTTTTGGAGGGGACTTAGCTTCTATGGTGGGGAGTATGGTAAAGGGGCACCTTGAAACATGGGGCCCTCACCTTTTCAATTTTGTTGTCTTGTGCTCCAAGAGAGATTTTGTAAGTATAAATAAGGGTCATTGGACCTAAGTGTGATAGATAGGGCATAGGAAGTCAAAATGTCCCAGGTAGAGTCATAAATGGCTTAAAAAGCAAGGTATACCTTACCATAGGGTAATGAGTAACCTAAGGGATGACTCACTAGATTAGGGGATAGTCCCTAGCATGGAATTGCTAAGGAATAGCCTAAATAAAAAATTAGAAGTGTTAAAGAAAAACAAGCAAGAAAAATTGCAAAAGTTGCTCTTTTGCAATTTTGCAATTTTTGCAAAAATGCTGATTTTGCAAGAAATTGTGATAAAATTATAGGTAAACAATGATAAACTTACCCAAAAGTTGCTTTAGTACCTCATTCATGAGCCACATGAAAGTGCTTAATATATTGGTTAGCCCAAAAGGCATGACTAAGCATTCATAGAATCCTTCCCTTGTCTTGAAGGTAGTCTTCCACTTGTCTACTTCTCTAATGCAAATCTGATGGTACCCACTCTTTAGATCTATCTTTGTGAGATACATAGGTCCACCTAAATAGTCCATAATATCATCCATCCTTGGCAATTGAAATTTGTACTTGATTGTGATTTTGTTGATATCCTGTGAATCTGTGTGCATCCTCCATTCTCCATTCTTCTTTATTGCTAATAATGATACTACAACACATGGATTCAAAATCTCTTGAATCCACCCTTTCTTCAAAAACTCATAAATTTGTCTATTCAACTCTTCACTTTCTACTGGTGTCATTTTATGCATTGCTTTGTTTGAAAAACTAGCTCCTGTATTCCTATCCATTTGGTGACTAATCTTCCATATTGGGGGTAATCCATTAGGTAAATTATCTAACACAATATCTAGAAAATCTCCCAACAAATCTGCAACTTCTGTACGTACCTCCTCTACTTCTCTCCATCTTTTGGGATTACAAAAAAACACATATTCTCATCCTTCATACCTTGGAAAAAACTCCTTTCCATCAAAAAAATATATTATGAAAGCACTACATATCTTTTTTCTTTGTCCTTCAATGGCTTCGACTTATGTTTTACTTGATCCTATGTTAGAGTGTAGGCATTTTCTCACCCATGATGTATAACATGCTTGTGAAACTACCATGGCCTACCCAACAAGATATGACATATGTCCATTGGTATGATATCACACATGACATCATCCTAGTAGCTTCCAATCTTGAAATTCACCAAGCATAGCTCATTGACCATGACCTTGTGGCCATCTTACACCCAGGCAATACAATATGGATATAGGTGTTTATGCCTCTTCATATTCAACTTTGTGACCAACTTTTTTGACACTAGATTGTTAGTGCTTTCACCATAAATGATCACATCACAACACTTATCTTCACATTTTTACTTGGCGTGAAATAAACTCCTCCTTTGATTAGGTTCATTCTCACCACTTAGCAAGACTCTCCTATTAACTAGGACTTCTCCTCTTTCAACATCTTCAAAATGGGATGATTTGGTATCTTCATCAACATGCACAAGTTTGGCTTGACCTTTGGTTCTTTGATATGTCCTTCCTTGGCATTGGGAACACTCAAATTCTATATGCACTTCTTCTCCACAATGAAAACTTTTTCCACAAAAGCCTCCTCTTCTAGATCCTTTCCCTCTGCCTCTTCCTCTCTAATCTCTATTATTTTGATCATGGAAATGATTAGAATTATTCTCCCTCTGGTTTTGACTAGTACTATTTGACTCATCCTTTTTCTTTTGATCATCATTTTGGCATCCATAAGATCATCTGCTAGACCTTCTACCACGATCTCTTTCACTATTTTTTAATCAATGTTTTTTCTCATCTTCTCCTCAACTCATAAGGGAAACTGGTATGCCTCCTCAATACTTTTCATTCAAACCAAACTTTTCTCCTCTTGAATGCTAAGACTTAACCCATGAAGATAATGAGAAAGTTTCTCCTTATCATCTTCTACATGTCTAGTTCTAATGCGAACTTGGTAGAATTCTTCATTATACTCTTGAATAGATCTTCCCACTTGCTTCAACCCATGTATTTTCTTTAGTTGATTAGACTCATAGTCCATAGGAATGAATTGTTTCTTCAATTTAGATATCATCTAGTCCTATTTGATTTTTTTCCTTTCCTCTTCTATTTTTCTCCAATTGAATCTCCTGCCACTAGATCTTTGTATGTCCCTTTAGTTTTTCCTTTACAAACTTGACCCTATCAAGATCCTCAATATCTTCACACTCAAATTATTATTCCAATTCATTTATCCAATCAACTAGCTCCTTGGGGTTAATATTTCCCAAAAATGTGGGAACCTCAAACTTTGGTCTTTTTCCAATCTTGGAGATGACCCTAAAAAGCCTCTCTTCCTCAAGGTTCAAAATTGCCTCTACTTCATAATTTTCTTCTTCTTCATCCTCATCCTCACTTTCATCTCTTACGAGAAGATTTATTCCTCTACACATTTGTTATTCCAATGCTTGCATCTATATTTGAGGGTCTCTAAAAGACTTAGGTGTAACACCTACAACTCTTCCACCACACTCTCTTCATAGAGGCATTTTTGTGCTTCCACTAAATCCTTAGTGCAAACTACCTCACAATTGGAAATATGTCTACACACTCATCCCAAACCATGGTATTGGTACAATTATCTCATAGTTGGTGATCTATTTACACACTCAAGAAGTAGGCTTTGATACCATTTGATGAAGGGATCTCCCCTTTATACCATAAATACATAACAAAAACAAAGAAATAACAACAATTCATGAGAATAAAATATGGGCTTCTTATTATCACCACAAATGTGGAATTACATAATTTAGAATTACAATATGCTAACACACATGGGCACCTTCATTGCAATGTTATGCAATAAAAGGTTGTGACTATCACCCAGAGCTGTCCTAGACAATGTACAAACATTTCTTAAATAATCAATTTTATGCCACTCGAGAAGGTTATAGAAACTCAAACTTAATACCTAAGGCCAACATACCCTAACAATATATATAGAATCAACCAAATACACTTGTGACATTTATTTTTGAAATTTTGGTTAGCTCAACTTCGAAAAGCCATAAATTTTGCACTGTTGCTATGATTGGCTATTATAAGCACTTTTCAAGATCCTTAGCTTCTAATCTATAGGCTTGGATTGGTGCAAGCACCCATCCATTGAGTTTTTGGCATCATCTGGGCACATTCAGGCCTTCAATTATGAGCCTAAAGTTTTTATACTAAAGTTGCACACCCAAAATATGCAATAAGTCCATGAATACTCATGATATGACACTGAGCCTTAACTAGTACTCTAATATATCCAAGATGAACATCCACCTTTGAAATCAAGACATTTCAAGCTCATATAATTGACTTACTAAGTAGAAAGCCTCCATAGACAACAATTTTGCATTAAGACAACCCTTATTCAAACCACTGAAATACAATATTTTTGGGTGATGCAAGATTTCTCTTACACCTAGGATGCTCTTGCATTAGTTACTTTCTAACTAGTGTATCAGTATTGAAATCCTTTAATCAAGGTTGACCTAATAGTCATATGTAAATCTTTTAATCAAGACAACATTGTAATAGAATGTTCTAAAGTCCTCTAACAAGGCCACTCCTAACAAGGAGATTAAATCCTTTAACAAGGTCACATTTAACAATGTGTTTTTAAACCTTTAAAAGGGTTGGCTCCTAATAGAGCTCACTTTAGAAGAGTGAAAATATTGGTGACAAGTTGCTAGTAGTTTTTCCCAAATTGGGTTTCCACATTAAATTCTAGTATCAAACTTATATGGATGTTATTTGTGATTATTTATTGTTAACGTTTACATTCTACAAGTTTTTAATACTTAGGATAGTGGATTGCTAGTTTATGTTACTAAAAGTTTACCATAGAGGTTGAGCTAATGGATGTTAAGATCTAAAGTAATTTAAGTGTTTTTTTTTTTCAATTGGTACACATCTAGGCCTTGGATAACTGATTCACCCCCCTCTTGGTTATTCTAAACATTCCAACAATTGGTATCAGATTATTGCTACTTGTAGAGAAAAGTTCGAGGTACTTGAAGTGAAAGATCAAGATGTATAAAAAGGAGGTGCCCAAGGTTGAACAAAAAAAACTTCCCTATATTGAAAAGTTTGATGAGACTACATGCAGTGAGAATTGGAGAAGTTGCAATACATTTTGTGAACAATGCATATGTGGAGATAACAACAATTCCTCTAACAACTCAACAACTAAAGGAGAAGAAAGAACACAACCAAGCTATGTTGGAGATTTCATTAACCCTTACCTATGTCAAGTTTGATGACATAAAATATTGCAAGACTACTAAAGAAATGTGGGACACACTGCAAACCATCTATGGAGGAGACAAGAATGTCTTGAGGTCAAAATCATAGAGCTTGAGAGGTAAGTTTGATGAAATGAGAATGATAAAAGGTGAGAATATAGTTCAATATTTTGGAAGAGTCAAAGAGGTTGTAAATGCTATAAGAGGAGCCAATGGAAAGATTAATGATGAGGCTATAATCAACAAGATGTTGAGAACTCTACTTCCCATCTATGCTATTAGGGTTTTTGCAATACAAGATCTAAGATGTACTCCAGGTAATGATCTAACTCTTGAAGTGTGATTGGTAGATTTCTTCTTTTGAGATGTCAAATTTTGATAACTTCACTCATACCTCTGTTGAATCTACTTTTAAATCACAATTGGTTCTTGGTAAGAAATAAAATGGAAAATATGTAAAAAGTGATAGTGATACTTCTGATGCTAAACTTGATAAGCATGAAGAAATGATGGCTAAAAGACATCTAGGTGGCAAAGGAAACCGCAAAGGTAAACTTCCTACAATTCTTTTTAATGCAAAAAAGTTGGTCACATTGTTGTAATATGTCCTAATAGAGAAGAAAAGGATGTAAAGAGGGAAATCAAGTACAAAGGAAGAAGAGATGACTAAGACAGCAAGATAAACAAGGACTATGCATGATTGGTGATAAAAGTAAATTTGAGACCATTGGACCATACAAGGGTAGTTGTGTTAAGTTTTGTAATGATGTACCATGTCTTATGAAAGATAAAGGATCAATACAATTGACTGATAAGATCAAGTGGGATAATGTTTATTGGGTTGAAGGACTTAATTGTAAAGTATTGAGTGTTTCACAATTGAACAAAATCAAGATATAGAGTTGAATTCCATTACAAAAAAGTCAAGATATTTGATATTGATGGTGAACTGATTGGAAGTAGTGATAAAAAAAAATGTAACTTGTTCTATCTAGATTTTTTTGATGAGACATGTTTGTTTCACAATATGAAGATATATGGTTATGGCACAAGAGGTTATGTCATGTAAATTTTTCCAATTTGGTTAGCATTAGTAAGATGAAAATATTAAGAGGCTTGCAAAAACTAAAGCAACCTGACAATGCTATGGGTAAACAATGTCAATTGGGAAAAATGACAAAGTCTAGTTTTGATGTCAATTAGGAAAAATGATATTTTGGAATTGGTTCATACTGACCTATGTGGACCTATTGGTGTTCAAAGCTATTGTAGAGAAAAATATTTCATTCTATTTGTTGATGCCTATTCTAGAATGATGACTGTGATGTTTCTTAAAGAAAATATGATGCTTTTTAGTTGTTTAAATGGTATTTGGCTAGAGCTAAAAATGATATAGGAAGGAGTGTGAAGTGATTGAGATTTGACAGAGGTGGGGAATTCATTTCCAATGAATTTAATATATTCTACAATGATAGAGGAATAAAAAAGATGTCAATACCTAGGATCCCTCCTCAAAATAGGATAGATGAAAGAAGAAATAGTTTAATCATGGACTATGCTAAAACACTAACAATGAAGAAGAATGTATCACAAAAATATAGGAGAGAAGATGTAAGTACAACAATTTATACCATGAACAAAGTGCAAGTCAAGAAAGGTACAAATGGTATACCTTTTGAATTATAGTATGGATCTGCACCTAATGTAAAATATTTTAAAGGTTTTGGAAAAAAATTTTATATACTTAAGGATAATAGAAATGGAAAACTTGATGCAAAAAGTGATGAAGGCATAATCCTAGGTTATTCCACTAAGAGCAAAGTTTATAAGTGTTTGAACTGTAACACTAACAAAGTTGTGGAAAATGAAAATGCAAAAATTGATGAATATGCAAAAAAGAATGAAGTTGAATACAAGATAGAACCTGAAGACTATAGGCACCCCACTTGAACAAGAGAACAAAGATGTAAATCAACAACAAAATATGAATTCCAAGTTGCAACAACAAGTTGATAAGAAATAGACTGTGGGTGGAAAGGAACAATAAAATGATGCTAAGGTACATGTAGACATAGTCAAAAATAAAGAAGGAAATGTTGAGAAAGTAGAACATGAACTAGAAAGAGAAAATGATCTTGAAATCATTTTTCAAGATGAACCTATAGAAGAGGAAAGAAGGAAAGAACTTGTACTAGATAAATATGTAAGAAGACATCATGCACCTAAGAAAATAATTAGAGATAAAGAATCTAGTGTTATGACAAGGAAAAGACTTAGAAGTGAGACATGCTTACTTTGTGAGTTTGATCCTAAATCAATAAAAGTTTTTTTAGAGAATAAGGATTGGATACAAGCAATGAATGAAGAAATGCAGTAGAGAGAAAAGAACAAAATATGGACACTGGTACCTAGACCTAAGGAAAAAAATGTTATTGGAACAAAGTCGATATTTATGAACAAGCTAAATGAAAAAGATAAAGTTACAAGGAACTAGACTGGTATGCAAAGGATATGCCCAAGAAGAAGAAATTGACCATGGGGAAACATTTTCCCCTTTTCCAAGATTAGAAGGAGTTAGAACACTACTTGCATATTCTTCTTATAAAGGCTTTAAGGTATACTAGATGGGTGTCAAATCTACATTTTTGAATGGGATACTTGAAGAATAATAAGTCTACATAGAGTAGCTAGAAGGATTTGTAGATCCTTGCAAGAAGAATATGGTATGCAAGCTGCACAAGGAACTATTTGGTTTGAAACAAGCCCCTAGAGCATGGTATGAAAGACTACAAAATTATTTGGCAAAGATTAATTTTGCAAGAACTAATGATAAGAACAATTTATACTTGAAGACTAGTAATAACAATGATGTATTATTATCTAAGATCTTTGTTGATGATATCATATTTGGAGGAAATGAAGTATTATGCAGATCCTTTGCAGATGAGATGGAGATAGTGTTGATCTCATTTTGGTTTTGACATATGAGTGACAACACACTTAAAGTCATTACTTAACAACACTTAGTGCATGCCAAGTAAGTAGTGTATGCCAAGCATAAAATGTTAGATAATGCATGCCGAGCAAGATATATAGTATGTGCCGACCACCAATATGTGTCAAGCAAAAAGTTAGTGCTGAGTCATTCCAGTGATGAGAAAGTTAATACATGCCAAGTGATATAGGTACCGAGTGAATAGTGGATGCTGAGTCATTCAAAGGTCATGTTACAATATTGAAGATATGTGGTTGTTGAGCATCAGAGGCTTCAAGTGCCAAGTAATTTTTTTTGGACATAGTTGTTTGTAATGGAACAAACTCCTATGTAAACCATTTTTGGTCCAACTTAAGGATTGTTTTCCGATTCTAGATGATAAGAAAAAATCTATATTGAGAATACCTATGCAATACATGCAACCAATTAGTGAAAGGGATGAATTAAGCAAAAAAATGGGTGAATCACAATTGTTGATTCCTACCTAACCTTAGGTCACCTAGGTCTTCTTAAGGAAGGAAAACATTAAAGAGTTTATGAGCAAAGAGAGAAGTTTGCATGTGCAGACAAATCATTCATGCTGACCAAGGAGTATTGACAAAGGATTGAATTACATAATCAGTTAGAGAGAATAGAGGAAAGAAGAGAGAGGAAAGAAGGAATATGTTTGATTAGAGAGGATCAAGTATACATAAGGAAAGAGGTGATCTGATATCTAGCAAATAGGTGCTAGCTAAAGGATCAAGGTTGAAACATTCTAAGAGGTGAATCAATAAAATATCTTAGTCAAGTAGCCCTAATAGGTTTCAAGTTCTAGTATACTTTTGTATAAATATCTTAACCGAGTGCTTGCTTCATTGTAAGTTGAAGTCCTTTAACTAGGCACACTTCTAACAGGGTGTTGAAATCCTTTAACAGGGTAACATCTAACAATCTTTGTAAGCCTTCAATAGGGAAGACCTTTTAAAGCTTATAGTTTATGATCAAAAAATTATAACCTTCATTGAATACACTTTACAAATGGAGTAGTGAATATTTGTGGGTGTCATCTCGACCTTGGTTTTACCTTCTCATTAGAGGGTTTCTAGGTAACCAAATATCTTGTGTCATATTTGTTGAATGTTTACTATTTCCATGATATGGATGAATATGTTTACTTTGGTATTTTAGTTGACATGAAAATTGTGAGGTGGATGTGTGGTGAATGCTTTAATGGATAAATTTTTGATGTACTGATTCACAATTTTAACTGTCTATGTTTGGTGAGAACAAATTATTTGTTTCTTTATAAGTTTATCAAATGAAGCAATGTATCTTCATCACTCAATCTAAATACATCAAGGAGATAACCTGATATTGCATTGGTAGTTGGGATAGTTGCAAGATTTTTTGCAAGTCCTAAGGAGAATCACATGATGGTAGTGAAAAGGATAGTGAGATATCTAAAAGGAACATAAGACTATGGATTGTATTACAAAAAGAATTATAAGTTCTAACTGAAAGTGTTCACTGATTTAGATTGGGCAAAAAATATTGATGACAAAAAAAGTACAAGTGGAGGAGATTTCTTTCTAGGAAAGAGATTAGATTAATGGAGAAGCAAGAAGTAGAACTATATTTCTCAATCAACAACTAAAGCTAAGTATGTGGTAGCAAGATTGAATTGTTCAAATATCATATGGATGAAGAAATTGCTGAAAGGAATGAAGGAAGAGATCATTGATCTAGTTGTTATCTTTTTGATAATACTAGTTTTATTAACATATCAAAGAATCCTTTGATGCACACAAAGACTAAGCATATTGCTATCAAGTATCATTACCTATGAATGCTCATTAATATCTAAGAGGTAAATTAAGGGTGATTCCCCTATGCAAGGCTACTTGAGATGGTGCTTTGCATCAAATGTGTTGATCAAAAAATATCTTACAAATTGATGTAGACAATCCTACTTTAGGAGTTGCCTAAAGTAGTAGTGGAAGAAGGAAAAAACCATGTTATTAGTCATACACAGATGACAAAGGATGAATTCATTATTAACATGAAGATATCTACATTGAAACTCTGATACTATTGTTTGGCATGTTTTTCATTGCACCAAATCTTGAGTAGTCAATGAATGTCACAAACATTAGACTTACCCGAATCCATGAGAGACGGTTAAGCCATGTCGTGAACCCTGAAGGAGGTGGTGACCACCAAGTCAAAAATTCCTATGTGTGTAGATAGATCACTAAAAATGAGGTAGTTTACAGAAGGACCATGGTTTAGAGTGTTAGAAATAAGCACAAAAATGCCTCCACAAAAGGAATGTGATAGAAGGGCCAAAGGTGTGACACCTAAGGGTTTTAGAGCCCTATTACAAGAAGAGATTCACAATGGGATAAATATCATATTAAGAGATGAAAGTGATGATGAATTCAAAGAAGAAGAAGAGAAAGTTGATTAGGAAGGAGAAGGAAAAGCTATGAATCTTGAGGAGGAAATACTTTTTAGTGTCATCTCAAAGATTGGGAAGAGACCCAAGATTGAAGTCCCCACATTTTTGAGAAATCTTATTCTAGAGGAATCAATCAAATGGCTCAATGACTTAGAAGAATATTTTGAGCATGAAGATATCAAATATCCTAATAGGGTCAAGTTTGCAAAATCTAGATTGAAGCATCATGCAAATATTTGGTGGTAGAAGAATCAATTGGAGTAAAATAGAAGGGAAAATGATAAAATCAAAAGATGGAATTGGATGGTGGATAACTTAAAGAAAAAAATCATTCTTGTGGATTATAAGCTTGGTCTTCTAAAGAAAATGTAAGGGTTGAAGCAAGCAATTTCGTCTATTCAAGAATATACATAAGAGTTCTATTGAGTCCATGTCAGAATAGGTCATGTAGAAGCTAAAAAGAAGAAAGTTTTATGTTACCTATAGACACCCAAAAATTGGCAAAGACCTAAATCATGTAATTCCAGTCAATCAAGTCTAAATTAAAGAGAAAATCAAAAGAAAAACAATAGACTTTCAAATCAAAATTCACATCAGGTCATTAATCACCTATCAAATTGACAAGATCTAAATCAAATTAAAAAGAGGAAGAAAAAAATTCAAATTCATAAAATGAAATTCAAAAAAGGAGGAAAAAGACAAAAGTGTTGAAAATAAATAAGACATTTATTAAATGAATAAAATCATTTATCGTCACAAGAATTAAAATCCCCCTTTTACCATTTAAAAGAATTTGAAAAATCCTCATATTATCCTCAAAACCAAGTTTGTTGGACTCTTTCTCTTGGTCTCTTATGAGATATTTTCAGTTTTAGTTTCACCCCCAATGAAAGTGAAAATCTTGGTTCTTACCCCTACCCCTTTCGAAATCCTATAAATAGGAGGGAAATCTAAGAGGCAAAAGACCCAAGTTTTTATGCATCTATACTATAAGCATATTTAGACTCATCATTTTAACATTTTCATTGTAGCAAGTTCATAGAATTTTAGCATTTATTACATATTAGTTCATGGCATGATCATTTCAAGAGCATTTCTAGGAGTTATATTTCACATATAATTTTCATTTTAGTCATAGATCTTGCATGTTTTCATTGTAGGTCTGCATTTTTAGCATAATCTCATTCTAGAACTATCACTAAGATGCTAGTTTGAGAGCTGTTTTAGTAGATGTAGTGAGGGAAACATGAGACGTTTGTAGAGATTACATTTTGATGATGATATCTTGGGTCTAGCATAGTTCATCATCAGTCTATTTTCATTCTACACTAAAGTTTCATGAATATGCATTCTCACTGTGTACAAAATGGCACCCACCATGGGGCTGAACTAAAAGCCTCTCTATTTTCAAGTTTTTAAGTCTAATATTTCATTTCTAGTATAGATCTATGTTTTTTGCTATTCTCTTTTGTAGATCTGATCAAATACAGGTTCTACTGTTCTTGGGAGACCTCATATCAGCAAGAACAACATTCCAAAGTATTCCTCGAGCATAGAAGGGCAGAATCTAAATCTTCTAATACTTCTACGCTTTGTTTCAATGCTTCTAAGAGATATGCTTATGAGCTCTATTTTAATGTATTTAATCATTTTGTAGTGAACATACATTGCTCTGTAATGCATTTGCATAGTTCTGTAATGCATCTACATCTTCTTATAGTGCTTTTGACTAGTTTTGTAATGCATTTAATCATTTTTGTAGACCATATGAAGCATTTTACAACACATTTGATTTTCTTATAGTGCATTTGCATGATAGAATAACACATATAAGGTTTACTATAATGCATATAAGCATTTTTGTAGCACATCTGGTAAAAATTGTAGCTTTTTGAATCTAACTTCTAGATCCAAATATATTTTGCTTATAGGTCCCTTCCATGCTAACAAAAAGGCCTTTAGATTACAAACAACACACAACAGGAATGAAGACCCTCATAAATGCACCTAGCCTTTGCTAGCTCTGAAACAGGTAGGTGGACCTCAACTTTTGTTAATTAAAAGTGTGGCATTTCTAAGTTTTCAAACATAGCTTAATAAGAATGTTCAATCTCGCTGATCTGATAAGGAAGTAGGCCTATGCTCTCAACTCCTTTGAGTTGATCAGAATGCCTAACCTTTTATAAAGATTAGTCACAATTGAATGAGGAACAAACCCACACATAGTCTAATTAGGAGTCCCCCTATCTTTAGTAGTATAAGGGCAAGTAATTAAACCTTTGTGTTTGTTGTGTTTGGGGAGCCAAAAGAGTAGGGATATGCTCTCACTCTTCTTGAGTGATCAAATTCCTAGACCTATTTGTGACTTCCATTTCTTTCTTTTCATTAGGTAGGATTATCTAGCCATAGAAGGGCTACCTCTCGAGTTTCCTTAGTAGGGCCAATGAGAGGGATTGCCCCCTAATCTTGTATTCCTAATTGAATGCAAACCACATGTGTTTGAAACATAGCCTTCCTCTAGTAGTCCCACAATGGATTCTGCCAAACCTCCCTGGCATTGGTGGGAAACTCTCTATTGTAGGAGAGGTAAATCCAAACATAGTTGGAACACTAAGACCCACTAGTCACTGACCTTAGATAACCTTGATAGGAAGCCATTTTTCTTCCATTTTCTAGGTGCATGTGATTTTTCATTTTGTTTTGATCTCACTACTATTGTGCTTGGGAGTGCTTTAAAATTTAATAATGAACACTAGTGCAGATCACAAACCTTCTAGAAAGACAAATCTCAAATCAATAGCGAGAAACCAAGTCTAAGATGAAGACATTGCTAAAAGTAGCACATATACTGCATAAAATAGTGCTTCTAAATATTCCTATAATGCTTTTGATCTCTATTATGACGCATACACCTATAAAACAATGCATTTGAGACTTAAAAAACACATCTGATTTAGAAAACATTGCATATGATAGTTAAAATAGCGCATCTGAGCATTTAAATAGAACATATGAACAATGAAATAACACATTTGATTATTGAAACATTGCATCTAACTATTCCTATGATGCATCTGAGAAAAAACATAAAAAAAGGCTATTTGCGTGCATAATAATCATGAACAAATGATAAATTTGGATACCCTTTTCCTTGATAAGTAGGAGATTGTTTCCATAGCAAGTCAAATTGTGATATTGCTATCAAGATTTAATTGTGTGATTTTTGAGTCAAACTCATTGTCCCATGTTTCATGAGTAGTGATTCAACATGAATCCATCTCTCATGAGAATAAATGGAACACTTAGCACTCATTGGATCTAGGAGATGCTCCTAGATCCAATGAGTGCTAAGTGTTCCATTTATTCTCATGAGAGATGGATTCATGTTGAATCACTACTCATGAAACATGGGTCAATGAGTTTGACTCAAAAATCACATAGTTAAATCTTGATAGCAATATCAAAATTTGACTTATTATGGAAATTATCTCCTACTTATCAATTGATGAGCTTAAGGGGCTTTCTAATGAATGGTTCATAAGGCACAACACTTGGTGAAGGTTTTTCAAATGGGGTTGCAAGCTTTGGGTTTAACAATGGAGGAAACTTCGTAGTTAAGCACGCTCAGGCTAGAGTAGTACTGGGATGGGTGACCTCCCGAGAAGTCCCAGTGCTTCACTCCTGTGAGCATCACCTAGATCCAATGAGTGCTAAGTGTTTCATTTATTCTCATGAGAGATGGATTCATATTGAATCACTACTCATGAAACATGGGTCAATGAGTTTGACTCAAAAATCACACAATTAAATCCTGATAGCAATATCACCCTTTTCCTTGCTAGTATTTTATAAAATATGAGAATTTCCATGTTTGACCGAAGACATCTTTTGAAACAAGAAAAAATACATCATCATCAACCCAACAATTACCATTACCTCACCTTGCACATCAAGCCAGGAATGTTCAGAGACACACATCTATCACTTTACCTAACTTCGTGAAAGTGAACCTTATCCTATCAACAGTGGCAAACACCTTGTCCAATCTATCTTGTTGCTACAAACAAATCATGGTCAACGAAAACCTTCACCTTTTGAAAAATGCCTAAAAACTAAAAGAATCCAACTTACCTTTCATGCCACCATGTAAAATAGGTGTACCAACAAAATCAAAATGGTCACACATACAAGTGAGTGCTAGGATAGCAAGTAGAACTGTCAAACACACAAAACCTCTAAACCTCCTCAAATCTACTATAGCAATGGATTGCACATAGAACAAAGTTACTCCTGAGTCATCCTTATTCAATCAAAATTTAGAATCTCTAGCCACAATGGGTTCATCGCATGCATGAGATGATAAAAGTATTGAATCTAAAATCAAATATTTTAAGCAAAATCCTTAACTTGTCGATATCATGGACAAGATACTAGAAAAATACAAACAATGCTACATACTCACATTAGCAAAATAAGGTGCAAAATTGCCATCTGACTTTGATGTGACTAATCTAAAATGAGATGAAGAAGAGTCACCTTTACACGTAGTCACACAAAAATTGCAAGACTTAAAACTAGAAATGGAAAAGATGAAAAGAGGGAAAATAAATCACGCAGAGTTTAGCCTTGAAAAGGTGTGTCCCCTACCATTTGATAAAAGCATTACCTTCACACCTTTCCCTCCAAATATGCATATACCAAAATATGAAAAATATTTTGGTATGTCAGATCCACAAGATCACCTTAGGAAATTCTATAAACTAAGAATGGATTTTTTCCATGACACAAAATACCTAATGTGTCTATTTCCTAGGAGCCTCAGGGGGCAAGCCATGGAGTGGTTCTCTAAATTACCCTCCAATATTAAAATCTTTGATCAATTGGCCTCCATTTTTATCACCCAGTATTCTTATAACATTGAAAGAGAAGTTACAATGATTGATCGATGTAACACAAAAAAACTCCCAATTGAATCATTCAAGGCATTCCTACAATGGTGGAGGCACACATTTGCCAAATACCATAGAGACATACTAGATAAACAGAAGACATATATCTTAATCAATAGTCTCTCAAAGACAATGAATTATTGACTCAAACTCCAATGACCTAAAGATTTTAAAACCACTTTAGAAAACGTAGCAAAGTTGGAAGAAACCTTGGTAAACAATGAGACAATTAAATTATTCAAAGATGGTAAAGGTTTCTCCAAAAATTCCACACAGATGCACAATTCCTCTAATTGGCCCACTAACAAATAGAAATTGTGGTGGAGAAACAATAAAAAAAGCACCAAAATGATGGGGTAGTTGAAGCCAGCCATGTCAAAACTCAAACTCAACCCCCTTTAAATCAACTGGGTCCGATTGTCGCACCTCAACAAAATAATGCCTACCTATTTTATCGACGTAACATGAAGACTCCCTCTACGTCTAATCAACAAGTTGCTTACAATCAAGCTCCTCCCCCATGAACATATTCGTCTTTTGATATACCTAAGGAGCATACACCCATAGGGGTGTCCTATGAGATTACTTTACAAACACTCTTGGCCGATGACCTCATCGTGTTACCTGAGGCCAAACCATATGAACCTCAAGTCAAGCTGAAATGGTGGAACGAGAAACACATTTGTGCCTATCATCAAAATTGAGGGCACTTAAGAAACAATTATTTCACCCTTAAGGGGGTCATCCAAAAAATAATAAAGGATGGAACCATTGAAATAAACAATCTCAGCAATAATGAAGACCATACGGCCTTCAAGAACCCCTTCATGAGTCATGAAAAGGGGGAGTCTTCCAAGGCCAATCAAAATGCACCTCCTCAAACCAAGGTTAATTATGCGCATCACTATGATAATACCATTGGCATGATTTCTAGATTTGATGACATTGTAAATGTCATCATAATTAAAGATAAAAATTTACATAATTAAAGATAAAAACAAAAAATAGTCCTCAAACACCGTTACCAAGGTAAAGCCTCTAAAATTATCTTACCAAGACCTATGACAAATCCTGACCGAGCAGCTCCAAGTTCCTTCATGCCCAAGTAGAACTTGGTTAACCAATTACTCAAGACTCTAGCCCACATCTCTATTTTTGAACTATTGCAAATCTCCCCAGAGCATAAAGAAATACTCACCAAAGCCTTAGTGCCAAAAGACCTAGATGTGAGAAGATTTCAAAACATGGTCAGCAACCTAGTTTCCCCTCATTGTGTGTCTTTTTTAGAACATTGAAGTATTCATCCATAGGACCGAGTTAAGATAGCATTGGTTGATGGTGGGGCTGATCTCAATATTTGTAATTTAGTGAAAGCCCTGAGGTACACAAAGGATGTTGTTGACCCAAGAAAAAAAATCACCATCAAGGCTTATGACGATGAAGAAAGATCTTCCAAAGGCATGGTTATATTACCAATTAGAGTAGGACTGGTTGTGAAAGAGACTGTCTGTCAGGTTTTAGACTTACAATTAACTTATAACATCCTATTGGGAAGACCATGGATTCATGACATGCAAGCTGTTCCCTCCACCTACCACCAATGCCTTAAATTGCCTTACATGGGTCAAGAGGTGACCACACCTAGAGATCAACACTTTGCCTAGTATTGTAACTCACTTGTCCCTCATAATAGGGAAGAAGGTGACACACCAATAGATGACATCAACCAGTCCATAGCTACAAACACTTCACACTCTACTAACCAAACAAGAAACCACTCATCAACATCAACTAAGGGTAAAGAGAAAGTGGTTTGTTCGAGTCCCTCCACTCCTTCACCACCGTCATCATCAAAAGATCCTAAACAATCACACTACGAAGAAATGGATAAACTAATGAAAGAATTTGATAGAAAGTGTAAGTTGCACCATAAAGGGGTAGGCGAGTACTTAGTATCCCTATTTGATCCCCCACTTTCTCTGAGGTCTCATGGAAAATTATCATCCACCAAGCCATATCATGCACATTTATCAAAGCAAGTGGCACACCTCCAAACTCAGTGGAAGACATTAGTCAACAAAACATTGACATCTCCTCCCACCTACATGGGAAATGCTTTGGCATAATGAAAAAAATGTGATACACAGGAGATGGTCCCTTAGGGAAAGGGAAAGACATCATCAAACCTCTAATGGCACAGTTGAGGTCCAATAAGTCTAAAATAGGGGTAGGGTATGGTGGACAAGACAAGGCACAAACTTCTTCCGAAGCTCAACCAAAGCATAATGATCCTTCCTCTTCTACTTTGGTGTGGGTACCCAAACAAAAGGATAGTTATACCTTGGCAACAACTGATATCATAAATGTGAATTTATCCCTCTCAAGTTCATGTTCTGTAGAAGAACCACCCATAAATACCTCCAATAAAAAAGATGATGATGATTTCGCTAAATGGGAATTTGAGTCACTATCTAAGGAATCTCTCTATGATAAAGAATGTGATGTTGTCCACATACCCACCCTTGATAGTTTGGCTACACAAAGAACAACTCATAGTTCAAGATCCACTTCACCAAGAAACAAAGTAAATTAGAGTGGCTTAGAAGATGATGACCACATTGAAGGGTTTCAATTTCAAACCTTATTCCCTAACTTCTTTCCAATAGAAGTTGAAGATGATTACTACGAGCCTCTTGCAAGCTCTACTTTCCTTGACACTCTAGAAGAAGTTCATGTCATATATTTGATGGATACAATGTATGAGCCATCCAATGAAATTATGTCTTTAAACCTTGTTTAACCCTTCCCATACTATGAATCACTTTCCCTAGTCCATCCCAAATTCATTAACTAGGATACAATCAAGCCTCATCACCTCCCTCATTTTGACACTAACCATGAAGTTTTCATCTACCTTAACATGGTTGAACCATCTTGTCAAAAAAGAATGGAAGAAGAGCATATGGTCGAGTTAGGTATTAATCACCTCAGTCACACTAGAGTAGGGCAAGCATCCTGTAACCTTATTGAACAACACCAAGTTGTGGCTAATCTTGATAAAAAAATGGAAATAAATAGAAGTGATGCATCCCAAGGTGAAAACCCAACTGTGGCACCTGTAGATGGGGTAATTGATACCTTACCTAAACATTCAAAGGAGAAATCTTCTATTTTGATTGAATTGACCGAACTAGTCAACATCGACACAAAACAAGAACCAAAGGTCATTTATTTGGCACAGTCCTTGAGCATAGAAGAAAGGAATGCATTCATTGAATTCTTCAAAGAAAGACAGATAAAATTTGCGTGGTCTTACACGGACATGCCTGACTTAGACCTGACCTTAGTTCTCCACCATCTTAACATTTTTCTAGAGGTCAAGCTAGTAAAACAAAAACTCAAAAAGATGCCTCCCCATATAGCCCTATTAGTCAAAATAGAATTGAAAAAATTAATCAACACCAATTTCATCTAGCCCCTGGCGTATACATCATGGATATCTAACATTAACCCCATATCAAAGAAGAATGGCAACATACGCATCTGTGTTGACTTCTGGGATTCAAACAAATCATGTCCTAAAGATGAATTTCCCCTCCCTAATATAGACACTATTGTTGATCTCATAGCAGCTCATTCCATTTTTCACTCATGGATGGATTTTTAGGGTATAATCAAATTAGAATAGCACTAGAAGACCAAGAGAAAACAACTTTTACTTGTGCATGGGGCATGTTTTGTTGGAATGTAATGCCCTTTGGGTTAAAGAATGTTGGGGCTACCTATCAAAAAGCCATTACCACCATCTTTCATGATATGATGCATATCTTCATGGAAGATTATGTGGATGAAATTCTTGCCAAATCCCATAGTCAAGAAGAACATCTTCCCATATTGGCCAAAATATTCACCCGCCTAGAAGCATTCAAGGTCAAGCTCAATCCCAAGAAATAAACTTTTGGCATCAAATTAGGCAAGCTCCTAGGATACATTGTCTCAGCCAAAGGGATAGAAGTGTTTCCCAAAAAGGTACAAGCCATAATTAGTATGCAACCTCCAAAGAACTTGACTTAATTACACTCTCTTCAAGGTAGGCTTCAATCAATTCACTAGTTCATTTCTTAGTTGGCGGAAAAGTGTATACCTTTCACACACTTGCTACATAAAGACATAAATTTTAAGTGGGATGATCCATGTTAGAAAGTTTTTAAAATACTTAAAACCTATTTGATGAATTTGCCTATGTTGGTACCTTTGGTATCACACAAACCATTACTTTTTTATATTTCTATAATAGATAAATCAATCAGAGCCCTCCTAGTGCAAGAAAATGACCAAGGAAAAGAATTAGCCATTTACTACATTAGTCATACCTTGGTCAACTATGAGATTAATTACCCTTTCATTGAAAAGGCTTGCCTAGCTATAGTTTTTGCTTCCCAAAAACTACGTCATTATCTCCTAACACACAAATTCAAGCTCATCTCCAAAATTGATCCTCTCAAATACCTTGTCAGCAAGACAACATTAATAGGTAGACTAGATAAATGGGTGATGATCCTAAGTGAATTTGACATTGAGTATGTTGATAGGAAGGAAATAAAAGGACAAGCCATTGATGATCAATTGGCAGATGTACCTATAGAGAGTTCCAATCCTATCTTAGTTGACTTTCTTGATATGCACATTCTTTGGTTAGAGCCAGTAACATGGAAATTTTATTTTGATGGTTCCTACAAACACCATGGGTCAGGCGCTGGTATTTTTTTCATCACGCCACTTGGTGTTACCATCCCTAAATCTTACAAAATGCTCTTCCCTTACACCAAAAACATGGCCGACTATGAAGCTTTGGGCCTAGGTCTCAAGCTAGCTTTGGAATGGAAATTGATAGCCCTAGAGGTTTATGGTGACTCCTACTTAATCATCAATCATGTTATTGACACTTATCAGACCAAAGATGAAAAATTATTGCCTTATAAACATATAGTCAATACAATCAAGGCATGTTTTGTTCACATTACTTTTGAACAAATTCCCAGAGAAGGGAATAGAGCAATAGATGCTATGGCCACCTTGGCCTCCTTACTTTAGCTCCCAGAGAAACACGAGTGATATGAGTTCCTAATGGAATACGTGGTTCAATTGGCATTTACTCAACTCGATTCCCTTATTGTTTACCACCTAGACACTCTCGATTCCCTTTGGTATAGCCCCATTATCACTTACCTCCATGATAACACCATTCTATTTGACTCTCATGTAACCAAAAACAAAATTTTATTCAAAAAACCTCTCGTTACACCTTGGTGGCTGATACGCTATATAGGAAAGGTCTTGATGGTACTTTATTTAGATGTCTCAAAAAGGTTGAGTCTAGAGTTTCTCTGTAGGAAGTCCATGTAGGGATTTACGGGTCACACTCTAGTGGGTTCACAGTAGCAAAGAAGATTCTTATAATGGGCTGTTTTTGGTCAACCATGGAAAAAATATTCTATTGACTATGTCAAAACTTGCAAAAAATGTCAAATCCATGGTAACCTTGTTCACGCACTAGCCCAAGAGCTCAACCCTTTGGCCACACCATGGCCTTTTTATCAGTGGGGCTTTGATTTGATTGGAGCCATCCATCCACCCTCCTCTAGTGGGAATAAATAGATTATCACTTCTACCAAATACTTCACCAACTGGGTCAAAGCAGTGCCACTTGCCAACTCTATGGGAAAATAGATCTCCTCTTTTATTCTCAACCATATCATTTATCAGTTTGGAATACCTCATGCCATTCTCATAGATAATGCCTTGTACTTTAAAAATCAAATAATTGATGAATTATGTGAAAAATTTCACATTATACACCACTCTTCATCAATTTATTATCCCCAAGGCAATGGCCAAGTAGAGGCCACCAAAAAAACCATTATCAACATCCTCAAAAGAGTCATCAATGATATTGGTAGGGATTGACATTTATAGTTGAACCCCACCCTTTGGGCCAATAGGATGAGTGTTAGGACACCTATAGGTGTGACACCCTTCTCCTTGGTTTACGACTATGAAGCTATTCTCCCTTTAGAGTTTGAGATCCCATCCTTGAGAGTTACTTTTTGAGATGTACTATCAGATGAGGATTACAAAGTGGCCCATCTAGAATAGCTAGAGTTGTTAGAAGAAAATCAATGTACAACACATGAACATCTCAAAGTGTATCGGAATAGATTATCAAGACATTACAACAAAAAGGTCAAACCCCATATCTTTTAGATTGGTGACTTAGTGCGTAGAGAAAACTGTAAGAACCAAGCAGTGAGGGAAAAGAAAGGAAAATGGGAGGCCAATTGAATTGGTCCTTACCTTATCATAGAATCCTTTGGGACTAGTACTTAGAAACTTTTAGATTGTAATGGTACAAAATTAGTAGAACCTATCAATAGCATCCATCTCAAATGGTTTTATATCTAAATGCTCTGAGAAACACATCCAGAATACCAAAAAAAATTAAAAAAATTAAAAAATTGTCTAATTTAAAAAAAAAAAAAATTGGTATAAGAGAAGTGAGAATGCCACCTTTGGTTTGAAAAGGGGTGAGAGATAGCACTTTTGGACTTCTTCAAACAACACAAGTCCTTCAATGCTGAAAAATAGTCAAGAAAATCCTCAAGCAACCATCTTTGGACAAATTTTTCTTGTTTCAAGTACCACCAAGTTAATTTCACACATACCCAATTGAAAAAAACTTGTGGGTGACAGTTCTAAGGTCTTTTGGCATCAAATGTGGTTCATAGCAGTAGAAATAGCCAGTATGACAACAACAATAGAGCAAGGGAAACAAAGCCCATAATAGCAATAACAATAACAATAACAAGAGCAAATCAAAGCCATTTTCCTTGATTGAATGTACACCCACAACTCTTTATGTTCATGCAACAGCCCTTGTCCATACCGTAAAGCAAAGACTAAACTAGAACTAGAAGTGGGAGTAGTAGGATTCAAGAAACACTTGTGGGTCACAATTCCATGGTTCTTTGGTATCAAATGTAGTTCACAATAGTGGAGACAACTAGTATGACAACAACAACGGGGAGCACAACAAATTCAGCAAAACAAGGAGTCTAATTATGTATTGAGATACCATAGACATGAATTACAGGAAAATCAATGCACATCTCTACTATCCACCTTGGCCAATGATCTCCAATTTTTATTTTAGCCCGCAGTCAACCCATTTGATGTCATAAACTCCTTACATTTCCTCTTTAGATACTTCACATGGTCTTGGTTACCCCCATATTCCAAAAAATCTCACTCACATCCTCTGTTTCAGCCCCATAGACCCAAAAATCATCCAAATATCAAAAAAATTCAAAAATTGCCTAAAATTATTAAAAAAAAAAAACCCTAAAATATCAAAGAAAATTCAAAAATCATCTAAAAATAGAAAAATATTCACAAATAGCCCAAAAGCATTCAAAAGGAGCTCATAATTGCTAAACATGGCCGTGAAAGCTTGAAACATTAACAACACCCCAAAATTCCTATCAATTCCTACCTCACTTTAGCTCAATTAGGCTATACCATAGGACATCAGATATGTGAACCCAACATGCCTTGGTGATATTAAGAAGTAGCATAGTAGTGTCTTGAAACATTTCACGAGACCTTGGAAAATTTGGCACGATGCAGATAGCGCAAGAGGTGCCCCATTTCCTTCCTCTTGCCAAGAACAAAAATTCCCCATGGATCATTAGTCTTATTTTAGTTGCAATGGCCATGATTAGTCTAGCCCCCTTCAACAAGTATATTAATTCTACCACAAAATCCTAGATATCTATTGGACTCTTTCATCCTCACTCAACTAGATGCACAGAATAAGTAAGCGTAAGCATGAGATAGGCCCAAAGCACCTTTTTAGGCCCTTCAAGTGCCCTTTTTCAAGGCCCAAGCATCCTTTTTAGACCCCTCTAGTGCCTTTTTAGGCACAAAGCACCTTTTTAGGCCCTTCAAGTGCCTTTTTCAAGGCCTAAGTGTCCTTTTTGAACCCCTCTAGCACCTTTTTACGTCCAAAGTGCCGTTTAGGGCCTTCAAGTGCCATTTTCAAGGCCCGAGTAGCCTTTTCGGACCCCTCTAGTGCCTTTTTAGGCTCGAAGCACCTTTTAGGGCCTTCAAGCACCTTTTTCAAGGCCAAGCATCCTTTTCAAACCTCTGTAGCACCTTTTAAGGCCCAAAGTGCCTTTCTTAGGCCCCTCAAATGACTTTTTTGGCCTCAAACAACTTCTTTGGCCCCAACGCCTTTTTCTCAAGGCCTCGTTTTGCCTTTTTCAAGCATTGATGTCTTTTGGGCCCCAAACACCTTTTCATAAGCCTCAAGAATGTTTGTCTCATCACGCACCTAGCGAAACATCCTCACATTGGCTTTAATATTATCAGTAATGGTTCTTATTATACACATAGAAATTCTTGCCTACTAGTCACGGTCATCCTCATTCTATGTATTATATTGTTCCCACTTTTACAAGAGTCAAACCACTCTGACATTTATCACAAAAACATAAAAACATTCAAATATTTACCAAACATCCCAAAAAAATCCAAATATATTTTGAAAATACCACAAATACACATGATAATGCATTACAATCAACATCAGTTTTCCCTTTGATTGCCACAACAACAAGCACAAACTTTTTATTCTCCAGTGATGACAATGATAGCATTACATTCTGATAGTGTCTAGCAGATTATTTATTCTAGCCTCCCGGGGAAGGTGGTAAAATAGGGTGTTCAATCAATGGTGTCTCTTCTGGCCTAGCTCTAGATGAAGAAGCCTCTAGTGTCAACACCCTATGTGTCCACACCACATCCATAGGAATTGGAAACATTGCACCACGTAATTGCATGTTCAATAGATGTATAAATTCCCTATCTATAAACCACGTCTCTCACTGGTCATCATTCAGGAATGTTTGATGATAACGTCCCATCCAATAAGAAATTTCTTGGTTTACCTTTTTTGTCTGGTGCATTTCCACAAACACATTCTCCACCAACTTGCTTACCCCCTATGCAGTGATCGCTCATTGGGCCGCATCCCGCTCCTATTGAATTTGATTAGTCATCATTTGCTAATGCTTCACATCCACTTTTACCTCACCCAAACACTACTGTAGTTGCCTCACCTTCCCCTCACTTAATGCTAATCACTCTTGCAACTTCAACACCAATGAGTTCACCTTCGCGATTGCTTCCCTAAAGAATTAGATTGCGATTGCAATAAAACTAGCTCATTCTGCACACTCTCCAAACCCACCTGTGCCATCTTCATTGATTCTTGCAACCACTAAACCCTTGACTATTTGGTCTGCATTCCTACATTAGTTTCCTCCACTCATGCATGTTCAACATGCAACTCTATCTCTAGTGATTGCACCCATGCCCACTCTGCATCTACCACTGCCTGTAGTCATTTTTCCTTCATTTGCACCCCATCCTCCTATGCCTTTTCCATCAATCCCAATTAAAATGCAACCTCCTATTCTACATTCTCCACTTGAACTCTCTCTATAGCTAATAGTCTTCATAATCCCTCCACATCCCATGATGATTGATCTCTGTCCCCCACCTTTAGCTATGGCTCCCCCACATTTACACCACTTGTTCCCCCTTCTATTGACCCTTGTCCTAGTATCCCAAGGCTAATCCACTGATGCATCCCACTCATTAATTCACCACCACTAACATCTCCCACATCCTTTAGAGTTTCTCCCATGGATTTTTTAGGAGATTTTATTTCCCCCACTTCCTCCTCTACTCCTGACATACTCTTCATCTTCTTGGGTAGACTATCATCCACCTGCATCATTGGCTCATCATCTACTACCACTTGCAATGCCTGTTGCACTATAGTCCCTAATAATATCATTAAAGCTGATAAGGGCATTTCTTTTGCCTCCATTTCTACCTCCTCAAGTTGTGCTAGCCCTCGTCCTGGTTGGCTTGCCTCACCCAAACCCAAAGCTAAACCTTGGAGTTTTGACTGATCCACCCACTCCTTGAAAGTTTTCCTAACGCGTTTCACTCTTTTCCCTTGCCTCATCCACCTTCCCTGGCTAGCATCACCCTCTTGCTGCGACTGATCTGGTGAGCCCAACATACTTTCACTTGCACGATTTCCATAACTTCTCAATTCATCCAATAATCACATTCTACTCCTCACTTACCTTGATTCATAACCATACTATTCGCCTCCTTATAGCCATCCATCACCTAAGCCTTATTCTATACTAATCTTCCATGTATCCACTCTTTGCATCCCACTACACTAGTACTCGATACACTTGATCCTTGGCTTCAACATTTAGCCACCCAAATTTTTGCTGATGCACACTGACTACCAGATTCTACTACTAAATCACCACTGACACATCCCATGCCTTCCCATCCACCTAGTATAACAAGTTACTTCCTGGAAAACCTAAACAAACTCAACACTATTACACACAACTAGAAGCATGCCTGGTTCACACATAATGGTTTTCTATGCTATCATGCACTTTTAGTGCCTTGATGATGTGTTTGACTAGAGGTAAAAGGATGAAGTCATGATATTTTTATTAATTTTTCATTATTTAACTCCTGTGATCCTTTGGTTTCACACCTTAGGTGAGGTCTTTTATCTAACACGTAACTGGTTGTCATGTCTATTTTTATTATCCTGTGGCTATAGCTTCTGTTTCTTAGTGGTTGTCATGCTTTCTTGTATATTGTTCCTCTTTGCTAGTACTTCTCAATGTGACATAGTATTCATACTACTATAGCTGAGCTAGTGGTAGCTGTACTTAGTCACTTTTTATCACATACTCTATGATGACAATTAGTTTGCATCCCTTTAAAAAAGTGTCAGTTAGTTGCATTCGTCTAGTTTGCATTTTTCATCTGGGGTTCCTTGCAAAAAAAATGGTTGGTACATAAATTAGGATACAATTTACCAACATTAATCAACAACTTCACAACTAGTTATCAACAAAATAGATAACAATGAGCTTTTGAGCACTCAACTATCATGGACTTTGTTTCTTCATCCCATCCATGCCAGTATTACACTTCATGAATTCACTGTTTCATTCCCCTCATTACATTATCTAGCCTTCAAATCTCTGACAATTCTAGTCACTACCAAATTTCACCACCTCATCGACTGCCTTGAGTCACCTTTGAATCTCAAACAATCGCATTTCACCACCTTCCATTTCATCTGATTCATGGCATCATCTTTTCTCATCCTCCCTCTCCTTCATTTTGCCATTTCATCCATTGATTTTGTGGCTTTTGAATCTCAAAAGTTGACACTCCACCTTAGAGCTTTTAAATCTCAAACAATTTCATTTCCTTCCATTTTTCACCTTCACTCACACCTCATTTGTCATGTCCCCTTCTATCACATTTCCATTTATCTTTTCATCTCCTTTCATCCCACCTCCACACTTAGACATTTCTTTCCACTTCATTATTTCATATCATGCTACCATCTCACACTTTGTTCATTAAACATTTCATCCTACTTCATTGCTTATTCCATATCATCCTATCACATATCATTTTGTTCCTTCAACAATTCATTACTTCCATTCATTTCATCATATATCATTTTTTTCCTTAGACATTCCATTCCCCTTCACTGTCCATTTTGTTGCATTACATCACATGTCATGTCATTTCCTTTTCATTTTGTTACCTGTTTCAATCCATTACCTATCACATTTTCATTTCGTTCCCTATCTCAATCCATCACCTCTTACTCATCATTTCATTTTATTATATTTCATATCATATCATTTCACTTCATTACACTCTCATTTCATTTCATTTCATTAGCTATCATGTCCTTACTTATCATTTCATTTCATTACTCATCTCATTTCATTTCGTTACATATTACATTTCATTTCACTTCATTACTCATTTCATTTCATTACATATTCCATTTCATTTCATTACTCATTTCATTGCATTTTCATTACATTCCCTATTTCATTTCATTTTTATTTCATCTCATTAAATCACGTTGTATTTCATCACATATCATTTCTTTTCCACACATTTTTATCACATTTCATTCCATTACCATGACATTCACCTCATTACAATTCATTTTACACTTCATTCCATTACAAATCATTTTCATCACCTCATGTTATATTTCATTATATCACATTTTATTATTTCATTTCATCCAATTTCATTACATCACATTCTATTTCACCACATTTCATTTCCTATCATTACATTCATAGTACCACATCACATTTTCATCACATCATCAATGACACACCATCTATTCTAACTCATTATCTATCTACATTTATCATTCACAGATATATACACATCCACATTCACTGTTACCATAATCATCAAATCAAACCATCACATACATGCAAAATTCCATGATATAGCAAGTGCACAAGTTCAAACATGAAAAAGCTCAAATATCTCATATATCAAAAAGATTGAATCATCAACATCAAAAGGTCATCAAACCCAACATCAAAAGGCCATCAACATCAACATCAAAAGGTCATCATCACCACCATAAAAGGGTCCTCATCATAAATGACATACATGCTAAGCCAATAAAATAAATAAAAAACTCCACAAATCAACCTTGTGTTGCACCATCTACATCATCTGTCTATGTTTGATCTAAAGATCCCTACTCAGTGGGGGCACACATCCCATCTTGAACAATTGAACACTACACACCAACATCAGTTTTTCATCACAAGTGATCATCTTATATCAATCAAATCTCAACATCTAGCTATTTAGCTAATGGTTTTATCTTAAACCAGTTATTTGTCCTACTCTATATCCTAAGATGGACATGTTAGTTTTCCCTACTTTGTATCTTGAGAGGGGCACTTTTTCTATCTATCAACATGACCTAATTGATCCTAAGAATCACTCTGTGACTACACATTCCCTATCAATTGTTCTCATCAAATATTTTTAGAAATAAAATTGGAACATCCCTATTTTGCACATCCATTTTTCCAATTTCATTTTTGAGGGGGCAGTCTACTGGGGCATCAATTTTTTTTGAAAATATCAAAAATGTCCTACCACAACCAAATTTTAAAAATAAAATCAAATCGGGGCATCAAAATTAGGCTGAAAAATAAAAAATGTCCTACCCTAGCCAAAAATTTCAAACATCAAGTCTACCAAAACTAGGATATCCAAGAAAAAATATTGCAACACTAAATCAACATCACAATCAAATCAACATTGCAATAAAATCATCAAATCAACATAACCAAATCATCAAATCAACAAAAATCAAAACATCAAATCATCAATGATCAGACATCAAACCATCAACAGACAGAGAGCACGACAATGGTGAAATGTCAGAATATCATTGAACAGACATCCAATCATCATAATTTGACCTAAAATTAAAAAATCAAGACAGTCTTTGAACTAATATGCTTCACAAATTAGCTCAAAGAATGACATTTGTAGACACCCAAGAATTTGCAAAGACCTAAATCATGAAATTCTAATCAATCAAGTTCAAATTAAAGAGAAAATTAGAAGAAACACAACAAACTTTCAAATCAAAAATCACATCAGGTCATTAATCACCTATCAAATCAACAAGACCTAAATCAACTTCAAAAGAGGAAGAAAACAATTCAAATTCATAAAATAAAATTCAAAAAAGGAGGAGGAAAAAGATAAAAGTGTTGAAAATAAATAAGACATTTATTAAATCAATAAAATCATTTATCCTCTCAATATTGAAAATCTCGCTTTTACCATTTAAAAAAATTTGAAAAATCCTCATATTATCCTCAAAATCAAGTCTATTGGACTCTTCCTCCTGGTCTCTTATGAGATATTCTTAGTTTCACTTTCACCCCCAGTCAAAGGTGGAAATCTTGGTTCTTACCCCAACCTATTCCAAAATCCTATAAATAGGAGGGAAATCTAAGAGGCAAGGGACCCAAGTTATTATGCATCTACACTATAGGCATATTTAGACTCATCATTTTAGCATTTACATTGCAGCAAGTTCATAGCATTTTAGCATCATTTGGTATCATTTAGCATCATTTATTGCATATTATTTCATGTCATGATCATTTCAAGAGCATTTCTAGGAGTTGTATTTCACATATAATCTGCATTTTAGTCAGAGATCTTGCATGTTTTCATTGTAGATCTACATTTTTAGCATAATCCCATTCTAGAACTGTCACTACAATGTTGGTTTGATAGCTATTTTAGAAGTTGTAGTTAGGGAAATATGAGATGCTTGTAGAGATTACATTCTGATGATGATATCTTGGGTCTAACTTAGTTTTTCATCAGTCTATTTACATTCTACACTAAAGTTTCATGAATACATGTTCTCACCATGTACATTACCTTAATGGGTTGAGGCGAAGTATTCAAGAATATTTGAATACAGTTAGAATGACCAATATTAAATATCCATAATTATTTTCCCTAAGAGTAGAGGAGAAGTTGAACAATAATTTTGAGAGAAGGAAAAGTAGAAGAGGTTGAGGTGGAAGATCTAGTGGATGTTCTTATGGAGGCTGAAATGAAGATCAAAAAAAGAAAGATAGAGCTAGTAGTAATTAAAATTAGAGGGGAAATAATTTCAATCATTTCAACAATAAAAATAATAGGGATAAGACACTAGTAAATTTAGCCCTAAATTTTGACGAAAAAAGGTCACAATTTTGACCAAAGTTGGTCAAATAGACGACAAAACCTGTCGTCGATCTTTTTTAGTCAATTTTTTGTCACAATCATTATGCATCAAAATTTTGACTTTAAAAAGGCTGACTTACTATCTAATCAGTATAACACCTTTTTAGTTATAGGATTGGACATCCCTTACTACCAAAATACTATGCTGATCTTCATTAAATGTCAATCTGGGAGCGTGAACTTGAGATGATGTCTGCAAAGTATATGCTCTAGTTTTTGCTAAAAGTCACTACTAACTTGAATGCAATAAACAGTAAGGAAATATGGTTTATCCAAAGGAAAGACAACTATCAAATACTTGGAAGGTAATTCTATTTATTTAACCATACATCTATGTACTTACTACTACAAGAATAGTGAATAGTTCTGTTTCCAGTGGCTGCAGGAACGTCAGTTCTAATCTTAACTTAGAAAATTGAGTCTAACTCCTACTTACTAAAGTAAACTCCACCTTCCATGAGGACCCCCATAGAAGAATGAAGGAAAAGATTGACTCAGACAAAAGTATAGAAACTCAGCAGAGTCATGTATTCATTCAAATATGCAGTATTACAATAACTTGGGAAAACAACAAGATGTCTATCAACTCTATCTATCTGCTCACTACTTAACCTCATAGATATAGATGAGATCTTATTTAAAAGGAAGGAAAACAAAAAACTCCTATAATTATGACTTCCTCATGAAGTAAAGTAAGTTACAACTTAAGAGTACAAGCATGCAATTGTAAAGACATTAGTTATCCCTTAAATTCTCCACAAATATAAATCATAGAAAATGCTAGATCTGCTCTTTTATTTGACTTTAAACAGCTTCCAAGAATCTAGGTATCGTGCTTTGCATGTTTAACCAATCACTTCAATGCTTGCTTCCTTGCTTAGTAGCTTTATTAGGTCCCTCTTTGTTATTCATTAAAACAGGTCCCTTCTAACTTTATCGCCAAGTCTCCAGCTGCAACGGTGTCATAATGCTTCTCATTAATACCATCAATGCCTTAGCGCTATTCCTTTTTAGTTTTTATTTGATAAACTCTCACTGAGCTTGTATTCCTACGATCAACATTTAATGCACACAAAACTTCTCGCAAATATTTATTTGCATTTATTAGTTTACAAAGAAAAGGCATTAGTTTTTCAACTAACAATTTTTGCAATCTCTTCAGCTATAGGAAGATCTACCCATATCAAACATTCATGAAGAAAGATTTTTACCACAAAATGAACCCCTTTTTAGATATAATTTCGATTATCATTTTTATGCCCTATGTCCATACTTTATACATCAAAAGTTCAAAACACTTATACTAAAAGATGATAAAGTTTAGTATGTTATAGAAAAATGTTCACAAAAAGGGCCAAAAAGACTTCTATTTCTTCATGTGATCATTTTTCCCCTCATCTGTCTTGAGGCTGGTCCCTTCAGCATCTATAGGTTTCTGATCCTCATCTGCAACCTGAGATCATTGGAAATTTTCTCCCCTATTTCATGAGCTCTATAATTAAAATATCCATGATTTTGTTTCAAGCTTTCCCATTTCTATTCTTCAATAATCATGTTATATTCAGCAAATGAATCATACTTTCCAAGCATAGGATGAGGGAGTATTGGCAGTTGGAAACAAAGAGGTAGCCAATAATTTTTTTGACTTCTACCTAACATCATATACCTGGGCATCTTGCTAATGGCCAACTCTAGATTTTGAGGAGAGTGCAACTCCCTTGTTTTCAGATCTTCTGGTAAGTGGATCCATCTTTGAAGGGAGGCTTGTATAGCATCAGGGGCATTTGCAGAACAATGTTGCTCCCAATCTAGAAATGCTTGTTCACAGACAAGGTGAATTTTAGTAGCAACACTTTGATTATTGTTAATAGAAAGCCAATTGAAGAATACTCTGTGAGTGTGTTGCACCTTTGGCCAAATGTACAATGGTTCAAACATTACTTTTTCCCTATAAGGAGTAGCCTGGTTCTCTTGACTAATCTCATTCTACATCCATGACATAACTACCCTAAATTGTACATCTCCCACATATAACAATGAATTCCAATCTTTATCATATGGAACAACAAGATTCTGAACATATAACTCACAGAGCAGATTTTGCAATGCCATCAAAACTGATTTGAATGCTGCATAAAGTTCCCGGGGAGTGTGCAAGGAAGGGTTCAACCCCCGAGTAATTTGAGACAATTGAAAATTAATCATTTGCTCCTTTAGGAATAGTGTGTAAATTGGAGATGGTGACCTACAATTTACAAGCTCTGGAATGAGCTCTGTAATATTTGTGACATGTTGCTACAAGACCATAATTCCACTATCCTTCTCTTCAATTTGTTGTGCTTGTTCCCTGATAGTTCTAAGCAATTGATTCCTTTCTAGGTCCCAATTTTATTTTTCCCATTGAAACTATTGGTACAAACTAAAGCTGGCTGTTAATGGAGTAGAAATGTCCTGAGGTGTATGACGATGGACAAAAAATCTATAATCTTCAAGGTGGTTCTTAGGATGATGGTGGTTAGCAGTGCTGTCATCTTGAGAATGTTGACATTCAATGGAGCTGTTATTTTGATAAGCAATAGTGTTATCAACTTTTTTTGAAGGTACGAGGACTGTAGGGAAGGGTACAATAGTCATTTTAACTCAAAATGTTTCAACAATTTCCAGAACTATTTCTTGTGCAATAGATGGATATTCCTTTGGTGGTAGATTATCAGTTTCCTTCACTGGTTGTTCAAACCCGAACACTATTTTCTCTGAGGACTCCGTGTCACTATCAATATTAATAGGGCTATTTGGCTTTGCAAGAATTTCCTCAAGATCATTTTCATGTCTAGGAGTACAGGTTGTAGTTTTTGAGGTCTACAGAGGTGGAGCTTCTAAATCAATATGTGGAATGGAAGTTTCCTTTTTTGAGTCCACCCTAGACAATCTAGTTACTCGTCGTGGGGTAGAGATTGGTTACTTACTCTTATCAATAGATTTCCCTTTATTAAGGTTGAGTGCAGGTTCTTGTGATACTGGAGATACTTCTTTTGAACATTCCTTTACAACAACTGTGTGTGATTTTATCTTTCTAGGTGTTGAGGCTTTTGTGGGCAAAATTTTCCTTTTTACAGTTTTTGGTACAGATGCAGAAGTCAAAGCTTCTTGAGCTATTCTATATAGTACTTTCCTAACTCCTACAATAGTTTTCTCTCTTGTCCCCATTCCTTTCCCTTTAGGTCCACCCCTTTTAGTTCCCTCTGTCTTGAGTTTTACAAAATCCTCCCATGTTCCCAAGTGCTGCCTAGTCAACTCTCTTTCAATTATAGCCCTAATCAAGCAATGGTGGGATACTGACTGAGTTTTGTCTTTCTATGCATAGGTAGCTTACCTTTTGATAGTATTATAAAGGAAACTTAGGAGATTTATAGGACAATCACCATGCCACAAACCACTCAAAATTTTGAAATGAACAACATGCAAATAGGAATACCTTCCTTCACAGGTAAAATACCTTATGATAAATTCAGCAGGGTGGATGAATTGCAAAGGGAGAGATAATCGTAATGTACCTTGCTTTTTTTTTTCCTCCAGCCAAGGGTCTCCAGGCACTGAGAATTTCTCTTTTTCTTGTCATGCATCCATGTCCTCTATCCATCATTCTCCATTTGTGGGAAAACCATAAACTTCTGCCACCACCTCCTCTATAAACCCTATCCGAATGCCCTTAACAGTTTCATATCCATCCCTTAATATATTATGAAATTGGAGTGCAATTTCCTGATCAAACTACTTCAAACTGAGATAGTAAGCCAGCCAACCTCATTGTTGAAATAAACTACATGGTGCTAGGTCTTCCAGTAAGACTCTGTAGTCTACTGGTTCATGCCACTGAGGTTCTCCACCCATATTTTTCAAAAAAAAATGCTATTACTAGCAAATTCACTGGAAGTGATTTGAGAGTATGGTTGGAGATGGCTACAGGGGTTTCAACAAAAGGAAATTAAAAAAAAAAATACTTCAATACTTTCCAAACATCACATCCTTCAATAATTCATGATGACATTTTAATCACCAAACCATAATGAGGATAAAGATCATGCTCAAAACATACGCCATATTAATGAGGGGTTATGTGAAATCATGATTTAATGGTTAGCCTTCTTTATATTATTTCACACATTTTAGAAATACAAAGGAGCACTAGCTCATTACTGAAATGACCCTTCCCCATACATCCTACATGCCAACTTAAGATTTTCCTTGATTTGCATTTGCATTCATGATTTCAATTTTCCCTCCCCCCAACCTAGCAGAGACTGGGTCCCACCAGACCGTAAAGATTGCAAATTCTAAAAATAAAAATAACATGCTTTTCTAAATAAATAATAAATTAAATAAATGCAAAGGGGTCAAGTGTGACTGACCTAAGGTGCGATAGGAAGGATGGTCCGAGTAGTACCGTATGAGAGAAAGAAAGTGAGATGTAATGATGATGGAAAGACAAGAAGGTGGGATGGAATGAGGTGGAAAAGAAATGAATTTCACATGAATGCAAAAATTTTATTATGAAGGCCTTGAAAATAAATTCAAGGGGCTATAGGCGTCTGAGTGGGAGACTTAGATAGAGTGGCTATAGGAAGAGATGTTTCTGTTGTATTGAACTGTTGAAGAAATTCCTCTCGAGTTGCTAGTTTATGATATAAATTTAGGCGATGCCCATAAACTAGGAGTTTGAATTTGACTAGATCAATTGTTGATAGTTGAACTGCTCCATTGTTAAAAATTGCAATGATTTCATAGGGACCAAGCCATCGAGTCTGAAATTTGCCTTGGTGATGTTGATATCGTGAATCATACAGGAGTGCCCAATCACCAACAAAGAATTCTTTGTCTTTAATGAATTTGTCATGCCATTGCTTTCTTTAGCTTTGAATTAATTTTGTGTTATGAAGGGCTGACTTTCGCCATTCATCCAACTCATTGAGATGCAAAATGTGATCCTGTTGTGCTGCAGGAAGGGCAATATCAAGTTCTAAAGCTGTCCCCAGAGTTTTATGTTCAAATTCAATGGGCATAACAGCTATATGAGCTGAAAAGGTGTAAACCTAGTAGTGGATTTCCATGCTATTCTGTATGCCCATAAGGCTTCAGGAAGTCTAGTTGCCCAATCTTTTCAATGCAAAGATACTATTCTAGTGAGTATGTGTTCTAGCTCTCTATTTGTCACTTTTACCTGTCCATTGGCTCGTGGATGATACATAGAAGATTTTCCATGTCAAATTTTATACTCCTCCATGAGTGTAGCTATCAAATTAGATGTAAAATGAGGCCCTTGATTTGATTGTAATTCTCTTGGAACACTAGATCTGGTAAAGATACATTCATACAGAAACTTTGCAACATTATTGTCATGAGGATGCTTCATGGGTTTTGCTTCTACCCACTTAGTAATATAATCAGTGCAAACCAATATGTAACTTTTCCCTTCAGGTGGTGGTTCAATAGGGCCAAAAAAATCAATTCCCCATTTATCAAATGGTTCTACTACTATCTATGGCTGCAAGGGGCATTTCATCTATTTTTGTCAGTCAACCCATTCTTTGATATTCATCACATTTTTTTGTATATTGGGCTGCATCCTTGTGAAGTGTGGGCCAATAATAACCTTTATTTAAAATTTTTAATGTAGTCCTTTTGTTAGCAAAGTGGCCACCACAAGGTTCATTATGACAAGCACGAAGGACGTCATAAGTTTCATCCTCTCTGAGACATCTTCATGTTACTTGATCTGGTCCAGTATAAAACATGAACCCGAAGATCCATGAAAAGTTAAAACTCTTTTTCACCATAAATCATTTTTATTTTGTAGAGAAATGTGGGGGAGTTTTTCCAGTAGTTAGGTAGTTGGCAATGTTAGCATACCTAGGGTTTTGTGCTAACAAAAGAAAGAGATGTTCATCAGGAAAGCTATCTTCTATGGCTATAGGATCATCAGGTGTTTGAAGATGAGACAAGAAATTAGCTACAACATTTGCTTTACCTAGCTTGTCAATAATGGTGATGTCAAATTCTTGCATTAGTAACAACCATCAAGCCAATCATAGAGAGATTGCTGGTTTGTTCATCAGATATTTGATAGCAGAGTGATTTGTATGTACAAATATTTGGTATCCTGTAATGTAATGTCTAAATTTATTTAGAGCATAAATTACAGCAAGTAGTCCTTTCTTGTCGTAGTGTAGTTATACTTGGCTCCTTGAAGATTTTTGCTGATATAGTAAATTGCATGTTCTACTAAATTATCTTTTGGCCAAGTACTGCTCCAATGGCATGATCTGAAGCATCTATGTGTATGTGAAAAGGTAACTCCCAATTTGGTCCTCAGAGCACTGGTGCTATTGAGAGGACTTCCTTAAGCTGCAGGAAAGCTTTTGTACATTTTGAATCCGATACAAACTCTACATCTTTTCAAAGCAATTTATATAAAGGTGCTGCAATTTGACTAAAATCTTTGATAAAATGCCGATAATACCCTGCATGTCCTAGAAAACTCTTGACTTCTTTCAATTTAGCTAGTACAACCAATGTGAGTATGACTTCTATTTTTTCTGGATCTACTTCAATTCCTTTAGGAGAAATAAAGTGTCCCAACACCACTCCTTCTTGCATCATCATAAAACACTTTTCACTATTTAAAGACAAATTTTAGTCTTTGCATCTTTGTAAGACCTTGTCCAAGTTCTCATTGGCTTCTTCAAATGTTTGTCCATATGTGGTGAAGTCATCCATATACACTTCCAAACAATCGAAAGATATGTCAAAAAAAATGCTAATAACAACTCTTTGGAAAGTTGTAGGTACATTGCACAAACCAAATGGTAGGACAACATAAGAAAATGTTCCCCATGGACACGTGAATGTGGTCTTGTCTTGATCCTCTGGTGCTATCTGGATTTGATTGTAGCCACTGAACCCATCCAAGAATGAAAAGTATTTTTTTCCTACAAGATTGTCAAGAACTTGATCGACAAAAGGCAATGGAAAATGATCCTTCTTGGTAGCCGAGTTAAGTTCTCTATAATCTATGTAGACTCACCATTTTCTCCCTTTTTTGGGAATAATAACCAATGGTGACACCCATTGACTATTTGAAATAGGATATATAAAGTTAGCATTGAGTATCTTTTGCAATTCATTTTTGACAATATCCCTTAATGCTGGGTTTATCCTACGTTGAGGTTGTCTCACAGGTTTGCAATTTGGATTGATATAAATCCTATGGGTATAGAGTGCAAGATCCAAACCTTTCATATCTGTATACTCCCAAGAAAAAGCATCCTGGTGCTTTTGTAATAGCTGCAAGGTATTATGATGTTGTGCCTGAGATAAGGACTTACTTATATTTAATTCTCTCCCTGGAACGATTGCTATTTTGACTACTTTTTCAGCCATTGGAATTTGCACAATTGATTGTGAATCTATCTCATGTGGCAAGATTGAATGCATAAGCTGTGTAGACTTGGAATAATGAAGTTTAGCAAGTAAAGGTAGAATGCTTTCTAAGACACACTCTTGTTTAGAAGATGTCTCAGGTTGTGTTCCATACTCATTAAGTATGATAGAAGAAATGACATCATCTTCTTCTTTAATGTTTACAAATGAGTCCTGTGAGATCATCATCAATTATTGAATAGAATCTATGTCCATATTAGAGTCACCCATATTTGGCTAGACAACTTGATCATCCTTTAGCAAGGGCTGAGCAAGAGAATACAAGGTTAAATTTTTAGTGTTCGTTCCATTTGAAATATTCATTTTCCCTAATTGACATGCAATATAAGCATTTTCTGTTGCTAACCATGGTCATCCTAGAATGATAGGATATCCCCCAGTACTTGTTTTTGGAGAGAGTACTACAAAATCAACTGGATAATCCCATGAATGTAATGTGACAATGACATCTTCTAGCATACCATCAGGAATGATGGTAGAACTATCTACTAGCTACAAGATTGTTGGTGTTTTCCTAAGACCAATGATGCTTAATTTGGACACTACTTCCTTGGTCATTACATTAATGGATGCTCCTAGGTCTATTAAGACATTTTACACTTGCACTCCTTGAATGGTGAGGGTCACTACTGGGCTTCCAAGGTCTACATACTTAGGCATTTTGTAGTTATCAAGCATAAGATTAGAAAGCTACCCAAGGACATGGATGGTATTTGGGTCTTTCTTTTTCCTTCTTCAAATTTTAACATAGGCTTCTTTGATGGTTTTTGAATATATAGGTACTTCCTTTATTGCATCAAGCAAGGGAATTTTTATCGTCATTTGCTTGAGTTATTCAAGCAAATCTAGTGCAACTTGATTTTCATTTGGTAGAACTTGCTCTATTAACCTACTAGGAAATGGTGGTTTCTTGGTTGTAGGAGACATAGTGGTGGTAGGTTCTTGAACTAACTCAACATTTGTATCATCTATTTCTGTTATAATAGGTTTCTGAGGTGAGGCAAGCGTTGTTCTAGATCATAGATGGATATCATTCAGGGTGATTGAATAACTTTGTTGTTGGGCTGAAGGTTTTGCACTATTAGGATTAGGTATAGGTTGTGCAAGTAACTATGGCTGTTTTGGAGGGGTTGTATTGGCTGCAGGAGGCATTAAGGCTTGTTGTTGAGGAGGTTGATTCAAGGCTGGTTGATGCTAGTGTTGCTACTAGTTCTAGGTTTGCTGCCAGCCCTGCTGAGGTTGTTGCCAACCCTACTGAGGTTGGTGCCACCCTTGGCTAGGCTGCTTCCAACCTTGGTTAGGCTTCTGCCACCCTTGGTTAGGTTGCTGCCAATTATTATAATTAACATGTTGTTGTTGCCATTGGCTATTACCACCATAATTATGGAGTGGGTCTTGAGGAATACTTGATCTTGGAGCCCACGACCTTCATTGAGCAACATTGAAGACTTCCCCATCTTCATCAATTACCTTGAACTCAGTAGGCACATGTTGTGATTCCAAGCTAGCGATAGGCTTGCATCGACAGTTGTATTTCTTTTCTCTGCAATGGGGGCAATATTCCATCAACATAATATCAACATCCTCCTTCTTCCTTCATGCTTGCATGGTGTCCAATTGTGTAGAAACATCATTAATGATGTCTTTCTTGAAATTTGACAAGAGGTTTGACAGTTCTACCTTAGATACTCCCGCCCCAGGAGTTTTTTGGAGTAAGTCCCTCAAACCTAATCCTTTTTTTATTGTTGCTTTGGAATATTTCAAAAAAATATTCTGGATTTCAGCCCACATCTTCTATGTAATGTCACCTCTAGCCATTAAGTCTAAAGCTTCCATACTCTTGTCATGCTCTCCTTTCAGAAAGAGATGCTTTTGGGACTCCTTGTTCAACTGATGCTGCGTGTTACCTGTAAGTTAAACATGAACTGGGCAACATAGTCCTCCAAAGTCTCATCCTCATTTTATGACATTTTAAAAATGTCATCTCCTTTCAAATCATGGCCTCTACAATATTCCTTATATTTATTAAGGAACAGGTTACTCATAGTTGGCCAATTTGTCATAGCATTCGCACCTAGACTCATTAACCATCTTAGAGAACCTTCTTTGAGAGTTGATGGAAATAATTTCAGCTTATGGGCATCAATTTTGTAGTCATAACTTTGACAAAGAATGTCGAACTCAAAGAGAAAAGTTTTTGGATCTTTAGTAATAAGGCCATAGAATTTAGGCAGGGTAGTTGAGGGTATATTTTTTAGATTTTGGTTACCTTGCTAAGGACGAATTGGAAAGGGAAAGGTAGGTTGAGCTACTGCCATTTGTGAATGTCCTAGTGGTGGTTGATAAATGACTAGAGCTAATGGATTATCTTGATATTCTGGCTCAGCAAAAAGATTATTCAAATGTAAGAATTCTTCAGATGTGGTTGGTGATTGTACTTGTTTTGGTACTTCTACAAATACATTCTCAAATGGTTCTTCTTCTTCTGCTATTTCTTCTCTCTCTCTCTCTTCTCTTTCTTTAGGGTCAAGATATAAAGGATCTTCTTGATTAAAATTGGGAAGAAATCTTCCAAGGTGATCTCTTCTCCTATGCATGCAAAAATGCTAAAAATGAAAATAAATGACTTAATAGTGAATACTAGACTGACACTATCCCCGAAAACAGTGCCAAAAATGTCTAATCAATATAACACCTTTTTATTTATAGGATTGGACATCCCTTACTACCAAAGTACTATGCTAATCTTCATTAAATGTCAATCTGGGAGCATGAACTTGAGATGATGTCTGCAAAGTATATGCTCTAGTTTTCGCTAAAAGTCACTACTACCTTGAATGCAATAACCATTAAGGAAATCTAGCTTATCCAAAGGAGAGACAATTGTCAAACACTTTGAAGGGAATTCTAATTATTTAACCATACATCTATGCACCTACTACTGTAGGAATAGTGATTGGCTCTATTTTCAGTGGCTGCAGGAATGACAGTTCTAATCTTAACTTAGAAAATTGAGTCTAACTCCTACTTACTAAAGTAAAATCCAACTTCTACGTGGGCCCCCATAGAAGAATGAAGGAAAATATTGACTCATAAAAAAGTATAGAAACTTAGAAAATTCATGTATTCATTCAAATATGCAGTATTACAACAACTTGGGAAAACAACAAGATGTCTATCAACTCTATCTATCTGCTCACTACTTAACCTCATAGATACAGATGAGATCTTATTTAAAAGGAAGGAAAACAAAAAACTCCTATAGTTATGACTTCCTCATGAAGGAAAGTAAGTTACAACTTAAGACTACAAGCATGCAATTGTAAAGACATTAGTTATCCCTTAAATTCCCCACAAATATAAATCATAACAAATGCTAGATCTGCTCTTTTATCTAACTTTAGACAGCTTCCAGGAATCCAGGTATCATGCTTTGCATGTTTAACTGATCACTTTGATGCTTGCTTCCTTGCTCAACCGCTTTATTAGGTCCCTCTTTGTTATTCATTAAAATAGGTCCCTTCTAACTTTTACGCCAAGTCTCCAGCTGCAATGGTGTCATAATGCTTCTCATTAATACCATCAATGCCTTAGCACTATTCCTTCGCAGTTTGTTTTTTATTAACTCTAGCTCAGCTTGTATTAACGTGATCAACATTTAATGCACACAAAACTTCCTGCAAACATTTATTTGCATTTATTAGTTTACAAAGAAAAGGCATTAATTATTCAACTAACAATTTTTGCAATCTCTTCAGCTGCAGGAAGATCTACCCATATAAAATATTCATGAAGAAAGATTTTTACCACAAAATGAACCCCTTTTTAGATATAATTCCGATTATCATTTTTATGCCCTATGTCCATACTTTATACATCAAAAGTTCAAAACACTTATACTAAAAAATGATAAAGTTCAGTATGTTATAGAAAAATGTTCACAAAAAGGGCCAAAAAGACTTCTATTTCTTCATGTCATCACTTATCAAAGAGAGGTTTGTTGATTTCCTTAGTCTAGCCTAAACTCTTATTTCCTCATTTGTGTCCATCACTAGTCAAAATTTTGACAAAAACCTCTTGAATTTTTTGATGGTGAAGCCAAACCTTCGACGACAAAATTGACAAACCATCATCGAAATTGCAACTAAGATCCCTTCAATCTTCTACAGTGGTGCCATACCATGGACGATAGAATCGACCAACCATCGTCATAATTGTGACCAAGACCCCTTAATTTTCTACAGTGGTACCATACATTCAATGGTAAAGGGAAGACATGTTCGTCAAAATTGAGACCAATGCTTGATAGAAATTTAGATGGGCTGTGCTAATTATTGCAAAAGCTTTGCTATTATAGGAGCCTTCTAAACTGCACAAAATTTGATTCTAAAGCATAATTGCTCGATGCATGAGACTCAGGGTATCACAAAAATTTCTACTTCCACACCACTATTTCAGTCATCACATGATTTATTTCATACAAAACAATGGGAAGGAGGAAGAAATATGCATGATATCTTGAGTCTCCACCGAGCAATTATGCTTTACAATCAAATTTTGTGTAGTTTAGAAGGCTCCTATGAGAGAAAAGCCTCATCTAAATTTTGGTTCTGTAGGCACCATTGCTTGTGAAGACTACAAGGAAAAATAAAATTAGGAAAGAATTATTTATCAAGAATGAAAGCCAATAACACTAACTAATCTCTATTTTTCAAATAGATAAATGTGACAAAAAAACTTGCAGTCCCAATCACACCATCATAAGAGCACATATATAACTATAACCCCTTATTTTGTTGCTTGTTGATCAATTCCTTAGCAAGAGCATCCGGGACATAATATTAAAATGCAATCAATCACTGAGCCTATTAGCTCTTTCCTACCACCAAGTTTGGAACATAGTAACTTTGTGGATAAAATCAAAGAAAAACACTGCCATACATATGGATAACAAAGACTACTAAGGAGCTAGAAGCTCAAGTGGCATTTTTAAAGATCAGCTCAAGGAAAATTCATGGAAGATCTTGGCTAGCCTAGTCTCAATTTTTTCAACCTTGGCCTCATTCATGAATGAAAATGTTTCAGGGCATTAAAGACTTCTATACCAGAAGTGTTATGCATAGTCCATAATATCATAGTCAAAAACTCAAATGTGATAAGGATTTTTGCTTGGAATCACAATTTCTTGTGTCTTGTCTCAAACAAACTTGCCAAAAAATGATAGTGTTTTGATTTGTCACTTTCATAACAAAACAAAACAAAATAGTATGATAGTTCTTTAAATTGTAGAGGGAAGCTAATAATTAGGATCTAACTATGTCTAAAATCAACATAATTTACAAATATCCACAATCCAAATATTATCCCTTAATGTTTTCTTTAATGCAATGTTTTAACTCAACTATGTTATTGCCCTGGATGTAATACCAAACTGTCATTAGGCTAAAGACTGCAAAAAGATTTACAAATGCAAGGAGAACTACCCAACCAAACTAGAAAATGACATGAAAATTTAACAATCTATCAATTGACACCTCTAGATGAAATATTTCTAGCAATTGAATTGTAGTATAGAAACAAAAATTGCCTTAAAATTTACACCTCACCAGTTGTAGTTCATTTGCATCCGTAATGGCTTCACAAAAGTTGAAAGCTTACCATTTGTCAAGAAACAAAAGGCACTCGTAGTTTAGCTGCATCAATAAAAGTAAAGTTATTTGAATGTTCAAAAAATGTGAAACTTCCACTTAATAGCTAGAAAAGCCATATCCTCAGTATACATCATCTTTGATGGAATGTTCATAAGTGAATGATTTTCTCTAAAAGCTCAAACTTATGCACAAAGAAGCACCATGCTCTTGAAAAATAAAGGCACAAAATTGATGGTGGTGCCCACAACAATTCAACCATAAAATTAACCCAAAAAACTTAATTTTTTTGGAAAAAGTACCTACTTGTGTTCGTCAAATATTGAACCAAAATATTTTAACCAAACAAGCGGCATTGAGAAATGATTTCAGCATAGAAATGATGTCATGACATGGAGAAGTAATCTAAAATGCATCCATCTTCTTATAATAACACTTTTCATAAATCATTGTTGAATATATAGCCTAGTTTTCCAAGTAAAGACACTACCATAGAACAACTCTCTTTTCAGTTTTAGTCAATTGATAAAGTTTATGTGCAATTAGCCATCTTATGCCTTACTACTATCTTTCTTATACTAGTTGCATATTGGCCTTTGATTGGAAAAAAAAAATACTATAGGTATCCTTGTAAATTTTGTTAAAACAATAAATGTGATTCTAAAGTAGACCTTGAATGATGCAAACCAACTCCTCAAACTCAAGAGGTAAGAAAAGGAATTGTTGAGGAAAAAAGTCTAATTGATGACATGGTGAAGATTATTCATGATGCCTTACATTCATATTGATGCATCTTTTTCCTTGGAACAACAAATGAAACTATTGATAGACTCATTCAAAGATCACTCCACACACCTTGAACAAAAAGCATAAGAGGTCATAATGAAGATGAATGATAAAAGGAAAGTTAAGAGATGTAACAAGTGCACTAATGCTCATACCATGCTACAAGAAAATCTAAAGAAGGTTAGAGTGTGTGTCAAGAATGGTACAAATCTATTTAAGTATAGTTTGAAATGGCAAGACTCTACCAAGCACATCAAAGCACAAATGGACTCAATTGAAACCCATATTTTGCTAATGGACACATGATTTAGAGGAAGACAATGAAATCTCTCCTATTGCAGACTAGTCAACTTTATTCTCTGCTAGATATATTACAAGAGAAAACAAATCAAATTAATAAAGAATTTCTTCTATTAAGCAAAGAAATTGATCAAAAAATGGTGACTTTATCTTACGTTTCAAAAGGCACATAATAGATTGAGAAGAAAATGTAGAAAATAGATAATGTTGATATTGCAATGCAATTTAATGTCAAAACAGGATTTTGTCTTTAACCATTTCCTCATGGGAATCTACTTTTGGATTGTTGAAGATATAGTATAATGGCATATTACCTGATGTATAAGACCCAACTTTGGTGGTAAGACATTTTTGGATCTGTATATACACTGGCAAATGAAAAATATAGTTTTGATTTCTATTGCATTCATTTTTGGTGTATTCCCTAAGGGGGAATCGATAGGGATAGGGGAAGCTAATGTAAATATTGAAGTCATGAATTGCAAACAAGGATATGTGGGTCTAGTTACAAATATGAATTTTTATATTGCAGGGAGTAATTTATGGTAACACAAAGTCCATACAGTGTTTTGGAGGACACCCCTTGTCCTTGATGTCAAGGGGGGGAATATATGACATTGTGAAGAGTCCACAAGTGTTGTCATAAATGACAAAGGGGGGTATTGACGCAAATATGTATGTTGGGTTGCCATTAATGTCAAACTTGTCATTGATGTCTACTATGGTCCAAAAGGTGTGTCAACAATATTTCTACCTATTTTGGAGTGGTATAGTGACAATAGTGCATGGACCAAGGAGTTTTGGTTGTCACAATATCATAGCCAAATATCTACTTTAGATTGGCATTAGTTTAGAGTATAGCTTATCTAAATCCTTCTTCAAATTTTGCATGTCTACTCACACAAAGCATGGAGAAAGTAAGCTCTAGAAGTTCATGAACCTTGATCTTACTTGTCTCCATACTATCAACAGAAGATGGTAGACAAATCGATAGCAAAGATGAAACAAAAAAGGGGTGATTTGGAGAAACATTATGAATAGATATAGGCTATAAGCATGAATCCAAATTAGAATGTCACATAATATCATATAAATAACAAAAACACCATAAATTTTTAATCATAGCATCATGATCATACCATCGTATAATCATATGCTTCAAGTTCAACATCAAAATAATAAAATGTCAAATGATAAATCATAACATCAAGTTCAGAGCTTGTATAACCATATTTTTTTATCACACCCTTTTTGCAAGGAACTCAAAAATTATTCAAATTAAACAAGTATGAACTATAAGAGACTAATAAAGAAGGAAAAGGTGTTACCTCACTGTAAGGAAACTTGGCAATAAAGAATATAACCGTTTCCACATAACCCATAATAGATCTAAAATAAACACGGAATTAAAATCCACATGCAAGAGAATAGACAACATACCCACAAAATTGTGACACAAGATATACCCTGGGAAACCCTCATTGAGGGAAAAAACCCAGCCTCCAAAAGCATCCATCACCATGTATTATTCAGCAAAAAAAATACCATTGCCATACAACCATGGAAGCCTTCATGGCCATAGCCACAACCGAGAAAATTATGTGAACAAGCATGAATCCACACATCCCATGCCATGCTTTCAACCTTCACAAATGCTCCCTTGGCTAACCTGTCAAGCCTTGTCCCGCTCGACTCTTGCCTTTTGTCTTCTCCTTGTCACTCTTACTCTCTCACAACAACTACCCTTGTGGCTACTTATATAGTAGCAAGTCCCACAAAACCACTAAGTGGTTTTACATAAACCATGTGCTAAAACCATGTGCTATCTAACCCACTGACCCCCCATTTAATATTGGGCATTTAATTCTTTTCCCCAATATTAAATAATTACATAAAATATTTTCACAATGTTACAATACAACTCATCAAGAATATTCTATGGGAATCTTTACATGTTGCACGTCCATCTAGGTGCAACATTACATAATAAAATAAAATAATAAAATAATAATATTATGCAATGTGTGCAACACCCATTATCTCAACAATCTCCCACTTGTTGTATACATTGCATAGGGTCAATCCGTAGCCACACAAATGAACAAGGGAACAATCCCTCCCAGCACATCCACCATCATGGATCAAAATACACCAAGTGCTCCATCCTGGTACCCGTGACAAAATCAAAGTATCCAGCATCTCGAACATGAATGATCTCACCTCCTATTATGCCACTCCCACTGGACATACATAGAAGCCATCCAAAGAGAAAGCCACCCAACTTGTCGCATTAGAAGATCATAAAATCCTGTACCAACTAAAATTCCAAGCACAAAAACCTGATCCAAAGGTAATCACATGTATCCATAGTTGTCAAAATATCCATAGCTGAAATAGCACCCACAGAAAAGTGCCAAACCCATCCAACTATCCATACCTCTAAGGTATAACAAGTGAATCTCATATCATCAACATATCCAATCTGCAACCTGCAATCACAAGCCTCAAGAGCAATACCTGCCACATATATACCAAGAAGCTCCCACTGCAAAAGATAATGTCAAATCTATAACCAATCCACTCACAACATCTCAAAGAAGTGAATCCATGTAGTATCAAGGACATCCACAATACATCAACTGATAACTTGCAAGAAAAACTCTTATAACAAGTCTCCAATGCTCTCCTAAGTTCACCACAACCAACAGAGGAAAGAGATAAAGGAATAACCATGTCATCTCTCACTTGACATACATGAGCACAAACCAGTGATCACAATCTCCAACCAATCTCAAATCCAATGTAGGCAAAACTGAACATCCAAGAAGATAACCAAGACCAGAGAAACCATGCAAATCATAACCTGTATCATGTCCTTCTACACACACCTCTAGATGTAAACTATGCAAGTATGATCTCCTCCATAAAACCCCAACAAGAAGCCTCAACAACACCCAAACCATACCATATAACTAATCATGGATGTAAGCCTCTCACAAGAAGATCAAACTCATAAAACCATTCCTAAACCAAGGAATAACCATTCCTAATCCAAGGAATATGCCCAATATAAAACCATCTCCCAAACTCAACCAGCATAACAACATATGCACATGGAGATAACCAATGCTAAACTATCTCTCAAATGAACCCTCCAGAACTAACTCATGTATCATAGTTCAAGATCCATATCCATGAAAGACAAGCATAAATATAATGCAACTGAGAGAAAATAATTGGCTATACCTCTCAAGTAGCAAACCGCCGAGTAGACCAAGAGTGGGGAATGAGAATGCTCATCAAGATACCCAAGTCTCCAACCAAGACTCATCTAAGAACAATCTCCTCTCAAGTCAATATCAGGTGACTGCCCCTCGGACTTCCTATTGAAAATCATCAACTGTCCCAACAAATACTTCTCTAATCTAAGAGAAATCAGCGTCACCACCGTCTCTAAGTATCCATGAGCACCTGTAACCAATCAATCCATGCCAACTCCAAATGCAACATAGCAATACCATGAAGTATCCAGCTTATGATCAGTGTACTCAATACCAAGAAACTAAACTAAGATCAATGTCAAAGTTCCAACCATGGCCTCAGGAACATAAACATGACAACATGATCTAACCATCTCAAAAGAGATAACATGCTTCACATGAACATACTATAACATGTCACAACTCTAAATGCGTATCAAGAGTATACCATGACATAATAATGAAACCATCCTCATACCAAGGATAACATGCCAAATAAAAGCATAAACCACACCTTTGCCAAGAACCCTATGAGTTCTCAAGATGCAACCATCTCCACACACCATGAAGAAAACCATCTCCACATACCAGGAAGAACCATCTCCACACACCATGAAGATAACCAAGAACTCCATGAGTCCTCAAGATCTAACCATCTTCAAACACCATGAAGATAACAAGTGCACCATGCAAATGTCAAAGACACTTCTGCAGCAACATGATCTAAGACAAACCTCCAACATCTGCAAACACTCAATAAATATACCAATTCCAACAACTCCCACTCAACCGTGGTACCAAGTCACCTATGGCATCATAAAATCCATCCTCTCCAAATCAAGAAGATATAAACCAAACTAGGAACTAATCCTGCACTGTCACCCCATCACTGTTACAAGCTCCCACTAAACTGTGCATCCAAGCTATCCATGACATCATGATGAAAAAATCCATCCTCTAACCATGAGAATCAACCAAGGCATAAAACCATCAAAGAACTCAAAGTGCACATCATGAGCTCCTCAAAAGAAACCAAATAACCATGATCCTCAACCAAGAAGATATATTACCATAATTGAATCAGAAATCCAAGATAATGAACATCAAGGATGTACCTGTATAACCAATCATGTCATGCCAAAATCCATGACACCATGATCACATCCATGAACTGAGCATCTGGCTCTCAAAGTGTCCAACCTGTCAGCATAAAATAGTCAACCATAATCCTCCACCATGACTGTACCTAGTAACAACATCTCATCCCTTCAACATGAAGATAAAATCATGTGACTTAGGGCATAGACAACCCAAATCCAAGCCACTAATCTGAATATGCATCAATAATGAAAGATCAATGGGCAAAGACAACCCATAACCAAGCTATAAATGCAACCTATAAGTATAGACCACTTACAATACTGCACAACTTGTAGACCCAACAAGTCATCATGCATATGCAAACCAAACACTGATAACCATATCATCATGAGACCAATCTGAGTATACAATGACATCAAATCTTAAATCTCCAATGCCATAAACTCACAATGTTACCATAGTCAAAATATACCTATAAGCTGTTCAGATATATATATATCACCAAATAAATCATGCCAAACCTGCACCAAATATGAACCAATGTGTAGAGCTCTCCAAAAGCTTTCTGTTGACTACTCGAAGTCCAAAATTCGACTCCGTATGCCCAAGTTATGCCCTAATCTGTGCTCAAAATAAATAACATCTAACTTTAGGGCTCTTAAAACTTGACAAAATTTCAAAATCACAAAACCAAACCTACACCATGTTGTAGTGCTCTGAATTAGCTTTCCAACGCCTATAAGAAATCTAAAATCTAATATTCTGAGAGAAAGTTATGGCCATTTTACTAAGACAGTCTTTTTACCATTTTCAGTACGATTTTTCATTTTTAATTTTTTTTTCAGTGACGAAAATTCCGATGGGATTAAATTTGACAGCCATCATGGGCTGAAACTAAAAAACTCTTTCATTTCCTCTGAACATGGCCAAACTAGGGCATATTATGTATCAAAATTTATGAAAATGTCGACCCGGATCCAATGGTGAAGTCTATTTTTACCTAGGAGGTTATTTCTACATGCTACCCCCCAAAACCCTCATTCAAATGAAACATCCAAAAAAAACTTTTGTCCAACAATTTCTCATGCCCAAATCTTTCAACATCCCATCATAACAGCAAACTCAAAACCCTTAGATCTGCAATCATTCATATATCTTGCCCTTTTCTGTTATCCTCTCATGCATTCCCATGGATTCAATCTAGGGTTACAATAATAAAACCATAGCTCTGATACCACTTGAAAGGAAACTTGGCAATAAAGAATATAACCGTTTCCACATAACCCATAATAGATCTAAAATAAATACAGAATTAAAATCCACATGCAAGAGAATAGACAACATACCCACAAAATTGTGACACAAGATATACCTTGGGAAACCCTCATTGAGGGAAAAAACCCAGCCTCCAAAAGCATCCATCACCATGTATTATTCAGCAAAAAAAATACCATTGCCATACAACCATGGAAGCCTTCATGGCCATAGCCACAACCGAGCAAATTATGTGAACAAGCATGAATCCACACATCCCATGCCATGCTTTCAACCTTCACAAATGCTCCCTTGGCTAACCTGTCAAGCCTTGTCCCGCTCGACTCTTGCCTTTTGTCTTCTCCTTGTCACTCTTACTCTCTCACAACAACTACCCTTGTGGCTGCTTATATAGTAGCAAGTCCCACAAAACCACTAAGTGGTTTTACATAAACCATGTGCTACCTAACCCATTGACCCCCCATTTAATATTGGGCATTTAGTTCTTTTCCCCAATATTAAATAATTACATAAAATATTTTCACAATGTTACAATACAACTCATCAAGAATATTCTATGGGAATCTTTACATGTTGCACGTCCATCTAGGTGCAACATTACATAATAAAATAAAATAATAAAATAACAATATTATGCAATGTGTGCAACACCCATTATCTCAACACTCACAAGGATGATAGTAATAATGAGACGAAGAAACATGAAGACTAAATCCAAGGAGACTAGATCTGAACATCTAGGTTCATTCAAATTCAAAAATTGGTTTGCTTTCATAGCACTATCAAGTCAACAACATGAGCATTATTTTGTGTCTAGAGTGTCATCAATGTTTTTAAATGTAGAATGAAATGGTTGTAAGTATGTATTTCTACCACATGCAAATGATTTTGAAATACAAACCTATGCAATCCAATCTCTCAAGGAATAGACAACACCACTTAACACCATCTTTGCCAAAACAATATTTTTCATAAAGCGATGTTAGAATAGTTACTAAAATGGTCATAAATTATGTTCTTATAGTAAACGAATACTTTGACTTTAAAAAAAAACTACACAATATTAAAACATGACATTGTGCTTTAAAAACTAAAGGTACCTGTAACGAAGAACTTCATTTGGACTTGCTAATTGGTTGTCACTATTAACTATAAGTTTAGCTTTAAAGTTTGAGCTTCACTTGGTTTTGAGAATAGTTTAATATTCTCTACTAAACAAGGCCAACCATGTGAATGTGGAAGCTCATTTGGCCCCTTCCCCCCCCCAACATCACTCTAAATTCCCCATTAACATTTAATAACATTCATTCACTCATCCATTTTTTAAATATAAAATTCAATCATTATAATCACATGATAACATTCATTAACACATAAAATTCATTAACACACAACATTCATGAATAATTCATTAACACACAACATTCATGAATAAGTCATTAACACATAAAATTCATTAACACACAACAATCATTTATTTTTGGCTTTCTTGCTATTTTTTTTCATGAAATTTATAAGAGGAATATCAATGTCCTCGTCATCCCCCTCCTCTACTGGTTCTAATTGCAATGCATGTCTCCTCCTCATCTCTTTAGGAACATGAGGCCACTACAACAAAGGGGGGTCCATTGCAATAACAAGTACTTCATGAGTTAAATTCACACCATTTTATATTAGTGAATTATGAGATTTTAGTTAAGTAAAAGAACTATAAATCAAAAAATTAATTTAAAGGAACAAAACATAGATTTTCTTTACCTGAATGTGTGACATGATCTACTTGCTAATTAGTCTGAACATCCTCTGGCACTCATTCAATATGACATGATTATATATCCTCTAAAATATACACAAAAAGGTTACACCAAGTTTAATTAAAGATGTTGAATTGTATTAATAATTACATAATTAGTTTTAAATAGAAAATGAGCACCTCCATGGATAGTATGATGCACATCAAGGGCTTCATGATGTGGTGTATGATCTGTGTCACAATTAATAGGCTGCATTGCAATGTCATGCACATTATTATCAAATAGATTGTTGCTCAAGTATTCATTTTCTAATTTATTTTTTGGCATATTTACTTGTGCACATGATGTAGGAGACTATTTGGTTGGGTCAATGGGAGCTTGCTATAGGCGTTCAACCATGGTTGCATAGCCTTGCTTGAAGGCAATTCTTTTGTGTTCTTCTATGGGCTCTATATTAAAATCAGTGCCCTGCATTTTTTTATTAATTAACAAAATTATTTGCATTTTATAAATAATTTTTCTCTACAATTCATTTACTACTACTTACAACTCGTGCTTTGATTTTAGAATATCCCCTAGAGCCAAGTCTGTGCTGCCCAATCTTTTCCAACCTGGCCTTTGTTGCCTTTGATGTGTGTTGCAACCTATGAAAAGTTTGAAATATGTTAAATGATACAGATATAAAGATTAGTACAAATTAGTGCATTATTACATTAATGTAATAGTAGTTAATACTATTGCATACCTTCTCGCATTTTTTGGTGTAATTCCTCTATGACCATCCCCTTTCTCCTTTGCATCCAAAATGAACTCATTCCATTCCCTCACTGCAATAAAGTGAGGATGCTCGTACTTGAGGTTTAGGATGAGACTCTTTCTATATGAGTCCCTCACAACCTTAAGATGTTTGCAAGATTTTTGTAATATTTTCTTTTGATCAAAAATATTAATACCAAACTCATGCTCTAAATCTTTGATGAGCTAATCTTTTAATTTTTTATCTTGCAAGTTCCGCCTTTTAAGAAAAAACAAAAAATTGTTAGATATAGCTAGTAAAAGAAAAGACCCGAATGAAAGGAAAAATGTTGCACCAATTAATGATATGAAAAAAAAATAGTGGGATAAAATTAGTTCACTTATGATGTTCCACCTTGTACGTATGGTGGGTGTGAGGTCTCGCCCCGACCCATCGTAGCATAGTGATACATTACTATTATTTTGATACTCACGACTCGAGATGTCGAGACATTATCAGATGCTTTGAACATATTATATTATTTCATGTTGTGTGATGTTACTTTCAGATATTTGATGTTGTCATTTAATGTTTTATGTATATGTATGTTGATGAGTTAAGTAGCATGAAAGAAACCCTGATTGATGTATGTTTCAATTTATGTGAATTTTTGATACGTATATACATATGTGCATGTGATTTTATGGGACTACTAATGTGTGCAATGACTGTGCAGATATTTTAGCTGAGAAACTCGATGGAGGAACATAACTGATCCCCTTGTGCTAATTGTGGACACCTTGTTGTTTGTAATCAAATTTATTATGAGATGTATGTATGTATCTTTCTGTGATCAGTAAATGTTAATGTTCGTAACTATGTTCTTTAAGTGTCACTTGACACTCATGAATTGTTGTGATCTTCAGTGTGCTTATTAGGGTTAGCTGTGTAACCTTTGGACCTAAGTCAGATTAAGTTAGTGTCTTTTTGCTAATTTGGTTCTTAATCGAGTTTAGTCACCCTTAATCTGGATTAGTGCTTAATCTGGTCTTAATTATTTCCTAGCTTTTGTTTGGTTCCAAACCTTTTCCTAAGGCTTTCTAACATGAAATATTTATGCCCAAAGGGTATGGGTATGGGTTGGGGGTCTTTTCCAACCCCTAAGCCCCTTTTATTGACTTTTTAGATCACTCAAAAAGTCTCTTTTTTCCTTTGTGCGAAAATTGACTATGGCTACCATGAGTTGCATCACCTCACATCCACTTAGTGGTTAACCATAGTATGGGTTGAGTTAGGAACTTCTAGATTTGTAGGTGGGTGGGAGAAGTTATTGTTTTTTTTGGTGGTTGAGTTTGAGGCTTATTTAGAGGCCCTTCTTGGAGTAGTTTAGGTTGTTACCCAATCTCTACATTTAGAGAGGAGTCTTGGAAGAGTGAAGGAAGGAAGGGAAAAGCTCTACTCAAATTGTTCATTTTCCATTACCTCTTTGTAAAGGTAAGAATTTTCATCTCCCTTGTTCAGATTTTCATGCTTATGCTATGGTGTTGTTATTTGGATGCTTGTATGTATGTTGGGTATGTTAGGAAGGATTGCAACCATTTTTTTTTTTTGAATGTTATCCTTTCATGTTTACGTTTTCATTTTGAAGCTTTCTTGTATGGGTGTTTTGGTATTACTCACCCTTGGATAGGTTAGAAGTGACCAATTTTGGGAAAGGTCTTTTTAGTTGGACTCCAACTAGTGTAGAGTCTCTTCTCAGGATGAGAAGAGGGAGAGAGGGTAAGGTGTTATGGGCCCCTACCTATTAGCACAAACCTCGTATGAGTTTGGTATGTTAAAATGGAAGAACATAAGTTCTTGGTTTGTAGCCCTGATTGGGCATCTATTTTGGTGTTATGCCTGACTTCTCCTATTGTAAGAATCCACCTTTCCCTAGTTTTGATTCATTGTGAATCCTATTGTGAAAACCTTGTATGAATATGCATGTTTTTTTTGTTTCTTGGTCATGATTGTTGTCACCTAATTAGATTCTATTCCCTCCACGACTCTTAGAAATGTGTTGCAAAAAATGATGTGAAACCCTTGATGGGGGTTATGAAAGAAATTAAATTACATTGTTGTAAATTTTGGGATTGGAATCCTATGTAATTTGTATTTCAAACCTTGTTGTAATGGCAATGACGTCGAGTTTTCTTCCTGGTTCTTTCTCGACTGAGCCTTTGAATCAGGTTTACCAATAAAGTGCTGATTTGAGTAATATTGCTATCATGAGATTTAATCGTAATTTTCAATTAGGCAAATTTCAAGTTTTCTTATATGTTGGAAACAAAAATTTTACTATGAATGAAAGATTAGCTTTTGTGATTATTGGAATTAAATCAATTCTTGCATTGTGGTTTAAATGGTTATCTAAATCTCTTGGCTTATCTAATTGTTAATAGTTCTATTAAATGTAATTAAAAAAAAAATTCTCCCCTTGGTTATTAAATCAACAAAAAATTCTATACGTAGAAAATTTGGCAAAAAAATTTCAAGAGAGTAAAAACTCTCTGTCTTTTGTATGGAAAAAGAAATTGTTACCTTTTTGGTAACAGAGAATCTAAAAGATTCTCTCATTATTCTTTTTGTTTCTTTCTGAATGTTATATTTAATATGAAAAATAATAATAAAATAGCCATAAAAAAAAAATTAAAAGAAAACATAAACTAATTATCCTAATATCTTTTCTTACCTATAAAACTTTATGGGTTTAATGCATACTCATCTCCCCATGTTGGACGTCAGTTGTGAAGTCACATTTTAAAAAGGTTTTATTAAAAAGTCTTTGGCAAAGTAAAATTGCCTTGATGGGAGGGTGATGTCACCTGTCTCCACTTCCCATCGCCATCACCTTGGTTGGCGCTCTCCTCTCTTGCAAATTTAGAAAGGGCTTTAACAACTTACATGCATTTTTTTAAAATTGCACTTTATGTTTAGCTTGGTCTTGCGTGACCTGCCCCCACACAAGGCTAGAGGGGACCACCCTACCATGCCCAGGCCTTGGGCAGGGCATGCGCAGGCCTAGGTGTAGGGTAGGAGTAGGGGAAAGTTAGTATTAGGTGTGTGTTAGTGTTAAGTGTTAGTTAGTATGTTAGCATAGGTGTTAGTGTTAGGTTATGTAGTTACTTTTTGATGTTTGTTAATTTTTAATTAGTTAGTTTTATTTAAATTAAGTTTTAAAGTTATGTTACTTTAAGATAGTTTTAGTACACGTTTTGTTAATTATTAATAATTTTAGTTAGTTATTAATTATGTTTGATTAATTTTTATTTATTTTTTTAAAGTTATTTGTTTAAAATTTTAATAAATATTTTGTAGTAAATTTTATACATTTAAAATTTTTAGTAAACTTATTGTGAACTATTATCCTGTTTTATTACATGAGGATATGTTAGACTAATAGAAAATGTTAAATTGATTTCTTTATCAACTAGTCAAATTTAAGTGTAATTTACATTGTTAATAGCTTCATAAATGTTTAATTCTAAATAGCATTATGGGTTTCAATTAAAATTGAAATTTGAGTAAAACTAAATAAAGTATATATATTTATGTATGGGTAGATGTGTAAATTCTTTTAATTAGTTCTTGATTTGATATTCTCAAATTAATTTAAAACAAACTCATTTAAATTTATTATTTAAATAGTCTTCATATCTTGTTGAGAAGTTAATGAAATAACGTGTTTAATGATCGCTATAAATCTAATAACAAGAGCATCAAATTTTAATGATGTATTCCTTCACAAGATATGTACTTAAGATGAGATGTAGAGAACCTTACTTAAACTATGATCACAAACTTATCAAACTTAGAGCATTCTAATTATTAAAAAAAAAAAATTGTGTGTTTTTGCCTCGTAGTTTAGGCATGACATTTTGGTATCAGAGCCTAGTTTCAACACTAGGAACCTTAGACCATTGTGCTTCCTAAACTTAACTCAAATATTTAATTTTGTAGATGCCTCCTATTACTCGAAGCAACCGGCGAGGCAGAGGTCATAGGGCTAGGGGTGGTAGAGCAGGATAGGAGGATGGACCACCTCCACCACCACCTCCACCTCCACCACCACCAAACCCAAACCAAGATATTATAGATGCACTTCAGAATTTGATCGGTGTAGTTCAGCAGAGAGTAGTACCTGTAGTTTAGCCAGTTCAACAGATTCTAGTAGTGGAAGCAGAGGGACCTAAAGGAGGCGGACTCAGAGTCAGAGAGAGGACTAGGAGTCCCCCACCAAGATAGATAGAGGGTCAGGGTGAGCACGAGGAAGAGTCAATACACTAAAGAGGACCCCAACTTGACAGACCTCCTAGACATATACAAGATGACATCAGGGAATTGATTTGACTCGGGCCACCATTATATACTGGTTCCACTAAAGGAATAGTAGCAAAGGCATGGTTATAGAGCCTACAGTGGTGCTTTGGGTTACACCCTTATGGGAGTAATCTAAAGGCATGCCTAGTAGTTCATCAATTGAGAGGGGATGCCTCCAATTGGTGGCATCAGGAGGAGACCATAGGAGGAGTGAGGATGGACACCTTCACATGGGAGTCTTTCCTAAAAATATTTCGAGAGAGGTACTTGTCAAAGCATTTTTGATAGAAACAGATAGAGGAGTTTCATTCTCTTTATCAGAGAGGTCTTATAGTGGCTTAGTATGAGAACAGGTTTTTTGAGCTCCTTCCTTATGTGGAATACATGAAGGACAAGAAACTACAGGTGCATCACTTTATCATGGGTCTGAATTTCTCACTTCAAGGCCCAATTCGGATGGCCTTCCCTACCACCTTTAGATAGGTAGTGGAGATAGCACTATTTGTTGAGGATACTCAAGGTAGGCAGGAGTCACAGGATCGGTCTCAAAATTGAAACTCTTCCCAGTAGAAACCCCCTTGGAAAGGGAATCAGAACTATACAACAGGATCCTCTAAGGGCCAACAGTCTTAGTAGCCAAAACCATAGCAGCAAAAACCTTCTCAAGGTTATCAAGGCTCCAAGCCCAAGCAGTGGCAGTCACAGGGTCCCAAGCTGGATTAGAAAGTACAGGTCCCATAGTCATAGTCACTGAAGACTCAACAGTCTTCTAGGGGTGGATACAATGAATCTAGCAGGTCAGGAGGCCCACAACAGTTTGGATCACAAGGTGCACAATCTTATACTCGAGGACCATGCTACACTTGTGGTGGCATGGGTCATATAGCTAGGGAATTTCCACAGGGACAGGCATCCAGTGGTCAGAGTAAGGCTTTTTTAGAGCCGACAGTTGGTGACATGGGTAGATCCCATAGAGTCTTTGTAGCGGTTGACAACTGCCAGGTTGAGCATTAAGCCACATTTATCGAGGCTACAGGTATTATTTAGGGCCATATGGTTGCAGTTTTATCTGATTCTAGAGCTACTGACTCTTTTATATCTCCATATGTGGTGGAGTGTTGTAGGCTAGTGGCAGTTAGATAGGATGTTAATTGGGAAGTAGAGTTAGCCTTAGGAGCTAGAGTGTCAGTTAGTTCCATGGTGCAGAATTGTTAGATGCAGATTGGAGACATGTCCACTATGTATGATCTATGCATTACCCCTCTAGATTTTTATGATGTTGTTCTTGGCATGGATTGGCTTTATGCCCATAGCGCCAAGATGGATTGTCGACAGAAGACGATGGAATGTGTGGATGATGATGGTATCTCTAGGGAGTTCTTTAGAGTGAACAGACCTGTGTCCCTTTGTATGATTTCCACTATGCAGCTTAAATGATGCATGTGAAAGGGTTGTTAGTTGTTCTCTATCACCATTAGTGACAGAGAGGAAGATTCAGAGGGGGAGCCATCCCTTGATGATTTTCCAATCCTATAGGAGTTTGTAGATGTGTTTCCTTTAGAGCTTCTTGGTATGCCTCCACCTCGAGCAGTGGATTTTCACATAGACCTTGTGCCAGGAGCCGAGCCAGTTTCAAGAGTACCATACAGGATGACTACTCATGAGCTCAGTAAAGTAAAGGCTCAGTTGGGGGAACTCTTAGGGAAGGGGCATATTCGACCTAGTGTGTCACCTTGGGGTGCACCAGTGATCTTCATCAAGAAGAAGGACAGATCACTTAGGTTGTGTATTGATTATCGGCAATTGAACAAAGTGACCATCAAGAACCGATATCCTCTTCCCAGAATCGATGATCTCTTTTATTAGTTGCAGGGTGCGTGAGTATTTTAAAAGATTGATCTGAAGTCGAGTTATCATCAGTTGAGGATTGTGGATAGTGATATCCCCAAAACTACTTTTTGTACTAGGTATGGTCACTACGAGTTCACCATGGTACCATTTGGCATCACGAATGCTCCAGCTATGTTCATGAGCCTCATGAATGGAGTATTCTATACCTTTTTGGATAAGTTTGTGGTTATTTTTCTTGATGAGATTCTAATTTATTCTCATGATGATAAAGAGCATGAAAAGCACCTGAGGCAGGTATTGTAGAAGTTGAGAGAGAATCAGTCGTTTGGCAGCTTGTCAAAGTGTGCGTTCTTTAGACCCAAGATACATTATTTGGGTCATGTCATATCAGGTGATGGAGTCTCAGTAGACCCATCAAAGATTAGGGCCATTATGGATTGGCCATCACCCACCAGTGTTACTAAAGTGAGGAGCTTTATGGGGCTAGTAGGATATTATCGACGTTTCATTTTGAGATTCTCTAGATTGGCACACCCCATCACATCTCTTCAAAAAAAGGGAAAGAATTATGAGTGGATAGAGAAGTGTGGTAAAGCTTTTAAAGAGCTCAAGAGAGCCCTCACAAGTGCACCAATTCTTGTAGTACTAGATCCTTCTATAGATTTTGTGGTGTGCACCAATGCATCTTTAGATGGTATAGGGGTAGTCCTTATGCAAGATGGATGACCTATTTCCTTTGAGTCTAGGAAGTTGAAGACTCATGAACTCAATTATCCTACTCACAAACTAGAACTTGCGGCAGTGGTTCATGCCTTGGTGAGATGGCGACACTTCCTTCTGGGTCATAGATTTGAGCTTCATTCCGATCACCAGAGCTTGCAGTATATATTTTCTCAACCGAACCTTAATGCTAGGCAAAGAAGGTGGATGGAGTTCCTATGTGAGTACAATTTTGATATTCATTACATCAAGGGAAAAGAGAATGTGGTTGCATATGCCTTAAGTAGAAGGCGCCATGAGCTTTCATCTGTGACTACTTGCACTGACTTGAGAGAGTGGATCTTACAGCACTTACCAGCTGATGAGCTTTATGCAGAAGTGAGTCAGATAGTGAATTTTCAGAGACCCTTGGAAGGGAAGTATTCAGAGTATTCCTTGGAGTAAAATGGACTTTTTCATCATAGAGGATGTATGTATGTACCTTCCATTGGGGGTTTGCATGAGCTCATTGTACTTGAGGCTCACAAAGCACCTTATGTAGTGCACCCTAGTGTTAAGAAGTTGCATGCAGATTTGAGGCAGTTGTATCACTGGCCTTGAATGAGAGTGTAGATTGCTATCATAGTTGCGAGATGCCTTGAGTGCCTGAAGGTGAAGGTGGAGCACCGTCATCCTGGTGGACTTCTTCAGCCGTATGAGATTGCAAAGTGGAAATGGGATACTATATCTATGGATTTCATTTTTGGTCTTCCTATGTCATCTCGCTGCCATGATGCTATTTTGGTGATAGTTGACACGTTGACCAAGGTTGCCCATTTCTCACCTGTGTGTACTAAATTCATAGCACATTAGCTCAGGTGTTCTTGTGGGACATTGTCAGACTTCATGGTGTTCCCCATAAGGTCATCTCTAATAGAGACTCATTGTTCACTTCTTCTTTTTGGAGAGAGTTGCAGGCAGCTTTGGACACTAGGCTCAATTTTAGTACAACATACCATCCTCAGACCGATGGTCAGACTGAGTGAGTAAATAGGTTTTTGAGGACATGCTACGTATGTATGTGATGGACCATCAAGTCAAATGGGAGGAATACCTACATCTTGACAAGTTTTCCTATAACAATGGGCACCATTCCTCCATAGGTATGCCACCTTATGAGGCCTTGTATGGGAGATCGTGCAGGATGCCCTTGAGTTGGGATAGGATTGAGGATCGAGTATCTATTGGTCCCCAGTTAGTAAAGGAGATGGAGTAGCAGATGACCTTGATTAGATATTGATCGAGAGAGGCATAAGATAGGCAGAAGAAGTATGCTAATGCAAAGAGGATAGATCGAGAGTATCAGGTTGGTGATAAAGTGTTCTTGAGGGTGCGACTGCACAAGAGTTTGATTCAATTCAGAAAGGGCTCTAAGTTGGCACCCCAATTTTTTGGACCATTCGAGATCCTAAAGAGGATAGGACCTGTTGCATACTGTTTAGCTTTGCCACCTAGCCTATCATGCATCCACGATGTGTTTCACATTTTAGTACTTAGAGGATACATTTATGATGAGTCTCATATTATAGATTGGGATGCTTTGCAGGTGGAGTTGGACAGACATCTAGCATTGGAGCCGTATTATTGCCTGACGGACCCTATCACTTCGAGGTTGAGAGCTGGACTAGGTTAGGGTCTAGTGGGATTGTTACAATGAGGTCACAACTTCATGGGAGGATGTAGCGCAAATGTGATCTCAGTACCCTTATCTTTTTGATGAACTCCAGGAGGAAGTTCATGCCTAGTGGGGGAGGATGTGAGGCCTTGCCCCGACCCATCATAGCATAGTGATACATTACTATTATTTTGATACTCACGACTCAAGATGTTGAGATATTATCAGATGCTTTGAACATATTATATTATTTCATGTTGTGCGATGTTACTTTCAGATATTTTATGTTGTCATTTAATGTTTTATGTATATATATGTTGATGAGTTAAGTAGGATGAAAGAAACCTTGATTGATGTATGTTTCAATTTATGTGAATTTCTGATATGTATATACATATGTGCATGTGATTTTATGGGACTACTGATGTGTGCAATGAGTGTGCAGATATTTTAGCTAAGAAACTCGATGGAGGAACATAACTGATCCCCTTGTGCTAATTGTGGAAACCTTGTTGTTCGTAATCAAATTTATTGTGAGATGTATATATGTATCTTTCTATGATTAGTAAATGTTAATGTTCATAACTATGTTCTTTAAGTGTCGCTTAACACTCATGAATTGTTGTGATCTTCAGCGTGCTTATTAGGGTTAGCTGTGTAACCTTTGGACCTAAGTCAGATTAAGTTAGTGTCTTTTTGCTAATTTGGTTCTTAATTGAGTTTAGTCACCCTTAATCTAGATTAGTGCTTAATCTACTTTTTTTAGAGTTGTTAGATGGTCTTAATTATTTCCTAGCTTTTGTTTGGTAGGAAAATTTCAAGAGAGTAAAAACTCTCTGTCTTTTGTATGGAAAAAGAAATTGTTACCTTTTTGGTAACAGAGAATCTAAAAGATTCTCTCATTATTCTTTTTGTTTCTTTCTGAATGTTATATTTAATATGAAAAAAAAAAATAAAATAGCCATAAAAAAAAAATTAAAAGAAAACATAAACTAATTATCCTAATATCTTTTCTTACCTATAAAACTTTATGGGTTTAATGCATACTCATCTCCCCATGTTGGACGTCAGTTGTGAAGTCACATTTTAAAAAGGTTTTATTAAAAAGTCTTTGGCAAAGTAAAATTGCCTTGATGGGAGGGTGATGTCACCTGTCTCCACTTCCCATCGCCATCACCTTGGTTGGCGCTCTCCTCTCTTGCAAATTTAGAAAGGGCTTTAACAATTTACATGCATTTTTTTAAAATTGCACTTTATGTTTAGCTTGGTCTTGCGTGACCTGCCCCCACACAAGGCTAGAGGGGACCACCCTACCATGCCCAGGCCTTGGGCAGGGCATGCGCAGGCCTAGGTGTAGGGTAGGAGTAGGGGAAAGTTAGTATTAGGTGTGTGTTAGTGTTAAGTGTTAGTTAGTATGTTAGCATAGGTGTTAGTGTTAGGTTATGTAGTTACTTTTTGATGTTTGTTAATTTTTAATTAGTTAGTTTTATTTAAATTAAGTTTTAAAGTTATGTTACTTTAAGATAGTTTTAGTACATGTTTTGCTAATTATTAATAATTTTAGTTAGTTATTAATTATGTTTGATTAATTGTTATTTTTTTAAAGTTATTTGTTTAAAATTTTAATAAATATTTTGTAGTAAATTTTATACATTTAAAAGTTTTAGTAAACTTATTGTGAACTATTATCTTGTTTTATTACGTGAGTATATGTTAGACATATAGAAAATGTTAAATTGATTTCTTTATGAACTAGTCAAATTTAAGTGTAATTTACATTGTTAATAGCTTCATAAATGTTTAATTCTAAATAGCATTATGGGTTTCAATTAAAATTGAAATTTGAGTAAAACTAAATAAAGTATATATATTTATGTATGGGTAGATGTGTAAATTCTTTTAATTAGTTCTTGATTTGATATTCTCAAATTAATTTAAAACGAACTCATTTAAAATTTTTATTTAAATAGTCTTCATATCTTGTTGAGAAGTTAATGAAATAACGTGTTTAATGATCGCTATAAATCTAATAACGAGAGCATCAAATTTTAGCAATGTATTCTTCACAAGATATGTACTTAAGACGAGATGTAGAGAACCTTACTTAAACTGTGATCGCAAACTTATCAAACTTAGAGCATTCTAATTATTAAAAAAAAAAAAATTTGTGTGTTTTTACCTCGTAGTTTGGGCATGACAGTGGGCCCAAATGTTTGTAGTGTGAGGTCATAAAGCTTCTTATAAAATGTATCATTTCCTACAAAAAATGTCATGGGATAATCAATCCAAAGCTTCTTATGAATAGGTAAATGCATATTACAATATAAAAAATAATTATTTAAAGTACTTGGAATCTTAAGACATTTTAAAGGCATCGATACATCATTGTCAATCAACAAAAATGTCCACATAGCTCCCGTGCTAGAAACACGAGTAGCTCCAGGAAATGATGGTGAATTATCACCAATACATGCACTATGATCTGTATTTGGTGTAGCAGACGGTGCATCCACTATTGGATGCACCGAAGATTAAAGTACAAATTGTCAACTCATAATTAACACAAAACCAAATATAGCAAAATAAGGATTTACTTGCTGGACATCCCCGCGTTGCCGACATTGTAGTCGGCAATCTCATATGGACGTCTGTGAACCTCCTAGGAGTCTCCTGCACTTGATGACTTAAACAATACATTGTTAGCAAAGAAATTTTGAAATAATAAAAGTAAGAGTTAATTTAAGAAGTTTTTTAATGTTTGAAATAAAATATTCCTTGTAACTTGTCAACTAAAAGATTATTTTACCAGTGGCAGTAAGAGTTCTTCTAGTACCGGCCTCACCGTGTTGTCCTTGACCAGGTTCTGGATCAGTTGCCAAAAAATCCTATAACAAGAACACATATTACATATTTTACTTCACAACATAAAATATTATAAAATATAAATCTTTATTGAACTTTTGTTATAACTAAAGATTCATTACTGTTTACTTCATAACAACTAGCTTGCGCTCTCAAATTAGATAGCCTCTTCATCATCTCCTTAGATGGAATATTTGCTTCATCCAAAATTCTCATTATTTCTAAATTAATTTTTTAAAAATTTTTCTTCAACATAATTGTTACATTAGGTGTTTCTTCAATATCATCATCAGAAGGGGTAGCTATTGGCCCTGTACTTATTGCAGGTGCTTTTCCCTTATCTTGAACATCAAATTGTGAGAGGAATATTAGTAAAACTATCATAAAATCTCAAAAACCATAAATAAAATAACATAATAATATAAAAATTTTCAACTATCTAATTTGTACAATTTCAATAAGGTTTACCCTTGCTGAAGAACGAGTGGGAGTAGCATCCTCGTGGCCTCTATCATGTGTGGGATCCATATCGTCCTGTCACAAAGATTAAACATAAAAACTTCAGCTAACTAAAAGCAATAGACAACAAAAAAAAAATATTAACAAAATGGTATATATTACTTACAACTGTCATGATAGTAACTTTTTTTGTATCTATGCAATTTATATGGTAATCTATTAGCAGTTATTCCCTTGCACTTATTGATTTTATTGCACAAACAAAAACTTCATTCCCCTCACGCACCTCAAATATGCAATTGGGTTGCTTACTAGTTGAGAAAGGTCACGTACTATTTATAAAACTTACAATATTACCTATTTCTTTTGGTCTCCCATCAATGCACATAACAAATCTTTTACTTTGATCATTTTCTTTCCATTGTATATAATTAGCTGATAGTGCATACCTACGCATACTTTTTTTATATCGAACAATTTGCATCCAATCATTGTAATTGTAACATGGACTGACATACTCGAACAATTTGACAACTTTGTTGTAGCATACCTTTATCCCATCCATGGAAAATAGGCTCAAACCAGGTAATGAGGATGGAGCAATGCGATATATCCTCTCATTAACACAAAAATTGGTGTTAATTGGAGGTAGCTCATTGGGTACCCATTCTTTCTCAATGTGTGTGTACCGAAAGGGCACCTTGATGTCACCTTTGGTCTCACTTTCCTTAATCTACCTTTTCCCATCAAGTACTCCCCTTTGAATTTGTTAATTGATTTGGGATCCCAAATATGATCTACATGGATCTTTGCTACAAACTTAGGAAGATATTTACTAATGTACACCATGGTCTAATATACCATATATCCCTCCACCATAGAACCCTTAGGATGTGCTCTCTGTCAAACTAAGCCTTTCAAAAATTTCAAATGCCTCTCAACCATCCACATTGACTTGGTTCATACAGGTCCACACAATTCAATCTCCTCAACTTGATGTATGAGGTAGTGTTCTTGTGCATTGAAAAAACTTGGAGGTAGACACTTTTGCATTTCACATATAAGATGAGGAATTTTTCTCTTTCAATATTTTATATCTTCTTTATTGATTTCTTTAGCTAAAAACAACTTCATGTATTTTCCAAGATCATATATAACCTATTTGACATTGTTGGCAAAGTGGTGTGGGAGAGATAGAGGTAGAACGTAGTGCAATATTTGTAAAATGATCTTGTCAATATTTTATAAAAGAATGCAATTAAAACTACATGCAGTATACAAATATATAGTAAATACATTTAAATAACATGAATTACCTTAATAAATGTATGCCAATCATGTGTTTTCAACCCTAGCCCAAATTCATTTTTCTTTGATATGAGATCGTTTATGTTCATAGCAAATCCTATGGGAAATTGTATTTTTTTTATGACATCTTTTATAGCATTGCTCTACTACTCTAACAATAACAAACTAAGGGCACTTGTATCAATCTAGTCTCGATTGTTATTTGATCGAATTCCATTTTTCATTGCATGGTTGGATTCTTCAATGCCACTACAAGTTTTGACAATATGGTCTTTGCCACACCTTCCATCCAAGATTTTCCATAATGTCTCTATTACATTCTTTCCAATATGCATAGTATCAAATAAATGCACAATTGGGAGTTGCTCGCAGTATGACAACCTAGTAAATTGCATAGGATAAACTTTTAGTCCTTTTGGAAGTTGTTCATTGATGCCTTGATGACCTTCACAAGCATCAATCACATCATTAGTAAAAAAAACACAATATCAAAATATAAATTTGAAACAAAAACAATCAAATGGAATGACATTACCTCGACGATTTATTTTATTGTATGCAAACTTCCATAGGTGAGGTGTCATTCTTTGTGTCTTTGATGTAGTCTCTTCTTTCCCATTGAAAAGATGTTTTTCTATAATTTGGTACTTATGATTTTTGTGCAGAAAGTGTTTATTCTCATTGAACACCTGATTTCTTAAAAAATTTGAATGACGAGATTTCATCTTTGGACCACAAACTGGACATGCAAATTTTCCATCTGTCTGAAGACCTACAAGATCATGTATAATTGGATTAAATGTGTTATCTTTTTTTTGTCACTATAACATACCAAAAAAGAGGTGTTATGAAGAGAACATACCACAAAAATGTGTTAGCCTAGGGGCATCATGTATTGCCCATACAAGCATTGCATGAAATTGAAATTGTCTTTGTTCTATTGGTCTATAGATGTCATACATAGTAACCCCATTGCATAACACTGTCAACTCATCGATAAGGGGTTCAATATATACATTGATATCTTTAACTTGGTACTTACCTAGTTGAATGAACAAAAAATTACATAATTATTATGACCATTTTGATGGATTATTAATAATAAATTAATTTAGATGACCATTAAATCAAAAAATACCTAGAACAATCAATGTCAACATTATGTGCTCTCTCTTTATGAACAACCAAGGAGGTATGTTGTTGTTGATAACAAAAATAGGCCACACCAAGTAAGTAGATCTCATCTCTCCAAAAGGTTTGACATCGTCTACTACCAATGAAAGTTTGAGATTACGAGGTTCTTCTTTAAAGTGTGGCCCTTTTTCCTCTATTTTTTTAAATTTCGAACCATCTGTATGCATTTGCATAATGTCATCTTGAATTCTATTGTGTGCATGGTAATCCATAAATTATGCCAAGCTATTGCACTTGATTAATCGTTGCAGATGTGGAATAATGGGAATATGCTAAGGAACCTTGCAAGGCACCTTTTTTGTTAATCGATTTGATTGATATCTACTAATATGAAAAATAGGGCATTGTGCTACAAATTCATGCTATTTATGATATATAATATGATCATTCAAACATGCATTTATATTTTGATACTCCATTCCAATATCTTTCATGATGGCAGATAATTCTCGGTATGAGCAAGGTAGAATGTTTGATGGTGGTAAAAAACACTCACCTATCAACCTACGACCAAAAATATAATTTTTTAATTTCAAGAATATTAATTGCTACATGAACCCAATGTTTATTGTAAGGGAACTACGAGTAAAATAATGAAAGAAGATGACATACCTTAACATATGTGTCATTGCTACATTGGAAAAACCATTTATAACCTTCAAGTTCTCCAACAACAATATAGCAGCAAGAAGAGTTGTTTTGGAGCCTTCATATAGGGACTTGTGTGCCTTCTCAAGTATAGGTACATCAAGCTCTACATCAAAATCATCATCATCATCATCATCTTGATCATTGTGGTCTTCTTCCATGGTATCATTACCTTCTACTTCAATATTCACACCTCCATGTTCCCTCATTTGGAAATATACATTCTCCGAATTGTCATAGTCCATAACATGAAACTTAGGGATGTTGACCTATATGGAAATGATGACCTTATATTAGCCATGACCATGATTTCATCATCAAATCATGTCTTGTGTAATTTATAAATTATTAAAATACATACCAATGAACAATATTTTTTTCCCCCTTCAATGTGACCATGTTGCCTACAATGTTCCTCAACTATTTTGATTAGATATCTTCGAGTCTTTAAGCCCTTACAAATTTTGCAAGGACAATAACATTTTCCATCACCTTTTCTTTTTAAGTTAGACCATAGTATAGCAATTGTCTCCCTATTTTTTGTGTATTGATATCATTAGACATGGTCTTTCTTGAATGGAATGAATCATTGGTGGAAGAAGGATGATTTGTTTGCAACTTACAGATGGAGTAGTAAGAGGAAGACACACATAGAAATGAATACTAAAGCAAGATAGATAGAAGAGGTATAGATAGAGAGATATATTGATAAAGAGATAAAGAAATATAAAAAATGAAAAGAAACAAATACTTAGTTGACCTTCCATAACTCTACCTCTACATATTGCACTTGCTGCATACAAGCACTTCCTGAGAAAATTGGCAGCAATAGCCAAGAAGGGAATATGAGAGTCCATTTGGCTCAAGAGGAGGATGCACAAAGTGACCAAGCAGCAAGAGGAAATGCTGATCTAGAGAGACGAGAGTCTCTAATGTTCAATATAACCCTATTGAAGACTATCATAGAGCAAGAACCTCCCCAAAGAAAGACATTATTCAAAACTCTCTGCAAGGTAAGAGGTAAGGTCTACAAAGTTATTGTAGATTCTAGCTCAACTAATAATATAGCCTTAGTAGAAATGGTAGAGAAGCTTGGATTGAAGAAGTTGCCTCATCCTAACCCTTATACAGTTTCATGGCTAAATAAGGAGCAATAGGTCATGGTAAATGAACAAGTTCATGTTCAATTTCAAATAGGGGATTACAAAGACAAGATTGTCTATGATGTTGTAGAAATGGATGCTTGTCACCTTTTTTTAGGTAGGCCCTAGAAATTTGATGTCAATTCTAAGCATGATGGAAGGAGAAATGTTTACATCATCTCTAAAAATGGGAAGGAATACACCATGAGACCACTACTAGAAGATAGGAAGAAGATCCAACATGCATCTAGTGTGATGATGGTTGGAGAGAAGGAGTTTTTGAAGACAATCAAGGTGAAAAACACCCCTTTCTTTGCCATAGTAGTAAAGCCAAAACTTGGAGAAAAAGGAAAGGAAGGTAGATCCAATGAAAGGATTGTGGGACCCAAGGAAGGAAGCTATTGGACAAGCACAAAGAAGTAATTTTATTTGTACCAAGGGAAAGTACACCAAAATCATGATGAGGAAGATGGGACCCTTCAAAATTTTGCAAAAATATGGCACAAATGCATATAAACTTGAACTCCCTGCTGACATTTGTTTATCTAACATTTTTAATGTTTGTAATTTGTATCCCTATAAGGGAACTATTGACTATGATACATGTCAAATGGATGGAGTGGAGGTGACTATGATAAGGCATTTCAATTAACTACTTGTTCACTATTAAACATCAAAATTCCATAAGCTTATGATTCCACTAAGACATGATTTTTTTCTACAGATAATTATCAACAACAAAATGACTAACCTTATTAGAAGAAGAATCCTCACTACTAGAATCTTTTGTTGGTAGCTTCTTTATGATGGCAAGATTTTTGCTTACAGGATGCTTCACCTTTATCTATAGAGAATTAACACAAAAATGAGTACCATAAAGTCAAAACATATGTTATATTATCAATATGATCCCAAAAGGCAACAAAATAACTCGCATTCTTCAGATTTGGTATTTTTTTTCAACATAAATGTTCTAGTTTGCTCAAAGACAAAGACAAAGACCCTAGGAGAGTGGGTTCCACTTGGGAAGGTAGAGAGCCACATGTCGTAGGGCTTGGTAATAACCCATGTACTAATGCACAATCTATGTTGTGCTATCAACCATCTCAATAAAGAAAATAGAGAAAATGTGTACTTGAAATTAGATGGAGAAAGATGTAGCACATAACTTCTAAAACCAAGACTTGGGATCTGTAGTATAAAAAGTGGAATTTTCAAGTGTAAAGAACTGAGTTTAAATGCATGCATTTTTTTTAGTCTATAATGTATGTCAAATTCCATGCTATGCAATCAAGGGTTAAAATTGAAAACAACTCAAAATGCATAAATAAACATTCTTGCATTATCACAAACAAAATGAAAAAACAAGTTTGATTCTAGAGAAACCCTCAAACAGGAAGAAAAATCTTGTAGAGTAATTACTATTCTTAATGATACTAGATTATGATCTAACAAGAGTAGAGGTGGAGTCTCTTATACCACAAAGGCATGGCAGTATTGCCTAAGAAGTTGTTGGTGCAAAGGTGGAGTCTCTTATACCATGGAGGCCTGGTGTGAATGCCTAAGAAGCTACTGGTGGAACTAATGTCATCATGGTAGCCATAAAAGATATTTCTACTTCTTTTGAAGCTCATTATGATGACAAGGATTATCAATATGAAGACCAATCTAGGGCTAGAAAAGTTGAACAGGTATTTTTCACAATTAGTGATGTCTATTGTTAAACTTTTGAACATTGTAAAATTTTATTCATCATAAATGTTTCAGATCATATATCATGATCTAAAATTTAAGTTCTTCGATATTAATAACAATCATGATCTAAAATTTAAGTGTGATGAGAAATCGACTAAAAAAATTGATGAGAAGTTGTCAAGGTTGGCATGTTATTGCAATAGTTTCTTAGGTTTGTCACAATGGGTCAAATTTCATGTTTGAATAAAAAA